>JAPDVR010000012.1:24789493-25389493 GCA_026230005.1 Gila orcuttii | reverse complement strand
TACTCTTTGTTTGTGTGTTTCTTAAATAGCTGTCCACTGAGCAAACTGCACAATTGGGAGCCGAGCTTTTTATCGTGAAGGTATGGGAGGTTTTTTTTCTCCCCCCTAGATTTAACAGTTAGCACTTGTAACACCTGAACAGTGTATACTTATCTCTCACACACTCTTCACATCATAGCAACTCCTGCACATTGTGCGGCAGAAGACGTGTCAGGGTACCGTTGACGCCACGTTGAAGTTCACACTGAGCGCTCTGTGGAACCTCACGGATGAATCTCCCACCACCTGCAGACACTTCATAGAGAACCAGGGACTAGAGCTCTTCATCAAAGTACTCGAGGTAAACTCTTTTCAAACCTTTTTATACAGTTTTTGGAGGAACGTAACTGTACTTTATTAACGTGGTTGGAAGTTCTAATTTTCAAAATGTCTTTTTTTTCAGTCCTTTCCATCAGAGTCATCCATTCAACAGAAGGTGTTGGGTTTACTGGTAAGAAACAATGTATAAAGTTGGGTTCATAATATCATATTGAATATAATATGTAAATTGTATACACATATACTACTGTTTGGGGTCAGTAAGATGTGTCTTTTAAGAAATTTCTTTTTTTTTTTTTTTTTACTAGGGCATTAAATTGACAGTAAAATCATTGGTACAAATTTATGGTACATCTACATTTCAAATAGTGCTGTCAAATCGATTCATCTATGCGTTTGTGTGTGTGTGTGTGTGTGTGTATATGTATATGTGTATATATATATATATATATATATATATATATATATATATATATATATGAGACGCACATAATCCTATCTATAATAAAAGTTTGTAAATATGCATATCAATTTCAAAATAAGCTGTTCTTTTGACATTTCTATTTAAATAATCCTGAAAAAATGTATCACTGTTTCCACAAAATATTAGGCTGCACAACAGTTTTCAACATTGAAAATAATACCAAATGTTTTTCAACACCAAATCATCATATTAGAATGATTTCTGAAGGAACACTGAAGACTGGAGTAATGATGCTGAAAATTCAGCTTTGATCACAGGAATAAATTACATTTTAAATATATTCAAATAAATCATTAAATGATTGATTTCACAATATTAATGGTCAAAGTCTTGTTGAGCATAACAGACTACTAAAAAAACAAAACAAAAAAAAAAAACCTAGGGATGCACGATATATCCGCCACTATATCGGCTATCTGTTAAATATAAATAATTATTGGTATCGGCCAAAATGTTCATAGCGGTGCATCCCTAATAAAAAAAATTTAAAATCCCTAACTTTTGAACAATAGTGTGTTTGTGTATATTTTAAGAAGCATATAAAACATATCAAAAATAAGATTTTTTTTCAACCCTTAAATAATTCTAAAGAGGGAAATGCATATTCCATTGCTGTGGAGAAGTTGAATTGAGGCGAGTGATTCTGGAGCTGTGGGCAGCACTGATAAAACGCCTTCTCGTGTCAGAGGAAGCACTGCTGAGGGATTATGCTAATAGTGTCCCTTAGTTAGAAAGTATAATGAGGCCTTTTCATTTTGAATTCAGTGGTATTTTTGTATCCGAGTTCCCCTGTGCTATTGTACTTTTGTCTATCTTGTCTAGTTCTGAATGTTTTGTGTGCTTGTGTATTCAGAATAATATCGCTGAAGTGGGGGAGTTGCACGGTGAGCTGATGGATCAAAGTTTTCTGGATCATATCTGCTCTCTGCTGCACAGTCCAGAGGTGGAGGTCAGTTATTTCGCAGCAGGCATCTTGGCCCACCTCACCTCACGGGGCGAGAAGGTGTGGACCCTCGACATGTCGCTCAGGAACACACTGCTGGAGCAACTGGTGCGTGCTTGTGCAAGTAGAAGTCAAAATTGCTTGGGTATTACACCAGAGGTCTGAGTAAATGGCTTAATAATCATGCGTGTCTCGCAGCATTCAGCGATTCTGGAGTGGCCAACGCCGGAATGTGAGATGGTAGCATACAGGTGAGAAATAACACCACAATAAAATATTCTTTACTGTATGTGAACCATGGACAGTATCAAGTACCTGAGCTCTGCTACTGAAACCCAAGATCAGACCTGACAAACTCTAATGTTTTTATGTATACCCATGAACATGTTATGTGGAAAACGCAGTTTAACTTGAAGAAATTATTATAGAAATATATCACTATTGTACAGTGCAATGTATTTCTCAAAGAAATAATAATATTACAGTTTATTTACTCTTTCCCCGCCATTGACGCAATTTTCTGTCATTTATGAGAACACTTCACCACCGTTGACAGAATTTTCCAGCTTTCTTTTGATACATTGCATGTTCAGATATTCATACAACAAAAATTAAAAATGCTGATGGCTGGCAAAAAAATAAATTAAAAAAAGCTGGCAGGGAAAGAGTTAACTTTTTTTTTTTAAGGAATATTATTTGTTTTTTCCATGTTTCAATTGAAATGGTAAACCTGTTGTACAGCACTTTGACAAATTAAAGATTGTTCATATTTTATTTTATTAAATAGAAAATATACATAAAAATAGTTTTATGTACTTTTGATTTCCCCTTATTTTGATAACTAAACTGCATTAACTCAAAACACAATGCAGAAAAATGTAAACAGACCGCACAGAATTTCTGAACAAATAAAATGCATTTCATTTTTGATTAATTATTAAATTGTTAAAGTTTTAATAATTCAGTTGATTAAACATTTATATTTTTTATTATTAAAATGTAATTAAATCATTAGAATGAAATCCAGAAAAATTAAAACCAAGAACATTGAATTTGAGGGGGGGGGAATATAATCTGGTTTGGGCTCGAAATTAATATAAAAATGTTTAAATAAAAAATATTATATTATTATTATTAATTCATATCTTTGTTTAAATATTTTATTAATATTTTTTTCTATTTTTTTCCAAGGAAAAATAGTGAATAGGCACTTAACCTTCAGATAATGTTAATTGTCAATTACAAGAGGTCAAACTGCATAATACAGGAGGGTTTTTCTTTGTTTATTTTATGATAATTTATATTTATTTATTTATTCTAAAAGTAATTAACTATTATATTATTTATTCATATTTTTCATTATATTTTTATATGTTTAGGTTTCATTTTTATTTTTTTTTTGTTTTTTTTTTGGGGGGGGGGGGTTCTATTTATTTATTTATTAGCTTTCATTTATTTTTATTTCTGTTTTTTTACATTATTTCCATTCAACTTAAAGGAAAATTAGAAATGTTACCTTGGCAACTAACCTTTTTTTTTCTTATCTAATATTTATATTTTATTTCAGCTTTAATTAATGAAAACGACTTTTAATAGATTTAGATAACAATAACAATACTGGTGTCAAGTCTGGGATCTTTACCTAGTGCCATTTATGCACTATAAAGATTGATTTCTAGTATTATAATGAGATGACGTGTCTGGTGTGTCTTTTTCAGATCGTTCAACCCTTTCTTCCCTTTACTGGAGTGCTTCCAGACCCCAGGAGTTCAGCTGTGGGCCGCATGGGCCATGCAGCACGTCTGCAGCAAAAATGGTGAGATCAGCACCCTAGACCCAACGCTTCTGAGCCCAGAGACATTTTGTGTTGTTCATTTTAATTTCCCATTCTGCCGTGGGGGAAGCAGCGGGGCGGTACTGCAGCATGTTACTGGAGGAGGGAGGACTGCGGCAGCTAGAGGCTGTGATGTCACATCCCAAAACCCACGGCGATGTGCGGCGATTGGCTGAAAGCATCCTAGACAGTTTACATCGCCACAGAGCACGCACAGGATACGCAGGCCCAGCAAAAATACACACACATACAGGTACGTGTCCACAGACAAACAAAAGTGCTTTTTGAAACGCAGAACTGTTCCTTTTAAATTTAAAGGGATAGTTCACCCAAAAATGAAAATTCTGTAAATCAATTACGACTTCCATTCATCTTCGAAACGCAGATGAAGATTTAATAAATTCAAATAAACCTCATTGGCTCATGCTTAAGCTTCCGTTTACCAAATTTTAGTACTCTGGTCATTCACTGATCAATGTTTACATATGTATAAAAGCCCAAATGAAATCTGTTCATCATATAAAGCGATCGGTGTGTGACCGAAATCTCTCATATTTCATCAAAAATATGTCTTATAGGTTTGGGATGACAAGAGGGCAAGTAGATGATGACAGTATTTTAATTTTTGGGGGTAACTTTCAAAACTTCTTTTCGAAAGCTTGAGTGTTCATTTTTATATCTGACATAAGTTTTTATTCTAAATTTCTCTCTGTTTTCCAGAGAAAAACATTCCATGACACGGTTCTTTTTGGTCAGTGGTCTCTGGATAGGATGCTGCAAAAGTTTTTTTTGTACGTGTATGTGTTCACTCGTGCCCATCCGTATGACAACGATACTCTGCCGTTCTTTTTGCAAAGAGGAACGTGTGGATAAGTTACTTTACATATGTTTGCACACGACCGAATCCGTTATTTATTTGAAATAAGTCTCTGTGATCTGATGATGTTTATTTAGACAGGCAGCAGCTCAGAGAGTGTGTGTTTGTTAAACATGATTATGGATGTGAGCGTTTATATATCTGTGTGTGTGTGTGTGCGTGCACGTCCACGTGTACTAAGAGCATGTGCATCAGAAAGCTACTTATGCATATTCGGATAAAACTCATAAATGAAATAATTTCATTTATGTGACAGATTTCTGTCCTATTCGGCATAAAATGCAATATACTCGGATACAGTTGAGTTACGTGGATATACATGAACATATTTAATAAGTTTGAACTGTTTGGTAAAATTCAGTGGGGAATGTTAAAATTCCGTGTGTGATCTGTGAGATAACGCTTGTCAATGCATGAGAGCTTTAGGGATGAAATCTATTTTTATACACAGTATATCAACTGTGGCAGATTGCAATGTTTAGGATGGTTCTTTTGTTGTATTGCACGCAAAGTATTACGATTTAGATTCGAGTTTGTTTTAAAAATGGTACAAAATGGACTGAACACCTAAGCCGAAGATTCCTCAACAACCCAGAGCTCTTCAGGAGCCGAAATGATCAACGGAACGGGCGGAGATGAATAAAATCAAAGCTTTTGCCTTCAGATTCTCTTTATTGCATGGATCTGTTGAGGCAAAGCAGGAACTTGTCAATAAATGGATTGCTCGTAAACCATTTGGAGAAATCAAGCAACAGACTGTGACGGCAGACATATAAAAAAAAAAAAAAACGGGTAAAAAAAAACAGATAAATGGAAGACAAGAAGAAAACTTTAGCGAATATTTGTTCTGATCGTGGCAACTTTGGAGCACTGGTGATTTGACAAAAGTCATTGGATTTGCCTTCTTACTAAACATATATATATAAACTTAAGTTTGATTTAATTTAACACAGATTAAGCTTTTAAACTGCAGGTTCAACTTTTCCTGTTTGAAATTGCATTTAAAAACGATACTCCGTTTTGTTCCAATGAACTAAAGAAGCTTTTTTTGTATATAAATGTTTCATTTCCCTGGATATGTATCCTTGTTTTTGCAGCATGGATTTGGTTTTCTATTTGTAACTGGGCCATGAATAATGATGAGATGCTCCAACAAATATGCTTTGTTCCAGAAAATCTTGTTGTGTCATGCAGCTGTTCTTGCAAATAGCATGCAATATAAGTCCTTGTTATAATTTGGACTGTAATTCTAATTTTGTTGAGTGTCTGGCAACTTTGGCCAGGTTTATACAACTGAAATTCATCACAACACTGCCTGTTTTTGGATAAAGTTTTGGCGCTAACAATTATTGAGGTTAAATTGAATCTGCTGCTGTGTAAATGGACCAAATGACCTCTGGGTTCACTGAACTCTTCAGACCGAGTGTGGAGAATCTCATCATGTTTGTGGATTTAGGTTCTGTGCTGTACTACAGTTATCTTCCTCACGCAGAGTGTGGATTGAGCAGCAAAACCAGAGGAAGCTACAGTGTCATACTGCCGCTCGGATTCCTGTTTATGCAAAATTATGTTTGGGGAATAAAGAATGTAAAACCCCTGTTGCTTTGGTCTGCTTTCCATCTTTATTAACACATTCCTGTTAAAGATTTTCCCAAATTAAAGCATTAAAATAAATATTACAATTTGAAAATCCTAGCTCCAAAATTACAAACTATTATATTTTTTAGGGATGCACAATATATCGGTATTGGCCGAAATATGTTGGTTTTTAACGTTATCGGCTCGATAAGAAAATTTGCCTGATGTATTAAAGCCGATAAATAATGGATTATATCCTTCAGCTGAGACACTTCAGATGCGCACTGTTCTCCATGATGGTTTTGAATTGCTTGAAATATGATTGAAATTACCACAAAAAGGATAATACAGTTAAGTGCAACATGTACTGTCAAATAGGCTACATAATATTATAATTGTGTGCTTGGCACATAGTTTTTATTATTATCAGGCTCTCAAAAATGATTTAAAAAAAATCGGATTTAGATTTATCAGCCAATATATCGGTAATCAGATATAAAGAATTATCGGTTATAGGCCAAAATCTTGATATCCCTGATTTTTTTTTTGAATGATTAAATTTATTACTTTTTTAAAGTATTTTATGTATTTTCTCAATCTTAGCAACTCCATCCAGAAACACAAGACAAAAAACTTGACAAACTTTTTGCATTTTTTGGTTATTTTTAAGCATTGTGATTTCAAAGGAATTTGAAACCCAACACTTTGTAGTACTGAATGTTCAATATGTTGCTGTACTGTAAAAACTTTCACTCTCCAGTGTACCTTGGCAGCCTCTTCTCTATAAACGCAGCCATGCCCTCTTGTCTGTCCTTTGTAGGAATGAGCTGAGAGAATGCAAAACATTCAGTCAAACCATGCACACAAAATACTGCAAAAAAGCCAAATTGTACAGATTTAAATCATATGGTTTATGTATAACACTCACCCTGGCGTAACACATTCCCTCAATAGCCATTCCTGAAGAGATGTCCACCTCAGAGCCTCGATTCATCGCTAATTTAGCCATTCGCACTGCAATCGGGGCCTGGAGAGGAAGGAAATAGTAACAAGGAAAAAATGTTCTGCTGAAAATAAGATTAGGTTTTCATTTTCTAAAGGAAATGAGTTGCTTGTTGCATTTTCACTGAGGTAAAAATATGGGATTTTTTTCCACTTTTTTTTTTTTTTTATGTTTGGGGCCAGTAAGATTCATTAATCCCCCACCCCCCATCTAAATGAGATTATAATTTTATTTTATTTTAAAATGCAATTTATTCCTGTGATGGTAAAGCTAAATTTTCAGCATCATTACTGCATTCTTGAGAAATCAATCTAATTTGATGTTTAGGTAACATTTCTTCTTTTAATGTAAAAAACAGTTGTGCTGCTTAATATTTTTGTGTAAACCATGATACCTTTTGTTAGGATTATTTTATGATTAGAAAGTTCCAAAGAAAAGCAAGTATTTGAAATACAACTCATTTGTATGAATGTCAAAGTATTTTCTGTCACTTTCGATCAATTTATTGCATCCTTGCTGAATAAACGGGTCAATTTCTTTTAAAATAAATCTTGCTGAGTTTGTTTGTCAACAATACCGGCCTCTGTTTATTATCTATCAGTGCAACTGTAAAATCTGCACTGTATCTGTTTATGACACGGTCACATAATCAAGATGACACATTTAAGTCAGGTGGACAGAAGTGCTGCTGACAGAAGTTATTGTGGCACGACATGTCAGAATGTCATTCTCACACTGACCTTAATAGGCCAACTTCATTTTATTCTAATTTAATGGCTCGTCAATCACTGGGAAAACCAGAAAAGCAGGATGTTCAAGGTCACGCCTCAAGAGAGAGTTTAGTACACTACAGAAGACTCCAGTCCCACAAGTCCACATGCTGAGTCATGCAATGGCGATGATATGACCGATATTTGAAAGTTCATTTAACGCAACATAAGGCGACATATAACAAGATCAAGCACTGGATTACGCACATGTCTTTTGTAATTACATTGTTTATGGAGTTAATTGTGTGCTCTGGACACTAGGGAAGATTGTAATGGCACATTTGAGCCAGGTCTGTCTTGAGGCCATACATATATTCATGGCTGGCCTGTCGTCTTGAGTCATGATGGGAGAATGTCTCCGTGACAGAACAGTGTCACATGATGCAAATGGGATTAAATCACAAGTACACACAGTGAAATGCCTGTGGCTACAGCTGTACCAGTATGAGAACAATTTCAAGAACACATAAAAAAAACACACGTAAACATACATTTATACAGAGGTGGACAGTAACAAAGTACATTTACTTAAGTACTGTTCTTAAATACACTTTTTGAGTATCTGTACTTTACTTTTTTCTGGAAACTTTTTACTTTAACTTCACTACATTTGAAAGACAAATATCGTTATTTTTACTCCACTACATTTCTGTCAAGTTCCTTGAGTAGAAAGTAGTAACGTCAGTCAGGGGATGATTTTGGTTGCAGGGGTTGCATTTTGGTTGTAAATGAAAGCCAAGTAGACGTCAGACTGACGTCAGAATCCGACGTCGGATTGACGTTGGATTTTGGTTGGAAATGAAAGTCGGGTTGACGTCAAAGCCAAAAAACTTTAAATAGGGCACTATTTGAGGAACAGCCATGTGGGTGTCCAAAACCATTGTGGAAGTTATTGAGTGCACTCATTCAATCTCTCATTCAATCCCACAACTGGAACTGTGTTCTAGAAATAAATTTGATATTGATATGAGGGTAGGTAGGCAGGCATAGATTGAGAGGCATAAGGTACTGTAAGTATTACATACAACAATAATAAAACAATGCATTGACATTTACTTTTTACTATTGATACTTAAGTACTTTTAAAAATGAGTACTTCTGTACTTTTACTTAGGTAAAAATCGGTCTTTACAACTTTTTCTTGTAACGGAGTAATATTTGACCAGTAGTATCTGCAAGGAAGTTGTGTACTTTGTCCACCTCTGCATATATATCTGTGGAAAAACCCTGCAAAATTAGGCACACACACATTCACATGGTCCAATTCACAAGTACTTCCACACCAAACTCATCCAGCCATGTCTTTATGGACCTTGGGACCTTTATGACTGTGCAGTCATTCTGGAATAGAAAAGGGCCTTTCCCAAACTGTTTCATAAAGTTGGAAGAATAGCATTGTTCAAAATGTCTTGGTATGCTGAAGAATTTTCATTTCTCTTCATTGGAAGTAAGGGGCTTAGCCCAACCCTTGAAAAACAGCCCCACACCATTATCCCTCCTCCACCAAAATTTACAGTTGGCACAATGCATTTGGGCAGGTAACATTCTCTTGGCATCCGCCAAAACCAGACTCACCCATTAGACCGCTAAACAGAGAAGTGTCCAGTGGCGAAGTTCTTTACACCACTCCATCCGATGCTTCCCATTGTACTTGGTGATGTGAGGCTTGCATGCAGCTGCTCGGCCATGGAAACCCATTCCATGAAGCTCCCGTCGCACAGTTTTTGTGCTGATATTAATGCCAGTGGAAGTTTGGAACTCTTCAGCTATGAGATCATCTAAGCGTTGCTCACTTTTACGCACCATACACCCGGTTCGCTCTGTGACTTTACGTGGTTTTCCGCCTCATGGTGGAGCTGTTCCCTAACGCTTCCACTTTCCAATAATGTTACTTACAGTTGACTGTGGAACATCTAGCAGGGATGAAATTTCACTGTACCAATGTACAAAGCTTGAATTCACTGAGCTTTTCAGAATTTCACAAATTTTTATAAATGCACACTGCATGGCTAGGTGCTTGATTTTATACACCTGTGGCAATTGATTGAAACACCTGAATTCAAAAATTAAGAGATGTGTCTAAATACTTTTGTCAATATAGTGTGTATATAAATTGTGTAATTTGTCATGGCCGACCAAACACATTTTCTTGGTTTCTATGCAGTGTTTAATGCATAGGGTACATTTTCCTGTCTATATTGATGTACAGTTCCGTATGCGGTGTGCAACACCCTTTGAACTAAGCATATACACTCCTGAAGATCTGAGATGGCTGAGTACCTTGTGAAGTCCACTTCACAGGACACTATCAGAGTGTAACCCATAGTGTTGGAGTGTGCTCACAACAGAAGAGAGTATAATTCAGCAAGACCGTAGCAGAGGTGAGAAAGTGTCTCAGACTGAGAGAAAAAGTAAATAATGAAAATGTCCTGCAGACTCACCTGAGGCAGGATCTCTCGTGCAAGACCAAGAGCCTCTTTGTGGGCCGCGTCTCTCGTCTGGTTCTGTGGCACGGAGCGGTTGACCAGCCCCAACTCTGCAGCCTGTTCACCCCCGACACGGCGTCCTGTGAAAATCAGCTCCTTTGCCATGGCAAAGCCCACCGTCCGGGGCAACCTTTGACTGCCTCCTGATAAACACACAGAGAAATTATGATTGATTTAAGGCGACCTTAAAAAGTAATCAACTACATCATCACTTCTCTCATTTTACTTAAATACATATGCCACAAAATTTGGTTCTTTGTGTTATTTTTATTTCAATTCACCAAAGCTCAAAATTTATCATCATGTTAGAAAATAATTCTAGAATTATTTTTTTATATATATATATATATAAAAAAAAAAAAAACATAATTTGGAGGTAAAATTGTTCCAGGCTGTATTTTTCCCCTCCTATTGATAATGCTTGTCATTCCAAACCTGTATGACTTTGTGGAACATAAAAGAAGATATATTGAAGAATGTTAGTAACCAAACAGTTTTGGTGACCGTTGACTTTCACTGTGTATGAAAAAAAAAAAAAAAACTCAAAATCTTCTCAAAATATCTTCTTTTATGTTCCATAGAAGTAAAAGGCATACAAGTGCATTTGTTTTTAATCTGCATAGACTTCTGCAACACATGGACTAAATATTTGGAACATGTTTCCAATTTTATTTTATTATTGTATTAAGGCAAGACACTACAGTTAAAAACATTTTTTTTTTCATGCAGTGGTCAATTTTGAGATTTTGAGCTATTTGGCTTTCCATAACGTGTCTTCTTTCAAACTAGTGGAAAGAAAACATCCAAAATACACTATTTTATTTACTACTATTTTGTTTACTTTATTGCACTTGTATCTATTTGTGTCAGTAGATTTCCATTACAATACATATCTTTATAGGGCGTTTTATCAAAATGTGTTTTTCTCATGCATAGAGCCAGAAATCTGAAAATCAGAAATCTGAAAATCAGAAACCTCACTTCAGTAGCACTTACATACATGCGTCTACTGTACATTCTAAAGGTTTTTACAAAGGGATTGGTTCACCTGCCTGATTCGATACAATTTATTCCTAAAAACATGGTAATTTGTAATCTGGCAGTATTTTCTGATTTAGTGTTAAACGTTTAACTTTAATATGTCAACAAAATGAAATAACATTCATACTTCTGTTCTGGAAATTAATGCAAATTATTACATATTTAACTAGATATTAGAAATGCCTCATTTGCATATTCATACATAACATTTCAGAAACCGTAATCTACTGCAATTATTAATGTAATCAATCATCTGAGGAAGTATGGTGATATTTATTAGTTACATTTTTACCCTATTCAACTGGAGTGCCTTAAGTTATGTAATGTTGAAATTTGTTTCAATTATAATCCAATACAGAGATTGTATAAGGTTCTTGCAAGGTACTGCTGTTTCACACTCCAATTACGTCAGTCTTTCTGTTAACTTCCTGTTTATCTGTCTCTCTTCTGTAATGGGACTGCCACCTAGCTGTCTGTTTGTCTTATTATTTCAGGTCGCTCTATCTATTCATTCATTTTTCTCACCAGCCCCTGGGAGTAATCCTCTCGTAGTTTCAATCAGGCCCATCTGCGCAGAATGTGCTGCAAAACACACACACAATCACAGACAAAGGTCAGTTGAAGGACCCAGCCTTCTCATGCCGTGACCGACGAAATTCCCTGGTCCGTGACGTGCCAAACAGAATGACTACAAATCACGCAACCCCACACCTGCACCATCAGCAGCTGTGATACCTGTCGTGATCTACCCTCAGAAGCTCAAGCCGCTCACCTGCAGTGCGAAGGTCACACGCCAGAGCCAATTCCAAACCGCCCCCGAGAGCAAAGCCGTCCACCGCCGCAATGGTTGGCATGGGCAGCGCAGCTGGCACATAATGGACACACACACACCAATCAGACAGGTCATAGATCACATTAATGAGAGAAGCTTTCAAACAGCTGGACCTCTCCTGAAACACTCGACTGAATGTGCTCAACGCTGACAGACTGATATAGAGAGGGGACACAATGAAAATCTGGGATTCAAAAGGAAACCTGAAAATAACACAAAGTTACCATTTGAAAATATTCAAACAAAAATATGCCATATAGTTCAATTGGGAAAAAATGTTTTTAGTTACTATTCATACTGTTCAAAAGTTTGGAGTTGGTAAGGTTTTTGGTAAGGCATAAGTCTCTTATGCAAGGCTGCAGAAATAATAACAGTAATATTAGTATAATAAAAAAAAATGTCTGTTTTAATACATTTTAAAATGTAATTTATTCCTGTGATCAAAGCAGAATTTTCAGCATCATTACTCCAGTCTTCAGTGTCACATGATCTCTCAGAACTCATTCTAATATGATTTGATGTTCAAGAAACATTTCTTATTTTTATGATCAAAGTTGAAAACAGTTGTGCAGCTTCATATTTTTGTAGAAACGGAAGTTCAAAAGAACACCATTTATCTGAAAGAGAAATCATTTGTTTTAACGTTCAGTAAATGTCTTTACTGTCACTTTAAAAAAAATCTTACTGACCCCCCAAATTTCTTATAAAATAAAGAAATATGTTTCATTTTGTGCTTGACAAGTGCTGTCAACAAACAAGAAAATGGTTTAAGTAACTATTTGTCTTCCTGTCATACTTTAGAAATAATTCAAATTATGTCACTTCCTGGGTGATGCATTTTTTTGTAATAAGAAAACCGCTGCATTTCCAAAAAATGTTATTTGCATGACTTTGCAAAAGCTGAGGGCATTGAGGGAAAATTAGCTTTCTGTGAGTTTATTATATCCAATAACTCTCACCTCCACCAGCCATAATCATATTTGCAGCTGGGAAACATTACCTTTTCAGTGCAGCACTATCAGAATTCAGAGTTCTGTATCATTATACTACAGCACTTTATGTGGAGGATTAGTCATTTTGCAATATTCATGAGAATCATTATCTTCATGTCTCACCGATGTCACTCATTAGTGATCGCAGGCCATGTACAAACAGCTCTGCCTCAGGATTACTCATCTGGGCTCTCTCTTTCAGATCTGCTCCTGATAACACACAAAAAGACTAATTATGGCATATGCAAATATTTGAATACTGATACAGTATTTCCTGTACAATACAACATGAGTATGAGAAAGTATTTTAATTATAATTACATCAACTTTGGCAAAGTTGCCTTTGGTTTTGTGTGACAGATTCCTTACACAAACCTGCACAAAAGACTCCGGGTATCAAACTCCTAAAGATCACCACACGAACTGCTGCGTCATGATGTATCGATGACACCAGCTCTCTCATCTACACAGAAAATGACATATATTGATGCATACAGAGAAAGATAAAACTCAAGATATTGATTTGAGGCAGAATCTGGGAGAAATATGCCCTTTTTATTTTTGTCTTTTGTCTTTATTTATTTAAGGCCTGACACACTTTTGCCAGACATTCTTATGAAAAACTGATGAAAAAGAGTTCTTATTCTACTTTGTGGAAACAGACAGAAGAAAATGGACAGAAATGGAACATCCACAAATCAAGTGAAGTTAATATTTAAAAACCATAACAGCGATTGGTTGCATCTTGAAGTTATATCATACAGTACATTCTTTGTCATTTATTTATTTATTTATTTACATCACAAAAGATAATAAAAAGAATGATGTCCTGTAATATGTGTGGTGGAAATTTAAAGCACCAGTAAAATTATTGAGCTATATCAACATATGGGTCAAATTATAACAAAATAGCATTTTTACACATATTAAAACCATACATTTATAAAGAAGAGATCAGAAAAAGAAAAAGAGGACGGAGGTGACCTCGATCTGCTTTCTTCAAGTTTGATGCTGTAGGACAGGGGGTTTTCTGCACACACACACACGATGGCCGACTCACCTGACTCACAAACACGCGACCCAGAGAGTTCCGCGCCCTCTCACGACACATCAGCACTTCCACTATACCTAACCAGACCAGAGAAAAAGAGAAATTTACGCTGTGCCTACTGCCAAAATACCAACGGTTGCGGTTCTCAACGGCTGGCTGGCAGGTCTTTTCCGATCACAGACCGCACAGAAGAATTATGCCAAATATAAATATTAAGTTACTGGACTCATGGCTTGACTGGGGCTAAAGTCTTTATAGGGGATGTGACAACACATTAAACATCCTTGTAATAGTTTGTTTATGCTGTAAAGGTTTGCTCACATTAGCAAATTTTCTGTGACATTTCTGCAAAATTTTGCTGCCGATACAGATCGATTGTCTATTGTTAATATTGTTGTGATGTACTGTTTGAAGCACTGCTCAGACAGAAGTCAATTTCAAACACACTAGCTTTCTGTTGGTTAACGCGTGACAAGCTTTAACTTGTTGTGAAATCTGCATTGAGAAATATTTCACCCTGATGTGAAATTCCCAATCGTGGGGATTCCTGTTGAAATGACTGAATTTCACCCACAAAAACTTGCCGAACAACACTAAATCTGACCACATCTTCATTGTGCTCGGCACTGTAAATCCTGCTTGCAGCTATATTCATCTTATTTCTAACATGACAACTCATCAAGACCAGATGAAAACACTAACTTATCTAAATTGACAGAGTGTCTTAAAGATATAAAATGCTGGATGACGTGTAATTTCCTGCTATTAAATTCAGATAAAACGGAGGTATTACTTATTGGTCCAAAAAACTACCCACAAAACCTCGTACAATACAACTTTAATTTAGAAGGATGTCCAGTTACTTTATCCACTACAGTAAAAGACCTGGGTGTTATACTAGACCGCAACTTGTCTTTCGAAAATCATATTTCATATGTTACAAGAACAGCCTTCTTCCACCTTAGAAATATTGCTAAGCTACGTAACATGCTATCTGTTTCTGATGCAGAAAAGTTAGTTCATGCATTCATGACCTCAAGACTAGATTACTGTAACGCTTTATTAGCTGGTTGTCCTACATCCTCAATAAACAAGCTACAGTTAGTGCAAAATGCAGCTGCTAGAGTTCTTACTAGGTCAAGAAAATATGATCATATAACACCAATTTTATCATCTCTGCACTGGTTACCTATTAAGTTCCGTATCAATTACAAAGTACTATTACTGACCTATAAAGCCCTAAATGGTCTAGCTCCTGTATATTTAATGGACCTTCTATCGCCCTACAATCCATCGCGTTCTTTAAGATCCCTAAATTCGAGGCTTCTGGTCATTCCTAGGATATCCAGATCCACTAAAGGAGGGAGGGCGTTCTCGCATTTCGCTCCTAAACTCTGGAATAGCCTTCCTGATACTGTTCGTTGCTCAGACTCGCTCTCCCAGTTCAAAACTAGATTAAAGACGCATCTCTTCAGCCAAGCATTCACATAATGCTTGCCTCTTATACTACTGTTGAACCAGATCGAATGCATTAATATTATGAACAGCAGCTACGCTAATTATTTCCCATCTGCTTTTCTGCTGTTATCTCGGGACGCTAGTCCCGAGGTAAATAGCGTTCTTCAGCTACAGTCTGTATCCAGCCTCTCACGGAGACTTCAGAGTCCCCAACACCTGCGATGAGACGACTCGACGCCTGTGAAGAGACGACTCAACGCCGGCGATATGTTATGCCCTAAATGAATACATGATGATTAACTAACTGTATTTTTTACGTACATTTCTGAAATGCACTTTCTGTAAAGCTGCTTTGAAACAATATGTATTGTGAAAAGCGCTATACAAATAAATTTGAATTGAATTGAATTGAACTCTCTGACAGTTTAGCATGGTAATGGATACGACAATGTTAATGTATTTTGTCTTGACGGAATAGATCTTCACTGCTGCTGCTGCTATGGTTTTTTGTCTACTGAAACTTCTTGGAAATATATTTTGCAGTGTTTCGTCAGCAGAACAATCCAAACACACATTAAATAACAGTAATAACACTCAAGAGATTCATGTCCATCCCTCACAGCCTCGATTTCATTCCTGTTAAAAATCAAACATGGCGCTGATGTGAATAAGGTCTATAGAATGCTTGAAATTACCCAAAGCAGATCTATACAGGTGGAGCTGGGGAGGTGGAGGGTTTCTGAAAGCGCACTGCAAACTGCTATGGAAAACACTGACAGAGTATTTGAATGTTGAGCAGTGAGCTCATTGGCTGCTGATGCATCATAAACCAATCAGATGTGCCATGCAGAAAAATATGTGATTGCTAGCAGAATGAGTTAAAGACCTATCAGCCAGTGTCATCTAGAGTTTTATGATGACAGAACTTTGCATTTATTTTTTTATATATATTATTCATATTTATACACTTTAATGGTTAATATTAGGTAGAATGTTGTTTACTTTCACGCAACAAAAAATGTGTATTCTGTGTTGGATCGCCACTCAAAGCCCTGAAGCAAAAAAAAAAAAAAAAAAAAACAGTTCAGAACCACTTAACTACAAGATATTACAAGATACAAGAGTAATATTATTTTTCTGTTTTCACTTTCAATCTCCAAACTAAACTACCCTTTATAGTTCCTTACAATACATGCTACATTCTGAAGGAATAATAACGGATGGAAGGTAATTAAGCACAACAGCTAGTGTCAATGCATTACGCTGATTGAGATATATATATATATATATATATATACAGGTCCTTCTAAAAAATTAGCATATTGTGATAAAGTTAATTATTTTCCATAATGTAATGATAAAAATTAAACTTTCATATATTTTAGATTCATTGCACACCAACTGAAATATTTCAGGTCTTTTATTGTTTTAATACTGATGATTTTGGCATACAGCTCATGAAAACCCAAAATTCCTATCTCAAAACATTAGCATATTTCATCCGACCAATAAAAGAAGTGTTTTTAATACAAAAAAAGTCAACCTTCAAATAATCATGGTCAGTTATGCACTCAATACTTGGTCGGGAATCCTTTTGCAGAAATGACTGCTTCAATGCGGCGTGGCATGGAGGCAATCAGCCTGTGGCACTGCTGAGGTGTTATGGAGGCCCAGGATGCTTCGATAGCGGCCTTAAGCTCATCCAGAGTGTTGGGTCTTGCGTCTCTCAACTTTCTCTTCACAATATCCCACAGATTCTCTATGGGGTTCAGGTCAGGAGAGTCGGCAGGCCAATTGAGCACAGTAATACCATGGTCAGTAAACCATTTACCAGTGGTTTTGGCACTGTGAGCAGGTGCCAGGTCGTGCTGAAAAATGAAATCTTCATCTCCATAAAGCTTTTCAGCAGATGGAAGCATGAAGTGCTCCAAAATCTCCTAATAGCTAGCTGCATTGACCCTGCCCTTGATAAAACACAGTGGACCAACACCAGCAGCTGACATGGCACCCCAGACCATTACTGACTGTGGGTACTTGAAACTGGACTTCAGGCATTTTGGCATTTCCTTCTCCCCAGTCTTCCTCCAGACTCTGGCACCTTGATTTCCGAATGACATGCAAAATTTGCTTTCATCCGAAAAAAGTACTTTGGTCCACTGAGCAACAGTCCAGTGCTGCTTCTCTGTAGCTCAGGTCAGGCGCTTCTGCCGCTGTTTCTGGTTCAAAAGTGGCTTGACCTGGGGAATGCGACACCTGTCTGTCCTGGTCTGGAATCGGTCCTTCTCCACAATCTTCCTCAGGGTCCGGTCACCTCTTCTCGTTGTGCAGCGTTTTTCGCCACACTTTTTCCTTCCCACAGACTTCCCACTGAGGTACCTTGATACAGCACTCTGGGAACAGCCTATTTGTTCAGAAATTTCTTTCTGTGTCTTACCCTCTTGCTTGAGGGTGTCAATGATGGCCTTCTGGACAGCAGTCAGGTCGGCGGTTTTGAGTAATGAAACAGGCTGGGAGTTTTTAAAAGCCTCAGGAATCTTTTGCAAGTGTTTAGAGTTCATTAGTTGTTTCAGATGATTAGGTTAATCGCTCGTTTAGAGACCCTTTTCATGATATGCTAATTTTTTGAGATAGGAATTTGGGGTTTTCATGAGCTGTATGCCAAAATCATCAGTATTAAAACAATAAAAGACCTGAAATATTTCAGTTGGTGTGCAATGAATCTAAAATATATGAAAGTTTAATTTTTATCATTACATTATGGAAAATAATTAACTTTATCACAATATGCTAATTTTTTTAGAAGGACCTGTGTATGTATATATATATATATATTATATAGGAATTGAAATCAAGTCTTTATTGAAATACAATGCATAATAAGCTGCATATATATATATATATATATATATATATATATATATATATATATATATATATATATATATATATATATATATATGCAACTTATTATGCATTGTATTTCAATAAAGACTTGATTCCAATTCCTGAAGAAGACAAATATTAATAAACAACGTCACTTTCGTTTTCAATTTTGCTAAGTCGCGTTAACAGCACAAATACGCCAGTAAGATGTAGACAGGTGTGTGTGTTTTACAGGACGCGTCTGCAAGCGTACAGCAATAGCGGTTATATTATACTTTAGTTGATGCACCTACCGTTGTCTTCACCATCCAGACAATGCAGCCGGACTTCATTGCGATCAGAAACTGGCCCATCAGAGCACCATGAGCGGGACTGTGTAAAACTAACCCGGGGGGAAAGTCGTTTAATCGGCCCTGCAAACACACAGCGCGCTGCCATCATCACCTGCACGCTGGGCTGGATGAGAAGCTTCCCAGTCCTCATGGCAACTCTGCGCACTATACTCATGATAAATATATAAGGTCTTTTTCTAGATAGTATTGTAACCGCGATCTTGTTGGCCCCAAACCAGAATTGAAACCGTATAACCCGGAATTAAACCGGAGCTGTTGCTGTTAATAATAAGCCGTGTGGGAAATTCAGGCTTTGCGAAACGCCATATCAACACTGTCAAGTTGGATCGTGTATTTTTCCACTTCACTTCCTCAAACAAACTGTCAACCTTCTTCACCTCGACGCTTACAGAGAGACTCATTTTGCAGGAACACAGCCTATGTGTTTAATATTTGACTAACTGTATATTTAACTGTATATTTAATGTTCGAGGTTTATTTACACATTTTAAAGTCTCCTAGTAACACGACGCTAAATTTGAAACGACTTGACTACACTGCAAGCGCGTAAACTCTTAACTGGGTGTCTACGTAATTTTGACGTAGACACCCAGTTCACCAATCAAATACTTTGTTTACGCGATCGACGCTACGCGTCCCTTGTAGCGTAAAGCCTAGTTCACACTACATGATTTTAAAACGTCGGGCTGAACTGTGCGGTTCACACTACATGACTTGCTCTCTGAGAAATCAGGAGTGTTCAAGTTGTTGAGCTGTTCACACCACACGACACAACGTGATTGATCCGCAACAGGAGGTAACGCACTACACGAGTTAACAACTGTCACCCAACGAATCTACCTTGTCTACAAATCTATCTGTCTAAAGTCTATCTTGACGCGAAACAGCACGCGCGCCAATACACAGCGAAGAAGAACACAACACGCGAATATGGACGTCAGACAGAAACTAGTGCTGCAAACTGTTTGCGCGATGATTTGCTCTGAGAAAAAACGCAAAAAAAGAAAAAATAAGAGAGTATGGGCGAAAGAGTGGATGTGCATACGCGAACAGCAGGTCTGTGCTACAGAGAGAGTTGGAGGTGAGTACAGCATGTTTATATCGGAGATGTAGCTGCATGTTTATGTTTGGCTGACGGCAAAAATAGCGTATTTACCCTACATATTTACCGCGTATTTATTTACTTGCTCTGATTGGCTGTTGCTCATGACATCAGTGAGATTGAGTCGTGCGACAGCTCTGGATATCTAGCATGCTAGATATTTTTCTAGGCTCGGCGACGCGTCTGAGAGGCATCTGCGAGCGTCTTTGATGCGTTGTTGGCTCTTTCATACTAACAGATTGGCGAGCGTTCATCGCCCGCTAATCCCCCGCGATTTGCACGCGATAACACCCTGACCTGTCGGCGAGCTCAACGATTTGCAAATCGGGCTTAAAATCATGTAGTGTGAACTAGGCTTAATATAACACTCTGTAAAGAACCATCAACAGAGGGCGATAATGTGATATGATGGTAAGTTTGATAACTACAGCAGAGGTCTACTGATGAAACGAAGAACAATGAAAGTACCCAGAGGCAAAGTACTCCTAGATTGTAACAGATGTCCTGATAAAATGAAGAAGACAACAGCTTTGTTGATTGTTTTTATTGACATAATTTGAGCTGATAAGAACAAACCATCCTAAAATGGTGTGGTTCATGTAGATTTAAGTTTAAACATAAATATTAAAGGTGTTTATTAGGCCTACTTGATGTGATGTCTTTGTAATTAACTGTTACAATTATTAAATTGTTTAGGCCTAATGCAAAACATCTAATGAAGCGTGTACTGTGCTTTTTTAAAGGGAAACTTTACCCAAACATTTGTAATATATTCTAAATATAATTTTTACTATATAATACAATTTTAAAATATATTCTCTTTGTGCTCATTCTGCTCAACAGAAGAGTGAAACTCATACAGGTTTGGAACAACTATAGAGGGTGAGTAAATGATGACAAAAGTTAAATTTTTTGGGTGAACTATTCCTTTAACTCAGCAATTCTCAACTGGTGGGTTGTGACTCACCAGCCTTTTCTGATAGGATCATGGACAGCAGGGGGAAAAAAAATATAGTAAATGGGATAGTAAAAGGTGCATTTACACTTTGTCTGATTTACTGTAATTACTGTATGAAATTCTGACTTGTAATAAGAATTCAAGTCTTCATAGAACTCATAATTATAACTTGCAAACTCAGAATTGAAATTGAGCTCCAATTTGTACATGACAGCCATAATTTTTACTCGCATCTGTTCTCGACGGACTGAACAGAAAAAATTAGCCAGAGATAATTTCCACAATCAGATCCACACCTATATTACATAATCGACACAGACCAATAGTTAGCGTTGGCAAGTTGTTTGAAAACAAATATGCTGTCAAGTCAAGTCAAGTCACCTTCATTTATAAAGCGCTTTTAACAGCCGCGAATGCACCAAAACCGCACCAACCTATATCAATACAAATGTTGGCACTATGTTTGGTCGCTGTCCAATGGAAAATCTAATCTTGAAGCAAAACCAGTTGAGAACCACTGTTTTTGTGTCTCAGAGAGCGGGAGTATCTCTTGAATCCTGGGAAAATATCTCTCGTATGGTGAGTTCTCGCTCACACGACGGGTGTCCTCTGTGTCTGATGTATCTTGCTTTTCTTGCTTCGACCAGGGCCTGTGCAAAGTTTGGTAATGTGTGAACTGTTCTTAAATGTCCATCAGGAGCTAACATCTCAGAAAAGAATAAAACAGGAGAGGATGGACACCTATTACCATTTATCTCAGCTCCTCTTTCATTATCTTTCTCTCGTTCCCTTGACAGCATCCACTCTCTCTCTTTCTGGCTGTCTTTTCCTCTGTCTCTCACTACCTCCATGTGTGCCTCCCTTTCTCTATCCATCTGTCTCTCCTTGCTCTCCTCTCTTTTTGTATTTGTACATGTAGCAGTTAGAGATGTGACAGGCTGCCGTTTTAGGTCCGGTAGGCAGAGAGTCTCAGAGCTTTTCTCCCCACTGCTGATAAACTCCTGAATACGAGCCTGCAGAGAGGAGGACCTGGACAGATTGAGAAGAAATACAGAGAAATAATTACTTAAAGTGTAAAAGTCAGCATGCATTAAAAATCCTGGGAACTTTCATAGCAATTAGGAGCTGCAGGAAATGGACACCGCTAATTGGATGCGGGGCCGGATATGGGCATGGGCAAGGAGGGGCAATGCCCCCCCAAATGCCGTGACTGCCCCCCCCCCCCCCCCAAACGTGATGGCATGCAAAGATCCCAAATTTAAAAAATATTTCAAGAAAAATGGTCAGAGTGAGCGCTCTCTGCTCTCTATCCCTCATTCAAAGTTGCTACTGATTGGTAGATGCATAGGGAGGGCGTGGCCGCTTCACCGGCTTGTGGTGAACCTGCTGAGCTTCACGTCTCAGTCAGTCAGTCACTGCAGAGCGGAGCACGCAGACACACTATCGTCAGCTGAGCTCAGCCCCTGTTTTGAGTTTCCTTCGCCGTCAGTCACTGAAATTATTTGGTTACCATTTCTGTAAGCGTGTTCTCATTCCCTCCATATCTCTCTATCGCTTTCTCTTGTAATTTGCACCGAGTGACGAGTCGAGTATGCGCCGATTTCTGGTTGCTAAAGCTAGCACTGGCAGCAGCAACGAGGCTGCTAGGGCATTAGCTGCAGCAGAGACCGAATCCCCCATCGTTCCCAGCCCATCCGTGGCTGTTGCGGATGAATACAACATAGGCTTAAACACTGAAGCACCGTCACATGATGATGAGAACGTAGAGTCTGTAGACCTCTCCACCATTTGCACATATCTACACGGGTATAAGAATGCCTTTCCTCAGCTCCATCGCATGTGACCTCACTTGTGATTGGAATATCATCTGCATCATGCGAGAGCTCTTTCTCCACTTTGTCTCGTGTTCTTACCCCCTTCCGCCGCACTATGCTACATGAGAGAAAAAGAAATTTAGTTATTCTGGCTCACGAGAAGGCCATAACAACAGGTCTAGATATGGACGCATTTGTTAGGACTTTTGCACAGAAATGCAGACGACTGATGCTATAATGACTGATATAAGCCATGCTGTGTACAGAGCTAAAGAAATGAAAACAAAAAAAAAGAAATAAAAAAGATTGAAATAAAAAACGAAAGGACAGACAGACAGGAAGACAAACAGACAGACAGAGAAAAATAAAAAAGATAAATGCAGCCTCAACAGGGCACAAGCCAGTGTCCTATTTGTGCCGGTCCCAAGCCCGGGTAAATGCAGAGGGTAGTGTCAGGAAGGGCATCCAACATAAAACCTATAAGACAAATCAAATGGATCAAAGGAGCTGATAGATTAGAGCTGGGCGATATAGGATTTTTTCATTTCACAATATATTTGTTCATTTCTGGCCATATCGATATATATCACAATATAAATCAAATCACTATATTTGTCAAATTTAAATGTTCCGTTGAATGACTTGCCCCCCCTGATATTCTACCTACACCCCCTAGTGGGGCTGGCTGAATCCGGCCCTGTCTGGATGGTGGCTCCACAATGATGCTCTCGGTTTAATTTTTACGTGATCGTTACACCAAATGACATTTTTGCACTCAGTAAAAGATCAGTAGATTAGTAAAAAGTACAGTAAAAGTTTTTTTGTGGAAATGTAAAGCTGGTCTAATGCTACACAGACTGGGCACTTAAAAACTTTCAGTATCACCATATAAAGCAAGGAATGAAAGATGAGGAAAATGACGGAGGAGTGTGGAGAATGCAGACGAGAGAAAAGGAAATGAAACAATCACTGTCAGTGATGTCTCTGTCAGAGAGTGAGCTAGAAGGGAAAGAAAGAGAGATAGAAAACAGGAAATAAGTGGAAGTATAGTGAAGTAGGCACTACTTGGTTGCCTACAGGCTGTCTGCCTAACAAGCAGACGAAAACCACTAACCTCCTTGCAGGTCCACAGAGAGACAGAACAAACAGACAGAAGATGTTACAAGAAGTGCAGACGGTGTGCTGTGGGAGAGAGAGATGGCCTAATTTCATCTCTCTTGTTTCTTTCTTGCTATTTAGCAGATGCTTTGTCATCCAAAGAAACTTTTGGTTCACTTATTGAATGGCCAGTTCCAGTGGAGCATCTTGAGAATGTGTCTTGCTCAAGGGAACAAGCAGGAGAGAGGTTTCTCTCACTGTCTCATTAGAAGCCCAGATCTTGAATCGTTAGTCTACCACGGCCTTTCTCTATTTCTTTGATTCACTGACCCCAGATCTCATTTTAAAACATATTTTGCCCCCTCCTCCCTCGCTCTCATTCATTCATCTTTTTGAAAGTGCTGATCGAAGATTTGAGAAAGGACAAATCTGAGATGCAGACAGTGGAACAAATATATTAATAGATGAACATATCAATGTAGGGGGCTAAAACATAATAAATCTTTTACTAAGTCATTTGTATGTGTTTGAGGATGGATGGATCTGTGAGTGTCTGTGATTACCCATTTTCAGATTCACTGGTGCAGTTAACTGGGGAAATCCCTTCAATCACACATGCCCATTTCAGACTCTAATCAGAAAGCATTCATGCACATACATATTATAACCGACATCTGAACACACACACACACACACAACACACACACACACACACACACACACACACACACACACACACACACACACACACACACACACACACACACACACACACACATACATTTGAAACACACAATCTGATTCAGCTTTAAAGGACAATTCCGGCCAAAAATTAACCTGGGGTAAATAACACATGGGTACTGAGTCGACCGTTCTCTGGGATGCGTTTTCATGATAATCGAATGTACCCAGTTTTAACGTTAGTTTTAGTTTAACCACAGATTAGCTTATAACGCTAGTGTATGGGGCATTGAATAAGTAAAAATAAAAATCGCTCCCAGTGCGAAAATACCTAGTCCAGTCCAGAGGAACGCTAAGGAGGCCACATCCTACCCATAAGGAGAAACATGTGGAAATACACATATGGACTGACCCGTGGGGCAGTGCCACATGTGCAAGACCTCTGTGGTAGGTCCTGCCTAGACAGGAATGGAACTAATACAGACGCAGAGGCATTAAAATCTGCCCAGGGAAAGACACAGGTTTACAGATAGGGAACACATACCCTGGAAGAATACACATATGGGATTACCAAGGGGGAATGCCAACACATGGGGCATCTTGAGTACTGGGCCTGAAACTTAATTCAAGGTTCGCCCAGTGGGGAACTCATCAAGCCAGCCTTTCTGCACATTACGTGTTTGTACCCAACACACGGGAAGAAAACAACTCCACCTGGAGATTGAATATTGCAAAGGTATTAGGTGTCGACCAGATCCAAAAGAGCTAGCAGTGGGAGGACTCCTGGGAGGCCTC
This sequence comes from Gila orcuttii, assembly GCA_026230005.1. Taxonomy (NCBI): domain Eukaryota; kingdom Metazoa; phylum Chordata; class Actinopteri; order Cypriniformes; family Leuciscidae; genus Gila; species Gila orcuttii. Next base: position 25,364,142 of record JAPDVR010000012.1, on the reverse strand, counting down.
AACGGGACCACCAGGGGAGGGAGTCTCCTTTCTCCCGGGAGTGTGAGCTGTTGTGAGAGCAAGTCGGCCGCACTATTGAGCTCGCTCGTAATGTAAATTGCACGGAGAGACTTGAGCCGCTGCTGACTCCAAAGAAGGAGATGGAGGGAAAGTTGAGAGAGCCAACGTGAACGTACACCGCCTTGGTGTTTGATATACGCAACCGTTGCAGTGTTGCCCTAAAGCAACGGTCGAAACCGAAGCAGGGCGTGCAGCACTGCCATCAACTCTAAACAATAGGTATGGTACCGCAGTCAAGGTCCCGTCCGGTAGCCCAAAACTGTGCCTGGCAAACTGAATCGCCGAGTCTGATTGTTTGCAAGAGCCAGCGGGACGGGCTTGGAAGCACTAGCTAGGCTCCCAGGCTCTGTACGAGCGGCCCAAGGGGACAATCAACGTACCCGCGGAGGGGCAGCTAGGGGGACTGCTGGGGCCCAACCCGGGAAGCGTAGCGTGCTGAAGTAGAGGCAGTGAGTGTAGTAAGCATTATTTTGTTTAGTGTTATTAAGGTGACATTCTGTTTTGTTGTTTTGGTAAACAATATGTTTTTGCTGTTTATAGATCTAAGCCTACATCTGTCACAGAGACTTTTAATTTCTCAGAACACATATTTCAGGGATATTTGTCAGGCTTTAACTATAAACATATTCATTGTCCTTATCCTACATGCAACTTTTTGAATGCAAAGTGGGTCTAAGATACAATATCAAACATTTATAGAATGAGTGGGCGGCGTCTAGCTTCCTTTTTTAAGATTGTACCCCGAAGGAGAGATCGTAATTACAACAGATTAATTTTCCACATTCTGTTTGAAGTTGTGCTATGTCAAGTTTCAAGTGGAATAAATTCTCTCATTCCTCATTGAAATCCATGCCAACCCCTGTCTAACTGCAGAGTGGGGCACATGCTACGGCTGAAGCTGGGATACTGGGGAAGACAGAGCTGGATGGCCATATTATATAATGAGGTGCTAAAGAGATTAGCTTCATGTTGGCACAACACACTTCCTTTGAACTCCATTAGAAATTATCAGTGGCTTCACTTACTGTATATAGAGCAGTTGGATCCAACTACTAATGTTTATTGGATAAAAATAACTTAAAGTACGGTAATAGTAATACTATGATATTCTGATATTATGTAGCCTATATACAGTATAATGAACAAATTTAAACATCATACAGTAGTTATAGATGCACAATATATCTGTACTATTTTGGTTTTAGCATATAGTTGAGATACTTTCATTTATTGGTATCAGTCGTAATTGTATTTTATTTTTATTGTTTATTTAATTGTTAGTGCTCATTTACGTTTATTTATTTAACCCTAACAAAACCACTAATAATTTAACAACACTGTTAAATGGAATATTTTGTAAATCTCAAAATAACATTCACTGCAAATTCACCTGTAGTATTTAAAATTATTGATTTTAGTTGGGTTTTTTTTAAACAAAAGTTTATAGAAATTGAACATTGGCCACAACATAAGAATAATTATAATATAAAATTATATTTATTTAAAAAATGATAAATCTTTAAATTTGAATATAGTGAGAAAATGCAATCAAACGAGTCCTGATCTCAGCCTCACCTGTCTGCCTCCTTGCCTGCCAGTGGGATGGTGGGTAATAAGGTCCTCTTGTAGGGTGCAGCAGGGCGCCCAACATCATGGTTGGAGGGTCGTAGCCCTAAACTGTGGAGTCCTCTTTTCCAGGGATTACCTGACACGAAACAGATATGTTTAATATTTGAAATGCTGTAACTTTGTCTAAAGAAATGTAATTACTGGCTCACCTGTTTTGACTGAGATGAGGTCTCTGTGTAGTCTGCGCTGCTCTCTGTTCAGTATGTTGAGGTGGTAATGTTTAGCCTGGTCGAGTCTCTGCAGATCCTCAGCCAGTCTGGCTTCGGCCCTCTTCTCTTCTCGTCTCTGAGCCTCACCGGGCCATGGCAACCAGTCTCTGCGATGCATATCTGATGATGACGTTTCAATAATTTATTTAAACAAAACTAATAAAGCAATATCAATATCATAACAAAACCAAAATTGAGCTGAATTCAGACCAACACCACAAATGTGAGTATTGTTTTCATGCAACAGTTCAGCAAACAAAAAGTCATGTTAGACACATCATTGCCAGTTACTTTTCTTCATTTTTGCTCCATTACTCCATTTTGCTCAATGAAAATAGGTCTAAACAAAGTTATAATAAAGCTTACCATTGTGTGGTGTCTAAGTACCTTAATGAAGTTGGGCCAGTTACTGTTTCAGTGACTCACTAATTGAAAGTCACTTGTCGCCTCCAACTGGCATAACATGTAACCATGCGGAAAGAGTAGTGAAAAATAGTGAAATGTCCCATTGGTGTTGGACTATATGGGTTCTTGCATCGTAGCTTGGTCATTGTCCATAAAGTCCAAATGTAACAAACAATGGTGTCATGCCTATTCAAAGTGAGGGGGCACGTGCCCCCTCAGATTTTTCCTCCCTGATAATTTTTTTGTCACAACTTTATTCCTATTATGCTCCATATTTACCAGAGCCTATAACGACTCAAATGTATTCTTCTGGATGTGTAATAAATCGGTCAGCATCAGCCCGCCCCTTTTTCCTAATGTGGTGTCTGTGTATAATCAAATCTAGAGCGCTACGCGCTTAGCGCTCTAGAATCTTTGCTGTGTATGTTCAAGCAACTCGTCTCGCACGTTGAGCTGGCAATGTTTTACAGATGGTCTTGAAGTGGTAAGTGGGCAAAGCAACAAATCGGCATTGAATTAGTTATCGGATTATATTAAAAGGTAGTGGGATTATTTGTGGTTGACCTGGAAATTTTAACTTGGTCAAAAAGTTATGGATTTGATATTAGCTGCGAATTCAGAGCATTAACTTAAGTTGTGTCAGCGTAACGTTATCGATAGCTAGCCTAGTCTAACCGTAAACTAGTTGGCTAACGTTACTGCCTGCCATACAAAGCCAATAAGCCATAGTAATGTTATCTGATCGGTTTTGAAACATCTGTTCTGTTTTGTCTTGTGTCAAAGTCTCCAGCGGGTTCAATTGTTTTCAGTTTCATAGAAACGAGGGTGTTAAATTTGTTGTAGGCTAACTGCAAAATCCAACCTAACGTTATCAAGGCATCGACTTGATGTTTCTCCCATAGACTGTTATTCACGGTTCTTCACGGATCAGGCAGCTAATTCAAATGCAGTGAAAAAAGATAGGCTACCCGCCTCTCTCTCATGTGCTTTTCTTTCATCAACCTGTCTTTTACATAAACTTACTAAATAGATACTTTAACTTAGTCCTCAGATAGAGGAGGGTTGCTGCTAGCTCCGTTAAGGTATTTCTGTCCCTTTTCAGGGGGAGAAACCCCCTGACCCCTCCTAACATGATCCATATCACCCGTCAGAAAACAATTGCAACGTCTCAGATTGTGCCCCCCCAGAATTTTGGCTTGCATGACGCCCCTGGTACCAACAATCATAAATTATGATTCTTTAGCTCAAATCATGCTATACTAAATCAATCAATCAATCAATCAATCAATCAGTCCAATCCATCAATATTTTTTCTGGCTGGTCCAGCTAATATACATGCATAAAGGGGATAGGCTCTTTTAACTAAAATGAGGGGCTTTCATACAGTCTTCACAATTTCTCCCATTTCTTACAGTATTTCTACAATATCTTCCTGGTTCTCGGTCTTTGAAGAGATAAAACAATATTTACAGTAAACTCATGCACATACAAAAAGATCAAACCAAACATCAGCAACAAATTAATAATTGTCCGTCTTTCAAAAACACAATCCAAAATATAAACCATTTGTAGGCCTAACATAAGAGCACTAGGGAAAATACATACACCTACATACACATGCTCTCATACACAGTATTGTATATTCTCCCAATGGACTCTCTGATATGTCAAGCTTGACTATGTTATTCATTCTATCATTATGCAAAACCATATTCAGCAGATCCGTCTCACTTGCCAAGAGAATATAATTATTCAAAGCATCTTATTCACTCAAATCCACATTTGCTTTTTGACAACCGGGTCAGCTAAATAGATTCTTAATGCTGAACAGTTGAAAACACTATAGTAGCATTATCTGCTAAAAACAATGAGATATAGAGCCTTACCATTACATCAGTATTTACAGTGGCAGCCGCAGTGTTTAAAGTGACCCATGTCTCTTCAAGAGCATTTTCAGTAGTTTCATTAGATTAATTAGAATCCAGGTAGAATGCACTACTTTATTCAAAAGAATAAGTGCAGAATAACAAGGATAACTGGGGCTTTAGGAAGGGAGCAAGGGATCCTGCTTTAATATCCGAAATGGTCAGGGAGGGAACACCTCATTTAGCCCTAAGGCTCAAAAGGGCAGCTTGCTAAAGGGAGCCCGTGGTGAAAACATTCTCAGTGGCTACCATCACTGATGTTGCTGCCTCTCCAAGGCGGAGCCTCAACACAAGGAACGGCTCAACTCCAAGGGTGCCACAGGGGAGCCTTTTCTTACTTCAAGACCCCTGAAGTCAGGGGAATGCACCTCGACCCTGATGTATGGCACAAAAAGGGCAGCTTAAAAGGGAGCCTGCGATGTTATTAAAAACCATTCAGCAGCTAACATCTCTAATTTTGCTGCCTCCTTAGGGGGGAGCCTCAACACGTGAGAAAGACTCGACCCAAGGGTGCCACAGGGTAGCCAAGCCTTACTTTGACCCTGTTTAGGTACAAAATTCCTCTATGACCTGCTATTGCCAGCGCATAGTTTTTTTCTTTTCATTTACCAGCCTTTACCATAGTAAGAGAAAGTTCATTATATGTTGTTCCAACCCCGTAAGACCTTTGTTCATCTTCGGAACACGAATTAAGATATTTTTGATGAAATCTGAGAGCTGGATCACTCCTCCATAATAGTTCATAGGCTTTTTCAGGGATTGAAACTTGCCAGCCCCGAAAGGTTATTAAAGACATCGTTAAAATAGTCCAAGTGACTATTGTGGCTCAATCTTAAGTTTATCAAACGACGAGAATACTTTTTGTGCAAAAAAAAAATAAAAATAATAACAATAATAATAATAATATTGTTATAATAATATTGTAATAATAATAATAATAATAAAAAATAAAAATAACTATTCATTTCCTTCTCTGTGGGCCTCGAGTCAGTTCACTAGTATAATAGCGTAAGCTTCTGTTGTTGTACGTCACACGCATCACCCACATGACCAGCGTCGGCCAATAGTGAGCCTACGTGTGACGTAGCTCTACGGAATCACACTAAGTTAACTGACTAGAGGCCCATAGAGAAGGAAATGAATAAAATGAAATAAAGTCGTTATTTTTGTTTGTTTTTGCGCACAAAAGGTATTCTCATCGCTTGATAAACTTAAGATTGAGCCACTGTAGTCACTTGGAATATTTTAACAATGTCTTTAATAACTTTTCGGGGCTGGCAAGTTTCAATCCCTGAAGAAGCCTATGGATTAGTATGGAGGAGTGATCCAGCTCTCAGATTTCATCAAAAATATCTTAATTCGTGTTCCGAAGATGAACGAAGGTCTTACGGGGTTGGAACAACATGAGGGTGAGTAAATACTGACAGAATTTTCATTTTTGGGTGTACTAACCCTTTAAGTCCAAGCCAGTTGCGTTTTTCAAAAGCAAGCTCCAGGAATAACGCGCAAGCAAAAAGCAATAGAATCGACATCTGCAGGTGGTGCCACTGCTAAAGCAGTGGAAGTCTCGTACTGGGTGTCCCGAATCATTGTGAAAAAAGGGATGCCACATACACTCTGGGAGGAGGTAGTGCTACCAGCAATTACAGAGACTGTGGGTATCATGCTGGGTGACAAAGCACGAAAGCAAATGGACTTGATTCCATTATCAAACAACACTGTGCAGCGCAGAATCGAGGAGATGGCCAGCAATGTGAACGACCAGCTAATATCACGGATCAAAGCCAGTCGATCTTTTGCTCTTCAGCTGGACGAAACCACTGACATAGCGAACCTCGCCAACCTGCTCGCCTAAGTAAGGTATGAATACAACAGAGAAATAGAGGAGGAATTTCTCTTTTGTAAACCTTTGCAGACACGCACAACCGCAGAGGCACTTTTTGACATGTTGAACGGTTTCATCACAGAACATGGGATTTATTGGTCAAGATGCGTGGGAATAAGCACAGATGGGGCAGCAGCCATGGTAGGCCAACCCAGCGGCCTTGTTAAACGTGTGCAAGCAGTTGCTCCGCAAGCGAAATCTATCCACTGCTACATCCACAGAGAGGCTCTCGCAGCCAAAAGAATGCCACCTGATCTCAAAACTGTTCTGGATGAAGCAGTAAAAACTGTCAATTTTATCAAGGCCCACCCACTGAATTCAAGACTGTTTTCAGTTTTATGCGACGAGATGGGCAGTGAGCACTGACAATTGCTGCTCCATATCGAGTTTCGGTGGCTGTCAAGAGGGAAGGTGCTTGCACGGCTTTAGGAGTTGGGAGATGAGGTGAGACTGTTTCTACTTGACACCTTTCTTGACACCAAGTTCGACCTTTCTGGTCAATTCAATGATGCAGACTGGCTTGCCAAGTTGGCATATCTGTCTGACATTTTTGAGCACTTGAATGGACTAAATAGGAGCCTACAAGGGAAGTCGGTTACTCTTTTTCATACGCAAGAAAATCTATGGGGCCTACGCCAAATAACTTTATGTCATATATTGCTTGCTGGGCTATTAATAAGTAATAAGTATTGTTACAGTATTATTCTCCCGAGTCTTTCTGGTAGAACTGGATCGGTGTATGATGTATTTCCTGAGCGCCGCCGATTGCGCCCTCGCCTCTCAAAACTTTTCCACTACCTTCTCTACAGTTGGGCCAAAAAGCTCGGAGGGTGAGACCGGGGCATCTAGGATAAAATTCTTCCCTCGGAGGGCTAAGTCTGTGGTGCGGCACAACTTGGCAGCTCAGGGGACAATCCCTGCCCCTGATCCAAATCCCTCAGCAGATCTGCCTGCTAGGCCTGCAGCACCGCCATGGTGTGCAAGTTCCCCCCCGGCCTGACCTGCTGCCTCATATGCCCTGCCATTCAAACGAGAGGTGGTTTGAAGCACCTTTGATGGCAGGGCAGGAGCCTTCAGAGAGGATGACTTGCCCTGAAAGACATCTCCTCTACCAGGGGCATCCTCACATATCCTCACTCAGCCAACCCTTCCACATTTGCATAGTTCGAATATGGCTTCCTCCATTATATCTTCACTTCAGTTTGGAGATTGGGGAGGAAGGGAAAGCGCATGGGGGAATTATGGCCTGAAAGAAAGTACTTGTCCAGTCTACTACAAGCGACTTTCCATTTTTCATGCCCCCGAGCCAGATCCAATCTAGTTGTGGTGCGGGCCATATTGTCCACCAGTTCTCCTTATATGCAGGGCTGGCAGGTTGAGTATCCTCTGCCTCTTCAACTGCATCTGCCTCCTCCTGGCTGGATGGTGCCAAAAACATGAGTTATCTGCTGGATTGGCGGACTCGAGAGACAGCACATCCTGATCCAACAGATTGCAGGAGCCTGCGACCGGGGAGCATGAAAGGGCCAAACCTTTCTCGAACTCCTTGGCCAGCTCAACCTGAGATCCCCACGACCTAAGCCTCCGCTGTACATCCCTCAAAAATAAGGACAAACACAAACAGATCTTTCTCAGAACCCTCACAAACTAAATGTGCATGCTCCTCGCCTAGGCAATAAACGCACAAGTTGTGTGTGTCCTCAGGTGTCAAATATCTGGGACATGGAGGCACACTCTTCCTGAAATACTTGCTAAGGTTCTTCATTCTGGACACTGCCCTCACCACATTTTAACAACACAAATGGCTCCTGAAGACAAAAAAGGTGATGGTGTGTACTACGGGCACCCTCTCATAATTCTGGGCGCTCCACTTATGACGTCACAGGCTTTCACCAGCGAAATTGGAGTGTATTCGCACAAGCTTCGGACACTGGATGAGCTGATGGCAAAGGGAACAAAACTGCAAGCATTTTGTAGAAGAAAATTGTTTTGGTTGAGCTTCAGCTCTACGTGACTGCAGATGAATATGACCCTTCACAATAGTTAATGCTTTACAATGAATTCTGTTAGAGAGCTACAGTACATATGGCATACATATTTATCAGTTCAATAAAATACCTTACTCACCTGTTGAGTCATAAAAACACCATCTCCATGTCGCTTTTACAACATTTAAAATCTCTGAGTTCTCGCCATCTTCGAAAGCCAAGACACTGTTGATTCTCATTTCATTAGGAGCTCTGTCGCATTCTCTTTTTGCCAGCAGACTCTCTTCTGTTCGGCGTTTTTTTAAAAACTAGTGATTCCCTAGATGTTCCAGTTTTAGCATGCTCCATGTCAACCTTTCTCGCTCGCTTTGAACACGAACCTATGCCACCATACACGTGTAAAAGTAGCCGAAGCAACTTTTCTCTATTTACGGATATGATGAGACACTCATGGGTGAGTGACGCATATACACAATTCCCTCAAAAACCATCTCGCTAGGTCTAAACTATAAACATTTATAATAGGCTGACCTTTTCACTAATACCATAGTGAATCAGGGTAAGACAAAAACACGTTTTGGAAGAAGGATTGATGATGTATTGACTACATTTAAATATTGTATATTTTGAACAATAAAAATTTACATAATTACAAAAGTTACATAAAAAATACAAAAAATAAAAGTATATAAATAATACTAAAAAACACTACCAAGGACAACCACTGACAGGCTTCTGTGAAAATTAGAAAATTAATAAAATATAGGCTTTAACTATATTTATTTTCTTAAACACCTAATAATTTCTTGACGGAATGGTCAGGATACTTTTATGCAAGAGAGAAAGAGAGAGACTGAGTCAACAGCAGGAGATAAAAGCTTTGAGGAAGCACTTCCACCCCAGTGTTCATCAGTTAAACGTAAGGAGGCTGCATTCAACCTGTCTGGGTCATTGGGGATGAGTAATGGGTTTGAATAAAGCAAAATAGAGGTACTTTCAATAAAACTCTAAATCTCTCTGTTTCATCGGCCGTATTAGCTTGAAATTGATTACAAATAAACTATCGGTGTCTGGTCTTAAATCAGATGTTGTTGGCCTTGGTAACTGATCAGGGTTGGTGATACATATTAAAACCACCTTGATAAAGCATTTTTCTTTGTCCTATTTAAGTTTATATCCATTAGTCACAGAAGTTTGATCAGTTAAAGTCTGAGGACAGGGGTTGATTACAGGAGCTTATTACTATTGGATAATATACCGAAGTCTTTGCAAGACTGAATTCTACCAATTTGTATATTAATTATAAAAGATTGATCAATGCTTAAAGTGACTTAAAGCATTTGATAAACTGCATTTGTGTGTGTGAAGTGGAATGTTATCATAATCATTTCTGTAAGCTAACGTTTTCGTTTCTTTGATAGTTAACTTGTTGATATTCTCAAACTTCCCCTGACCCCAGCTATCTTTAATTAAAACACCAACATTTTTGTGTCAGTATAATGTTCCCCTTTCTTCCCTTCCATGTCCCCTCTGCTCTGCTCATACCAGATCTATGTGGTAATATTTACCTCATAGACCAGTTCATCCATGCCTTTGGCCATCATGTATGAGATGTCTGTTAATGATTGAGTCAAAAGCTAATCTTTGTTTTTCCAATCTCAAAGAACATATCTGTGTTGGCATTATGACCAGTGCTAATCGTTCGGTTTTGTTTTAGATTAATTTAAACAATATTTGATGGATAAATAAACTTATGTCAAAATCAACAAACGTCACAATCCATTTTACTTCTGAATTAAGATGCATTTCTGATTGAAAGTAGATAATTAACCAGAAAAAAAAAAGTTTAATGTGGCTTGAATCAATCCATTGAGAATTGACTGGATTGTAAAAAGTGTACGCACTAGAACAGAACAGGTTTTATTTTATTTTATATTTAATTTTGTTATTGGAATGATGTACACTGATGAACCATTCACAATAAGACAAAAATAGGGTCAGTCTTGTTTGCATGTTGACTTTAACACACACTCACAACTCTAAATTAATTAACCATAAAGCATGAAAAATTCCAACCAACAGCAATGAAAAGATAAAGATTATGAAACATGATAATGATTTGAGTTTTGTTTTACAACAGAGCATATTATTCATCAGTGAAGATAGCACAAGCGGATTGAATTATGTTTAAAGAGGCCATGAAGAGCAATTAATCTCAAACGTGAATGGATACCAGCAAGAACAGGAAAATCATTTTCAACTGTTTTAGTTAATGATCATTACAACCATGCAAAATAAATTCCTCATCTGCAATCATATCTTTCACCTGTCAAGTTAGTCGCACAAAGGCATAACAGTAGGAAAAACTGCCTTCCCCCCACGCGCTTAAAGAGCTTCTATGACAGTCTCCATTTAAAAAGGCTTTTGTGGGCACAGCTGGGAAACCACAGCAGTTGTTGAAGTGCTCTCATAAAATATTTATGCTACTACCTTAAATCCTGTTTTTTGCATAAAAATTATGGTAAGATTTGTAGCATTACAGTTCATAATGGGGGGAAAAAATCATGAAAAGAACTTACTGTAAAGGGTCAGTCCAGTTTGATGTCAGTCCTGAAAAGTGGCAGATTTCTAACTAAGCAATAGGATTCATCCTCCAGTGCTGGAGAAGTAAAAAAAGTGAACACATTGACCCTTAATATAAAGCAATGGCAAATAAAATGGCAAATAATCCAACGTTAGTGTTAGTTTTAACTAAATGAAGAGCATGCGTGAGCCCTCAGGGTTGCAGTTAGTCTGTGATGCACACAATGTCTTCTCTTTAGTTTGTTATTCAGACTCCTCTGTCACCCAGACGGTTCCTAAGGGTAACTATGGCTCTTGACAAAGTAATGACCAGTGACAATGACGAGCTCACCATGGATACCAGCACACATTTATATTGGCCAACATGGGTAAAGATCAAAGCATGTTTATAGACTGTTCTTTTTCAGACAGATCTAATTCAAAGCTTTTATGTAGGCAAAAGTTTATGCTTAGTAACTTACAAATTGTACTATAAGTGTGCATAAATGTTCTACAATGCATTTAACACTTTAAGTGCTTGTCATGATCTAATGTGACAAATTCCTGCCCAATATTGACCCATTATAACACTGTAAAGTCCAAATAATTCTAACTAACACTTTTTTAGTTTTTACTTAATGTCTTAACTTAATTGTACAAATCTGGTAAACTGTACTATCCACATTTGCCTTACTCAGAAACCCCAAGTTAAGATTAATTGTTTGGTTTGAGTGCCATTTTGTCAAAGCAAAAAAAAAAAAAGTGTTTTTGAGGTGGGTCAATTCTTAATAGAGTTTTCACTCATTTTCTCACTGTAAAAAGTGATCAGTTGACTTGACTTAAAACAACGAGGAATCCAGTTGCCTTAAAATGATTAACGAAACTGCATGCGTATTTGAAAAAATTAAGTTATGTGGAATTGTCAGGTTCACATAACTTAATGTTTTTAAATAATGAATGAAGTTTATTTACTTAATAATTTTAAGGCAATGGGTTTCCTTACATTTTTTAAAGTAAGTCAACTGATCCCTTTTTACAGTGCAGTCTCATAATTTGTATTTATCATCTAAGGCTTGATGAAACATGTCTAATCTGATCTGGTTGATCTGGTCTGGATGGGTTCCTTCTCACTGACTCTATTCTGTAGGAGATAATTATTACTTGGATGTAATGAGATATGACTACGAAAGTTACAGTTTAGTTACAAAAGTAATACATTTGGTCATATGCTATTCTTTAATATGTAATTGCCATAAGCAGGGTCACCAGAAGAGGCAAAACTATAAAAAAAGGGTTTTTTTTTCATGTTGTTGAAAAATGTCGCTTATGCTCACTTAGACGACATTGATTTGATTAAAATATTGTTGCATTCAAATATTATTACAATTTAAAATAGCTCTTTTCTCTCTAAATATATTTTAAAACGCAATTGATTAAGCTGAATTTTCTGCATCATTAGTCCAGTCTTCAGTGTCACATGATCCTTGATTTGATGCTCAAGAAACATTTCTGATTATTATCAATGTTGTAAACAGTTGTGCTGCTTAATATTTTTGTGAAAACTATTATAAGAATTGAAAGTCCAAAAGAACTGAATTTATTTGAAAAATAAATATTTGTAACATTATAAATGTCCTTCTGTCATGACAACTCTCCGGAGATTGATAGATTGATAGAGTAATAGAGATTGGCATGGTAATGGATATGGCAGTGTTAATGTATTTGGTCTTGGCAGAATAAATCTGCTACGCTGCTGCAGAGCAAGTATCGAGACTTGCTACTGCCAATACATTTATAGACATTGCTCTGAGCATATAAGACATGGTGCTGCTGCTGCACATGTAACATACTGTCCATGAATTAACCGCTGTAGCAGATCTATACAGGTGGAGCTGGGGAAGGTGTAGGGTTTCTGAAGCACACTGCAGACTACTAACAGCAACACTACCGGTATTTGTTTGAATGTTGAGCAACGTTTTGACAACGTTGGCGTCTGTTTTTAGTACATCACTGTCGTGTAAACATACCCTAATAACGATCAGGAACACAGGAAGAATGGTAACAGAGAAAACTAAACTAATGAAACTAAACAGACTTAACATAACCCTGGCTTGGACACAGTGGCAAAGAGTTTTGGATCCTGAACATGTGCGATTATTTTGTCCATTCAGTTTGATATAGATGTAAATTTGTCTTTGACACTTGCAAAAACAACTTAAGAGTACATTATTTGTTCCTGATAACTTAACAATAGCTTGTAAGTTAATGTAAAGCATGACAGAGTTCTCTTACGAGAGTATCTCTTGTACTGCGTAATATCTTACGCTATGGGGAAAACCTCTTTTCCACGAGATATTGAAGCCAAAAAATTATCCTTAATTTTGTATTAATGTAAAACGCTGTGCAGCAGCATGCAGATATAGGCAAGGCGGCTTGCGCGCCTATTGGCTGCCCTGCGGCAACAGCAGCAGACTATCGAGAGAGGCGCTGCGTGACACTACATCCAATGGGGGCAATTCGCGCCCATTTCGTCATGTCCCGCCAGAAAGGGCGTGGTCTCGCCCTATAAATATAGCTCGATTAGGCTGGTACAACTGATTTTCATCTCTTCAGCGAAGCGCACGCATCGCTGGATCCAGAGTGAGAAGCCGCGCCGTCGACATAAGCCTTCTGCGGTACGAGCCTTGAACCTGAAGCTGCTGGCCTTCATCTCGCCGCCTTCAGTCGCCGTACCTGCTACGCTTTCCGGCGTATACAGGTCCTTCTCAAAAAATTTGCATATTGTGATAAAGTTCATTATTTTCCATAATGTAATAATAAAAATTAAACTTTCATATATTTTAGATTCATTGCACACCAACTGAAATATTTCAGGTCTTTTATTGTTTTAATACTGATGATTTTGGCATACAGCTCATGAAAACCCAAAATTCCTATCTCAAAAAATTAGCATATCATGAAAAGGTTCTCTAAACGAGCTATTAACCTAATCATCTGAATCAACTAATTAACTCTAAACACCTGCAAAAGATTCCTGAGGCTTTTAAAAACTCCCAGCCTGTTTCATTACTCAAAACCGCAATCATGGGTAAGACTGCCGACCTGACTGCTGTCCAGAAGGTCATCATTGACACCCTCAAGCAAGAGGGTAAGACACAGAAAGAAATTTCTGAACAAATAGGCTGTTCACAGAGTGCTGTATCAAGGCACCTCAGTGGGAAGTCTGTGGGAAGGAAAAAGTGTGGCAAAAAACACTGCACAACGAGAAGAGGTGACGGGACCCTGAGGAAGACTGTGGAAAAGGACCGATTCCAGACCTTGGGGGACCTGCGGAAGCAGTGGACTGAGTCTGGAGTAGAAACATCCAGAGCCACCGTGCACAGGCGTGTGCAGGAAATGGGCTAAAGGTGCCGCATTCCCCAGGTCAAGCCACTTTTGAACCAGAAACAGCGGCAGAAGCGCCTGACCTGGGCTACAGAGAAGCAGCACTGGACTGTTGCTCAGTGGTCCAAAGTACTTTTTTCGAATGAAAGCAAATTTTGCATGTCATTCGGAAATCAAGGTGCCAGAGTCTGGAGGAAGACTGGGGAGAAGGAAATGCCAAAATGCCTGAAGTCCAGTGTCAAGTACCCACAGTCAGTGATGGTCTGGGGTGCCATGTCAGCTGCTGGTGTTGGTCCACTGTGTTTTATCAAGGGCAGGGTCAATGCAGCTAGCTATCAGGAGATTTTGGAGCACTTCATGCTTCCATCTGATTTCATTTTTCAGCACGACCTGGCACCTGCTCACAGTGCCAAAACCACTGTTAAATGGTTTACTGACCATGGTATTACTGTGCTCAATTGGCCTGCCAACTCTCCTGACCTGAACCCCATAGAGAATCTGTGGGATATTGTGAAGAGAAAGTTGAGAGACGCAAGACCCAACACTCTGGATGAGCTTAAGGCCGCTATCGAAGCATCCTGGGCCTCCATAACACCTCAGCAGTGCCACAGGCTGATTGCCTCCATGCCACGCCGCATTGAAGCAGTCATTTCTGCAAAAGGATTCCCGACCAAGTATTGAGTGCATAACTGACCATAATTATTTGAAGGTTGACTTTTTTTGTATTAAAAACACTTCTTTTATTGGTCGGATGAAATATGCTAATTTTTTGAGAAAGGAATTTTGGGTTTTCATGAGCTGTATGCCAAAATCATCAGTATTAAAACAATAAAAGGCCTGAAATATTTCAGTTGGTGTGCAATGAATCTAAAATATATGAAAGTTTAATTTTTATCATTACATTATGGAAAATAATGAACTTTATCACAATATGCTAATTTTTTGAGAAGGACCTGTATATCCTTTTACCTCTGCTGAGAGTGTTCGTTCGCCGCTGCAACTTACACTTCTCTATAAAACTCTAAAAGAGCTAGCGTCTTTTTCAAGATGCCTTCTTCCTGTGGCTCGTGCCGAGCCCAACTCAGCGACGGGGACCGCCACGTGATATGCGTTTCCTGCCTGGGTGAGGATCACGCGGCTCTCGCGCTCGCTGACGGCGGATGCCCTCATTGCGAGCTGATGCCTATGGTGACTCTGAGGACTCGCCTGGCATCCTTCTCGGAGCCCGCACTTCTGCCCGCTGTGGTACCGCGCCACAAGAAGCGCCGTGCTCAGCGCGCCCCCGAGCTCTCTCCTGCCCACCAAAGCTCGCCGGTTTGCCCGCCAGCTTCGCTGGCATCGCTCGAGTCGCTCACCGATGGACAGCGGCCGCCGTCTGCCACCGCTTCCGCCATTGAGTTTGATGAACCAGCCGAGGCCTGTTCTATCCTGGCATCGGACAGCAAGGACTGGGCGAGCTCTGTGGACCTCCCCCCGCTGCCCGCCAGCCGTCTGGGAAACGAGCCGGCATTGAAACTGAGCTGATGCGTCTGCTCTCTCAAGCCGTCGACAACCTCAGCCTTGTCTGGAAGGCGCCCGCGCAGCCTGCGCACAACCGGCTGGATGGATGCTTCCTCCAGAAGGACTCCGCCCCATCACAGTCGAGACCCACGCCTTTTCTTCCTGAGCTTCACAAAGAAGTCTTGGAACGCCCCCTTCTCGGCCAGAATGCGTACCTCTGTCTTTGCAGCATATTCCTCTGTGGACGGTGCGAAAGATAGTTCCTCCAGTGGAAGCATCGGTAGCGTCCCATCTTTGTCCGCCCTCCGCTGGACGGCGTGCTTTGACGGCGGTACCCTCAAAAGCCCGCCGAGTGACGTCAGCCATGCACGGCCGCGCTTACACCGCCGCTGGGCAAGCTGTGTCAGCGCTGCATTCAATGGCGATACTGCAGATTTTCCAAGCCGACCTTCTCCGTAAAATGGACGAGGAAGGACCGGAAGCTATCTGCGTGGCGGACTTAAGAAGCGCTATGGACCTCGCTCTACGCGCTGCGAAAGCCGCTACACAAGCCGTTGGGCGCAACATGGCCTCTCTCACCGTGGCTGAGAGACATCTGTGGCTGACGCTGTCTGAGATGACGGATGCTGAGCGCTCTGTGTTCCTCGACTTCTCCAAACTTCTCGCTCGCTCAGTTCCAGACAATGTGACTGTTCCAGCGTACTTTGCAGTAAACAAGCCCGTTCCACAACCTGCTTGCCTGCACACAAAAGCCGTTTTTACGGCTACCCAGATAAATCCAATAAAGAGTGTATTTTCTGGTGTTCCGGCCACGGCCGATGGTGTTATGAGTGTTGTAAGAATGCCCACGTCTCAGTGCCCATTCCCACACACAGACACAGCCCGCCACAATACAGGGCTAGCACAAATAAAATCGACTCATGTCGATTGTGCAATAAATGTAGTGTACGTGCCCACAACACAGTGCCCACAAACACTACACAAAGCATGTCCCACGGTTTCTGTAAAAACGAAACCAACACATTCTCAGTCGGCGCGAGCCGACTATTCCCAGTGCAGTGAGTGTGCCCGCTGTCCCTCGCCCACATTCCCTCACAGACATGCCGAACCCTACGGGGCTCGTCCCGCTCGCATTCTCTCCACAACCTGTCAGAGAGAAGGCACCCCCCGCCTCACACACTGCAAACACAGTGTTTATTTCCCAGCACACCGGAGCTCTCCGGCCGCCGTTATGCCGCGGCCAGAGCCCAGATTTCATTATACCTCTAGCTATTCACGCAGATGCGTGGCCGAAGCTTCCCGGGGTATCAGAATGGGTGCTGAAGACTATAAAAAGAGGCTGTTCGCTGCAGTTTGCTCGACGCCCCTGCCGTTGCGCGGTGCGAGTCGAAATGACGGTAAAAAACGAAGTATCTCATCTACTTCGAGCCGAGAGAGCGAAACTACTGAGCAAAGGGGCTATAGAACCTTTATCTCAGGCTCAGAGCAAAGGGGGTCTTTACAGCAGGTATTTTCTGGTACCGAAAAAAGACGGGGGTCTCAGACCCATTCTAGATCTGCGACAGCTGAACAAAGCGGTCATGAAGCGCCAGTTCGGAATGATTACAACCAGGAAAATCCTCGCGTAAGTTTGCCAGGAGGACTGGTTTATGTCAATAGATATGAAAGACGCCTATTTTCAAATACAAATAGCGTCACGTCACAGGCGATTCTTGAGATTCGCCTTCGAGGGCCAGGCATACCAATACAAAGTCCTGCCGTTCGGCCTGTCCCTGGCACCCCGTACATTTACGAAGTGCATGGACGTGGCTCTCGCACCCCTGAGACTCCAGGGCATGCGAATTTTGAACTACTTGGACGATTGGCTGATTCTAGCTAGATCACAATCAGAGCTCATAGAACACAGGACCACATTACTCGAGCATCTCGGGAATCTGGGTCTCACAGTCAATTGGGCTAAAAGTTCGCTGTCTCCCAGCCAGAAAATTTATTTTCTGGGAACAGATCCATGACAGCGCGTCTGTCGCCAGAGAGCGAGCTGGACATTCAGAGCGCCGTGAAATCCTTCCGCCGCGGCTCGACAGTCCAGCTCAAAAGGTTTCAGAAAATGCTGGGCCTCATGGCCTCAGCAGCTTCAGTACTCCAGCTGGGTCTGCTTCGCATGCGCCCACTGCAGCTGTGGCTGAAAGCGCGAGTTCCGCCCCGGGCATGGACCGCTGGCCGGTTTCGCCTCCGGGTCGATCTAGAATGCGTTTCAGCTCTGGAACCTTGGAAAGTAACCGACTGGTATCAATCAGGTGTGAGTCTGGGGACTCCCTCGAGTGTGAAGGTGGTGTCCACGGACTCCTCCACCTCGGGATGGGGAGCGCTGCTCGAGGGCAGACCGTTCTTTGGCCAGTGGTCAAAACGGGAAAAGCTCCTACATATAAACTGTCTGGAAATGATGGCAGTCGACAATGCACTACGGCGCTTCTGTCCCCAGATAAAAATTCACCACGTCTTGGTCACTGAGAGCTTATGTGTCCCGCTCGTCTGTCTTCAGACAGACCGAGCAGCTCTTCGTTTTGTTTGGCGGACGCTCCAAGGGACTGGCCGCATCAAAACAGAGCTTATCCAGATGGATAGTCGACGCCATAGCACTGGCTTACACTTCTAAGGGCCTGCAGTGTCCTTTGGGTGTCAGAGCGCACTCCACGAGAGGCGTGGCCTCATCGTGGGCGTGGTATAGTGGGGTTACCTTGCAAGATATCTGTACGGCCGCGGGCTGGGCCTCGCCGTCTACATTTATAAGGTTTTATAACCTAGAGGTTCCCGCCTTACAAGCCAAGCTTCTGTCTGTATAGAATTCAGTGCTATCTGCCCCGCTGTGCCGGCCCAGATGCTGAGTTTTGCCTGTGCATCGCTCACTGAGCGATAGAACAGCCCCATGGGTGTTGAATAACCCTTTCTATTGCCCAGTTCAGGCTGAACAAGTTCACCCTGTCTGCGTGAAATACTGTTACATAACCATCTCCTGTGGGATAGTATTTCATGGGGAATGATGCTTGCAGCCTCTCTTCTCCGACTCTCTGTGAGTCCATGGTGATTATGCACTACATGAGCCCCGGGCTACTGCCCTTGGGACTTTGGTGTTGGATCCCAGTACGCACAGCGTTTTGCATAGTGTTCCCCATAGCGTAAGATATTACGCAGTACGAGAGATACTCTCGTAATAGAACGTACTCGGTTACTAACGTAACCTCGGTTCTCTCTAGAGAGGGAACGAGTACTGCGTATCTTGCCGTGCATACACAGCCCTGGTTCGCTTCGACGATGAAAACCAGTTGTACCAGCCTAATCGAGCTATATTTATAGGGCGAGACCACGCCCTTTCTGGCGGGACGTGACGAAATGGGCGCGAATTGCCCCCATTGGATGTAGTGTCACGCAGCGCCTCTATCGATAGGCTACTGCTGTTGCCGCAGGGCAGCCAATAGGTGCGAATGCCGCCTTGCCTATATCTGCATGCTGCTGCACAGCGTTTTACATTAATACAAAGTTAAGGATAATTTTTTGGCTTCAATATCTCGTGGAAAAGAGGTTTTCCCCATAGCGTAAGATATTACGCAGTACTCGTTCCCTCTCTAGAGAGAACCGAGGTTACGTTAGTAACAGAGTACGTTTTATGATACTCCAGCAGCTGTATGAGGGTTTTTCAACCGACATAAACATTGCTGAAAGTTCATGAGCTGAAGAGTTACTAACATCCCTCTTAAGTTTAATTCAGGTTATTTTCTGCATTAATGACCATATTACCTTTGAACACACAATTTGTTTCCCAGTGAGCTGGGGTGAAGTTCAGCCTGTGACACCTCTCTCTTCAAACATTAGCAGCTTCAGGCTAACTTATAATAGGATCTGACCAATTTGGGTCAGTCTTGAAATGGTAAATCTCTAGTCCCATTGAGCATCTCAAAAAAGAAAAAGCCAAAAGCACAAGTGTTTATCAGAAAGCCAGCCTGAAACACTGTCATGCCAAGCCGTGGATTAATGGTTAGGGTTAGGGCACATGAACAGCCCATGTTTAGGAAAGATAACATTAGACTCAGGAGGATGGGACTTTCATGCCATAACAACATTACAATCCCTAGAGCAGATTTGTGTTAAAAAGTAACAAATAAATACTAAAATAAGGACCAACTACCAACATGTAATCATTACAGACAATACTTCTAAATCAATTATAAAACATTATATATCAATAAAAACAAGAGTTGCTATTTTGATTTCATAGTGACTTAAAACATAACAGGAGCTCATTAGATAAAGTAAAACATTTTGTTCAGATCTGTCAGTTAAAACCTGTATTTCTTTTTTCATAAAGATCAGATATAGGCATGCTATTCAAACTTGTAGGCCATTACTTTTTCCAAAAGTTGCAGAGCGCTCGCACACAAGCACGCAGCCTCGCCCACAAAAACAATTATATTTTCATCCAAATCAATACTTAATTCCCTTAAGAATGAGTGATGGGCCCATCAGTGGGATATACGCCTTTTAATCTTCGGTTCTTCATAGCTCACTCTGTTCTCATATTGATCCTGAAAGCATGGAACAACAAGCCTGTTTTTAGCACACGCCTGCAGCGCAGGGCGAGCTTTCTAACCCCACCTCTCTCTCTTTCTCTCGGCTACCCCCAGAAGCTTTCATGTGCATGTGAGCACAGATTCATGCTACTTTTATACACTATTACAGTATCTCCGCCAGAGGCCTTAGATGAACAGATTATTCCAAGCAGTAGGTTGAAACGGGCTTGTGTGCTTAATAGCCTGTACTTAATAAATTACAAGAGATGGATTGATTTGATGCAAGTCACTGCGAAAAGACTTGCATGCAATGCAATTTTAGCACTTATGTTCACTTGTGTTCATTTTATACTGTATATATACACAAAAGAAGTTGTGGTAGTTTAAGTACAATCAACTTGGATGTTTAAGATGATGAGTTAAAGCAATGTAAAAACATATATTGTCATAACTTATTGATCATATAATCTTTTACAGTGTTATCCCGCCCCAAACTCACATCATTGGTTGAGCCAATGTTGCTGTGTAAAATGGATATAGGAAAAAATATGCTAAAAAAAAACTTCTTTTTTTTATGGTTAATAAAAGCCCATCACTCTGCATTTGTGTCCTCGCTACTTTTATCAACCCAAACCCTGACATATTATAATATTATTTATATACTATTATAGTATTTATTTTGATCATTATTTATATAGATCATTATTTTGAATTGGCATTTTTATATGTTCGTTTTAATAATTTTGTTATGTGCTTTTGTCATTTGTCATGTTTTTTAGGAATTAGTTTTTTTATTATTTCTTTGGTACTTTTAGCTTTAGTACTTCTACTTAAACTTATTATATTTCAGTTGGTTGGCAACATTTCTCATTTTTATTCTCTTATGTGTATGTTTTTAATCTGATAGTTAACCTTTATTTAAATTAATGAAAGCCATTTTTAATAGTTTCAGTTAGACAACTCTAAACACTGATCCAATAATTGGAGAACTGTAAAGTTTCTTGCAAGCTTGTTACACTCATTCCATACCGTGTTTTTTTTTTTAAAGTCATTTTGTTTCAACATCTAATTGGATTTTTTGTGCTATATGTCTCAAACTTTGATGTAATGTTCCCTTATATATATTTTTCTAATACTACGTTTCGACCCCTAGGAGGGTGGTGATTATATGTTCTGATTTGACCCCTATAGATTCTAATTCACTAAACATAGTGTTACGGCTCACCTCATGTTTCAACACTCCTCGGTCTCCCTTAAGAGAGAGATTGGGTCAGTGGCTTTCACTATGCTGGAAGTTTCTGCTGATTCAGCGCTTCAAGTTATAGAGAAGAGAGCATAAAATAAGAGAGCATAAAATAAGAGAATAAAAGTTCTTCAAACACTCTTGCACACCCACTTTGACACAATGCAGCAATAAAGCACAAGTGCACTGCAGCACATCCAGTGCAGTAAGATCTGTCTCATTTCACCATGCAGTCCACCAGGGTGCAGAACATATGTGCCTGCAGTCCTAGTCATACCATGAATGTTTTCATGCATCTTGTCGTATTGTCTTAGCTTGCCATCAATGCACTCTCTCTGCATCGGGTTCAGGCTGGGTAAGGACAGTAATGATCTTAAATCTGTGACGTCTGTAATCCGGTCACTATACTGTTAATGATTTCACACTGCTGATAATGTGGTAAACCACAAAATAGCTTATGTCATGTTGGATGACCCACACTTGCTGACACACGTTTTTGTTCTGACATGAGCAAATACATTCCCAGTACAAATACTGTCAAATCACATTAAGCCACATGCTATCACGACTTTAATAAACTATACTAAATTGATTCTTAAAGGGATAATTGACCAAAATGCCATTACTTACCTTCAGGTGTGTAATGTCCATAAGTCATTACTTTTAGGGTGCTTTTTTGCCTGCTTAACATATATAGTCACAATACACCATTTTGTTTTGGGTGATCCACTGAAAAAAATAACAGCGTACAGGTTTGAAAGAACATGACGACATAAGGATAAGTAAATCAACACTTACTCATTTTAATAATGCATTATTAACCAGACACATTAATACATTAACCTAAATGCATGGATAAAACATTTGATATGCTACCAAAGGCTTGATAGATACACTAACCCTGTTTCACAGACAAGGCTTAACTCTAGTCCCAGACTAAAATGCACATTGAGCTTTTTTAACTGAAAGCAACTTACACTGACATTATCTTAAAATATGTCAGTGCCATTGATTTGTCTCAAGATCAGTAATGTTATTTCCTAAGGTACGTTTATAAAAGCTACTTAAATGTCCTAATTACACTAAGGCCTAATCCTGGATTAATCTGAGCCCTGTCTGTGAAACCAGGCCAAAGTTTCTGAATGTTATTATGTGGGATGATATTTAATACGTAGTTGTTGGTTACACTTTATTTTGATGGTCCCTTTTACATTCTGTTGACTATAAGTAACGTTGCACCTACATGTCAACTAACTCTCATTAGAGTATTAATAGACTAGTAGGGTTAGTAGAATAAGTTGACATGTAGTTGCCAAAGTTACTTGTCAGTAGAATGTCTGTTGGAGGAGCATAACAATAAAACGGTAGATATTAAGCAAACAGTCTATTCTAATGACTGCTGGTTGACATGTAGTTGCAACATTACATTTATGCATTTGGCAGACGCTTTTTTTTTTTTTTATCCAAAGCGACTTAGATTGCATTTCATGGTACACATTTTACATTCTTATCAGTACTTGCTTTCCCTGGCAATTGAACCCTTGACCTTGGCGTTGCAAGCACCAGCGCTCTACTGTTTGAGCAACAGGAAAGCTCACTTTACTTTTAATACTTTAATTACTTTAACAGAATATTCAAAGGGGACCATCAAAATAAAGTTTTGCCAAGTTTTTGACACTAGTTTAGTTTACTGTGTTACAGAGCTGGGTGGTATAAAGCAAGGTTAGACAGGGTAGATAGTTTAGGCCTTTAACATTTAGATTTAAGGCAGCCAGTCCTCTGTCTTACTGACGCTGATGAATTTGGGTTATCTGCATACTTCAGCTCAGCTATACTCTGCAAAACACTTTATTGGCCCGAGGGTCACTGTGCATGTGTGTGCGTCAGAGTGCACGCATGGTTATATTTAGAATATAATTGTTCAGTGATAATGATACAAATCCCTCACCTCACAGTGTAAAACACACACACAAGGAACAGAACGACACACTGGCAATTGCAACCGCATAACGCACATAGCAGCAGTCAGATAAATGTGGTCGCTGTTTGTTCAAGATGTGTATCTGCCAACAGTGACCCTGCTCCAATTATATAGCGAATTATTTTACAAACTCAAATTGTAACACGTTACAGGTCACCACAAAGGATTCCTGGGCGCTGAGTGATAGATAGGATTTTAAAGTGTCAATATGTCAAATACAGCTGCTCTGCAAGATTACATTTATTCAACTGGCATGTACATTTTTCTAAAATGTTTTAGAGGTGGTTCACACAGAACATGTTTTTGCATTTCACTGCACTACTTTTCTATTGTTTTTCTATGTAAACATGCACAGATGTATTTGATTGTTGCGCTCACGTCTTTTGCAGTCTACAGCATGATATGCAGTTCTAAAAACGAGGCACTCAAGTTAAAATAAGTTTATATGTAAATAAACACATTTAAAGTGAATGTCCCCTTACAATGAATTCAAAGTATACATTTTGTGTGTTTCCTAGGAATCAAACCCACAACACTGGGTTTGCTAATGCAACGCTCTAGTTGAGCTAAACAGGCTTAAAATTCCCCAGGGAAGTCAAAATCGGGCTTATTCTAATGCATAATGAAGTGAACAAAGCTATGAGCTTATCAAATTTTCCATTGTGCGTTGAAAAATTTGGATTTATCTCGACATCTCTCGATAATGAAAGAAACATCAAATTGTATTTGTAGAGGCTTGCATTAGCAAAACTCATTAAGGGATAGATGTTTCTCTGTCCTACCATCTCGGTGGAGTGGTTAAGTTAGGAAAGAGCGGAGATTGAGGTGGGGAATTCTTGCCAAAGCCATCCAAATCAGGAAAAGGTGCCGACCTGCCAGAGAAAGATCCCAAATGAGGATCCTGAGAGCACCCAAAGGATGTGCAGTTCTGTAATGAGCTTTGTTCTCCTGGGAGGAACCTTCTCTATTAATGAATATGGTCTGCTATAAAAAGAGCCAGGCACTTGGAGAGGAAAGGGGAGGAGAGGGGAGGAGAGGGGAGGGGAGGTCAGACCAGGGTGTCTGTTGCCTACTTTGGGAGAGTGTTGCCATCATGGTGGGGCAAACATGGGGTACGAGGTAGATGCCAAGGTCATTCATTTTTTCAGACATTTTCCACTGACTTCTTCAATTTTTTTTTTCCTGTAGCTCAATTGGTAGTGTGTTCCGTTAGTAATACCAAGGTTGTGACTCCGAGTCCTGATAAATGTACATCTTGAATGCACTTATGCTATGGGTAAAAGCATCTGCCATATTAATGAATGTAAATTTATTCCTCCCCTCCATCCAAAAGACTCAGAGCCGGAGTGGGTGTTATACCATTTTAAATAGCATTTAGGGCATTATGACAACCTTCTGTCTCATATTAATAACCTCTTTCAGTTCAGCTCGACGTTCTGAGGATTTACCCTCTGTTTGACTGTAAGCGTTGTGTGGGTGTGAATGAATGAGTGAATGGATCCGAAACATTTCAGTTTTCCAAATTAAATGTCATTGGGAGTGGGTAAATAAATCTAGGATTGAAGACATCTCTGTTTGTGTGTGTATCGATGTGGTGACTGGATTTGTGTGTTTGCCATCTCTGTCCCGCTGTGCCATTGTCCTCATGACACGCGTAACTGTCACCTGTGATTGTGTTTCCAGTCCACTGGCAGTCGACACAAGCCCTGGAATACCCTTGTCTTTGCGTGTGTATGTGTTACGCATTTCTAGAAGAGAAGGAGAGACGTTCTGGGGGCTTGAAAAGGCACATTTTTGAAAATGGATTTCAAAGTGCATCCGTTATCATTTCCATGTAAACTACAAAAATGCACATTTGTTAAAACGGTGACGTCATGCGCATGTGTATTACATGTTCAGTCTGTTGGCGCGTAGTGTTTCTTTACAAAGTGACATCGCCAACTACTGGCCTCTAAGGATAATGTGTTTTTGAATCGATTCATGGTGAACGGGGATCGTTTTAACAATGTTGTCGTCTGTACACGAAAAATGCAAAGAAAAAACTTTTCGCTCTGAAACAACTCCGTGGTGCTCTGATCTTCACTAAACTGGACCTGCGCAGTGCTTACAATTTGGTAAGGATCAGGAAGGCAGACGAGTGGAAGACAGCGTTCATCACCCCTTCAGGCGACTACGAATATAGGGTCATGCTCTTCGGACTGTCCAACGCTCCCGCTGTATTTCAGGGGTTCATGAACGAGATCTTCAGAGACTTCCTGCACCAATTTGTCATCATTTATATAGACGATATCCTCCTATATTCTTCCAACCTGTCCGAGCACCACCATCATGTCAAGTCAGTTCTTTAACATCTGCGCGATCATCAGCTTTATCTGAAACTGGAGAAATGTGAGTTTCATCAAGAAACTATCCACTTCCTGGGCTATTTGATCACTCCTCACGGAATTACCATGGACCAGAGGAAGGTGGAAGCTGTTTCCAACTGGCCACTACCCTCCAATATAAAAGAACTTCAACGTTTCCTGGGCTTCGCGAACTTCTACCGAAGATTCATTCAAGGTTTCAGTCAGATCAGTGCACCCATCACCTCTCTCTTGAAAAAAGGGGCCAAGTCTCTGTCCTGGACCACCGAAGCCACCAATGCGTTTGAGAAACTCAAAGCCTCCTTCAGCTACGCTCCTACCCTCGTCCATCCAAACCCAGATCTTCCATTTCTCGTCGAGGTGGACGCCTTAATCACCGGGGTAGGAGCGGTCCTATGACAGTGGCAGGAGAAGCCTCCCCGACTCCATCCATGTGCCTTCTTCTCCAAGAAAATGTCCTCGGTGGAGCAGAATTATGACATCAGCAACCAGGAACTTCTGGCGATCAAACTCGCTTTTGAGGAATGGAGACACTGGCTGGAGGGAGCAAAACATCCTTTTGATGTCATTACCGACCACCAAAACCTGTAATATCTCCGAGACGGCAAAAGACTCAATACCCGTAAAGCCCGCTGGTCACTCTTCTTCACAAGATTTAATTTCAAAGTAACTTACCACCCTGGGGACAAAAATGTCAAAGCTGGCTCCCTGTCTCGTCTGTACCAACCTGACACTATAACCTCCAATCCGGAATCCATTCTCCCTCCAGCCGTGATTGTCAGTCCTATCCAGTGGAGTCTAGACGATCACATTGCCGATGCCACCCAGTCAGAACCTGCTCCGCCGGGAGGTCCTGAGGGACGGACCTACGTTCCGACTCGTTTACATCTGTCCCTCATGGACTCAGTCCATACATCTCCGGGCTCTGGACACCCAGGCAGCCAACAAACCCTTTCGCTTGTACAACAACAATACTTGTGGCCCAATATGACCCAGGATGTCTCCCGGTACGTGAAGAGCTGCTCAGTCTGTGCCATGGTCAAAGTTCCTCAACGCCTCCTGGAAGGTAAACTTGTACCTCTTCCAGTACCCACAAGAACCTGGATTTTATCACGGACATTCCTTCCTCTGACTCTCACACGTTTGTTCTGGTCGTCGTGGATCGCTTTTCTAAAGCATGTAAGCTCATTCCTCTGAAAGGTTTACCCACAGCCTTCGAGATTGCTGAAACCCTATTCACCCAAATATTTCGACATTTCGGAATACCAGAAGATATTGTATCAGACCGAGGACCACAGTTCATATCCAGGGTATGGAAAGCATTCTTCAACTTTTTGGGAGTTTCAGTTAGCCTAAACTCCGAATATCACCCCCATTCCAATGGCCAGACTGAGCGGAAATTTACTAGAGATCGGGAGATACCTGCAGTCATATTGCCATGATCATCAGGACTGCTGGAGCAGGTATCTACCCTGGGCTGAGTATGCACAAAACTCCCTTCAACAGTCCACCACGGGTCTCACACCCTTCCAGTGCATACTCGGCTTCCAGCCGCCCCTGTTTCCTGGTCAGGAGAGCCATACGAAGTTCCAGCAGTCCATCATTGGTTCCAGGAGAGCGAGAGGGTCTGGGACTCAGCACACGTCCATCTTCAAAGGGCTGTTCGGAGACTCAAGAGCCAGGCCGACGCAAGAAGATCTGCGACCCCGTTATACCAACCTGGGCAAAAGGTCTGGCTCTCAACCAGGGACATCCGTCTCCGACAGCCCTGCCGCAAGCTGAGTCCCAGGTACAGTACATCGGTCCGTTCGCTATACAGAGGCAGATCAACGAAGTCACCTACCGGTTATCACTACCCTCACACTACCGCATCTCACCTTCATTCCATGTCTCCCTGCTCAAACCTTACGTTAATCCTCACTCCTTCCTCCCCAGGGTCTGGTGCTGATGACGTACCTCCTCTTCCTGTGGACCCTGCAGACGAGAATATCTATCGTGTCTATCTATACTGTCATGGATACACCAGCGTCAGCGCCAGACCTCTACACTCTGCCCACTCGTTCTGCATCCCCTGAGTTCTAATCACCTGCACCTGTCATCGTCACCTGTCGCCAATCTTCTGTCACTTCACTCACTGTTTAAAAACACCACCAGTTCACTCAGTTGTCAGGTCTCGTTGATACTCCATCGACTTTCTGACTCTCACATACCAAGACTAACACCATCTTCCTTACCTGCTTCGAGTACTTACCTGCATTGTTGAACTACCCGTCCTGTCATCCAGATCTCCAGTCTGACACCTGCCTGCCTTCTTCAGTCTGGTTCTCATCATTCTTCCTGTAACAGATAAGCTACTTTGTCAAATCCAAATCATCCGTTGATTCAACCTATATTTCCATCATCTCTTCAACTTACCTGCCGTGTCTGTTCCTGAGTGCTATAATAAACGTCATTGCAAACTTTACCTGTTTGTGTTGTTTTGATTCATGACAACACCAACACACTACAATTATAATAAAGTATTTTCATGTGCTTTAATATGTTATTCAACACATTAAAATACATAAAAAAATTTTTTTTGAAGAACAACCAAAGATTATTATAAACTATTGGTTTACACTTTATTTTGATGTTCCCCTTTAGACATTCTGTTAAGTAGTGTTGTACCTGTCCACTAACTCTCATTAGCGTGTTAGTAGAGTATTAGTAGACTGGTAGGGTTAGTAGAATAAGTTGACATGTAGTTGCAAAGTTACTTATAGTCAGTAGAATGTATGTTGAGGGAGCATCACAATAAAGAGTTAGCAGATATTAAGCAGACAATTTACTAATACGCTACTGATACTCTAATAAGGGTGAGTTGATATTTTGGTGCAACATTACTTATAGTCAACACTCAGAATGGTTTATCAGACAATGTAGTTTTGTGGTTTCATTTTTATTTAAAGGGAAGAACACAATGTGTGCAGGTGGAAGGTATCAAATCAGACTCAGTGGCAGTGGTTAAGGGAGTCCCCCAAGGATCTGTACTGAGGTCATTATTATTTACTATATATATATATATATATATATATATATATATATATATATATATATATATATATATATATATATATATATATATAAACTGTCTTGATGGTAATATTTAAAATGCAAGGTTCCACTTTTATGCGGACAACATTGTAATCTATTGCTCTGCTCCTACAAAACAACAAACTCTGGGTTATTTACAATCTACTTTTGACATTATTCAAGCATGGCTTTATACTTTAAAGCTGGTTTTAAATGTTGAGAAAACCAAATTTATGTGGTTATCAAATTCTAGAAACTCTTTAAATAGTCCCATTGCTCTTCGAACTTTGGAAGGGAAACTGATCACATTAGTGTCAGAGTCAATACCTGGGCATCATAATTGATGTCATTTTAGTTCACAAATTAATTACTTGAAACAAAAATGAAAGAAGAAGCTAGGAGTTTAATTTAGAAATAACTCTTTCTTTTCATTTAATACAAGGAAGAAGCTTGTGTCTGCAACTTTCTTACCAATTCTTGACTATGGGGATGTAGTGTATCAGCATGCTCCTTATTATCTTCTTGCCTCCCTGGATACTGTGTATCATGGTGCCTTAAGATTTATAACGGATTGTACATTCTCTACACATCATCTGCTTGGTCTTCTCTTGCTATTTGAAGGAATATGCATGAGTATTTATTGATATACAAAGCAATTTTGTTTTGTTTTTTTGCCAGCTTATCTCTGTTGTTTGATTCAACAAAAAGCAGTTGGTAACTATTTATTGTGTTCACAATCTTATTATAATCTCCATGTACCTCCTGCTAGAATTAATTTAGGTAAAACTGCTTTAAAATATGTTGCCCATTCAGACTGGAACTCTCTTCAAAGAAATTGAGCCTAAATCATTTGGTGCCTTTTAGCAATTTTAAAACACTTATGCGTGAACTAGAGAAAGATTTAATGATTTGCAAAACTTGGCCAAGTTGGCCAGGACACTCCTGTAAAATAGATTTTTAATCTAAGCGAGGTTCTCTCCTGGTTAAATAAAGGCTAAATAAAAATAAAATAAAATAAAAATGTCTGAAGGGACCATCAAAATAACGTGTTACCATATGATTTAAAATATATTTTAGAGTAAGATACACAGTCATAAACATGTACCTTCTTTAAGTACACTTAGGTTACATTTAATATTTCATTAATATTAGATTAAATAAAAGCACAGTTTTTAAAATATACTTTTAAGATTTGAAGTGCACATTTAATATACTAAGTGCTCTTCTTTTTCACAAGGGGTATGTGTTTTTGGATGAAAAAGTGATGGTACAAGGTAAGATTGTGCACTTCCTCCCAGTGGCGTGCACAGACCTCCTCAGGGGCAGGGGCGGAGGGACCAAAAAGGGCACTAAATAAAAAAAATTATTACTTCTTGATTTGTTTTGTTTCCATTCTTTCTTTCCTTGGCATTCTAATAAAATATGTTGATACAATTATTAGAATGCATAACACATCAAATGAAAATAGGGAAATTATGATAATATTACTAAATATTATTTACTTTACCAAACAAAACAGTGAGAATCAAGAAGGTAATTATGGAAAATTAATTTTTAGTTTTGTTGATGTTGTAAATTTAATGTATGTATTATATGTATGAAAGACAGTGTTAGCTATCATGAATCAGTAACACTTTACAATAAGGTTTCATTAGTTAAAATCAGCTAAATGAACTGCACTTCTACAGCATTTATTAATCTTATTTAATATTAATTTCAGCATTTACTAAAACATTTAAATCAAAAGTTGTATTTGTTATCATTAGTTAATGCACTGACTGTGACATAACATGAATAAACAATTAACAGTTGTAGTATTAACTAAGATATAGCCTAGCCTATAACAAATGTGTTGCTCATGGTTAGTTCATGTTAGTTCATACATGAGTAATGAACAAATGAACCTTATTGTAAAGCGTTACTATGAAATCAAAGATATAAGTTCCTTACAATTTAGAGTTGGACATGGACTTAAGATTTAATTTATCTAACTGTTAGATGTATTTCCCCTTGCACTTTTATTCCTTGGATAAAACCGAATGACATTGTCACTCAGAATGCGTCTGAAATCGAGTTATACTTTTATTGTAGTTAAGAATAACTCGAATGCTGCAGCAACTTTTAGAGTAGCATGGTGATGGTAGGATAAATGTAATTTTCCATATTAGCTTAAACGTTACCTGCTGTTCGTTTGAAGAGACTCGCGCGAACTGCAGCGTAGTGGGTACCAGAACCGTTAAATGCGTATGAGGCGCTGCAAAGGAAACTCCGCCTACCACTTCTCCGCCAAATTTTTTTTATATAATATTTGTTTGTATTATTATTGTTAGTGGCAAGGGTGTGTAAGTGTGTTATTTATTATAATATTTATAATAATAATTATTATTATTTACAATTATCAGGAAAGGGCACAATACATTTTGAGACAAAAGGGGCAGGGGCTTGATCCCCCTCCCCCCCCCCCCCCCCTCCCTGTGCACGCCACTGCTTCCTCCTTCAGCCTGAACAGGCATTTAATACAAGTATTTTTTCTGATAGTAATCAAGTGTTTTGAACTTTGCACTGTCCATGAGCAAGTTATAACCTTTATTTCCTCCAGGGGGGTCTTTTGTCTGTGTCTGTGCTCTGACCCATTTATTTGTCAGTATGACTCATATTAGAGCTGAGATCTGCATGAGATCTGCATGTATACATATAAACTCCCAAGCACTTGCCTCCATCTCAATCTCTCGCAACCACAGAGGAACCATTTACAATTCAGGGTCATAGTTCAACTGCAAGATCAGAGGTTGGGGAAAAGGATTGCCTTGCATATTTTTGTCTGATCTACTATTTATGATATACTAGACAAAATACTGTGGTTCTCCTCAGTCAAAACCTATAAACCATCAAATGTTTGTACCACAAACTGTGGTAGAGCGTCCTGTGTTAGGTTGCCAAAAAAAAAACATTGACAATGCAAATCTCCAAATACCAACTAATCTGCATAAAGGCAATATTCAGAAATCATCATGGTTATAACATCACAACCACAAGCTAATTAACATGTCTGCCCACATTTACATTTTAACATCTATTCAGGTACTTGACCCACCTTACAGTGCAAACTGTACACAAGGACATGGAAGTGAACCAATCATAATAGGGATCATTTGTCATCAACCTGAATCTTTGATGACTGAATAAGTGCAATTCACCTTTATTCCACAAGGTGTCTGATGAATGTCTGATACACAATGATGAAGTGATGTTTGTGACGATGAAGTGACCGCAGGCAGAAAACAAAAGAGTAGGAAATATCATCAGCAAAACTTGAAATGGCTCAGTGAAGTACTGAATCCAATCATATATTAGTGTCACTGTCACTTGATGGTGGATCTGGTGAAGAAAATGTCAGCGATCAAAATATTGATTTTGAAGATGTTTAAAATTATAGTTTTGAGAATATGTTTGAGATCGCGATTATGAGCCAGATCCTGAATGTGGGTAATGAGCTCTGGCGAGGACAGTGATGATGATATAAAACATCTGCTCAAACGGAACCCTTCCAAGCTTCAAAAGGTAACAAAATATGATTTATTTTATTCTTCTGTAATTGTTACTCTAATATCAGGAGAGTTTTATATTATCGAGACAGGTAGAGATCTATCCGTGTTAGATATAGATCCGGGTTGCTAAAGACCCGAATATGTAATAATGATTGGCAAAACATCCATGCATTTAAGGGTTAATAGTCCGAGAAAGAGGGGAAAAAATTATCCTTATGAACTAAATGACTGTTTTTCGTGCAAGATATTTTTGACTAATATTAAAAGTGAACTTAAAAGGGAAAAATAAAATACTACAAAATGTATACAATGGGTTCCTTTAAAAGAATGTTAGTGAGTGAGTGTTTGTTAATATGCTTCTATCATCCATATACATCACTGCAGTGTTTTTGTAATAAAGGCAAAATGCTGTGCTGGCCAAAAACAGACATGTGTGTGGTGTGCGTGTGTAAAAGAGAAAGATACAATTAACAACAATAAGACAAAGATGGACACCTCTTTCTTCACTCAAATGACCTTTAATGTACCTTTAAAAAGTTGACAGGCTGCAGTGCATGGACGCGTGAGCCACAAACACACATACATGTCCAGCCTCACACACACACACACACACACACACACACACACGTTCACTCTAAGTGGCTCTGCACCAAAGCAAAGGGGACACCCAGGAGAAAACTATTGATCTTGTCTGCCTGAGTCCTCCTCATTTGTGCTAATACCGGTGATGTTTCACACCAGAGTAAGAAAATAAAACAGCAAAACAAATCAACAAAAAATAATCCATAAACATATTCTAGTTTTTTAAGTAAATGATATATGTTACTTAATATAAGTTACTATAGTTTCATTAAATAGACAGCTTCTTGCAGAGCTGAAAGAGCCCTAAGTGTTCATAGGGTGAGGGATTTCTTGAATTGGTTTCCTAAACATGTGAAGCATGTGATATTTCCCACTTCACCAGTCCGGTACAGAGATGAATCCTATTATGACAAATCAGATAAAGCCCAAAAGCCTGAAAGACCACGTTCATAAAACTAACTGGGACCTTATTTTCAGCATCTGCTTTGCAGCAAGGATAGACATTGAGGTGCATTCAAGAACCATGTTGCGTACATTGAACTTTAAAGAATGACCTGCACCATCTGAAGATGCCAACCCGATCTCACGGCAATTCGTACGAATTTTACGAGGTGGCTAATTTGTACGAATTCATACGACCTCACTCGTTCAAATTTGTATGATTTTTGCTAAATCATACATATTTTACGAGTAGCCCAATTCGTATGAATTTGTACGAATGACCTACCCCTGACCCCGCCCCTAAACCTAACCGTCACTGGGGTTTAGACAAATCTTACGAATTCGTACGAGTGAGGTCATACAAATTCGTATGAATCAGCCACATTTTACTCACTCGTACGAATTGGTCGTGAGATAGCGTTAAAGATGCTGCAGTGACATGGGGGTCTCATTGTCATGAATGTATATGAAGTATGCGGCGCTGCATGATGGATATTTAGGATGACAGTTCACTTAAAAATGAAAATTCTCATTATTTAATCACCCTTATGTTATTCCAAATCTATATGGCTGTGTAACACAGAAGAAGATATTTTGAGAAATGTCTCAGAATTTTATTTGTCCATACAATGAAAAGTTGTTTTGGACCCCATTGACATTCATTGAATGAAAAAAATAATAATAATAAAAAAAATACAGTTTTTCAAAATTTGTGTTCCACAGAACAAAGACAAAAAGTTTTGGAATGATATAAGAGTGATTAAATGATGACAGAATTTACATTTTTGGATGAGCTGTCCCTTTAAGAGGAAATTGAGCGTAATTGCCTATTGAATATTTCATTTTTTTTGCTTTTTGAACATGAAAGTCAAAGTGCCATTTTAAAAGCAAAACAACAAAGAGTACAATATATGAATATTTCATAGACGATAAGTCAGCCAGGACAACTAAACCAACGGTGTTTGGTCACCTTGGGATTATTGTTCCATTCTAACCATTTCTACTTTGCCATTTTAACTTAAATGTTTACAAAATGACTAAACATTTTCTGCTATAATGGTTGACCACTATAACGTGATGATCTCAGTTTAGTCTTTCACACCTATTCTCCCTAATTTTAGGTACAAATCCCCAGAAAGGTTGAATGTGTGTGTTTTTTGTAGAAATGTGACAGACTCAGTGTGTTGTGTGTGTGTGTGTTTGGCTGAGTGTGACCAGTGGGGTAAGGGCTGTAAATAGGTCAGGGGCCCCCTTGGGCCCCTGTATGATTCTGTGTGTCACCCCTTACACAACGAGCAGGCAGCTGTCTGAGAGATTCACATGAAATCCCTACTGAATGTGCAATTGTCAATGAACACACGCACACGCTTGCATTTAAAGAACGAGCTGCTCAGATGTGAATGTCACTAAGTACAGATTAAATGCTAGTGAATATTTCATGTTCTGCTGCTCAAAAAAAAAGCAACTGCAAATTAACATAGCTATGACATCCAATTCACCTGTTCATTTTACAAAGGTCACACTCTTTTGCACTCACAGACTATGTTATTGACTGGTTACATCAGATGCTTTATGCCCGAGAGACGTCTTCAGCTTTAACCCTCCTTACTGCAGTATTTTGAGCAGTGTTGGGGAGGAACTGTAGCAATTCGACTATTTAACTACATACATTGTAGTGATATACAAATATATATATATATATATATATATATATATATATATATATATATATATATATTTCTTCCCTAGTGTAGCTAACTATTTAAAAAGAAAAGGAAGTGTGGTTTAGCCTTTCAAACTATGCAGACCCAGTACCGGGTCCAATAATACATCATCAAGATGTCGTCAAAATGTTAAAGGTCAGAGGATGACCACTAACCCTATATATGGTATCATTTGAAAGCTTAAAATCTCAACTTTCTGCATATTTTTGTCATTTATTTTACAAAAAGTAACTTATTTACACTGAATGACCTCATTCCCCCTCCCCACCACACAGCCCTATTGTAATGTTGATGTATATGTAATTGTAATTGTGATTGAACATGAACTGTAATTGTATTTGAATATGTAATTGTAATGTAATATGTAATTTGAAATGACACCAAGCTATTGTATTTATACCATTATATGAGGGTTTGGGGAGCCTTCATGGAAATTATATATAAAAAAAGGGTTTATTCCTCTCTTCAGGTGCATTTGAATAACTCTTGCAAACAACATGATAGAGATTTTTTTTCCCTCTAAGTTTGCTACCATCTGGCTGAAACAAGCAGAACTGTCTGCAGCTGTCTATAATTTCGACACTTTCAGAGACAAAATTTAAAAAAGTTTGCCTTTTTTTGGTGTATGGCACATACAACATATTCATAAATATTTATCATGTTCAGCAGTATTTTATATAATTTCAAAGGGTTTCTTGCAAAAAACACCACTGCATGTGGATATGGAAAGCTTTTCCATTTGGGTAGGCCAACATCAGGAGGAAATCCACCAAAATGGTGCAGAGAATAAGAAGTTAGCTATTCTAACAAGCTTCAGTTTTAAATGATCTTCTGAAACACTGATTCTGAATGAGCAACAATAGCACAAAGACACACAGAGGGAGAGAAAAATGGAATAACTAATAAATAAAAGTTTTCACTCTGCCAGAGATGATAAAAGGCTGATCCGGCTCTGTAGTGTGTGTTCGTGAGCATCAGAGTTCTCTTCCTGCTCTAAGCTGTTGTCACACTGCAGTCGAGCCTCCGCTGTGTAACAGGATGCCAAGAGCTCAAGAGGGGTTATCAGAGTTGAGAACCTCTTACACACTGAGGACGTGTTTGGCAAGGAAGGGGATCTGACTTTCCCAGTGATCTGTCACACACCCCATAAAAATGATCAGTGACCATGTGTGTGGGACTAATGTGGGAGATATCATTTCAGGCTGGAGGAATGTTTCCCAAAAGATGTCATGTCATTTGATGATGCAGGTCACCTTAGTATTATGGAGACATATAGTGCTGAGAGCAGCTGTCATGCTTTCCTCTGGGTGAAAAAAAATGATGTGATCATTCTAAGAAAGACAAACTTTCTCTTCAGAAGTATATTTAGAGGTAAACTGTCTCTACCCAACTGGAAGTGGGCAAATCCACACTACGCTTGAAGTGGATGAAAGCATTGTGAGTTAAGGCGGGGGGAAGTGTCTAAGCTTTGGTCCCCAGAGTAAACCTGTCATCCGCTCTGATTTAGTCCTCCTCTTCCTTAAGAAAGGAAGATGGCTTACAGCAGCCTTTATGGCATCACCCTCTCTAAACCAGCACTGCAGAGATAGAGGAAGGCAGAGTCAGAGCAGCCTACTGCAAAGAAGAAAAGAGACGAGACAAGACAAGATGAGAAGAGGTGAGACAAAATGAGACGAGAGACAAGACAAGGCTACAAGAGGTGGGAGATGAGAAAAAAAGGTGAAGAGACAAGACTTAGAGTAAACAAGAAGAGACGAGAATAAGATGAAATGAGATGAGGTGAGAAACAAGAAAAGGCTAGACAAGGTGGGAGATGAGAAAGAAAAGACGAGGAGACAAGAGGTGAGACAAAACAAATGATGAGAAGAGACAAAATGAGACCAGAAGAAAAAGAACAAAGACAAGATAAGATAGGGGAGAGAGAAGACGAGACCAGGAGGAGAGGAAAGGACAGAAGATGAGATGAAACAAGACAAGGAAGAGAGGAGACCAGGCAAATAAGAGAAGACAGTACAAGAGACAACATGAGATGAGACAAGACACAACAACAAAAAAGAGAGAAGGTGTAACGAAATATGGAAGAGAAAACAGGAGAAGACAGAAGTTGAGATGAAACAAGACAAATGAGAATGAGAAATTTAGAATCAGAAGAGAAATTGAGATGAAGCAAGAAAAGAGACGAGAAGAGAAAACAAGGAGACGGGACAAGACAAGTGAGAAGAGATTAATGAGACGATTAGGAGAAGAAAAGAGACAAGACAAGGAAGAGAGGATATGAGACCAAGAGGAACAGAAAGAACAGGAGAAAAGATGAGATGAGACAAGACACAACGACAAAAGGAGAGGAGAAATTAGAGGGGAGAGTGTAAGTGAGTCTCATTTGGGGAAATTCTGCAGAGCTTCATGCATGATGGACAGAGCGTGACAGACACACCTCCACAGACAGCAAATCGATCCAGCAAATTTAAAGTCTCACAGAGCACAAATTCATTACTGTGCTACTGAAAGTACAGCAAGACCTTTAGAACTGCCTCTGGTCCCAAAGCTCCTATCCAAACCAACAGAATAAAAAAGAAAAAAAACACAAAAAAACAAGGAACTCAAATCAATATTATTTCCTAGACTTAATCAAGAATGTAGTAGAAAAACTTTGAGACTATGGCTCAAAAACTAGTGAGCTGCCTGACTAGAATGCATCTACAGTGTCTGAAAAAATGTGTAAAAGTTGAACCTTATGGGTACAACAGCTCGTCCCTTTAAGGGTACAGCCCCAATGACATTCTATCCTTGTCTACCCCTAAAAGGTGCAAATAGTAATTTGTAGCCTTTAAGGTCTACTACTATGAACTTTAAGGTACAAAGTTGTCCCTTTGAGGATACTGCACCAGTGACAAGCTGTTGTCCCCATAAAGGTATTATACTACATTTGTTTCTGAGAGAGATGCCTAAATTGCTGTCTATCTGGGGAGTTCACAGTGTTCCGTTCAACTTTGGTCATGGGATTTTTCTACCTCGAATATCAGCCTTCCAACAATAAGTGTTCTGCCAGGAAGAGGATGCATAATGAAACACAGTCACAATGCTAGCATTGACTTTATGACTAAAAGTGCATTGACTTTATGCACCAAGTAAGACATTTGGAAATTCTTATGTAATGAACAATTTATTCCGGCTGTCGAATCAGGTTCATCTAGGACCCAAGGCGATTCCACTGGGTGAAAGAACTTTTAATGGTCTCCCAATTCAGAATTTGATTAGAAATCCTATAAAATTGCTTGGTTTATGTTGTATGACATACTGCTACATACACTCTCAGAAAAAAATGGTACCAACAGCTTGTTGATGGGGCAGTAGCCTTAAAGCAGGGGTGGGCAACTCTGGCCCTCGAGATCCATTTACTTGCAGAGCTTTGCTCTAACCCTAATCAAACACAACTGTATAAGCTAATCAATGTTTTTTGTTCACGATTACTAGAAAGTGACAGGCAGGAGAGTTTGATAAGTATTGGAGCTACACTGTACAGGAAAGTGGATCTAAAGGACCAGAGTTGCCCAGCTCTGCCTTAAAAAGATAACTTTGTACCTCATTTATACCTAAAGGGTTTATAGTAGTACCTTAAGAGTACATATTACTACAAGGTACTAATTCACACCTTTTAGGAATGTATAAGGTACAACATGCCTTTTTTGCAGATTTGTTATGAAATTGTATTATAGAATCCCTCAAAGTACTAGCTTAGCATACTCCTAGCTTAGTTAAATTCATACTCTACACACATACCTAAATCCTTGGGGACCTAGACGTTCAATGACACCTTTCAACTTTCCACAAAGCATTAGCTTCAGCCATGGATTAGTATGAACAACAGAAGCTATTCCTAAAAATTATAACCATCGTGGGGTTTTG
This sequence comes from Gila orcuttii, assembly GCA_026230005.1. NCBI lineage: Eukaryota > Metazoa > Chordata > Actinopteri > Cypriniformes > Leuciscidae > Gila > Gila orcuttii. Next base: position 25,325,170 of record JAPDVR010000012.1, on the reverse strand, counting down.
GCTGCATTTGTTTGCTGCATTCTGCATATACGTCAGCCTCTATTATTCATTCTCTGTTTTACTGCTAGCAGCTGAGGTTGCATTTATTCATTCACAAAGATATAGCAGTAGTTCAACTCTGTGCTGCTAGTTCATTAGCGTTCTGTTGAGTGTATGTGTGTGTGAGTATCTCTACAGATCTTCCCGACCCAGGCCACCCCTGCTGCATTGCTGATGGCTCTTGCGGTTTTGGAGCTGAACTGACTGCAGTGTTGTGGCCTGGAGACTCAGATAAAGTCCTGCTCTTGCGTTGAACTTTACTCTCGGATAGCACTGTCCCCTTTATCACCTCTTATATTACACATTAATATTCATAGAGGACTAAAATACCAATACAACCCCTCCCCAATATCTCTCTTCTTCTGAAGGCTGCTGACAGTCACGCATGATCACTCTCAGAGTTCACAGCAGGTGAAAATGGCATACACACTGCAGCATGTTGCTATAACGTTTACCACCTCTACTGTCCATCCTTATATTGCCACATGCTGACATCAGCACAATACATTCGATCTCTACTGTATGTTCCTGTCGTAAGAATTTTTTTACATTTTTTTTTTAGGAAGTCTCTCCAGGTATTTCCTGGCTCAACTGTTCACACATAATATTGTTCCCCTAAAGACATGGTATTATTAATCTGCCTCAGAATGGGGTTAACACTTTGGAAATAATGCTGACATGGTGAAACCCCACTGTAACCTGAAACTAACGAGGACAGAATGACATATATATATATATATATATATATATATATATATATATTGATTGATTTGTTTGTTTGTTTGCTGTTGTCCAATTTCTGTCACTCCTCTCCACTCACATAGTCTTAATACTTGCATCAAACCAATTTGCAATCTTTTTGTTTCAGTTGCCCATCGTAGCAACACTGTCAACCAAGTTTTGGGGCGGGACTATTTGTTTGACTGACCAATGGGAGATGGTACATAACCACGAAGGGGACATAGTGATGGAAAAAATATGAGATGAGTATTATGAGAATATATATTTTTTTTTAAATATGAGATTGAAAAATTATACCTCAATGCATTTGCATTCGCTCACAAAAGTATCACATTCCACCGAGAAATTCTGCATTCTCACACAAAAGAACTGAAATATAGTTTTTCTTCCCACTACATATTATTTCCATCACAACAGATTTGCAAGCGTTTATTGGAAATGTTAATAATTCCGTTTGGTGTCACTAGATGTGTGGAAATTACCCACTGCGGCTTAAAGGAAAAGGCAGAACAAGAAGTCAACTGAATATAGCTATAGGAGCTATAGATTTATAAAAGCAGCAGCTGAGATATTTTTGAGAGTGGCCCAGGCCACGAACATCATCCCCTTAAGCTCTATAACCCGTTATAGATGGATTTAGCAACCCTCAATCACCACCAACACCACAAAACCAGCTTTCCTTCTTCACTAAATACCAGAGAAGAGAGGATGTAACTGCTCAACACACTCTTTCTGAGGCTGAATCTAGGGATGAAATATGCTAAAACAGATTTGCTAAAAGAGTTGCACCACTTTATGTATGCGGTAATTCAGGAGTAAAACTGCTTCTTATTCACTAACCACCTACAATCCAGTTTCACCAGGCTCTAAACTATGTTAGTATAGTGCTCCACCATGAATATTTACAAAATCACTTCAAGCTACTGCCGCCTGCAGAAAACAATTGAATTTAAACAATATATTTGAGTCTCTAGTGATCATGGCAGCAGCAATCCATCCAATGATGGTCAAATGATGGAAAATAGCTATAGATCCAGATGTGCTGTGCTGTTAGTATTTTAAAGAGCCTATTCAGGTGTCTGGATTGCTGTAGTGATGCTGTACAGTAAAGTATGCCAGATTGTAGTATTCTGCTGAATCCTCCACAGCCTAGAGCTGGACAGCAAGACGAGGAATTGTGCTGAATTCAGATCTAATTTTTGGGTGTGTTTGTACCATTATCATAATTTCCTTATCATGCAACTAATGATAAACAACTAAAATGCAGACTAAAACGACACTCTCAGTGGGCGCTATTCCCTCCTGAGTGCTGTTGGTGCAATGTGAGGAAAGAAGGGTAACTTTAGCTCTGCCCTTGAGTGGCATGTGGTAGCCACGGGAGAAATCACATTTGATTAAAAAATTAAAGCCTTGCCAAAATTACAGAATGCTGACATACTTTATTCTTCACCACCTATAGCGGTTTTGCTGCGACGAGCCACACACACTCACACACCCACACACTCACACATTTCCCTCTATTGCTCTCAGTATCACCTGGAGGTGTTATTGCTGGACTGGTTACATCTTGTGTGTAAGGCTTTTCGGTGCAGTGCATACAGGCTTACTGAGATCAATATGTCCCGTCCGATACAGGGCTCAACAATAAGAATGGTCTGGTGGCCCGGGGAAAGTGAGAGATTTACAGGACTCTTTAGGTGCCGTATTAGGTCAGTGCTGACTTGTCAAAATGTCTTGCATTCATTAATCATGAAATTGTGTTTTGATTTTTTTGTGTGTGTAAAAAACAGTTGTGCTGCTTAATATTTTTTTTTGTGAAAACGTGCTACCTTTTGTCAGGATTCTTTGAAGAAAAGAACAGCATTTATTTGAAATAGAAATCTTTTGTAACATTATAAATGACTTTACTGTCACTTTGGACCAATTAAATGCATCCTTGCTGATTAAAAGTATTAATTTATAAAAGCAAAATCTTACCGACCGCAAACTTTTTAATTTATTTATTTATTTATTGACGACAAATGTAGCTATTCATTTTTGTCGAGGGGAAAGTGAAAATTACTAGCCTGGCCGCCTTATTGTTAAGCCCTGCAATATAATGTTCTCAATCCATCATCTGAGCAGTCAGTCAGTCTGTGACCCCTTAAAAAAGCATTTTCAGCCTTCCATGGAGTTGTGCAGACAGTTTAGAAGAGTCTTCCGTCTTCCATTCGTTCATTTCACACTGCATGAGTCTGGAGAGACTGCCTTGTATATTTATATTCCTTTCTTTAACTTATCTCAGCTTTTATTTTCTAGCTTGGTCACTGGATTAGTTTTCAAGCCTCTCTACCTATCCATCTTTTTCCATTTTCTTTCTATCTCGCTGTCTCTCTCATAAATGTGAAACACATTACTAACACTGGGGAGAGCGTTGTGTGTGTGAGAGCATTACTTATCCAAGACCAACCCCAGATCTGTCAAAACCACAGTTCACTGTGACCCACTCAAGGATCTCTCTGTCTGTCCTTTTTCCACCTATAAGAATAGAAATAAATCTAATCTGTCTGTCCTGCCCTTCTCTTCTCTTAAACTAAAACTAATGTTGACACATTCTAAAAAGTGCACTTAAAACCTCTTTATAGGAAAGAAAACTCCTTTGCGAATCTGTCCGCAGCTCGCTGTCTGTTCATCAAAGATTTCCCAGCGTCTCTCTCTGTCCTCTGGTCACACCTGCATGCCTGGTTTGCTCATGTCCCCATTGCCATGGTTACCCCCTCCTCCCCCTCCTCCTCCTCCTCCACATCCCGCCCCTCGAATAACTGTCTCCTCCTCATCGTCGCTGTCAAGCTCCTCGCTCTTCCTCTTGCTGTACCGCTCGTACAGAACCATGAGCACACCCATCACCCACGCCGACACTGTCCCGGCGCTGAAGATGACGAAGCCGATGGCGATGAAGAACAGATAGTCCCAGTAACCCAAGCCCTGGTGGCATTCTGACCGCAGCTGCATGCCCACCTCCGCCAGACGCTGACCCAGCATGTCCGGGGGACCCAGGCACACCGTCTGCCCCTCATCTAGACAGGGAGAGAGATGTGTGGATGGGTGAGGATGAGCGCAGGAATAAAACAACAACAACAAAGTATATATATATATATATATTTCAAATAAATGCTGTTCTTTTGAACTTTAACTTTAAAATATTATCATATTTTCAATGTTGATAATAAGAAGAAATGTTTCTTAAGCATGAAATCATCATATTATAATGATTTTTGGAGGATCAAGAGACACTGAAGACTGGAGTAATGCTGAAAATACAGCTATGCCACCACAGGAATAAATTAAATTGAAAATATATTAAAATACAGGGTAACACTTTATTTTGATGGTCCCTTTTAAACATTCTGTTGACTATAAGTAACTTTGCAACTACATGTCAACTTTCATGTCTAACCCTACCAGTCTACTAATACTCTACTAATACTCTAATGAGAGTTAGTTGACATGTAGGTGGTGCAACGTTACTTATAGTTAACAGAATGTGTTAAAGGGACCATCAAAATAAAGTGAAACCAAATACAGTCCTTAAATATTATAAATATAGTAAATGTATTACTACTAATAATATTACATTTAAATAACAACAAGAGCATGTTTTTTATTAAATACACTCAAGGTCTGTTTCTTGTCTCTGACACAATTTTCCCCTCTGTGTCTTTTTCTTACACTTGCATTCATATAAGCAAAAACTGGCTCAGCACACACACACACGCACGCACACACACACACACACACACACACACACACACACACACACACACACACACACACACACACACACACACACACACACACACACACACACACACACACACACACACTGTCTGTCTTGAGCCCTCCAGCAGTGACCCTGAGGAAGAAGCAGGTCAGTAATCATCATCCCCATCTTAAAGCCTGAGCCCAACAGAGCATCAGCCTGTCAGCTCAACATATCAGCCTGACAGAATGATCCACAAACACACTCTGAGACTGAGGCTGGCCACAAATGAACTTCTGTGATCTTCAGCAGTTTCTCATTACACACAGTGGGTGCCCAGCAAACAGGGAATGTTCTCAAAACTTCCCTAACATTCTGGCAAGGGTCTCTCAAAGTTATGAACAAACATTTTCAGTAACGTCAATATAATGTTCCCTTTAATAATGTTTTCAGAACGTTAGCACTACACCTTTTTTATATATCGTTCATGGACTGTTTTTTTCTCTGAAATGTTTTATTTGGATGCATGTCTTAAAAAAAAACACTTTACAATAAGGTTTATTAGTTAAAGGCACACTGTGGAATTTTTGGCCACTAGGGTGCGCTCGACCTGTAATTTTCACGTCTAGTGCCCCTAGAGGCCACAAGCGCCGCAGCATTGTCGCAAAAGTCAACAAACAGTCAACCGGTCAACCTCCCGTGTCTTTATGTGTGTGTGCAGACGGCATTTGATTTGTATGTTGGAGAAAGTTAATCGATTCACTACTGACCCAAATAATAATATAAATATAAGATTAATAATATAAATCCTATAAAGAAAACAAATTGAATAAAAGTAGCATACGCAGAAAACAATGTCTGATCAGGTAAGTCGCATTGACAAGGGTTGCCCAATCCTGCTCCTGCCGATCGTCTGTCCTGCACAGTTCATCTCCAACCCTAATCAAACACACCTGAAGCAAACAATTAACGTCTTCAGGATCTCTTTGCAATGGGTTGGAGATGAAATCGAGTAGTCGGGAAATCGTGTGTAACAAAACTGATATATTTCCGTTATTTGTAGTCTTCAGTTTGTTTTTCCTTTTACACAAATACAAACATATATGAGCTGAAAGGAAAAAAAAACACATTTACATTTGTATACGGCAGTATGTTGTGACTTATATCAGTTTTGTTACACGAATTCGCAGTAAATATTACATTATATATACACTTTTATGCCGATGTTTATTTTAAAATTTCAGTTTACAATAAGTGTACCTTTTATTCAATATAAAGGCTTGACTTCTTTGCCTGTTAGCTTTGTGTACTAACTCTTCTAACGTTTCTAACGTTAATGCTACCAGATGAATTGCATACAAATTAAACAAAAGCCTGTAGCTAGTTGTTAAGTTGCAGCCCTGTTTCGTTTCAAAATCGGAGGATAAAGTGTCTGCTGAATGCAAACCTATCCCAATATTTATAAAATTTATATTTGTACTAACATTTAGCTACCAGATTGATAATTCGCTAACTTACTCTACTAGCATTCCTTGTTACATTAAGTTAAATGGAGGACAATATAGAATCAGTAACATGGCCAGGCAAAGAACAAATTTGAAAAAATAGAGATATTGTGCAAGCAATATATTTAACTTACTAGTCCAAAAGCATGACGGCCAGGTCAGCATCGGTCGGGAATCCCTCATCCTCCTTTATCGCACGCCAGCGAGGGAACGCTTGACCAATGTTTATCCTCGTCCTTGCTTTTAGTTTATCACTCTCCCTTTTTCTTTTTTTGGTCTCCTCTGACAAAATCTTTGCTTTCTTCGCTTTCTTCCGAGTAGCTGTTGATTCAGCCATGACGACAACATACAGACGCCGGCAATCAAACGCGAGTTGAGCTCTCACGTTAGAATTTGAGGAAGTTGGGGTGGTGGGGGAAGTGACGTATGCCGTAAAGCGGTCGAATTTTGTAGTTCTTTTTGTGCTCGGGTTCCTACCCGAAACCCGAAGTTACATAGTGCTAGTAAAAGCGATACAGACACCTTCAGGCTTCGGCAGACGTGTCATTCAACCTATTGTAAGTCGATGTACCATCTCAATGGGTTTTGGTAATATATTATAAAGGTTGAAAAGTTCCACAGTGTGCCTTTAACGTATTAACTAACATGAACTAACCATGAGCAATACTTGTTACTGTATTAGTTAATCTTTGTTAACTTTAGTTCATAAAAATACAGCTGTTCGTTTGTTCATGTTAGTTCACAGTGCATTAACTAATGTTATCAAGATTTTAATAAATTATTAGTAAATGTTGAAATTAACATTAACAAAGATGAATAAATGCTGTATAAGTGCAGTTCATTATTAGTTCATGCTAACTAATGTAGTTAACTAATGAAAAGTGTTATCGAACTTTTAAAAGTAGCGTTCCCATAATGTTTGCAAAATGATAAAAAGCAATGTTCCCTTAACGCTTGCATAACCACAATTTATTTTCTTGGATGTTTTGAATAACCTAATGGGAACATTAGCAAAACGTTCGTAGAACATATTTTTGTTAGCTTGGTCCTTCATAAAACAAATGAGCAAAAAGACAAAAAGAAAGATAAAGAAGTCTCTTTTCTTCATGTCCTTCGCCTTTTTGACATTTCAATAAATATATTTTTTCCCCAAAAAATAATAATAAATGCCTGTTGGTTTGGCAGTATAACAAATACCCATGGCATTTTAAGATTATTCATTTGCATGACTTTTCCAGGTCTAGAAATTACTTTTAAAATGATGCTTCCTTCTCGAAGGTGACTCAGTTTAAATCTAGATTAAAGACGCATCTCTTCAGCCAAGCATTCACATAATGCATCTCATAACCTTATACAGTTATATCAGATAAAATGCACATGATTATCCTTGCTTAATGTTATGAACAGCAACATTTGATAATTGTTGACTCATGTTCACCAGAGAAGTGCGGAAAAGACCACCTGGTGCTAAAGACAGGGATTACAGGTAACTAATCTTTCATACAGGCAAAAATAGCAGACTGACATTATGCAAGTCATTATAATGATTAGTGTGTCCCATACCCTTGTGAACAACCACCTGCCCCAGCAGAGACAGTGTGACCTCTGGGCTTTATTTGCTGTCAAGCTGGTCTCCTACTACAGCCATATGAGCCATGAGGTAATATCAGCACAAACAAGATAAATGTGGAACTATTTGAGGCGCTCTGTGCTTTAATATCAGCCACATGCCGTCTTGAAGGAATGCTCTGTGGAGGTATTTAACCACTCTAACTCTGTAGTTAAACTTGGTCACTTGTGTTTTTACAGATTAGATAGTAATGAAAAAATTATGAAAAGACCAAGTCTGAACTTTGATGCCCTTCAAGATGCAATTAAGGTACATGTTTAGTGCAAAAGGATATAATTTACAGCCCTAATAACACATTTTTGCACATAAAATTAACAAAAATATGAGCTACTATTAATCTCTACATAACCCATAGACCTGCGCTGTAAATGCATTACTGTCAACAGTTTTAGGTTTATTTAATTATTTTATACACTGCTGATCAAAGGTTGGGGTCAGTAAGGCTTGTTTAATTTTTTTTGTTGTTGTTGAAAGAAGCCTCTTTCCCCAAAGCTTAAAGGACAAATCCGGCCAAAAATGAACCTAGGGGTAAATAACAGTCGACCGTTCTCTGGGATGCATTTTCATGATAATCGAATGTACCCAGTTTTAACGTTATTTTTTAGTTTAACCACAGATTAGTTTATAACGCTAGTGTATGGGGCATCGAATAAGTACGAATAAAAATCTTTGTGTATAGAAGCAGGAGCCATCTTTGGAAAACAGTCTCGACCAGTCGAACCACGAACGCTACGTGACCTGAACTGTGACTATCGACCAGGACATAGCACGGCGTTCGTGGTTTGACTGGTCGAGACTGTTTTCCAAAGATGGCTCCTGCTTGTATACGCGAAGTGTACTGTCTTTATAAAGTATCTTCTAATTAAACTGTCTGTACACTTACAAAGTTCTCAATGCTTCGGTTTGCAGGTAGGAACCCTCATTATGCTTCCCCATACACTAGCATGATGCCCCATACACTAGTGTTATAAGCTAATCTGTGGTTAAACTAAAAATAACGTTAAAACTGGGTACATTCGATTATCATGAAAACGCATCCCAGAGAACGGTCGAGTCGGTACCCATATGTTATTTGCCCCTAGGTTAATTTTTGGACGGAATTGTCCTTTAATTTATTTGATCAAAAATACAGTAAAAACAGTAAAGTGTTTTAAAATGTAATTTATTCTTGTGATCAAAGCTGAATTTTCAGCATCATTACTCCAGTCTTCAGTGTCACATGATCCTTCAGAAATCATTCTAATATGATGATTTGATGCTTAAGAAACATTTCTTTAACAGTTGTGCTGCTCAATATTCTTTCTGATGTATAGAAAGTTTTTAAAAAGCATTTATTTAAAATATATATTTTTTCTAACAATGTAAGTGTTTACTGTCACGTTTGATCAATTCAATGCATACTTGCTGAATAAAATAATTTATTTATAAAAAAAAAAAAATATTGACCCCAAATTTTTGAAGTAGTATATTGGTTAATTCCGCTATTTTGAGGTCCCCGGCTCAAATTTATGATTTTGTTAATATTTTTCTGTACAAAGACAAACATAAGTAGTGATGAAAGCCAACATTTTAAATGCCACAGATGTATATTTATGGAGTAATCCAATATTTTGTAGAGGGGTGTCAAAATGACAATTTTCACATGACATTTGGAGCCAAATTAGAGGGGGCTAAAAATTACTTTGAAAAGATAGCAGCATCATTGTCTTCTTTTTACACAGAGATTGGTAGGTCTATGTGTGAAATCTGTTGACATTAGCAATATTTGTTGCATTATATGTCAACAATGACATTTCAGAAATGGCAAAAAAATCTTAATATCCTTTTAGATTCTGGTTCTTAACAAATTTTCCTTTTGGTATCTTCATCTTCAAAGCCCTATATAATTCAATCCCAGAGATATGGAGATCTAAATGCGGCTCCATGAGTAAATTGGTCAATTGCACACATTTTCAGTGGTCAAAAATCCAAATGTCGGTCACGTTTATTTTTTCTCTGTGTAAAAATAAAATAATGATGCTGTCATCTTTGTAAAGTAGTTTTTACAACCCTGTAAATTAGCTCCAAATCTCAGATGAAAATTGTCATTTTTCACCCCCCTCTACAAAATAGTGGATTACTCCTTAAATATACATCTGTAACATTTAAAATTTTGCCTTTCATCACTATGTCTGTCTTTCTACAGAAAAAAATATTAACAAAATCAGAAATTTGAGCTGGGGAAGTTTCCGACATTTGGATGATTTGACACTACATGGCCTTATTGTTGTTGTTGTTGTTTTTGTTAATAATAATAATATTAATAATAGTAATACATTATAATTTTTTTCTATGGCAACTGAATCCAGAACATTCCTTCAGACCAAAAATCTTAGATATATTTGCCAAAATGTTATAAATAACTTCAGGCCATAACATCTCCCAATTAGTTCTATAACATAAATACTGTCTTCCTATTAGCACATGGCTGCTCGAGGAGCTTGTAAATCGCTGCTCAGTCCCCACATTCATGTGTTTATTTAGGCAATCATAAGACTATTTGAGTTCAAACTGACAAGACATTAGATTGCACGAGCGTATGCACATGAGCTATATTTGGCTGTGTTTCAGGCACATGAACTAGGGCTGATATGGTTTGGTCTGCACTGTGGTGACAGAAATTAATGTGTTTCTTTGTGCTGCATGGATCAAAGATTAACGCAAAAACCATTTGCAGTGAACAAACCTAGATGCAAAGAGAATGTGATACTGAAAGGACCTCGATGCCCTCTAATGTTTCTTTCTCACACACACACACACACGCACGCGCACACGCACACGCACACGCACACGCACACACACACACACACACACACACACACACACACACACACACACACACACACACACACACACCTTTTAAACCCCTTGCCAAAAGTATGACCTTTCATTACATCCCAGACTAGAGGGGTTTCTGTGTGTGAGGACAAATCACTCAATCATCAAAAGTCCCATAACCATAACTCTGTAATTTATGTGTAATCTGTCCTCCTCCCTCTATGATTAGCCTTTCTTTCTTGGTCTTTTTACCTCTCTTGATCCATACTTCTTTCCTTGAGGGGATATTAGCTCAAAACACGGTCTCTTGCGTCATTCCTTGTCATCATCTCTGACACACATGCTGAAAGAGGGGGCGATTGCTCAGAATGTGTCATTACAGAGATAATCTCACAGTGCCCACCATCAATTTACCCACAAGTCACCGTTTCCCCTCACCCCAAAGGTATAGCAATTTTTCTTGTTGTTTGAGATTGGACATTATTACAGCTGTGTAAAAAAAAAAAGCTAAGCTCTGTACACTTTATAAACGGTACATGTGAAAAAGGAGAGACTATAACAGACACATGGATTTTCATATTTTATGGGGACTTTCCATAGACATAATGATTTTTATACTGTACAAACTGTAAATTCTATCCCCTTACACTAACCCTACCCATCACAGTTATTTTAAATTGTAATAATGGTTCTCAATATTACTGTATTTTCAAATGCAGCTGTTGTAGACATAAAAGACTTATATAAAAAAACCCAAACTTTTAAACTCTTTTGCCTTGGGACCTCCTAGCAACCACATAAAAACTAAACACCTTATTTTAACAACAGTCTAGCATTGGGCAGATCCTTTTGCAATGCCAAGTTCAACTCTTCAGAAAATTAAGATTTTGATAGAATCTAAGGAAGCGGAATCATCAGCATGCAGTGTTAACCGAAGCCTGTTCTTTAACGCCCCACCAGGTTCTTGGAGCAAAAACAACAGGGTAGCAACAGTGCTGCTCTACTGAGTCAGAGTCTGTGGAACACCCTGCATGGGTCTAATAGCAGTCAGATAAACCTGAACAGAGAGTGACATCCTGCCTCGTCGTACTGCTTCAGTCATCTCTAGTAATTACGGTCTCGGAAAGGGGTCACTCCCGGCAACGCCACCGGGGACAGTCCTGTCAGATATGCCTCCTTCAAATGACCTGGACACCGCTAGGGTAAATAGAGCTGCAAATTGGAGTTTGAACATCGTGTGAAAGCACTGTCTGTCTGTCTATCTATCTCGTTTCATATAGCTCCATACTCAAATGCACATACATACTCAAGCAAAGGTTTTATTTATCATAATTTGCTTTTAAAAAACATCATTCATACTAAATGTAATATAATAATAATAATAAATTTGCTATTTGCACTTTGTGAAATCACAGTAGCAGTATTTTCTTTGCAGGTAGTAAATAGTAGATACTATTTTGAGTAAGTGTAAATAGTGTTAGATGCTATTTTGAGTAAATGTAAATAGTAGTTTTATGCTAGTTTCAGTAAGTGTAAATAGTGATACTATTTTGAGTAAGTGTAAAAAGTAGTTATATGCTATTTTGAGTAAGTGTAAATAGTAGTTATATGCTATTTTCAGTAAGTGTAAATAGTGTTAGATACTATTTTCAGTAAGTGTAAATAGTTGTAACTAGTGTAAATAGATAATATTTATACTTAGTGCAAATAGTGGTAAATACTTTTTGCACCTCCGTGTATTGTAGTACATTGTAAAACAGTAAAGAAAACATATTCATTACAGTTTATCCAAGTAAATTCTGTTGAAATCTGTATCTAAAAATCTCAGTGTATAGTATAGAAAGAAGTCAGTATCAACACAAACAAAGAAGAAAATCATGACATTTGTATATAATAAATATTTCCATGGTAAAAAAACATCTAAACATTTTGATCAGTGTGATTTACATTTTATTTTGGTGGCATTTGCCAATTTACTGACTTGGTTTGGACACATGAATTAAATGTTTTGGGTGTTACATTTGCATGCAATAGAGTTCTAAAGTTCCAGCAAAGAGTTGCAATTGCAATTACAGTTTAGAGAATGTTAAAACTATTTCGAAAAATTTGCCAAAGCGATTGAAGAAAAACTATAATATAATATATATATATATATATATATATATATATATATATATATATATATATATATATATATATATATATATATATATATATATATATATATGTATAATATTTATTAAAATCATAAATGTCTACTGCTAATCTGACCTTACCTATATCCCTAAAGCCTCCCCCTACACCTACTCCTAACCATATTGAACCTGCTGATCAGTAAAGGTGTCTTTGAAAGTCCAGGAAATATTTTTTGGGCGTAACAATATGAGTTGCACATATTGCATCCAAATTTAAATTATAGGCCAATAAAATACCTGTTTGTCAGTTTACTTTCACTTTTTGAATAGATTTTATTAATTTTTATTTTGAAATAAATGCCTCTCTGAGCTGAAGTGTGATAGGAAAAGGGAGAAGACTTAGTTTGCACTTACAGTTTTTTACAGTCGCTAGGACACATTTCTCAATACTTAGGTCACTTTTTCAAAACTCTACACACAGTGAGCACAACATAAATATATGTGGGCTAAACTGTGGATCATTTATCATTGCTTTGGCACAAAATGCATTCAATGACTACGTCTTTCAAATTATATTAATTATTTTCTCACTTCGACACAACAACCGCCAAAACTCTGTGTACTTACAATCCAATTTGCACATGTTTACATACTGTTTTCAAAACTGGTAAACTTATGTTCAAAACAATAACATACAAAACTGAATATGACAGCAATTTGCTACATTTCTACAGTAATATTGTAATGAAATATATTTCGAATCTAAAAATGAAATGCTATAAAAGCAATTGGACCAACCACAGCTGATTCCTATTGTATCTGTATCGGTGAATGGTGTGTATACAAATACTTGTATTTTGTAATTAGTCTGTGCAAAAAAAAAAAAAAAAAAGACAAAATATCTTGAAGCATACTGCATCATATCTGATTCATTCCAGTAACATATATTGCAGTAAATTCTAAAAAGTAGAGAGGTGTGCTTGTTTTACAGAAGAAAACATTGTATAATGCTACCCGTTGTTAGTGTTTTTTAGGTCATTGTTTTGTGGGTGACAAAGTGTGTTTGTTGTCTGTCAACCTTTGCTAGTGTTCTGGAAGAATGTGTTGATTTGAGACATGTATGAAGTGATTTGGTAGTTTTAGTGCATTTTGAAAGTGAAATTAACTGCTGTGTCAAGCTGAAAGTTGGTTTGGAGAACTGTGTGAAAAGTTTTGAAAAAGTGACCTAAGTATTGAGAAATGTGTCCTAGCGACTGTAAAAAACTGTAATGCAAACAGACATTGTGAGCATACACAAAGTTTCTTGTGGGGACATAAAACATTTGTGACTAATCAAAGTGTTTCTTGGGGGCAAAACATTTACGATCAATCACAAAGTTGTTTGAGGGGACACAAAACATTTGCGATTAATAACAAAGTTGTTTGAGGGGACACAAAACATTTACGATCAATCACAAAGTTGTTTGAGGGGACACAAAACATTTACGATCAATCACAAAGTTGCTTGAGGGGACACAAAACATTTACGATTAATCACAAAGTTGTTTGAGGGGACACAAAACATTTACGATCAATCACAAAGTTGTTTGAGGGGACACAAAACATTTACGATTAATCACAAAGTTGTTTGAGGGGACACAAAACATTTACGATTAATCACAAAGTTGCTTGAGGGGACACAAAACATTTACGATCAATCACAAAGTTGTTTGAGGGGACACAAAACATTTACGATCAATCACAAAGTTGTTTGAGGGGACACAAAACATTTACGATTAATCACAAAGTTGTTTGAGGGGACACAAAACATTTACGATTAATCACAAAGTTGCTTGAGGGGACACAAAACATTTACGATCAATCACAAAGTTGTTTGAGGGGACACAAAACATTTACGATTAATCACAAAGTTGCTTGAGGGGACACAAAACATTTACGATTAATCACAAAGTTGTTTGAGGGGACACAAAACATTTACGATTAATCACAAAGTTGTTTGAGGGGACACAAAACATTTACGATTAATCACAAAGTTGTTTGAGGGGACACAAAACATTTACGATTAATCACAAAGTTGCTTGAGGGGACACAAAACATTTACGATCAATCACAAAGTTTCTTAGGGAAGTGCAAAATATTTGCGATTAATCCCAATGTTTCTTGGGGAACAAAACATTTACGAATAATCACAAAGTTTCTTGGGGAAGTGCAAAACATTTACGAGTAATGACAAAGTTCCTTAGAGGAATGCAAACCTTTTGCAAGAGTATGCAAAAGTTTTCCAGTGAAAAACTTAATTTAGAAATTAAAGCATAGTTTCTTAGGGGAACACACAATTTTTTAACATTTATCAGGAAATGCTAACTTTTTTTCAAGAGAATGCATTTTGAATAGCATTTTTCCTCTTGTCTCATATTTTTTCCATCACCATGCCAATTTTGGGGCTCTGTAATGACCATGCATATGAAAGAGGAATGAACTAAAAGTTACAAAACTCCTATTTGGATTTAAAGCAGCCTTTAACTTTACTTTTAACTTCACTAATTGGGCCGGCAGCATCTGAATAAATAGTACATTCCATACTATCTCACTTTTTTAATGCAGTGCACGCACACAAAAAAAGTTCCCTCTGGGTGCTGGAACTGTTAATTGGTATGGCCATAAAGCATACCCTCAGCCTAATTAAATCATTAGTACTTCATCATTAGTACCAGAAGGATGTAGAGATGCTAATGTTCCAGTCAAAGCTGTCACATACCTTCACACACACACACACACACACACACACACACACACACACACACACACACACACACACACACACACACACACACACACACACACACACACACACACACACACACACACACAACACACACACACACACACACACACACACACACACACACACACACACATACACACACACACACACTGTATCAGAGCAAGATCTGCTGTATGTATCTGTCTGTTCCTTACAGGAAACAGTTCACAGATGGCATGCTGTCTACAGGAAGCTCTTATCTTCCTGTTATTTTCATTATTTTTATTATACAGAAACACCTGCTACTATGACAGAAGAAATATAATGGAACATCTGCTGCCATTTTTTAATTCCTGATTAAGTGTCTCAGATAAACGTTTTATCGTGTCTTGTTTTATCATCAGCAGTTCTTTCGAATACTAAAATTTTCTCTGAAGTCTCTGAAGCCTTGATGTTTTTTTAATTTTTTATTATTATTGGACAGTGTTCTAGAAAGGTGCACGTCCAGGCCTTGTTTTGTGCAGAAAGAGACTGCATAATGTTTTGAGCAGATTTCATTTTGGAGACGGATGAACGGCAGCTGACAAGCAGACAGAGAGAAACGATATTAATAACCACCTGTCTGACAGAAAACCGATGAATCAAGTTCCTTTTCATCAGGGGACTTACAACAATAAAAGCCTGAAAAGGTCCCTCGTATGTCATATCAAACAATCAACAAATGACAAGTTCACCCAAAGGGATTATTCTCCGGAAAATTAAAAATCTGTCATCATTTAATCACCCTCATGTCATTCCAAGCCTGTATGACTTTCTTTCCTCTGTGGAAAACAAAATAAGATATATTTGGATGAACTGTCTCTTTAAAGACTAAACCAAACATTCCCTTTTCAGCATAAACTGTCATGTTAATTGCCGTGAAATATTCAGTTAACTGTCGTGTTTTCAGTGACACTTTTGCCCAAGGTTAGTGTCAATACCGCTGAGTGTGCAGTGCAGAGACTGTCCTGTCACCCTCAATTAAAGAACGCCCCACAGCTTTACCGTGAGTCTTGTTTAAGCTGCTACAACATTTACGCAGAGCTTTCGAATAACAGGGGTGGGCACAGGCTGCATGCGGGATATTTTCTCTTACACAGCATTGAGCATTTGCTGTGCTAGTTAAATGTCCAGTTATTTTTCTGTTTCAGAATGTGGACAGGTGATCCTATTTTGTCACTTAACAGAAAAAAACATGTTCATTATAGAAAAGTTTATAGTTTTGGAATAAATGAATAGATGGGAAAAAACTATTGGCCCATGAATCAGCAGGACAGTATTAAGATACTTTCTTAAACCCGGTACACATTGTACGATTTTGGGTTGTCCCAGACAAAAAAAATGACCAGTCGTGGTGATTTCTGTGGTTGTGGCTCCTAAACTGTGTTCCGACGTCGTACACTGAGAGAGGTTCAAAGATGGCTGTTGTCACGGTCTTGCAACCAAAGTTAAGTTGCAAAAATTTTCTGGCAGTGACAGAAATTTATCATGATCATCTCACAGTGTGTTTGTTGCTACGACCAACGTCTACTGACTAGCCAATAAAAATGCAACATGAAATGGCATATTGATCGATTTGACATGACGCTAAAGCTTAAAACTACCTCAAGTACCATTTACAAAATTGGCATGCCAAGATGGCCTCTTTTCCCTAGCCATGACCGTGTCCATATACTCTTTCGCTTCCTCCTCTTTTTTTCAGCACACATTAAAACGTACTCGGTTACATACGTAACCTCGGTTCTCTCTAGAAGAGGGAACGAGTATTGCGTAAGCTAGCTTACGCTACGGGTAAAGTCATCTTTTCTTGAGATATTGAAGCCAAAAATTCTCCTTAATTTTGTATTTATGGTCAACGCAGTGCAGCAGCCAGCAGACCTAGAGCAGGCAGTCTTGCGTGCTCATTGGCTGCCGTGCGGCAACTGCTGCAGCCTACCACTGAGCCTCGCGCGTGACTTCGCTCCCTCTACGTGTCACAGCCCGCCAAAATGGGGGTGGCTTAGCGTATAAAAGCCAGGCTCAGAGGCTGCGTCACTGGTTTCATCAGCTGAAGCGGGAATCGCTCATGGCACCGGCACGGTCAGGTTACGCAATACTCGTTCCCTCTTCTAGAGAGAACCAAGGTTACGTATGTAACCGAGTACGTTCTCTTACGAGAGGTTCTCTCGTATTGCGTAAGCTAGCTTACGCTACGGGAACCCATTGTCAACGCCATGCACGCCCAGCCTCCACTTCATGAGTCCCAGGGATTCATAGATAAGTGGGAAACAGGTGGCCAGCAATGCGGGCCAACACATGTTATAAGCACATACAGGGTATACAGAGCAGCATCGCCAGTCCATATAACTATTCACCATATAGTGCAGCTCAACCAGGAGAGCTAACGTCGCGTGAGAGTAGTCTGCGCATGATCATTTGGGCAGGACAAACACACCGCTCACACTGACAGAAGTCTAGCCTGCAAGGCGGGAACTTCCAGGTTATAAAACCTAACAAATGTGGACAGAGAGGCCCAGCCTGCCGCTGGACCAAGCCCACGACGAGGGCACGCCTCTGGTGGAATGCGCCCTGATGCCCAAGGGGCATTGCAGACCTTTAGACTCATAAGCAGATGTGATTGCTTCCACTATCCATCTGGACAGGCTCTGTTTCGAGGCGGCGAGACCCTTGGTGCGTCTACCGAACGAGACAAAGAGCTGTTCCGAACGCCTGAAAGAGGCGGAGCGCGTAATGTAAGCCCTCAGCGCCCTGACGGGGCAGAGGAGATTAACATCACCCTCACTATCGGATGCTGGCAGAGCCGAAAGAGAAATGACCTGCGCTCTGAAGGGGGTGCCCAACACTTTAGGGACATAACCATGTCTTGGCTTAAGGATGACTCTAGAGTCATTTGGCCCGAACTCAAGACACGCAGCGCTAACAGATAGCGTGGTTGTCCTGCAGGCTTTGGACGGGAGGGCAGACTTTGAGCGCCATCTCGCAGAGGGCGGGCAAAGGTGCGCTGCGACCGCCTCTTCCACTGGGGGGATAGCTGTGTACCCCTTCTCGGCGGCGCCGTCCACTTGGGAGAACGCCGAGGAGACATGTGAGTGGAGCCTCGCGGAGAATGGTGCATTCCACGACTTCGAAAACTCAGCACGAAGCTCTGGCAGAAATGGCGCAGATCTGGAGACGGGCGGGGGGGCGGCGGCTGTGTAGGAAGCAGCCGTCGAGCCTATTGGGCGCGGGCTCCTTAGGCGGGGACCAATCCAGGCCGAGTTGGTCGACGGCCTTAGAAAGGAGGCGCATGAGCTCGGCGTCCACGCCAGCCCGAGTCCTGCTGGATTCCTGGATCGAGGAGGAGGCAGAGTGATGTGAACTCGACCACTCCTCGATATCCGATGCCAGGATAGAGCAGCTGTCACCTGTGTACGCCCCTCCAGCTTCGTCCCCTGAGGCGGCGGCAGTGAGGCCCGAAGCCGGCAGCTGCGCGTCCGGAAGGGGCGGAGAAGGAGAAAGTGAGGTTGGCGGGATACGATCCGGCGAGCGCTTCACTGTGGCCACAGGCTACGGCATCCTCTGCGCACGGCGCTTCTTTTTGCACGGTCCAGAGGATGGAGTGACAGCGTCCGGGGTGAAACAAACGCTCGCACTCTGTTAGTGAGAGAGTGAGTGTCGCAGCGGCGAACACTCACAGAATGCAAGCACGAAAAGGATACTCAACACCGGATGGCGTAGCAGGCACGGAAGGCTGAAGGTGGCGAAGACGGCCGGCTTCCTCAGGCGCTTTCCTCTGCGTGCTGGTCACTAGTTTCGACGGCGGACGGCTTTCTCTCAAGATCCATCAATGCGGAGAGCTTCGCTGAAGATGATGAAATCAGTGACGCAGCCTCTGAGCCTGGCTTTTATACGCTAAGCCACCCCCATTTTGGCGGGCTGTGACACATAGAGGGCGCGAGGTAGGCTGCAGCAGTTTCCGCACGGCAGCCAATGAGCACGCAAGACTGCCTGCTCTAGGTCTGCTGGCTGCTGCACTGCGTTGACAATAAATGCAAAATTAAGGAGAATTTTTGGCTTCAATATCTCGAGAAAAGATGACTTTACCCGTAGCGTAAGCTATCTTACGCAATACGAGAGAACCTCTCGTAAGAGAACCACAATTGCCAAAGTGCGATTCATCTTTCATTATTGTTTATTACTAGCGCATACTGATGACGTTTTATCCTTCTATACTAACTTGCATCATAGTATACAATTCAAAAGGTGTCATCATCGTACAGTCTACATCCAGGTCGTAACCAAGTTTTTAAGATCCATGTCGTACAGGGTGATTTGTAATGATCTTATAGGATCGTACAGTCTGTAGCAGGCATTATAGGTTCCTCAGGGATCTCAGAGAGAGTAAAAAACATACACAGTTCAATGCTTATTCAAATTTGCTTCAGGAAAAATTACATCATCCAAAACATGAATCACTAATTTCTTGGTGCTTCTGTGGCTTTCATAACTAAATCCAGAATACATTTTCCATGGTAGTCCAATCTGTTTTTTTTTTGTTGTTGTTGTTGTTGTTTTTACATGATGTTCAGAAAGACGGATGGGGTTTATCCAGTTAAAAAGCCTGGTAGGGACACCAGCATGCTAGTGACCAGTATCCAACAGACAACATGTGCTTGTATCTTCAACAAAACCTTACGGTTGTCAAATACCAGATGTCTGTCGACTGAGTCCTGCCAAGCACTGTGTGGCACAGAGAGAGATATAATAACTTTTGACAGGAATCACACGCACCTGTTTGTGGCTCATGAACTGTGCTCAAATATTTTAAAACCTTCAATTTATTTCTTCCATTATGATACTTATGGTATTTAATGGACACACTTTTTTGAGCCATTCACCTCAAGGGCTTTTCACACTTTTAAAGACTTTTCTTCCCAATTCTGACGTATATCCGAGTGAAACGGCCTATCAAGCAAATGTAGAGCGGGACTTGATTTTGCATGGGGAATTGATTGGATGGTTGTGGTTTGCTATTGCTGTGATGTCATGTGAGTGACAGGTTGTTCCGCCCTCACATCAGTAAACACAAAGGGCCCTATCACACACCTAGCGCAATGCGGCGCCAGGCGCGACACAAATGTTTTTTGCTAGTTTCAGCCCGACGCAGTTATCATTTTCACGTCCAGCACCACGTTGTTAAATAGCAAATGCATTTGCATCCATCTGTGCACCCATGGTCTGAAAACAAGGTGTGTTCAGGCGCCTTGATGGCGCGCTGCTATTTTGAGGCAACTGAAATAGACTGTGCCATTAAACCACTGAAACCAGAGAATTTTTTTTGTTATTTAATGGGCGCATTAGTAATATGAGCCTAGGCGGGTGCACAATGCGTGTACACTCCTGCTTATTACACACACAGGCATGTGCAGCAGCACAGAAACATGCCAAATATTAAAAATAAAAGGATTACAATGTAAAAGATTATTATTGTGTACATAAAGATATGGTGGAATCCGGCTTGTCGCGTAGATGATCTGCTCGCGTGCTTTAACCTCGCGCGCGAGCAGATCCATTTCCTCTCCGGAGGCGCGTTCAGTCTTTCCACTTGCAAATTCCGGCATGTAAATAGCGAATCCGCCATGGTGCGAGCGCAACTGGCTTTTAAAGGGAATGGGAGATGAGACTCTGATTGGTTTATTGCACGTTACGCCCAAAACACACCCATTACTCATTAAGAGAATAGGGACAACATTAGACCATGTGCCGGGAGCGCTGACCATTTTTCCCATCGCCCTAAGTGTGCTTGTGCTGTGTGCTTTAGACCATGTGCTTAGATCAGTAAAATAGGGCCCTAAATGCTAAACATGTATGCCCTAAATAATAAACATTTTCTAAACATGTCTAGTAAAGCTCTCCACCAGTAGTGCAGGTATTAATCTAGCATGGCTGAGTTCAAATGCATTCAGCAGAACGGCCTTCTATTTTTAAAGCCTACTAATTATGTAATTGCATATGTTAATCTTTAAGAGGATGAAGTGCTAGAAGGTGGGAGACTTTTTCCCCACTCTCATTCTGAATCTCAATGAGGATGGACTTTCTGATAAGCGTGTGGTGGGGAGGAAGATTATTGTACAGGAATTTGCTCAGGCAGCAGTGTTTTATAAAGTGCGTTCAACTCTGTTGTGTTTTTTTGTATGTGTGTGGTGTCAGTCAAAGTTGTGTATCGTCGTGTGTTGCTGTGTATGTATTTTCTTTATCCTGCAATGACCTTGTGCACATGAATATGCCTGGCTGTACATCTGTACTGGGCTGTTTTTGTGCTGTTCTGTGTTGTTTTGCATGGAAACGCCTTGGGGTAAACATTCAAAATGATACAATTTAAAATCAGTAAAATCCCACTACAAGACATATAGTCAATTTATGTGAAAAAAAGTCACAATTATGAGATATACAGTCACACTGCGAGGTACACTGCTGTTCAAAAGTTTGGGGCTAATCTCTTATCTTCACCTAAGAATCTTATCTTTTTTAATCATTATTACAATTTAATATAACTGTTTTCTTTAACATGTCTGGTCTTTCCTGTGTTTTCAGTTCTGCCCTCTGTGACCTAGTTTCCCTGTTGTTGATTAGTTAATTCGTGTCCATCTGTGTTCATTAATTATTTCATCAAGATCCTTTGTTAGCTCCATGTATATATCATGTATATGTGGTTGTCCCCTTCCTTCATCATGTTTCCTGAGTATTTGATATTCAAGCCTGCCTACTTTAAGTATTCCTCATCATGAGAGTTTCTATTATCTACGTTATGTGACATCATACAAGTATATTTTAAAATGTATTTTATTCCTGTGATGTCAAAGCTGAATTTTCAGCATCCTTACTCCAGACTTCAGAGACACATGCTCCTTCAGAAATCATTCTAATATGCTGATTTGATGCTTAAGAAAATTTCTTATCACTCTTGAAAACATTTGTGCTGCTTAATATTTTTGTGGAAACCATGATACATTTTTTCAGAATACTTTAATGAACAGAAAGTGCAAAACAACAGCATTTATTTGAATTAGAAACCTTTTGTGACATTATACATTTCTTTACTTTCACTTTTGAGTGAACTTTTTTTAACAAAAACAAAAGGTTCAAATTATAGCGGCACTATGCAGTTTTTTAGCTTAACTGAACAGCTTCGGAGCTATTGGAATGGTTATATGACTCTTTTCGGGTTGAATGGTGGCCGTCTCGCCCCGTCACTTGCAACTTTGGGCCGGCGGACCGCCGTATCAGCCCTGACCGCCGTATGTCCTGACCGCCGTATCAGGACATAAATAATCCTACACGTTGTAAATAGTGTAAATGAGCGCAATTTGCAAAATATTATGATAAATTGCAATAATCATGTCTAACAACATCATAACGGACATTGTTACGAAATAATGCGACGTACATGTAACTTTATTGATGTCGTCTGGCATTTAGGCTCAGGTAAGCCTAACGCGGTAGGCTACTTTATTATTATAAAGTGCAGAGGTCGTGAGTGCAGATATGCTCTGCGTGAGTGGTATTTACGATAGTAACGTTAAATACAAGTACTCTACAGCGACTTTAGGGGTCGCTGTTTGACAAAAACGGAAATCCTGCATAGTGCCGCTTTAAGAGAAAGGCAACGTAACAGCGTGCATGAACACAAACAACACCAGACAAACTGAACTGAAGGCATTAAATACACAGAGAATGAGGAAATGAGGAGCAGGTATGTGTGAATCAATGCAACAATGAGTAACCATAGCAACAGAATAAAACAAAGCAAACACAGGAAATGATGATAAACAAATTAAGGGTGTTTTCACACTTGTACTTCGGTTTGCTTGGTTTGTTTGGTCCGTAAAAAAAAAAATTGGTACTGGTCCACTTAACGTTCACATTGGCATTTTAACGCCGCGATTTGGACGTCTGAGACAAATTTTGCAAATCCTAAAAGAATCCTCAGATCCTAGGCTAAAATCTAAAGTCTTTGATCATTTTTTTTTTTTTGACATGATCACCGACAGCCGATTTGCGCTAAAATTTTACCTGGATGAAATTCTGGCAGTGTCAGAAGATTTGACTCACAGTCCTGCAGTGTGACTTCTCCTATGACGACAGTCAAATTGTCTTCGTTTTTCAAGACAAGCCATGATTAAAATTAACGTTAGAGATTTCTATATTGCCACCATTTCAATCCTGTGTGTAATTCAGCTCACTGTCACATAAAGTGTCATTGATTGATGATGTAAAACTCAGGACAAGTTTTTTTGCATGCGTCCATTTTTAACGCGTCTTGACTGTCGTACAGTTTGACATTAATGACATCTGAGATCTTGCAGTGTGTCATGGCTTACAGTGAGGATCATGTTCGTACAGTCTGACAAGCAACCATCGTAAAGGACTATTATAAATCGCACAGTGTGCACCTGGCTTAAGTCATAGGGATATGTTCCCAACCTGATTGGTCGGTTTATATGATGCATATTTCGTGACGGAACTTACCGAATATCTAAAACAATGCTCTGTGCTGGGCTAAATGCGCTCGTTGTATGTGCGTAGCCTACATATGATGGTTAATGAACTGTGATTGGCAACATAGTGACTATGAAAAAAAAAAAACTTTTTACAAATTGCAAAATAATATGTGTTGTAAACTGCAAAATTACACTGACAACTAATAGTAACATCTCAAGCAAACTGAATCAGAGATGTAAATGTATGCCATGGTTCTTTTTCATTTGAGGAGAATTTTATTATTTGGTAAGGCAACTGAGGCAAATTCAGACTTTCTGGTCAACAGCTCTCCTGAATGTCAACTACAGGTATCCCTAAATAAAGGACCTCAGAAAGCCCTTGAGAACATGTATAAAATGCTCCTTCCAATGACATCAGAGTGAACCATCAGGTAGATTACATTGAGCGTCTGTCAGATGACCTTCCTCCGAGATCACAGAGCATGAGCTGGCACGGTCATTACCAAACACCTCACACATCTTCATCGCATCTAAAAACAACGTTGTTGAATTGAAATCAAATCCTGAGGTGCCAATGGAAAAAAAAAATCTATTTTTGAAATTTGTCAAAACATGATAGACTGGAAGAGGAAATAACAGAAGGCTGAAAATATCCAAGCTTTGTAAACTCCTAACAACCATATGTTCCACTTCTGCATATCTATTTCCTAATCGTTTTTTTCTCTATCCCATCTAACTGGTTTTTCTCCTTGTGCTGTGATCCCTTTCTTCATGAATATTTAACTCTCATCCTGAACCCGCCCACTTCTTTGGCTCTGTGCCTATGAGCCTGACCAGTTCAGATTACCTTCAGCCAACCAGTGCACTTCATCAGGAGGAGACGGAGCGAATAACAGGGACTGGGACCAGGTGAAAGCAATACCATACTGCAGAGAACATCACAAGCATTCAATGGCACAAACTGCTGCTCTCTTTCCCTTGCTGGAAGGCATCGCTCTCACTGCTGCAGATATGAATCTAATCCAGATCTGCCCCCTCAAAAAAACTCGCAACAACACAACTGTACGCACACATACTTCAGATATCAGAAGACACGTGAGGTTGAGGGCATTCAGTCACTTTCCCAGTAGGTCATGGGACTGATCTATTGTCCTTCTAAGTCAATCGATATGTGGTATACAGTTTTTCCCTTTGAGATTAGCATAATACAGACCTTATAGGCTAGCATCTAAGTAAATACTACAATAATACAGTTACAATCACCTTTTATGTCATTTGTAAATGTTGTTTATCTGTTCGCCTTCTCTTCAGATAATTAGTCATCAAATGAATCCTCAGTGATTTACTCACAGATAACTAATTTCAAGTCATTTCAAGTTCATTTTGTTTGAGAAGTGTTTGAAAGGAAGTGAAAGTGTGACTCAAAATACTAGAAGAAAAAAAAATGTTATGAAGATATTGTTGATGAGTTATCTTCCAAAAAATTGAGAAGACGCTTGCCATTTAAATTATATATAATATATATATATTGTGAAAGAACGGTTGAGAGGGAGCATGAAGAATCCTTTTCACACATGAATTGGCACCTCTGAGTCCAAAACTTTAAATTCATTGAAAGTTTGCTGGACTCTTGCATTGTCATTACAAGATCTTGAACACATTGATGCCCCTTTTGATAAATAAATGCTGTGATGTGCCTTTCAATGAATTTAAGGTCTGGATTCAGAGGTGACAATTCATGTGTTGAAATGATTCTTCATGCCTGATGAATCTTGACATTGCCCAATATTTTCCTCTAATCACACTGCATTCTGGGAGTGCCATTACCTATGAAGTTTACATGTGGTACTGCTTTTGAATTTGGACAAAACAAGGTCTTTTTTTACAAGGGAGCATCATTTCCCACCTTCTTTTTGAAAAAGTCTTTCCCATTTTACTGCCTAAAAATGGTGTGTAGGGAGCTAAGGGTTTGAACCATAGCTAACATGTCTCAAACATTAGGTGATTTGGATGAAGTCAGATTGAAATAAAGTTCTCTGGGTGTGTGTCAAACAGGAAGAGTCCTGCTCGGTCAGATGGTCCTCTCTCTCCCCCTCATGGTTTCTTTCTCTCTCTCTCTCGCTGTTAGTCAACACTGTGAAAGTGCTGACAGTGTGGAGAACCGTCACCTCTCAAACAGAAACAATAGAGCCACTGAGAAATATCATCATGCGTTCTGACACACTGCATCACAATTATACAGAGTCAAATCAACCTAGACTATTTTTTTATGAGATACAGTAGATGATGAGCCAGCAGTAATCTTTCTTATCCTGATGAGACCCTTGGTTATAAGTTCTTCTCCTAATAGCTTGAGGCAGTGACAGATATACAATGAATAGCCACAATTCAACAATTGGAAAATGAGGTGTGAATTTACAGCATAAATATGGAATGTGAAGCACTAAGAGCCTCCAGAGGATGATTGTGTGGATGTCAGTAGTCTTGCTTTTGACTATCAACATATAGTCTGTTCCACATTGTAGCTTATTTTGGCCAAGAACCACCCACTCAGACAGTAAGAGACACTCTGATAGACATGTGCAACACAGGCTCATTGGAAAAATGTGTCGGTGGCAACAAAAATTATATTACGTTGCTTGTTTATGCATGTTTCGTGACACTTTCAATATGAAATATTGTGCTACCAGTGAGTGGCGCTAAAAGCACATTCTGTTCTTTTCTCTCTTTTTTTTAACACAGAACAGATGAACTTTAAACTTTGAAAGTAATATTCCTCCACTAAACCCAAAACCCAACCAATAGTATTAACAACAGCAAATGTGAGATAAAAATGCATTTACTGTAGCAACCATGCTTTATTAGCTTTCTAATACAAGTCTTTGTCATGATTGTTAAGGGACTCAAAAATACAGTAAAAACAGTAATATTGTGAAAAATGTATTCAATTTAAAATATCAACTAATTTAATATATTTTAAAATGTAATTTATTCCAGTTATGTCAAAGCTGAATTTTCAGCATCATTACTCCAGTCTTCAGTGTCACACAATCCTTCAGAAATCATGCTGATTTGCTGCTCAGCTCATATCAGTTATTATTGGTTCTTATTATTATCAATGCTGAAAACAGTTTCTGCTACTAAATACTTTTGTGGAAACTGTCATACAAGGCTCTTTCATGAATAGAAAGTTAAAAAGACTTTCTTTTTAACTTTAACTTTGTGGCTATTCATTGTATATCTGACACTTTCATTGTATATCTGGCTATTCATTGTATATCTGTTTCTTTTTAAAAAGACTTTCTTTTTCATTGTATATCTGTTTAATCTTTTGTAACAATGTAAAAGTCTTATTTTCACTTTTGATCAATTTAATGTGTCCTTGCTGAATAAAAGTATTATTCCTTTTTTAACAGGGAAAGATCATTGACGAAACAGGTGTGCACTAATCAGAGACCACCTGCATGATATCATTAACCAATGTGGTTTAACGACCAATTTTTGCAACAATACAGTTTCGGGAAACAGTCGTGACTAGCAAGTTGATTTCTTCGCATCAAAATGCATCGTGCTATGGTAGTTAAGCAACAATTTAGATCGTTGTATGGGAAACGCACCCCGATTGGTCGATTTTTATTACAAATATTTAGCAACAGAACTAATAGATACTCAGACACACGGTTGTGAGCATGTAATAAATACTGCTGCTGCATAAACATTTTGTACCAGCTCTAGGCAGGTGGAGCTGGGGGAGGTTGAGGGTTTCAGAGGAACTCTGATAATGTGCTTGCAGGACTAGCCTAGCAAACACTGAACCAGACTGCTTAAATGTTAAGCAGGCAATCCCATTGGCTGCAGGATCCGCAGAGTGCCATGTGGTAATGATGTGATTGCTTGCAGATCACATGTAAAGGACCGATCAGCCTGCGCCCTCTAGAGTTTATTGACTGAACTAGATACAGCAAACAAATTGTTACTGATATACATCCTCTGACAAACAGTTGCAATTTTATAAAAAGTTTTTGTCATATATTCTATAGCGTAAATGGTGTCTTTAAATGCACTATGCACAACTGTCACATTCTTTATTTATGCGCTTTGTGCCCACCGAATGAGGTGGCACTTAGCAAACTTGCCGTGAGCCCCAGGCTCGGCTTTAAATCAGACCCTATTAGCAGAAGCATCTGGCGTCGCCACATGCCTCTGCATCCACTCAGTATGTAACACCCACACTCCCATAGGCTGCATTTACTATGCCAGAGGACTCACAATTACCTCTCACATCTGATCATCCACACAAACATTCATGTGTCAACACTTCAGCACATTACAGAACAAAAACATGCCTTCAGAGAGCAGCATGTACAGTAACTTTTCCAAACTAAAATCAATGACATGCCTGTGCAAAAAGGCCTATGTAATGTTCATCAAGAAAATCTTCATTTGAACTCAGCAAATGGGTGTAACATCTTCTCAGCACAAGATGCCTTATTGAAACACACTTCACACAAACTAAACAATGAGAGCAGAGGTATCCCCGAGGGAGGAAGTCTTCAATGTGCGAGTTAATGAAACTGGTGGCTCTCCGAGGCCCAGGACAAATAGAGAACGGAGATGTGAGCACACACACACACCTATAAAAACAAAATGAAAGTAATCAAGCCAGAAAACATCATAACACTGCTGCTATTGGCCTGTGTTTGTTGTCACTGTAGAAATAATGTAACGACCAAACCCAGATGGAATTTGCAGACTTTATAGACCTAGAAAAATGATGTGCCGCACAGACCCAAACACTTCAATATGGAGTCAGACACCATCCTGACATATGGAGGCCATTCCCCGCCTTGAAGTAAAAACATAAAAGAAAATTCATTCTGAAAGTTTCAAATAAATTACAATTTTGAAAAACAAAGTTGTAAATCGCAGTTGTAAGATACAGTCAAAATTGCGAAAAATATAATTGCAGAGATATAATTATACAGTTATAATATGAGTTATAAAGACAATTATCAGAAACAAAGTCACAATTGGGCAATATAATGTGACATTGAGAGATAAATCGAAATGTGAGATTTTATAATTTCACATCGAGAAACAAAGCCACTTTGAGAAATATAAATCACACCCAGATTATTACAATTATGAGAAGCAGTCGCAATTGCTAGAAAGGTCGCATACAAGAAAAAAAAGATGCAACTGTGAGATATAAAGTCAATTGTGAGATATAAAGCTGCAATTGTGAGACTTGAAGTTGCATTGCAAGATATAAAGTCACAATTTTGAGAAACAAAGTTGTAAATCGCAGTTCTATGATTTAAAATAGCATTATGAGTTATAAACTCAAAAGCCAGAAAAAAAAGTTACAACTGGGAGATATAAAGTGACATTGTGAGGTAAAAAGTCGCAAATAACGAGAAAATTGTGAGTCAATTGTGAGAAATGAAACTGGATTTGTAATATACAGGTATGAAATTACATAATTAGATATAAAGTCACAACCGTGAGAAACAAAGTCAAACATTAAAAGAAAATAAGCTCAACTTTGAAATATAAAGTTACAAATACTTTTCTTTCATCTTTTTACTCTGGGCAGAAACGGGCTTAATAATGAAATGAAAAACAACAGAGAAAGTCCACAAGAGCAGAATTGATAAAATATCTATTGTACTGAAATATTAGCAATATATATGTTGCTTGCTTATATTTCATTTAATCGGCCTAATTTTGACTGACAATTAATAGAGAAAGATACTTTTGGCTCCAGATGATGAAGTTATTTGGCTAACTGGGTTGTGCTAACTAGCCAAACATCAACTAATTGCAATCCACCAACTAGCAAGTAGCAAATCATAGTTTTGCAAGGCTGTGATGTAAACTAAAGGCTATTGGCTATTTAATAAAACGGACAGGCCCTTCAAAATGTCCTTTAGTTTCAATATGTCAACACAGGAAGGAAATTACATTCATAAAATCATTTCAAGGGGTTGTTAGGACAGCACAAGCCGTGAGTAATGAATTCTGTATGAAACCAAAGAAACAGCTTTACTTCACATAAATGTCTTTATGCATATGAACTGCAGAGAATATATTTGAAGATCAATAATGTCCTAAGCTGAAAGAGGATGGTAACAGATCAGGATTTCATCCATGCATTTATAGCTCAGGACAGGTTGACATCAATTCTTCAATATTGGTTTTGGCCCTTTTTTCTTCTAAAGGAACCCTGCGTTGAGAACTGAAATTAGCACACTGCACCGGACTAAGACATTGATTTAAATAGAAGCATTTTGCTGGCCTGTTTGTGAATATTTCAGAGTGAGAGAGAAAGAGAGAGGCAGAAACATGAAATGACTCACAGATGCTAAAGTGGTGTGAATCACACAGAGTGGTCACTCAATCTGCACCAAACACACACTTAATAGACTCCCTACACCAACACACACACACACACACACACACACACACACACACACACACACACACACACACACACACACTTACACTTACACACACACACACACACACACACACACACACACACACACACACACTCAGACACACACACACACACACACACACACAAGAGTATTATTACATACACAGCATTCTTTTCACCATTTTTAGTTACAAGTAGCCATAGGAGCGTGCATTAGAAGAATAGTTCAAATTGTGCATTGTTCTTTGAATTTCTCAGTTTTTTGTTCCACACAAGAAAGAAAGTCATACAGGTTTGGAAAAACCTACCTTTATGTTGTTTCAAACCACTACAATGAATGTTGACTAAAGCTTCTATCATAAAAATGGCCCACACAACTTCTGTACTTTATTCCAAGTGTTCTAGAATCATAGAACAGCTTTATGTGAGAAACCCATCAAAAGGATAAGATATGTCAGTTTGTGTAAATGTGCACACTTCCCCTGCATTATTCACACCTAGATCTCCCTATTCATTTTCCATTTTGTAGACTTTTATGTTAAAACTACAGATTGAACTTTGTAGTGGTGTCTAAAACCATAGTGGACATTATCGAGTGCACTCATTGCCCACAGACAGTCAAACCGACAGGATGGCACCAAAATCAAAAGTGCATTATGGGTGTTAAAGTTTTTGGCAAAGAGGAACGCCAGAGTCCTTTTCTCTGTTGTCTCTAATCATGTTGTACTGATTTTTTGAAAATGCACTTATACTGCACAGACAGACAAGTTTTATTAAAAAGCCTATTTTGCCAACGGTGAATTACTCCTTTAAATATGTGGATCACTGAGTCGGTGAGTCTAGATCTGACTCGAAAGAACGATTTAGTCACAAATCAGACATCACTTCTCTCAAGTCAAGTTCAATAACTTCTGAAGACTTGGGACCCAATTTCAAGGTAGGACGGCATCAAGGCACGTGTGAATCCAGTGTTAGCTTCAGTTCCTGTCTCCTGAGACACCTTCATCTGATCGATTTTTGAAGCTGGCATAAATGTATCCTTCATCCTTTCTGTGACAGTTGAGCAAAAAAATAAAAATAAAGATGCCATCTTTTTGTGTGTAAATGTATGTTTTTGACCAACGTTTTCCACTTCTGTTGTAATTTCTAGCGCTAAATTCCAATTGCTGAATTAAATATCCGCTTAGTTATCACCTTTGTGCGCAAATGCTGCCGGCAAATTCACTGCCAGATAAAGCAGCAAGGCAAAACACCAGCAGTCTAAGTTTTCGGATGGTCGCCGTGATTTGCCAAGTAAGACATGTTCGATCAACATCTATTGTTGATCCTGGAACAACATTCCTGTCCAGAAACATAGTCCTAAACCTATCCCAACCCCTAAACCTAACCCTACCCATAATTTATCCCTAAAATTATACCTATTAAATGATAGGTGAATAAGAATGGTGTAGAAGCCTCTAAACCTGTTTGTAAGCCTAAACTTGACATTAACTTAAAAAACTATTCCTCAAATCTGATTGGTTGATCGGAATGTTGTTCCAGGATTAACAAGGACATGATATGATGATCTAGGAACATGTTCAACTTGGTGAAATCACGTTAACTGTTTTGTTTTGGAATGCAGACTTGAAATATATAGCACAGAAGTCATATGGATTACTTTTATGATGATTTTGTGGTGCTGTTTAGGCTTAAAAGCTCCCATTCTTCAGAATGACTCTGTTCGTGTTCCACAAGTGAAAGTCATACAAGTTTGGAACGACGTGAAGGTAAATAAATGTTTATTTTTAGGGGGTGGACTATCCCTTTAAAATTCTCACGCACAGGCATTCTCATCTGAAGCTGCTGATATTTGGTGATTAAGAGAGAGGTATCAGCGCTCTTGTAAACTGGTGCAGCCAGAGCACTCGGACAGAATTATATAATGGAACAAGAATTCTCATATCCACTTTAAAAAAAGACATAATTAGCCATCTGCTCTCAGTGGACAGACGCAGCAACACCAAAACGTCAGAGAGTCTAATCAGGAGAGAGACAATGAGCACATCTTTGAATAGACCGAGCGAAATGAGGATTTGGCATTCTTGAGGTTTTGCTCCCTGATAACAGAGAGGCCAGGGCTTATGTTCAATCTCAACGTCTGGAAAAGCTCCATTTTCTCAATTAAGTTCTGAGATGGCATTGGCTTATTTCTAGACAGATGGATTGGGAAGATTGTGTGCATTGTTATTCTTTCTATACTTTCTATGTTCTATCTTTAACAGCTTCATTATGGTATAACAGCTGATAAAGCACCAAGAACCAAAAAAAAAAGGCTTTGTTCAGACAGCCCAGGCTCAAAATCTGATTTTATTTTATTTTAACATTTGCAAATCAACTCCATTTGTGTCTGAAAAAACACACATGAAATCCAATTTTTACAAACTTAATCTATACAATATGTGGTTTTAATCCAATGGTTCTTAACCAGAGTGCCGGGGCCCCACTAAAGGTCCTCCAGCGGCCCTCCAATAAAGAATATAATATACTATAATACTATATTTTTAGTATTTAAAATACTAAACAAATTAAATAAAGATGTATTGTTAACATTTATCTGAATTTTTTTTTTATTGCAATAGAGGTGTTTCAGCTTAGACCTTTGAATATTGTCTGAGAACCACTGTTTATTATAATCAGATTTGTTGTGAATGAGTCTGAACGATCAAATCAGAAGTTGTTTTTATTGTTATTTGGAACACAATACAACATTGTACAACTAGTGAATAGTGAATGAGTTGACAGTGATACGGTTTTGAATACTAATGTTTCTTGGCATTTTGCTGATGCTGAAATCATTACTATGGCAATCTACCAGATATTGACAGATTCATCACTTTTAAAATGACAATTTGGAGAGTGAGTCCTAAAGACCAGATGTGAAAACCAGATCAGAGTTGTGTGCAATTTGAACAAATAATCATTGCTAAATAAAGTTGTAAATGGGATCCAAAAAGTTATGAGTTTAAATATCGCAAACCACATTCAGAGGTAGTCCAAAACCTATAGTGTAAATGCTATAGTCTGTCCTAATATATTTCAGACAACAGCAAAGCTCCGCCAGCTCACTTGTCAATTAACTTTTCCACTAAAACAAGGTTTTAAACTTTGTTGGCAAAACAGAAAATAACTATTGAAAACAAGATTTCAGCATAAATGATATCTACAGTGACACGGCTCATGTGAAGCACACACATTTGAA
The DNA here is from genome assembly GCA_026230005.1 of Gila orcuttii. Taxonomy (NCBI): domain Eukaryota; kingdom Metazoa; phylum Chordata; class Actinopteri; order Cypriniformes; family Leuciscidae; genus Gila; species Gila orcuttii. The sequence continues at coordinate 25,291,601 of JAPDVR010000012.1, read as the reverse complement.
GTTCAATTAGAGCTGCTTGACTAAAATAACTATGAGCATTACGCTTGAAATGTCACATTTGTGAAGAGATTAACATTTAAGTACATTTGCCCTAAGACTAAACTGGCTTTCACTGGTTTAATTGAGTCTAGCTCCTCTCATAGCCCGGTCAGGGTGGTAGCTGGTACCAAAAGCCCTCTAAAATGAGCAAACAACCAGCTAATACATGCAGTTACACAATAACATCTTGTTTTTTTCCCCACTAAACATATAGTCTACATCTTTCACGTCTTTTGCGGTAACGTTGCAAGCCGCAGTGTTCACAGCGGACTGAGTCCTGCCCTCTGTTCCACAGAGATGGAGTCTTCAGATCAAATTAACAGCCTGAATAAGTCGATAACGCAAACTGGTGTGATAAGACTGATAAAGTCTCTCACTCTTGAGGTCTAATGGTGGAGATAATTAGCTGGCCTTTCATTCCCTTCCTCTCTCTCCTTCACTGTAAGGTCATTTATTGGGCACCTACTCGAATGAATTGAAATCACCCTAAAGAACATTGTAATTTTTTTTTATGAGCTTTTACACTCAGTGTATTTTGAAGGAAAAGGAAAAGGCCTTGCTAATGTATTCCAATGGTTGGAAATTCAGGCTGGTTGTTGGTCAAAACCCCAGAAATCTGGGCTTTAGTGCTCTAATAATTTGAAATGGTTGAATCTTAAATTATTACATTTGGTCCACAACCAATCTTAAAAATACGGTTACCTCCTTGCCTGTTAGTGGTGACACACTGTGCCCTTGATCAAGACACTTAACTTCAAATTACCCCAGGGAGACTGTATAATATGTGTACAAGGACACTTTGTATGAAAACATCAATTAAATGACTAATTAATAATTAGCACCTCCATTACGTTTAATTATGATGTCTGGAGGAAAGGCAGTAACATTCGTTAATGCAGCAGCGGTTAAAGACTTCAGCTTGTAGCTGAAAGAGATGTTCATAACCTGCTCCAGTGTGCTTGTCTTATTAGTACTATATGTAACTTTGTATTAAGTTACTTAATTATTAAAAGATGAATCACTAATTTGCAATTTCATCTACTATACACTGTAAAAATTATATGATCAATAAATTATGACAACATATGTTTTTACCTTGCTTCAACTCATCAAAATAAGTTTTTTATGCTAAAGTCAGTTTAATGTAATTTAAGTTGAAATGACTTAAACATTCAAGTTGACTGTACTTAAAAATTTAAGGCAGCAACTTATTTTATATTGCAATTGTCATTTCATTTAAAATTTTGTTGGCAGATTATGGAGTGGCTTGACTTGAAATTAGAGTCGCCATAGTGTATTTGTGTTCTTTATAAATAAAGGAAATTAAATATGTTTAAAGTTTTTTTAAAATGCTACAGTAAAAAGGCTGTCATTTACCATATATTATATTAAGTATTATTTTTTAAACGACAAAATGTATTGCTAAATATTGCAATTTAGGCCTAAAATTAAAATTATGAGGTTTTTTTTTTACAAAGTAAAAGGTATCACCTTGTAATTTATGTGGAAGAATTCCCAGAATGCCTATCACATCTCTCGTTGTTGTAATTGGACACAATTGCTGGAGCCATTTTGATACAATTTTAACTATTAAACCTTATGTGATATTATTAGTACACTTCACAGTAACAAAAAGATTTTAATAGCGCGGTAGGTAGGTATTATATAACATTATATAACATTATAGCACTTGATGAATAGCCTACAGTTACCAAAATCCTTGTAACATTGTCAGTTTTAGTTCTGGCAACTGCAGCTGCCAGTTTTTGTTTTTTAAATACGCATATTGAACTTAGAAAGTTTCCAGTGCGGTTAAAAAAGCGCATCTCACCTTGGAACTTGAAGCCCTCTATTTGGACCCAGAGGCACAAGTCCTCCGTGTCGCAGTCGCATCTCCAGGGGTTCCCGCTGAGTCCCAGAGAGCGCAGCGCGGGCAGCGCGATCAACGAGCTGATGTTGAGCGCTGTCAGGTTGTTGCGGCTCACGTCCAGCACCTGCAGCGCCGCGTTCTCCGCGAACGCGTCCGGGTGGATCTCCGACAGCCCCGGGTTGTCAGTCATCCTCAACATCACCAGGCTGGCCAGCGGGCCAAACGTCCGGTCCTCGATTTGCGCCAGGCTGTTGAAAGACAAGTCCAGGTAGGCGAGCTTGCGCAGATTTCCAAAGGTGGACTCAGAGATCTCCGTCAACGAGTTGTTGCTGCAGTCCAGGTACACCAGGTCCGACAGGTAGTTGAGCTGCAGCGCCGGCAGGTCACCGATCCGGTTATTGGAGATGATCAGCTGCCGGGTGGCCAGCGGGAGGTCCACGGGGAAGTCGCTTAACTGTTGCCCGGCACACTGGACCACCAGCTGGTCGTCGCACACGCAGCGGTCCGGGCAGCCGGCGGTCAGAGCCGGGGACGGCGCTACATCCATGACGAAGACGAAGAGAAATACCAGCCGCAGTGACTGCGCGCTCGGCTCGGGCAGAACACGCATGATCCCGCTGCCGGCTTCATCGACTGTGCGTGCACTCGCGCATTCTTCATTGATCTGCGGGATCCGGTTCGGTCGTAACTGCTGGAACGTTTTGGTGTTACGGAGCAGCCGCTGTTCTTGGGATCCTCTCGCAAGTCTCCTCAACAGCGAAGGTGACCGTGCGTGGCGCGTCTTTAGTCCTTCCAGTGGATATCACCACAAGCTAATTCGTATCGATGTTGTGTTAGGATCCTGGAAACAGTTGGTTTTCCATTTCACGCATATCAAGGTTAAACACATGACAATCTTGAACAGACTTTTCTCACAAGTCCATAAGTTTGATTCCGTGTTGAAACGCTGTTAAGTTGAGACGCGCACCATCTGAGTGAGTGCTGCTTCTGTACGGCGTGTGTTGCGCTGCCTCTTTCTGCAGCTGTGAGTGAGTGAGTCAGTAGGAGAGAGAGGGAGAGAGGGAGAGTCTGACACAATGTCTGTCTCGCTCATTAACACAGGGGGAAAATACCCGCGTATAGGCCTACCTCTAAAAACCCTTTCAACAAAGAGTCAATGCGCTCAGAGAGCACACAGGTGGTTGGACTCTTTTCGAAAATAAATAAGTAAAATTTTATTTAAAACAGTATATTATAATAGCCTGTGGCCGTCCTTGAATAGTAGTAGCCTAGGGGAGACGTTTCAAGATTTTGAGTCAAGAGTCCATTTACACATAGGCTAAGTGTTGGCATTGGTGGTTCTGTATAGGTTAACATTCAAACTATTTCAAATCATATTTATAATCCTCATATTTATAGCTGTTGGATAAACAAATGACCACAATAAAACCACACATAGCATAACATTCAGACAAGAGTCAGTAATGCATTTAGCCTATATGTTCTAATTAAAGGCTTGCCTATAGATTTAGGTTAAAGACATGTCCCGCTCACGCTTTGTGCATATCATCGCAATAAATGGTCACCTTTTTAAAGCTTTGAAAAAGGACTCAAAATATCCCTTTTTAAAGTTTGAAGAAGGTCATCATTCCTATTGTGATCAAGCACAACATTTTTATTTCTCCTTGTGTTGCGAAAAGGCAAATAAATCATACGGCTTTAGAATAACACCAGTGTGAGAATATATTGAGTGATTTTTTTTATATTTGGTGAAGTGTCCCAACATGTTTTAGCAATTTTGTAAAGTCGGCTGAATATTGACCTTGTGTCGATGCGAAGAATATCGCGATTGCGACTGTGCTATTTATTTCTTTTATACAACAGTTCAATAAACAAGTATAAATTGAGTAATTAACAGAATGTTGCCAATTACAGTTGTCTGTTTTTGCTCGGCCAACGCAAATCCTTCCAAACAAACTCGTAAACTCGGAAAACCGCTGCAGGTCTCCATGCGGTGTTTCGTTTCTAAACGAATTAGTGTTTTTTAACGAATCTGTTGAATGAATAGTTCAATGACTCACTCGTAGAGACATTAGGGCTGTGTTAAAAATTGCCCCCTATACCCTCATTTACTATTCCTATTAGTCGACTAATATAGTCCACTTGAAGGAGTGAATTAAAACGAGTGAATGAATTCAGACACTGAGTTGGCTGCCGCTTTTATATAATTTGTGCTTGCTGTTTAATAATCATTTGCAATTATACTGTTTATACACTATCATACCTGTATGATATTACGCTGTACCCACATTGGATGGATGGATGATTTAGCTGTGGACGCCATCTTCTGGTCAGACGCGGGAATTCATACGGCACGAAGTGCATTATGGGTATTAGCCTTTGAGTGTACATGAGTTGTACACTCAATTCTGGTGCATTATGGGACGTAATGAGTGCACTCGATAATGTCCACTATGGTTTTGGACACCACTACAAATGACTGTCCCTTAAAATAGTGCCCTATTAAAGGATATAGGGGCGATTTCTGACACAGCCTAGGTGTGTTCGACTTGAAGCGGCACGAAAGTGATCGGTCTGCACTGCTTCAAGTCGAACACGCCCAATAGTGCAATGTTTCGTTTCTAAATGAATCAGGGTTTTTGGATGAATGTTTTAATGATTCACTCAGAAAAAGACAGTCACTTGGCGCCGTCTACTGGCAAAACGATGTAACCTGTAGAAAGAGAAAGCAATCGTAGTATATAGGCCCAGTGTAGAACAGTCTAAACGGATAAAACAAGACAAAAAAACAGAAAAAGACAGTTCATTTACATGTTGCTTTGAACACTCAAAGCACTCAAAGATCCGTTTGTGTGTGTGTCTGTCTAGGTTTTTCTCAGTACCTCAGGCATGTGTGTACAGTGATGTCATAAGACTCCATCCCTGACGTAGCAGAAACAGAGGAGGGACAGAGTGTACAGCCACTGACTTTGACCATCTTGACTGTCTCTGTCTATGAGGTGAGACAGATGGAGTGTGTGTGTGTGTGTGTGAGAGAGAGAGAGAGAGAGAGAGAGAGAGAGAGAGAGAGAGAGAGAGAGAGAGAGAGAGAGAGAGAGAGAGAGAGAGAGAGAGAGAGAGAGATGACGCAGGTGCAAAAGAAACATGATATGTGCAACTACAACATGGAGCCTGTTCTATTATTGTTGTGGGGGAATCTTTGTATCCTCCTGTATCAACAAAGAGGGCATAACATTATCGAGTGAAACGATTCTTCATTTGAAGATCTCAGTCTGTTCCTCCCAGGGCTTTGCACCAACAAGCCTACATGTGAAAACCATGATTCATTTGATTGTGTAACTTTTATTGTGGTGGAGTAACACTTGCCTTTAGCTTTTCAGGCCTCCCACAGGTAGACTCGCTGAGTAGAGCAATTGTGTATGACTGGGGCCCATTACTCCATACTGGTTGTGTGGGACTGTGAAAAGTAATAACCAATTAGTTGTACAATGTGGTACAGTAAAACTCTGCTTAAGGGTTTAAGCTTATGCGGTTTCCACGACAATAATTAACCATATGGTTGTCATATAGGTGGTCATCCATGATTTCTAGTGTATTTTAGTTTTTACTGAGAAGCACAGTTGGGGAAAGTAATGTGATTCTAAATGAGAGGTTAACAAAAGACGTTTCTCAGACGTTTCCACACTTGGCAAGTCATATTAGGAATCAGTTTATTCTTACAGAGACTTGTGCAATTCTATATTCACAATTGTGTTTTTATTTCACATAATTGTGACTGTATATCTCACAGTATGACTTTATCACAATTTAGTCTTTATTTATCAAAATTGCAATGTTATATCTCACAATTAAAGATATTTCTCACAATCTCACAACTGCGACTTGAATTCAGGTAAATTCAAATTTATTTGTTGCAGTTGTGACTTTATCTCATAATGTGACTTTAGGCTATCACATTTGTGACTTAATTTCTTGTAATTGCAAGTTTATATATTACAATTGAAACTTTAATTCTTACAGTTGGAATTTTATAGCTTTATTTATAGACTTTATTTCACGTAAGTGCAACTTCTTGTAATTGTGACTTTAATTTCACGTAGCTGCAACTTCTTGTAATTGTGACTTTATATCACACAACTGCAATTTTAAATCTTACAATTGTGACTATATCTCACAGTTTGACTTTAGATATATAACAATATTGACTGTATTTCTCACAGATGTATCTTTATGTCACAATTGCAACTGTTTCTCAGAATTGCACTTTTAATTGCAACTTGATTTCAGAGTAATTTTGACTTAATTTGATGTAATTGTGAATTTATCTCACCATGTAACTATGTATCACATATCTCACAACAACTGCAACATTATCACCATTGCAAATTTATACTTACAATTGGGACTTTATTTGTCATAAATGTGACATTATATCTTGCAGTATGATTATATATGCATTTAAGGTCCCTTTAATATCCACCTGACCAAGTGTCGAGGTGTCCATGAGCAAGACACCTAACCCCAGCTGCTCCCGACGAGCTGGATGGCGCCTCGCATGGCTGACACCGCCGTCGGTGTATGAATGAGTGAGTGAATGGGTGAATGTGAGGCAAATATGTAAAGCGCTTTGGTGGCCATTGGGTCTGTGAAAGCGCTATATAAATGCAGTCCATTTACCATATATATATATATCACAATTTAGACTTTATTTCTCAGAATTACAACTTCATATCTCACAATTTCAACTTCATTTCTCACAGTTGGAACTTTACAGCCCAAAATTTGACTTTTAATTGTGACTTTTATTTTTATCATGTGTGGCTTTATTTGTTATATTTTTGACTAAATATTTCACAATCATTATTGTTGTGACTTTATTTTGTTATCGCAACTTTATATCTAACAATACATTTTTTATTTATTTTAAATACAAAGTTCTGTCATGAAACTCTAGATGGCGCTGGCTGTACTTAACTCAATCTGCTTGCAATCACATCATTCTCTATAGGGCACAGCTGATTGGCTGGTTGCTGCTGTATCAGTGGCCAATGAGCTCGCTGCTCAACCTTCAAATACTGGTCAGCGTTTGCTCTAGCAGTTGTAGTGCACTTTCAGAAACACTCCACCTTCCCCAGCTCCACCTGCCTAGATCTGCTACGGGTAATTCATGTATTGTACAGCAGCAGCAGCGTAGCAGATCTATTCCGCCAAGATCAAACATGTCAACATTGTCATATCCATTACCATGCCAAACACACCGAGAGTTGTCATGGAAGAACTTACCTTATAGCATTGTCATTGTCACAACAACATTGTCACTTAGAACATCATCATATCAATTACAAGGCCAAACACAAGAGTTGTCATGGCAGATCTTACTTTTTACTCTGATTGAAAAGCTCATTACTGTTCATATACTTGGATTATACCATTTTACCATAGGCATCATGCGCATTGCTTATATTGTCAAAAAATGACCCAAAATTTTCAATAGACACACATCTATAATCTTTAAAAGAAACACAGCATTGATAGAGACTCTATCATCTGCAACCAGACTCTCTGAGGTACACTGAGGCATGAGGAAGCCCTATGTGAGTGCAGGTGCATGTGAGGGAAGAAGAGCCGAGAGGCATTAGTATATAGGGTGGTTGTTGGTGGATTGCTGGTGCCCTGAAAGCTAAGCTGGCATTCTGGGTAAGCGCCAAAATAAACCGAACGATTGAGCTCATTAGTGTAACTTTCATCCCTGGATCGTCTCCAGCGTGTCAGTTTGCAGACGACGGAGTGTCAGGTGAAGTTGAGGAGGGAGACTTTGTTACTATTTAATGGGTGAGTCATCTATCAGAGGATCTGATGCATGGCACAGTCCATGGAGAAACCGTCTACATGTGCCATCAGAAAAGGTTACTGTATATTTTATTTAATAGTTATCCTTTTTATCTAATGCTTTAAATTAGAGTTTACTTTTGAATGGTTAAAAGGAATTCACGGTTAGGTTTATGACATTGTTGAGATCTCTAGAGGAGATTTCTTTTAAGGGAATAATCTGAGAAGCAGAAGACGTTTCCTCTCAGTCTCTGTTTAGTCTAACTCCAGTTGAGACATTAAAGAGATCTTAAGGGATTTAAAATCGCTGATATAGTTTGATTTTCCACGTCACCTGGGAGAGATAAAATCGAACATTTTCTGTTTTTCTGATCTTTTCTGTGTTTGGTTTGGGCGTAGTCAGCAAAGCATGCATGTGTGTAGTTTGTGTTTGTGAATTTGCACAGGAGATCTTCAGCATAATTACACAGAGAAACACACAAACAAAAATTGCCTGTTTTCAGTTAGAATAATGCAGCCATATGCAGGTTACAAATCCAGGTCTGTCACTCGCACGCTAAACTGCTAAATCAGTGCAAAGAATCAATTGAAAACACTCATAAATGTTATTCATATACTAAATTAATCTTCGTCCAAACAGACAAAAAATACCTATGCCATGTGTCATTGTTTATCATTGACATTTTTCAGATTTTATTTCTATTTTTCCTTTTTAAAGTCACCATGAAATTAAAATAGACCATTTTTAAGGAATATTGTAGTATATAAATGATTTATTTGCACATCTTTTTTTTAATTCATGTAGGCTTGAATTCTTTCATCAAAATAACTTGCAAGGACATCTCTTCTCTTCTATGATGAGGGCTGCATCCGAAATCGCATTCTTTCCTACTATGTAGTAGACGAAAAACGGTATTTTACAAAAGAAGTATGTCAGAATTCACAGTAGCCTACTCATAAAAGAGTAGGCAAAAAGTACCTGGATGATCAACTTATTCCGGCGAGATTCTGAAGTGTGCATACAATGGACACTTTACTTTTCCATGAGGCCACGGGAGAGGATTTATGAATGGCAGTGAAGCGACACAATTGACGCTGGTAGGTCACATGATAACAACAACATGTTGAATGTGGTAGTAGCCTACGTCTGATTACATTTATGCCACACACACTCATACTATATAGAACGTCCTTTCTTAGTGGTCATGAAGTAATTACTTATTCAAAATAAATACCTACTCAAGAGAGTATGCGATTTCGGGCGCAGCCAATGTGTTTACTGGCGCGAGGGTGGGACAACTGTCGCTCACATGAGATCAACCAATAGCAAACCACAACCATCCAATCAATTACCACTGGACAAAGTCAAGTCCTAAATTATTATTTTTTTTTTTTGAGAAACCATTTCACTTACATACATCACAATAGGAAAAAAAAAGAGAAAAGAAACAAGACAATCACAACTTCAATTTCATGCCATCTTTAAAATATTTTGTTGTAAACATGTATTCTTGTTTCCATCATTCAACTGCACCAGAAACGTCGGAGCGCCACCACGGTTAACGGTTAGCATGTCGTCACTCACAGTAAGAATCAGTGATGCCACAACATTGCGCAGCTTCTGGTTATGAAATAGCAGAGATTTAAAATTCCTGAAGAAATAGGATAACTTTTCAAAGGTGAGAATGTGTTGGCTTGTGTTTTTATATGTAGGTCTAGAAACTCAACATTACAAAATAATTAATAAGTTTGAGTAGGGCCACCTTAAATTATACAAATTAGTTCAATCAAATGACCTTCTATGAGTATTTAGAACTTTATTTTTCTTTTGAGTTCACAAAACTGACACATTTTAAGTAGGTTGAATTGTTCCATTGTTTTGAGTTCTATGAACTTGTTTCTTTTAATATAGACAAACTTAAATTTAACTGAAAATGGGCTGGGATTTCTATTTCCCAGCATGCTTTGCTATGACACTTAAAGAGAGAGTAAAGGCTCAAATTAAATGTTATGTAATGTTTTTTGTGCCAGATTAATGTTAAGTGGGAGAGTTAGTAGTGTTTAATGTTTTGTTAAACTAGTTTAGAAGAGTTTCTGGTATTTTTTTATTTTTTTTTGGGGGGGGGGGGGGGTTCCCATCATGGTGATGAGTGGAGCATGAGCTTGGTTTGAGAACAGTGTATGATAAATGTTTTTAATTGCTGTACTCATTCATCAAGTGCTATGCTATGCAAATGCTATCAAAGCATTGTGTCACCAATTAGAAAGGTAGCATTTTTTGATTTAACTGGTTAAAGATAGCCAAGTTTCCACTACTAAAAATATCTAAGTTGAGAGTACATGATAATTTTAAGTTTTGTGTTAATTAACTTACTCACATATTTCAAGTTAAGAGCAATTAAAATGTATGATTACAAAATAAAATCTGCAAATTCAGCTTACTTAAACTACGCTACATGCGCTTTGTGAGGCACACACGCACGTTTGCACACACACGCAAGGTCTCTCGCTCTCTCCCTCTCATGGTTTGGAGCTCGCGAGCTCTAGATTTCGGGAGATTTTAACAAATTTACGGGCATCAGGGAGCCGCTATCAATATGCGGGATTTTTATAGGTTAATTCTTTTAAACAATTCAGCCCAACTCCAAAAAGGAGGACAAATGAGTGTCTGGCTTGAGGCCGCGCCGGACGCTGGACAGGGGGCTTAAAATCCGGACTGTCCGGCCAAAATCCGGACGTATGGCCACCCTAATTATCCTTCAACTGAAATGTTTGTCTTTTCATCCTGAAATGCGAGTCGAATGGTAAATGGTAAATGTTGGATCACAATAATTAAGAACCACAGTTTCCACAAATCCCTTCACTCGATTGGGATGTTCTCTTTTATTTTGGACGGCAAGAGCATTGACTGTAACATCGAGCGTATTTTGCAGTATTAAACACATAGGCTATTTATTTCATCAGGCTTCAAAAAGAACACAAAGAATGGCCTTCTCAGCTGCCATACTTGCAGTTTGCAACTCTTGCGTCATGAGAACAGGGTGTTCAATGCATAACCGTTTCCGTTTTAAAAACGTTTTGCAACTTTTTGTCGTGGCTGAGCGCAGCCCGGGTCTCTAGGGACCCCAAGCGAGACCATTGGCTCAAATTACTTTTAATAGGCACTCTTTTTAGCTCCTGATCACAATTCCTTCAAAATCATATTATGATAAATGCTGTTTGAACTATGTTATAATGGCCATTAAAGTCTTATTAGTTAGCTTAGTATTAGCCTGATAGCTTAGTTTATACATGCATTTGCAATTGCCCTAGGCCTACTATTCACAATCATGTTAATCCAGCTAATTACGTGTTAATTAAGTGTTGTTAAATGTCCAAATATTTTAGTTAAAAATAATGTAATGTTCATTTATTCACTTATCAAGTGAAAGAAACGTTTAATTTGTTTTATTATTCATTGTGATGACCTGTGAACAATAAATAGCCTACAGCCATACATAACATAGATTAATAAAATGTAGGCTACAATTTAAAATATAGCGAATACACATTCCTTTTCACTAATTATTAAACATAAGCTAATCAAATATTACATTTTGATTTCTTATTAATAAAAAAAACTAAAGAAAGAAAGAAAACTAACATTTAAAAAAACATTAAAACGGTTTAGATTTACCATTTGCTTTTATAGGCCTATAAGAAAAGAAAAAAACGATTTCGTTGTCATCCAGATATTTTGATAAAACGTGACGGTCAGTGCATATTTTATAAATCAGTTCAGAGAAATATATACCTGAGGTAGTAAGTAATTTGCATGATCACTATTCATAATAATGTTTTTAAAAATATATAGGCTATAAAACATAGGTAGGCTATAGCCTAATGTAGCCTAATATATTACCTTTTAATATTAATTTAATATTAACATAATATTAGCCTACACATCACATTTTTTCGGGTCGCTTGGAAAACGTTAGATCGTGAGTTTTGAAGATGCAAAAAGTGTGATTAATCCAGTGCTGACGTTAACTATTTTTATTTGTTATGAACATTTATTTTAATGACGTTGTTTAGCCAATTCACTTTCATTTCTTTACGCTCGATAACCTTTAGTGAATGTTAAAAGTGCGAAGGAAGAGCATCACCGTTGGGTCTTGGGTGTCGCCAGCCGGTGAAACCAATAATGTAAAACAGTTCCTTGAATTTGTGTAAATCCATGAGATTGTTGCAATAAAGAGGGCAACACATTACCTGGAGGAGAGATTATGGCGACGTGTAGCGGTGATGATTCATAATGTTTATCTCTCTACGCTGTTTTGAATGTTTATTGGATTGGCAGTAGGCTTTGCTGGAATTACCTGAGATTGTTTAAGTATTTTGGTCTAATCATCCACCGATGACTATTATCATATTCTTTCAGAAACAAACACAGTTTAATTCTTTCTGTTCGTTAAGCAGCTGCTTTAGTAGTAAGTTTCAGTGACATCAGACGTCACTGTATGTAAATGATATGAAGCATGACGTTTCAGGAAGAGGACACTGACTACCCACAATGCAACTGGACGCGTTGCATTTCATACATATGTTTTCTGTTTATTCAGTAGATTTCTTAGGTACAACTTCGGTAGACACATGAGCAACACTTTAAGGACAGCAAGAATGTTTAACGGAGGTGAAAATGTGGGGTGATAATGAACGTCAGTGTTACCGTTGTTGTGAAGTGTGTTGTCGTCGGTCTGGTCGCTGCTGCTTTCGACTATTTGTCAGTACACTCATGTTTTTCCTCAGATCGTATAAATCTTTCGCCTTTTACTAAAGATTTCCGTGGGGAAGAACACTATGAGTATAATATAATTTTTTGATGCCCTGCCGAAAGGCGGGGCTTCCTAATCTTGTGAAAAACAGAATATGAATGTAAGGAATTTGCTGATTTTGACGTTAGTAACGAATATAGAATTCAAATTGGTTTGGATGTTAATTTAATAAAAACTTTACTGTTTAGAATCTGGGTTAGTATTCATATCATGCATAGCTTGTTATTTTGTTGACGTCACAACATTTGTCTTCGTTTTATGTATGCTATAATCTGCAAAATGATAAACATAATTTAAAAGATAGAAATTATATTCGGTAGATGTTGCCATTTGTGCCATGTCCATTAACTTTGAAACGAAAAATGAAGAAACATTGAAGATGATTCTTGATCCCCCACACTAAATTCAAATTTTCACACACACAAAAAAAGAAAAAGGTTACACTTAATTTTAATGTGTCCCTGTTGCAGTGTAATTCATTTAAGTACTGAACTTGCTATAGGGTTAGGGTAGGATTGGGGTTTGATTTAGTTGCATGAAATTATACATCGTTTATAGTATTACTATAGTACATGTGTAACAAGGACACATTAAAATAAAGTGTTAAAAGATCTCGTTGGCTTTATTGGAGAAACATGTTCTTGGGAATATTGTTTTAAGTAAGAAAACCTCCTCAGTATCACTTGATTCACTTCCCAAACCCTTTAATATCTTTAACATGAACTGTTAGGACCTTAATGACATCCTGCTGGAACTCGGAAGTTATATTATTTTGACGGGAAACAAGCATTGTTTGTGAGTGAGTGAACGTCTCAAGCTCATCCTTTTGTCTTTCGACCCCCTGTGGTCCTGGCTTAATTTAGCCTATTCTTTGTCTGGTCCTGATTCTGTCTCGGCTGTCCTTTGAAGTTTTACTTTTTCGAAGAATCTGTTGCTCGCCGACTACATTTAGCTACATATCAGAAAACCTTTGCGAGAAAAGTCTTTTAAAGATTTGAAAGCGGTGTCTGTGTTTACATGATGAAGTGTGTTACTTAGCATTGTATTTTTAACCCACTGGACGGTTATTTAGGTCACTAGACACTGGAACAAATTAATGGGGGTCAGATCGCGTTGTTTGGCTCATACTGTTCTTCAAATTATGTTCCACAGAAGGAAGTCAGTCAGGAATAACACGAGGGCCTGTGATGTACTTCAATTGAAATGGAAGAACAGAGTGATTTGACGTCTTTTTGAACAAAATCTAAGCTATTTTTCTGGACAGCTTGCCAAAGTAAACTTTTCGGAAGAGTTCCCTCTAAACACCTTCAAACTACCATCGGTCCCAGTGGCGAGGAGTGATGATCTGAATAGGCCTAGAGGAGCCAAGGTTTTTATTTTATTTTCATAAATCAAATGAAAATTCCTGTCCAGGCTACATTTAATGTTGTCACAATTTCCTAGTTATATAAATATGACTACATCAAATAAAGAAAAAAAAAAAATAAAGAAGAAACCAAATACAATTCTATTTTGTATTTTTCCATTAAAGTGCATTAAACCCTGTGCTGAAAATCAAGCTTTTAATGTTGTTTATATGTCTATTTGGTGTTTTTAATATGCTTTAAGACAAACCATGTGCAAATTCATGTCAACACCATTGCTGAGTATTTTCTCTTTAAAGGGCAACTAAACTCTAAAACAACTTTTTTTAGTTAATGATATTTAAGACTGGGGCTTTATTAATGCTGTTCATTGATTCGAGTACATTTTTTGACATTTGGGTATAAAGTGTTTTAATTCTACAATATATATATTTTCCAGCATTTTTCAATTATTGCCAGTGGGTGGAGTCAGGCTCTGAGTTACCCTTTAAAACTGCAGTGTTCTGACGTCACAAACTACCTTGTAACCAATCAAGACAAGGTGTGATCGTCAACAAGTGGATCTCTGAGCTGGTGTGAGTGAGTGGAGGCGGGGCTAATTTGCATATTCATAGAACCGTGTATACTAAATGAGGCAATGGTGTAGAGTTACATTCAAGATATTATAAGGCATTAATATTTTTTTTCAAGAAAAAAACGTTTACATAAGTAATTTTGGTGATCAAAGATGAGTTTTAAAGGGATACATTTATTAACTACAGGGGGACTTTAATGTTATTAATGTCCTATTTATTAAAACCCAGTACTAATCTCATCAAATTAGTGTTTTAAGCATTTTTACATTTATTCCAAAAATAATAACTAAAGGCAGTAACAATTTAAACAATATATTTTATTTGCATATTGATGTTCAGCTGTTCTTTTTAATAGCCAACTTATTTTCGGATCATGTCATGCTGGGTATCTGTTTGTCACACACATAAAGATGTATCTTTAATTTCACCGAGCTGATTTCTCATTAAACCCCCCACAGTTATTATGTTTTCAGGCCATTTCAAGTTTGATTTTGATGTGACAAAGTGGTGATATCTAAGTGGCTGAGTTGTTTACTTCTCTTTAACACCATAATTTTGTTCATTCAGAACTTAAGAGGAGGGATTTATTGCACGAAGCAATCATATCCAATCATAACCAATCACATCCAATCATAGTGCGATGGAGGCATCACGTGACTTTACCCCATTCATTCTCAATTACACCCTAGAAAACCCACCACAAGCTTTAGGGGGGTCTGTTCTAAGCAAAGGACAGAAAAGATCTTCGCCCGCTAGTATATCGGGGCCTTAATGACAATATTTACATTTTTAGGTGCACAATCCCTTTAACATGGTCAATTATTATTATGCATTACTTTGACATGTATGAAGTAGTGGAGTTTTTTTGTAATGGCTATGTCCTTACATAAGGTCATGGGTGTGTGTTTTTTAACATTGCATGTGCATGTTGCGTATCACCTTGCTCTATCCTATCTCAAATGTTGCAGACAAGCCTGGGATACATGCATACATGCATGTGTGCGAGTGTGTATTTGTAACAGTCGGCCTGACCACAGGGCCGCTGCCCATATCGTATCGTACTGTCTGATGTCAGTTTCTCCTCGTCTCGTCTCTCCCGGTCTGAAGCAACCAGTGTCTTTCGGTTCTAAAATTCAGGATCAGTTTAGCTTTACTGCACCATGTCTTGGCCTCCAAGGCCATTAAACCCACAAGGTCACTGGCCAGCATGTGAGCCAAGTCTGATCTTACTGTTACGACACAGATAGAGACGCCTTTTTATTCCACTACCAGTATTGATGTCCTCTCAGAAGAAACAAGAGAGAGGTCTAGAGCAGTCATTGCACTTTAGATGAAAATAAGGACAGTTTCCCCACTATCTTCAATCTGTCATCAACACCGTACACCATATCTCATCTGCGTTCGTCCTTGCGTGAAATTCCAGATTGAGCAGATAAGTATTTAAATGATTGGATTTCCGCTGCAGAAAAAATACACCAAATGTGACCGCACCTCAATGATCGACTATAAACCAAGCAAAAAGCATTTGAGTGAAGGTTGTGAATGAGTATTGCATTGGTTAAACTTATTGAACAAACGACGATTCGGTGTCTCGATTCTGAACAGACAAGAGTTATGTTGTTCATTCATTTCAGATGTGAGTCAATCCACAACCAGGAGCTAAAGGGATACGAATTATGAATGTGTAAAATGGCCTCTGACCATACAAAATTCAAGTAAGGTAAATACATTAACTTTTAATTTAGAATATATTGTTTTTATATATTTTATATTGTTTTAAATGCTTTGCTGTCCACTGAAGTCTTTTAGAAGACCTCTAGACCCAAACGTCTTTTATTAAAGGATAATAAGACTTTTTTATGATTCATAACTCAATTAATTTGTTAATAATCATGTGAGAGAACAATTCACTCAGTAACTCATAATAAACTTAAGGTGCACTCATTTAGACTGTTGTCTAAATCAGTCATTCCAACAGGAATCCACTCGATTGTGACTGACGAGAGGATGAAAATGTTCCCCACCCAAATTTCACTCGTTCAAGTTAGTCACGGGAATTTGCCACGCAGACTAACAGAAAGCGATGCTTCAAACATCTCTACGAAGCTTGTGTCCGCCATGGAATTAAAATAATTAAAAGTTAATTGCGGGATACAGGCCTAGCCTAAACTCGCAATTGAAAGAAAAGTCGTCTGGATTGCGGGATATAGGCTAAACTCACAATTGCTATTTTTTTCTCTCGCAATTTCAAGCTTATATCCCGCAATTCTGACTTTTCCCCCCTCGCAATTCTGATTCTGAAGGGAAAAGGTCAGCTCACAATTCTAACATTTTACAATTGCAAGTAATAAAGTCAGAAATGTGATAAATTTGCAATTGTAAGAAAATATAAGACTTTTTTTCCTCAGAATTGGACTATATATCTCACAATTATGAGTTATCTTACAATTCACATCTTTAGTGTGCCGGTGCAGTCACATTTACTTTTGTACCATCTCAACTGCCATCCATGCAATCTGGATTTGCATGCGACATGCGAGGCTAAACATTTCACAACAGTTTAAAGTTTGTTCAACGGTGAACACGCAAATTCGGTGCATTGACCAATATAAAACTGCGTAGTTTGGAAGTGATGAAGGAGTAGGCTACTTCATCATGTAGCCTATCACTACACTATTGATAAAGAACCTTCTTTCACAGTTTTTGCTAATGTGACCATGCATGGGATTTTAGGCTGTATCAAGAAATTGTCCCCATACCCTCATTCAATATTCCCTGCTTTATTCCACTTTAAGGAATGAAAACGAGTGAGCGAATTCAGAAACCGAATGCTTGGAATTAATTGAGTGCAACTCTCAACAGTGCATGCATAGCCTATTTATAGCCTAGATTAGCAGTTAAATGTGGTTGGCCACTCGTTAGTGCTAATAGGATTGAATGAGAGCACTTGATGATGTCCACTATGGTTTCGACACCATGGCTGTCCCCTCAAATAGTGCACTTATAAGTGTAGCCTACAGGGGCGATTTTGAACAGTCTTAATGCGCTGTCAATGTCAAAAAAGACCACTGTCCGTTATCAATACAGTAACGCATGGAGCACCACTCAAAGAAAAGTCACTTTCAATCGAAGCAGCTTGTAGGCTACGGCAAATTCGTGACGAGCAAAATCTGTGTTGTTATTTATGTATTTTTGGCCCTTTCACGGATTCATATTGAAATGACTGGTATTCGTCATCAAAAGTTTGCCAAGTAGACTAACTGTAAATATAAAACTGTAAAATCAGTAGCCGCACTTTTAATGTTGGCATCAGAAACAATATTTTACATTGCCCTATTATGTTCTTAATATCACTCAATAAATGTATAATTACACTGTGACAAGGACACTTTAAAATAAAGTGTAACCTCTGCATCTACTGGTATAATGTAACTTCAAGGTCACTGAACGATTTGTAAATGAATCTGAATGAATCTTTTTGGTGAATGGATTTTAAAGGTTTACAGTCACAGAGGAATCAAAATCCAAATTACTAGTTAAAGGGACACCAGGCAGGAATCCCGTTTTTGTCAAACAGCGACCCCTAGAGTCGCTGTGGAGCACTTGTATTTAACGTTACTGTCGTAAATTTCTTTTGCCAAGTGTGTCAGAGGTTCTGGGTTCTAATCCGTACTAGTAGTATAGTTTATTTTCCTCATCAAAACCGATTGTTTATTAGTGGTTGTATTTCAAGCAGGGACACGTTTTTTGTGCATTAGGTTTTGTGATTTCACCGTAACAAATATAGAGTCTCTCCTCAACGGATTGAGGCGCGCGTTTGTGTGAAGACTGTGCGCGTCACAACAGAACACTCTATCCGCGCCACTGATCGCAGCGGCAACAAGCACTTTGGTCACTTGATTTTTAAAAACAACACATTTCAGATCGCCTCTTATTTAACAAACGAACGAAATGAATGCTCTACTAGAATGACCTGGAGATGTTTTATTTGTTTGTATGGGTACATCCGTGCCGCGAGATGTTTCAATGGGGACATATAACACCCGCAAATTACGCTCGTGTCTGACTCCTCGCTCGGTCAGTCTGCCGTTTCCTCTTTCTCTGTTCCTCCGACAATGCTTTCTGCATCTTATATGCCGGCTCAGCCATGACGATATTGTGACAAACTCCATCCTTCTCTACCTTCCTGGATGGGGGCGTGTATGTGTGCAGTGCCGTAAAGGAATATGTTACATCGCGAGAGCTGATATCACGCGATACTTCCTGAGGCTGAGGCCGGCGGCCCGCCGCACCAAAGTTGCAAGTGAGATTTTTCCGCTCACAGGCACCAGGGGGGTGCGAGAAGGCCACCATTCAACCCGAAAGAAGTCATATGACCATTTCAATAACTCTGAAGCTGTTCAGTTAAGCTAAAAAAACTGCATAGAATCCCTTTAACAGCCCATGTCCTTCAATTTTAGGAGACTGCTTCAACTATCTGGGCAGTTAAAATTGATTCGGTCAAATGTAAATCTGTAACTCTCCCGAACTAAATCTCAATATTACCATTGCAGTATGGAATCCAAAATTCATTTTTGACTATTGTCTGTCTTCTACTGTTTGAATCATCCAGTTACTCCATTGCATAACCATTGTGTTACGTGTGTATTCAATGTAAACTAGGATTGGACTGTCAGAATGTCCACGTGGAAAAACACTTCAACACAATACATGTGAACAACCTGCCAGGGTGTCAAAGGACACTGAAGAGCTGTAAAGTGGGTGTAGATAGTGATAAATATAAAAGCTCAGGGCTACCGCTGTACTTTCCTCAAACACACCATAACATACCTATATTAAAGAGAGTGGGAGACACTATAATCTGCTGATGGTGTTGTAGGTGTACAATTCATATGAAACCGAGGCATCAACACAGCTGTACTCTCCATTAGAAGCCTAATGGAGTGTGTGTGAAGATTGATGAGGCATATAAACCCAGATGGTGAATATACGTAGACTTGTGTGGCATCGTGACCTCAGATGAGGGGAATGGATGGGGTGAAGGAAGTTCTAGGTATAAGGGTTTGAACGATTGAAAATTCTAAGGAAAAGCCACAGACAAAGTGATGTAGGAAAAAGGACGCATGGGAGAGTGAGAGACGTGTGCTGATATGGTGCTCAATCAACCTCAGTGGGCAACGCTGTAGACCTGCAGCAGAAAACTGCTGATTTAGGAGAAGGGAGGTGTGGAACTGAAATGGAGTGAGGTTTTACTGCAGATGAAGCATTTACGACCTGCCTGGGGAAGAAGTTAATGTTGGTATGAGAAGATGAAATTAAAAAGGCCAAAGAGAAACTTTATTTTAATGTTACCCCCTCAATGGTTTGTTCTAACTTGTAAAATAAAGGCTTTTAACCCACCTTTCACTCCACCAATCATCAATATTGCAAAGCTGAGTGTTAATCTATAGTTATTATAGATATACTGACTATAACTAGACTAGTCAGTACTTTAAAGTGACATGATATTTTGATTTCAAACACGGTCAACCGTTAATATGATGAATAACTTTTTTTACATTTAACTCAAAAAAAAAGGTTGCAAATTGCCTTATTTTTGCCCTAAGTTATACAATTTTTTTTGTTTAATGTTATTTAAGTTGAAATGTTTTAAATATCTAAGTTGATTGTACTTTAGGCAGCAACATTTATTAATTTATTTTAGTGCAACTACTTTTATAGGCAATATCACCACCTAGTGGATCATTGTAGTAAAGCACAACATGCATTCAGGAAAATCATGTGCTGCAAAAATAAAACCGAAAATCAAGCTTCATTCCTGGACTTACTGGAGAAGACTGGAGTAAGGATGCTGAAAATATAGCTTTGATCACAGAAATAAATCTCAACATTACACTTTATACTGTATTTTTAGTCAAATAAATTCAGCCTTTGTGAGCATGAGACCTTTCAAAAACATTAAAAGAAATCTTACAGACCCCAAACTTTTAAAGGATAGTGATATATATATGGGGGGGGGGGCTGGATTGTGAAAAGTGAGGGTTTGAAGCCAACCCCTAAAGCAGTTTAAAATGATTTGGCTACTTTCCATAATCCACACAACCTACATGACAAAGGAAAAGTGGAACAATTTCTAAAATTGGACAAAAAAAAAAAAAAAAAAAAAAGATCTATACATATAAAAAAGAGACTTTAAAATAACGTGCAGTGACGAATAGTTCATAATAGGTCTTCAGTAAAAAGTTCAAGGCAGCATCGATCAGCAGGAGACGAGTTGCAAAAGGCCAGTTACTCAGAGTCTCAATTTTAATAGTGCTTTTAATAAAGTTCAGCAAAGGCAAAAAATAAAACAATACTAAAGATCTCTACTAACATAACACAACCTTCATAGAGATGAGAATCAGACAGAGCAGTTTGATTGGTAAAACAGTATATGAACATACATGAAGTTCCCTCACATGACAGTAGTTCTGAGTATTCTTTATTTACCATTAGAAACACGAAGCCAAATGTACAGTTTGTAGGATTTGTTAAAGGCTCTCCCCTTTAGACAAGACCTGATATCTAAAATAAATCTGAAAGGCACAAACAAGGAGCGTAAAGATGAACTACACTAAAATAAAAAAAAAGCCCCAAACCAGTCCAAGCCATTTCATTGAACAATCTTAGCATGAACATGATCAACAAAACATGTCAATACTTTCAACTGCTGAACATATGGACACAGAACGCCACAATCAGTCATTTCTCAGACTGTATTAGGGCACGGCTTTTAAAGACTAAATATTATAAAACAAAATGGAGGGACAAAAAAAAAAAAAAAATTCCACAATGCACAGAATCAGGTTGAAATCCTCCTCAGTAGAGGAGCACTTCTTTCATTAAGAGCACAGTTCGGTTTCATCCCCCCAAAATATGATGCTGCCTGAGCTTCAGGAATAAATACGAACTACAAATGTGTAAAAGAAGCCTGACCGCAAGTAAAGTAGGAAGGGTGGTCTGACTGAGCACTTCATTGACACCAAACGCAATAATTGCACACAAACACACGCGGGACGACGCAAGCTCCGTGATGCACTGCCCAAAAACATGCATCATACTGACAGAGCAGATCTTTAGCCAGAGTACAGAGTTAGAAAAATCCATGACAGACATACAAACACGTCAACAAATTTAGTGAGATCGACAAAGTTACACTTAACTCGCCTGTTTTCATTGGTATCTCTGCTGTTAAACATACAAAGGTCTAAAAACATCGGAAATATTAAAGGAAATGACTGGAACAGTTCTTGGTTGCTCATTTTAGTGTTTGTATAAGGTGGCGAATGGTGATGGAATAGTCCTCGTGTAGGACCGGTCGCTTTACACAGGATTCAGATGGCTGATCTAGCTACGGAAATCACCAACAAACACGTACGGTTGCAGTAAAAAGGCCGTCTTAACACACCAGAGTCGACTTAAGTTAGCGCCAGGCGCTACAATTGGCTCCCTGCGCCTAATATATTTTCATACATCTGAGGGGCAAAAATAGTTCTAAAAGTGAAGTTATGGACTCCTGTGAAATTCTACAGGTAAAAGGGCCAGCTTTAAAAGGGGGGAGGGGGGAATCTCTTGGATGGCACATTATTTTGTGCAGATCTCACTCATACAGCACAGTAGCATTGGGACGTTACTCTTCAGCCCCCCGAAGTGGGAATCCCCTGATACATAGTTTCAGGTCTTGATGTGTCTTGCCTTAAGTGTAGACAGTTTTGGGTTGCGTTCCTCTCTTTTTACCACTCTGCATCTCCAATGGCTTTGGAGAACACGTAATCCCGCCCGTTCAGATTCATGATCCCGTCTTTCAGGTGAAATTTCCATTTGTTCTTACTCCTGTGGATCTGAGGCAAAAGATATTGCATGAATTTCATTTGAAAAATTAAAAAAAGCAAGGGGGGAAAATTTACTTTTTGAATTAAATGTCTAAGGTTGTAATTTGTTTATTTATTTGTAATTTAATAAAAGTTTCCTATGCAATGTCAAATTTCACTTGCAAAATCATGTTCTTTTTGCATAAGACTTCTATACATGTAAATATCCCAGTGACTAATAAATTAACAATAAATAAACTGTATTATGATAAAGTTCTAATTCACTTTTTCCTAGGCAATGTCTAATTTCACTCAAATCATGTGCTGTCAAAAATTGTCGATATTTCGATACTGAAATATCTGAAACAATTCCAATACTCATTTTCTACAGTATCAATACACCAAAACCAGCTGTGGGTTCTCATTCCCTCTTTCCAACGGCGAATTGACAGTTTGATACACCAGCCTCCGCTCACTCGCTCCGGTTGAATAGTGTTGGCGTTACAGGTCCTGAATTTCGGTGCGGGGTTGTGGGTATTGTGCATAATTTCTTATCTCCCACCAAAACCACTGATAAGTGGCGCTTTCATAAAGCCACCCCTCAAACAGCTCAACAGTACCAAATTTACTTTTTAATGGCTTATTGCTGTGTGTAAGCTATTGCAACAAAATGACCTAAATTATCAAAATATTAGATAAAAATATTTCCCTGTGGTATCAAAAATGGCATAGAATATCAATATTTTTCCAAGGTATCGTATCGAACATAGAAATTCCAGTATTGTGACAGTAAAATCATGTTAAATTAAGTGGCCATTTTCACAACACTGTTTAACTAAAAAAAGTTTGGGGGCCTGAAAACGCAAACTTTTCAAAAAGGGTTTAAAAAATAACCATTTTCTGGAGTCTTTACTCATGGTTTTAACACTTAATTCCAGGAATAAAAGAATTATTGCCAACTAGCAAGAGAGGTAAAAGAAGTTACCTACAAATTAGGGCTGAACGATTAATTGCATTTGCGATAATATCGCGATATGATGAAATGCGATTTTGTAACCGCAAAAGCTGCAATTACACTGGTCACGTGACACGCGAGAGAAAAGCAGTCTGCAGATCAAGCATCAACTTGGCACGCTACGTATAGGTCTGGCATACAGGAAAGAACAGTTTATTTTTAATGTATGTGATATTGTGTTATTTATTCTCTCTCCAACAATTCTGGATCGATTCAGAGAATTTCAGAATCGAGTCTGAGCTTTAAACACAGATGCGTGATGACGCTGCGCGTGCTTTAGAAACAACCGTCTCTCTCTCTCTCTCTCTCTCTCTCTCTCTCTCTCTCTCTCTCTCTCTCTCTCTCTCTCTCTCTCTCTCTCTCTCTCTCTCTCTCTCTCTCTCTCTCTCTCTCTCTCTCTCTCTCTCTCTCTCTCTCTCTCTCTCTCTCTCTCTCTCAGTTCGGGGTTTAAGCGAATTACAAGGACAGTCGCGGGCTTCATTGCACAGGTTTTGCCGCTTTGATGTTACTCTTGCAGTGCGCGGTCTTGCCCGCCAGGATTTTCCTTACAAATGCTCCACAAAGGCATTATTTATGTCTTTTGGAATGCAGTTGGTTTATATATTAAAAATATAAAAATCACTGAGAAAGCTGCTTTCATTTTAAAATACTTATGCGCGCTTTGTGAAGAGCGCTCGTGCATGCGGCTGTGAGCGACTCATTGGTTAAATGTAGCCTACTTGCATCTCAAAATGCTTTTGACGCGAAATTAATGTAAACACGGTCAGTTATATCTTAAACCAACAGGACAAACCACATTTACAATTTCAAAAGAGATATGTGCATTAGTGTGAATTCAGCTTATCGTATAGGGGGAAAATCACTCCAGCTCTTGAATGGAAAACGTTCAGACAGCCTAGGCTACTTTTAAATACTGAAAGCACTCTTTGTTTATTGCTTGTAATGTTTTTTTTTTGTTCCTCTTTATTTACTAGCTTTTATATATTGAAGCTATATTAGTTTATAGCCCATTTAAAATTCTTAACATGTAATTGGTTTAATTAAAGGTGATTATATATATATATATATATATATATTTACACATGTAATTAAATACATATTTTAAGTGTTAAGATTAATTAATAAGAAAAAAATTAAATCAGATCATGAGCTGCCTAAAGATTCCCATCCCTACTGTACAATGATTTATTGCTTGTCTTTGTCGACTAATACAGAAGGTAAAGAACTTAAAGTAATCGCATATTAAATCGCAATATTGGTTATAAAAAAAAAAAAAAAAAAAAAAAAAAAAAAAAAACGCAATTAGATTATTTTCCATAATCGTTCAGCCCTACTACAAATACTAACCTTGTCATATTGGCAAACCACCACGTTCTCTGTGTCGAAAAGCTCCTGGTCTTCCTCATCACTGACATCATCTTCACTGTTTAACGGCTCCTGAATTAAAAGACCAAACAGTCAAAAAAACAAGACTGGTCTAGGATCAGAACCAAAAGAGCTCTGTCCAGCACGTACCTCCTCCACTTGGCCATCCTCGCCTCCATCCTTCTCCTTGTCTTCATCCTCGTCCTCATCATACTCGTCCTCCTCCTCTTCATCCTCTTCCGAGGACGTGTCTCCTGCTCCATCCACCTGGAGCATCATGGGAGGCTGCTGCTGCGAGGCCTGTTGCTGCGGCGTCTGTTGTTGGGGCGGCTGGGCTTGAGGCTGAGGCTGCGCCTGAGCCGCTCCCTGTGCCTGCTGAACCGCCATCGCTGCTGCCTGCATGACCTGAACACACGCGAGACTTCTCAATGCACACTCCCTCACACATTCATCAGTATCATCCCTGAGGCATGAGGTTGTGCTGACCTGAGCGTTCTGCTGTACTTTATTTCCTGTGAGGACAATCTGCTGTGGTTGGATGATGACTCCGGTCTGCTGAGAAAGGCCTCCCTGAAGAGGAGTCAACACCTGCATACAGAGACAAAGACATTAGGGGTGTTTGAGTTGAACTATACTAGGCTTCCACCGACGGGCAAGATCCACCGGTTGCAGTCGGGGAGGACTTGAAAACAGAAACATGAAGTCGGGGACACTTTCTGTAGTGACTCACAAGGTGTTTGCGTACTTTATCATATATGAAGGGGATTAAATGCAATATTTGTCAAATACAGAGGTTTCAGGTGTTTTCAAGAAGGAACAGAAACACACTTCATTCAATACTTTATGTACTGCTTAATACAGAGCCATGTGTACTAGTTCAACATAAGCCTATACTATTTCAATGCAAATAAAGTGGGTCTATAGTTTTATCCATTTTGATAAACATGACAATATAACGAAGGTTACATGAAAAGAGTTTTTACTGCTATAAAAACGCAAGTTTGTGAGGATCAGCTGAGCAGAATAAATCAGAACAAACTCGAAGCGCACGTGATCGTTGTGAATCTGGCCAATCGTGTAACTGCTGTTTATTTAGGCTACTTGTTTTTATGTACACAAGTAAAAAAAAAAAAAAAGCAAAAATATAAGTTATTATACTTGTGTGGTGAAGTTGTGTGTAATACTTAAGTAAAAAAAAAGCAAAAAACAAATTATAAAATAAAAAACAGTAAAGATTTAAGTAAAAAAATATTTTTAAATTATTTTTAATTTAAAAAAAGCATTTACTTGTTTTTATGGTGGCTGGCTGTCAAAATATTACACGAGGAACAAAGCATTTTACTACCTTGGTATATATTATCATTCTGAGTTAAATAGTTTTTTACTGTACATTTAAGATCAATTTGTAAAACTTAATATTGCCAGCTTTTTCAATGGTAAAACTTTGGCAACCACAGCCGCGGTATTTCTATATATACAACATCGTTCATAAACCAGAAACTGCAACCGCTAAACCTGCTCTACTTCCAGCAGATCTCGTCCTGTGAGCGGTCCTCCATCACTTCTGATATTTATCATTTAAACAAACAAGAGAGCTGATAGGCCTCTTGCATTGGCTAGCTATGATAAGGACCTCTGCTGACACAGTGAAACGAGTCACACACATACATGTGCAGACGGCGTCACAACACACCCCGCAGGATCCAGTGACCGGACTAGAACACATGAGTCACTGTTGGTGCACTGAAAGGGTGAGGTATGAAGCACAGACCTGCTGTATGACGGGGGCCTGTACACCTCCAGGCTGCATCTGGGGCAGGACCTGCTGCTGCAACACCATCTGCTGCTGAGGCTGGATGATGTATTGAGCTCCATTGGCAGCTCGGACCACCTGCAGGATCTGACCTGGAAAGCCAACAGAGAGACGCTTTTTAGGGCTTTCAAACTTTATGTGTTAACATGCACTTAAAGTCAGCATGAAATGGGCATCGCGAAAGAAAAAATTAAATCTATTGGAATTGATTGGATCATACAATGAGGGCGTTGCAAACTATATGGGCTTTTATTTAATTTAAGAGACCGGTTGATTGAAACTCTTATGGCCACTTGTCAACTTTTCACATTGGTTTAATCAGAGAGGAGATTATGAGGACACCTTTCCTTTATTTTATAAAATAATGTACGTGGATAAATTATTTATAATGAACACTGCAACATTCCATAAAATAAAAACTGAATTCAGAAGTAAATTTAGATTTCACAGTGACTTCAATGACACTGCATAAAATGACAGGTTTTTGACAGCATTTTATTAATCTGTTAATGTTAGCTAGTAAAAAAAAAAATTGTTCGTTCAATTAATACTTTAAGTTTCATCTGACATTAGTCAACATTAACAATACTATAGAAATTCTATAGTTAGAGTTTTTTTTATACTTTTATGCCACACTTTAATTTTCTGAAATATCTGCATTGGTTTCTGTCGCATTGGTAGTTGCGCAAAATGGAGGGGTTTCCAATGCAGATGTTGTCTTATTTACAACATGACAATCTGTACCCGCCGCACTGGACCACTGGATGCTGGTATGAGCGGCTTTATTCCGTGCTGTCGACTCCGCTGCTCTCAAAACATGTCTCCGTTACACAGTCATTTTCTGCTTGTCTGGTACTTTGCAACACAACCTTGTTTCTGCAGCAACTTTCCTGAATGTTTCCTATAACAACGTCTGACGTTTACGTTTTATGTGGCGTGAGAAAGTCACATAAACCATCCGAAATCTGATCATAACAGTCGGATTTACAGGAATGCGTTTTGAATAGGATTTTCAAACAAATGGAGATCGAAACAGATTTCTTAATTTTTGCTGTTCACACTTGCTAAATCCGATCGGATTTCAATCACATGCACAAAAATCTGATTTGGACTGACAGTCTGAACGTAGCCAAATATCACACACAAGCGAAACAGGCATGAGTAGAGAATTGGACACTGCATTGTTGCATGTAAAAATCTACTATTAATAAAAAATAAAAACAATTCTTATTAGTTGCATACATATATATATAATTATATTAGTTAAACTAATTATGCAGACACAGTTGTTCAAAAACAACCGTTTACATAATTGTGCAACCCTTTTAAATCAATTGACAGCTCCAACGAAAAACCAACATGTTTCCATACGGCAGTAGTACTCAAACTTCCAGAGGCCTCTTTTTTTTTTAGGAGCATGATTAAAATAACTGAAATACAGTGTAGCATGTTTTGGTGAATATTGTTTGACCTTATTTTATGGCATTTTAAGTCACTTTGAGGCTTCTTGGAAGTTTGCTGAGGCCCCCTGGTTGAAAACCATTGCCTTACGGGATACGTAATGTCTTACCCTGAGGTGTGATGAGTTGCTGAAATGGTGTTACACCTGTGGGTAAAGCCAAAGTTGCTGCTGTGGCTGCTGCACTCTAGTGGAATAGGAAATTGAAACAGGAATTGAATCCACAGAGGACACACACATACATTAAAGATCAGGTAGAGCAGGAGTGGGAGAGAGAGAGAACAATATCCTTCACTGGAATTTGCCGTGTAATCTAATTTGAAGTCCCCTGCTCCGTCTAAACCATTTTCCAGGAAAACTCCTCCCTCATTCCATCTGCTCTCCTGCTGGCATTGACGCCGATCTTAAAGGGGTGTTCATATATACAGGCAACTACAGTGACCAAACCACTGAAGTCCTTCATTTTTAATGGGACTGGCAGATTTCTGGATCTGAGTAATGGTGACTGTCTGGCCAGTGACCTCCCACTGTTTCAGTGTCCTTGATTCTGCAAACATTTTTTCCCATAGTGATTTTAAAGAAGCTTATAAAGAGTTATATGGCATGAACCAAACCAACCAGGTACAGGGTGAATCACAAAATTACAGACTTGGATTGGAAGTTGTTGAAAAATCAGACAAAGATTGTGTAATAAACTACTTTAAATGAGTCATGAACTGCATTTTTGAACAATTTTATAATCTTCTCTGAGGTCCACTTAAATTCATGATTTTTACATAAACATCCTAATTTAGAAGAAATAAGCTTATTTTCTATCCTGTTTTTGACTCTCTTTCAAACACTCAGTTTTGATGGGTGTTCCGCATTAAAGACTTGAAGTAAACGCCTAATATCTATGATTGGGTACGAGTTTTGCATAATAAAATAATTTTCAATGTCCTATCCATTGTACGAGTGTTATTCTTTTGAAAACTTCCGATGTTGAAAAATATTGTTACGTAGTTTTGACGTGTATTACATATGCTTTATAAATGTTGGTAGTGGCAAATAAAGCATAAATACTTGGAGTTACCACAGTGATAGTAGGATAACTTGCGGTGTTTCATGTATACAGAGTTTATGAATGAATATACCATGTTTTGCCACAGTCATTCTTATAGTCTATTCATTGTTCATCTTTTGATAAAGTGAAAAACGTATTCATTGTCATTTGCAGTGTCGTGTTTTACATAAAGTGTAACATGAAATGTCTTACTGATGACAAAACAGTAGATGTCGCTCACTGAAGCTTTTACTCAGGATTACAGCGAATGGCTTAGATCCGCACGAATTTGCAGTCAAATGAAGCAAACAAACGAACAGCGTCTTACTGATGCGATCTGACTGGAATTTTGTTAAAAATAAAGTTTATCCATGCTTTCGTAATGTTAGGATCACAAGGAAAATCAATTTTTTTCCACAACTTGGCACTTTAAAACATCTTGTAATCTCTATTGTTTTGTTGCTGGAGTCTGTCTTGTATTTACTACTACATGACATGTGACAGGGCTTAGATTAAGCAAGGATTTGACCTTAGTTCAATCAGGACATTTAAGTAGCTTTTATAAACGTGCCTTAAAAAAAAAAAAAAAAGACTTGTGCATCTTGAGACGAAACAATGGTACTGACATTTTAAGATGCTTCACTGCAAGTTGCTTCCAGTTTAAACATGCATTTTAGTCTGGGATTATCTTAAGACTTGTCTGTGAAATCGGGGTTCACTGCTTTATGGGAGTGGCAGGCTCTCACAGGGAATTCCATTGTTAAATGCTGATTTTCCAAAAAATAAGTTAAAATAATGCACGCTTAAGCATATACCATCGATTAACCGCAGTCTTCAGTGGTTTGAAAGTTATCTTTAAAAATCAATTCCCTAATGGAGAAAACGACCGAAAAACAACCGTTCCACTATTATTCCAAACACGAACATGAAAGTGAAGCACACTTACCATTCCTGTCGCGCTCATGTGCTGGAGCATCTTAGGATCCTGAACAATGACCTGCTGCTGAGGAGCTGAGAAATCAGACAATTAATAGCAGATTTACTGGCTGTTGTTGGGCTTTTTTTTGTTATATTTTATGTCAATGTCTGAGAACGTGGGATTACCAACAAATTTCATTGTTTTGCACAGCAGTACAATGACAATAAAGTCTTTAACTTATTTCATTTCTAAAAAAAACATCAGACCAGGCCTCACCCTGCTGGGCTGGAGGCAGGAGGACTTGCTGCGGTTGGGATTGTGCCTGTGTCAGCTGAACTTGTTGGGCCTGCTGTTGTTGTTGAGCTTGCAGAGCCTGCTGCTCCTCCGTATGAAAACCATCCACCGCCTTGGACTGCATCAGCTTACTCTCCCACAACTGCTCAGTAAGAAAGATGCAGGTTTAAATCAACCATCGATCTGGTCGGCACGTTAAGATTCATCGTAATACCAAACATATTACCGTTTTAAGCTCCATCAGGACCTGCTCATCCACTCCCTCATCCAGGAAAAGCTCCCGGACTTCATTGATGACATCCTCCATTACTGATCTATACAGTTTAGGCTACAATGCAAGCAAGCAAAATGTAAACCTTTCTAACTACTAAATTACAAAATATTATGAATGCATGTTAAGGAAGTGTTTGAACTGGTTAACAAGATCAATAGACTATGTGTTTACAAACCGGACTGAATCAGTCCTCGATTCAACTTGCCGACTCAGTGAACCAAGAACTGTCTCTTGCCAACATGATTTGTAATGAGCTGATAATCAATGAATGAGCTGACTTGAAGTGTGAACAATGATTGACTGATGAGGCAAAAAGTCTGTTCTGCCTGCTACAGACTGTGCGATTTTGGCAATCCGATAAGATCATTACAAGTCACACTGTACGACATGGATCTAATAAACTTAGGTACGACATACGTAGACCGTACAATGATGACACGTATTATGACGTTTGTATAGAAGAATAAAATGTCATCAGCATGTGCTAGTGGTAAATAAATTGAGAAAGATGAATCACTCTGGCAATTTCGTTTATGTGTGCTCAAAAAAAAAAAAGGAGTAAGCGAAAGAGTAGAGTATATGGACACGGTCATGAAAAGGCTTAGCATGCCAATTTTGCAAATGGAGCTTGAGGCAAGTAAGGTAGTTTTAAGTTTTAGCATCATGTCGCATTGATCAATATGCCATTTCATGTTGCATTTTTATTGGCTAGTCAGTAGACATTGGTCGCAGCAGCAAACAAACACACTGAGATGATCATGCTAAATTTCTGACAATGTCAGAAAATTAATCGCAGGCCATCTTTCGTCGCAAGACCGCGGCAACGGCTGTCTTTGAACCTCTCTTGTATGACGTAGGACCACAGTTTAGGAGTCACGACCACAGAAATCACCACGACTGGTCATCTTTTGCCTGGGACAGACCAAAATCGTACAATGTGTACACGGCATACTAGTCTAATAGCAGAAGTGTTAGAAAAAAACACACTGGTAATATTTTCAACTTTGACAGCTTTATCAACAAACATGAGAAGGTTGGTTTTAAACCATTTTTCAGCCAAACAGTAAACTGATTTTGGCATTGATTGTAAACGTTTATAATGCATGCAATTCTATTAATTATTTAAATATATTTAGGTTCTAAAGTGCTAAGTTATGTCTGCAACAAACTGAACTGGGACGCAAATTTAAATAAATGTCCATAACGACAAACTTGTAATAGAAAGTAATATACGGTAATATGTGCCTACACACGTGACTTTCTTTGACAGTTTGTATTAGAGGGTGTAAAAAAAAAAGCTTCAGGAACACAAAGAATGACGTCATTACGTTTCAAGAAGGGCTTTCAGTCCCACGGACATTAGTCCGACTTCCCAATCACTATTTGGTAACTGGACCCGAGTGGCACTATAAGTAGACACATATGGTTCAGCAAACGTGTACATTGCTGTAGCTCGCGACGCATCCGGTTAAATAGCGTTTGTAGCACTGCGACCACGGTCAACTGCACTCAACGAAACCCTATGAACGAAACCGAGAAAAGAAACAACATTCGTACAAAAACACACACGCATTTTCGGCAGAAGTCAATCTGGAACGAGCAAACAAACGTCTTTCTCTGCCCACAGAGAAACCACCATCGCTATGGCGCCGATACGCTTCAGCGAAGACGCGAAAGCAGCGGCTCGCGGTGTGTGTCGCGTCCTGTCCGTGGCGCGCGGCCCGTCCGCTCACTATTTAAAGCACGGTCTGGGGTTTATATGCAGAGCCCGTGACGTAGCGCCGAGTAGCACCTTCCCATCCCGGCCAGAGTCTATATTAGAGCGCCGCTATGGCTGTATAAAACCAGGCGCCCGAAAGAAGGAGGGTCAGAAGCGCAGACAGCGAACAGCGACGGTAGCCATGATGACACAGCGTTTGCCCGCAGTGAGGACTCCGCGAACGGGTTTTATAGTGATAATCGGCTCATTTTTGGGCTCATATAAATGGGATTCGGTAC
The DNA here is from genome assembly GCA_026230005.1 of Gila orcuttii. Classification (NCBI taxonomy): domain Eukaryota; kingdom Metazoa; phylum Chordata; class Actinopteri; order Cypriniformes; family Leuciscidae; genus Gila; species Gila orcuttii. Next base: position 25,259,081 of record JAPDVR010000012.1, on the reverse strand, counting down.
TATGGGGGAAATATACAACTCGTTAAAATAAAATTTGATGTAGGAAGGTTTTCGTTCGAAGACACAGGACAACAAACACAATTCTGCCCTCTCACTTGACAAAATACGCTTGATTTGGTTTAATTTCAGATGCATTTGTCGGGATAAAAGGGTGCTTACGCAACAAACTGTATTATATCGAGTTACACGACAATTTATTTTTCGCATCAAACACAGCTTTTTACACGGCCGAGGCCAAAATGTAACAAAGCCCGTGTTAGTTTAACAGAAATACGTTTTAAAACACGTAATAAAGTTTAATGCAGTGGATCAGAGCAGATATATCTCCACCAGCAGATCCAGACGTGTTACATCTCTATCAGCAAACACTCACACACTTCCCTACAAAGAGCTCACATGGATCAGATCTGATGTGTACGTGTGTCTAGTATGTTTATTTATTGCGAATACTAAATGTGTGGGTTTGGTACTGCGTCTAACTACAGTTCTTGGACACGTGTGTGATGATTTGGAGTATGAGTGCCGTTTGTCTGATCCTTACCACTATGTTCGAGTTAGCCGAGCTCGCCATTATGAGCGCAGTGAGGGGGGAAACACACCGCGAATATCAAGCAAGAACCCCAAAAATCATTTAAAAAAAGCACGGAAACATCTAAAACGTTCTAAAAAGTTGCCGGTTAAAGTTTCTGTAAATAAAAACACAGCTGTTTACGGTCTTATTCACAGTCCCAGGGCTGCTGCTCCCCAGCCGTCCGTCTTCTCCAGTCGTCCGCCTTTATATACGGAGCTGCGCGAGACACAGGGCAGGGTCAAGCGGGCACTGCGCGAAATATCGCGAGATTTCAGCGCGCTCTTACCGCAAACACGACACGGTGAGTCAGTATGGAGGCTTTACCAAAATCAGCCAATGCAGCCAGTCACATTGTGTTTGTCAATATAAAAAAGATGTTAACTACTGTTATAATTGTGGATTACCAAGCGTTTATTGTTATTATTATTATTGAGACCAAATTTCCTAGCCTCTTTACATTTACACTGTCATTTAGCAGACGCTTTTCTTTATTTATTGGCTTCTATATGTCCAGCCTAATGTTAATGCCTAATGTTATAAAAAATATTTTATAAATTATTCAAACTTCCAGGCAATGCTTTGTCAAAACAAAATCAAGTTTAATTTATTGGAAATTATAACCATAATGGACTTACCATTTTCACCACACGAGGGCAATGTGTACCACTCCATAAGCAACAACTGTTAATATCTAAGATTCATTTTAAACATTAAAACATCTATCTCAAAACCTTTAAATAATTAGGAATAGCAAAACTAACAGTGTCAATGTTTTTGGACATGAATATTTCAAGAAGTTTAAATAAAGGAATTGAGGACTTTGAGGTCATTCCAGAGAGGATTGTCTACATTCAGATCTTTTTTCAGTTTTAAGGTGTCTTTGAACAGAGGAGTTAAGGCAGCCTGCTCAAAAGTAGCTAAGAGTAAAGATGTTATGCTGCATAAATGTCAGATTCACTTATGCCAGTTGACCCACCTCAGCCCTTAGAATCAAATGCAGGTTTTTTTTTCATTTTCATTTTTACTTAGCTGTATTTTTATATTGTGTACAGCGCTTAAGAAGTTGCTTTTAAAGGCGCTTTATAAAATAAAGTTTATTATTATCTATGCAACTGTCATTGCTGTATAAAAGCATTTATGCCACCTCTGAGCAGCATTAAACTGTGTAAATTCACCTATGCAACATCAGATGCAGCTTTTGTGCCACCTTTACAGTTTGGCTTTAGTGGATAAATGGGATATATGGAGTATCAATATCTTAAAGTGTATTTATACGTTTTGTGTGTCATCTGTTTAAATTAATTTCATCCACTGTCATTTTGCTTAATCCAAAATTAAACACTCACTATTTGCACAAATTATTTTGTGCCAAGGAATTTTTGTTCCCATTGTTCTTAAGAAAGGGATGAAATATACCTGTTTACTCATAATAACTCAACACAAAGACTAATAAAATGTATCAAGCACAGATTGCCTACTTATGTCTCCTGGAGTTGCATAGCAACAGAAATGGCTCCAGTGAGCACAGGGAGCTGGTGGCTGCTGATTAAGCCTCTATTGCCTTTAATTATGAATAAAGCTCCAGTTGCATAAGCCATCATTGGGTCCCATTAGCCACACCCAAGCTCAGTGTAATCAAGTCACCTTAAACATGGGATGAACATTCAAGACTGAAGGTAATCCAAAAATCACTCACTTACACACACATGCAAACTGGCATTTGTGGTTTACGGTGACTCTCCATAGACATAATGATTTTTATAATGTAGAAACTGTATCCCCTTAGACTAACCCTAGCCCTAAACCTACCCACCCAATAATTTAAAAAAAAAACAGTTTAATATGTTTTTAAGCCATTTGGCAATGCATAACTCATGTTTATGTTGCAGTACCTGTCATTATACACATTTATGTCCTCATAAACCATATACAAGAACACACACACGTTGTTTCTCAATGTTTTATGGCGACTCTCAGGCATAATGATTACTGTAGAAATGGTATATTCTATCCCATAACCCTACCTAAAAATTAGTGACATTTTGCGGGGACATTTGGTCCCCATAATGTAGGGACAAAGTGAGGACAAAAATGCAATGGTTTATTTACCGAGGTGATGATAAAATAATTTATAATATAATCCTTATATTATTCTATATAACTTTGAAGGGAATGTAGAACTCAAATTCTGATAACAGTTAGACTATACCTCTAAAACCAAATAAATAAAAACAACTTCATTTAAAACTCTGATATTTTTATTATTGCAACTGGAAGACAATACATTACATGAACATTATTTTAAGTTTCAGGAGAAATATGTGGAAAAGTAACAACATGATGTGACATTTATTGTCATATAGACAATGTGATTATTTACATGTATTGATGAAATAGTTTGATATTGTTCTTTGGCAATATGATTGCACACCAAGGAAATAGACAGCTTTATACTCGTACAGCATTGGCATCTGAGTGTATTGAAAATAGACCTGGTTGAATACATAATCATCATGATTCCATTGTGCTCTAAAATCATAATCAGACCACTAGTGACTTATGTAAGTACAAGGGCAAAAACATATTTGGCAAAAACAAACAACATCAACAACATTGACAAAAACCCTTATATTATTTCACATATAATTTCAGAGGCAGTGAGAGTTTTCCAATAAATAATTCATGCATATTTGTTTCCCCCTTTTGTCTTACATGGATTTGTATGAATCTTAGCTATTTAATCAGTTAAAAACAAATCGTGTTATTTATTTATTGGTACACACGCACGCGCACACACACACACAAAAATGGCATATTATGGGACTGGCATTAATTTAAAGCAAAACCGTAGCAGCAGCTTATTGCCTATATATGCAAATCAAATAAAGTAGGGCCATCTCGCCGTACGTTTCTTATTTTACACTGTACTCACCCTTACACTGCCACTCCATCACTAGACCCCCTGCCGAAGACAAATAGTCCTATTTTACTATTTTAAAAAGTGCTGATATATCGTGCTGGAGTATTTCAAAGGACTGAAAACGGTATATCTGTGCTCCGCTCCCCCGGGGGACGCATAACATTCAGAAAGCGTTTCATACATAAAGCGGAAGTGGAGTGTAAACATCGCGAAAGATGCTGTGGTGCGTTCAAGTCCTCATGGGAAGTTCGTATTTACCAGTTTGGAAGTCGAGTTTACAACGTCTGGTGCATTCAAGTCACTTTCGTCAGAGCAAGATGGCGGAGACCTCTTAATTAACTAGGCCTACAGCAAGGTTTTTAAACTCTACGTCTAAAATGAAGAACAAAGATTGTTCATCAGTTGTGTTTTGCTTTTTTATGTTTTTAATTGATTTATAAAGCTACTGTGCACTTTATGGTCACATATTATTATATTACAATGCTATCATATTTTGTGCAGCCGGTTAGCTTATTTTGTTGTAAATAAATAAGCCTGACAATGTCACTGCTAAATACCTGAGTATTGTGGTATTCCGCCACGTTTTTCACTGACACACCCTCAACTGGTAAAGATCGGTGCATGCTGCCTTCACGTGCTAACGGAAATTTCCTACTTCCCGCTTCTGAAGTCGTGATTACGACCTTGCCGAATTCAAAGTGCTTTCAGAGCCCGTTTACGGAGAGCCTGTTCACTCCCTATTAAGTCCTATTGTACCGAATTTTGGTTGTAGTTCCACCAGAGTTCCACTGGGGGCGATCGCCCATGAGTGCAAAATGAATGGGAGTCTATGGAGCTAGACGCTAAATTTGTCTCTTTCACCCGATTGCCGTTGAGAAATCTCAGATTTGATTGTAGGTTTTGCAAGTTCAACATGGGTTATAGGTCGAAAGTTGAATGAAAGAGTACTTATGTCCTTTCGATTTCTTACAGGTTGAGTTATTGTTGCCCATAACACGCTAGCATTCTGCTAATGAACGCTGATTGGTTAGTGAAGGACTGATTACGACCAGAGATACCGCTTGATGGCATCGTGGCATCCGAAGCGGGACCAGAATGTGTGTGTGTGTATTTTCGGCGTGGTCTTTTAAAACAACAAAACAAAAACTCTTCTAGCACGTGTATTTACCTGTGTCAGCTGTGTTGTCGATGCCTCGACAGAAAAGAAAGTGCAGAGCGCGAAAGCACCAAAGTGACTGAAGGATTTCCGTAAAGCAGTATCTCTGTTTGTACGATGTGTATAACGTCATTGACATTTTAAAAGACTTTTTAAAGCAAATAAGTGACTCTTAAAAATCTAACACCCAGCAGTGTGTAATTTCTTTGCATCTCCTTTCGAATGCAACATTCAAATTACTAAACAAATTATATCCTGAGAAAAGTGGATTTTGAGGGGTGTAGCTCCATTGACCTCCATTCATTCTGCACTCGTCCTGTGAACGCCCTCATATGGAACCAGAGTGGAACTGCAACCAGTTCAGAAGCCGTAAGTTTACTGAGAGTGGAAGTTCTCCCCTTATAAGACATTCTGGTGCTTTGTTGTCGGAAAGAACAGGATCCATGGAGGACACCTGGTTGATCCTTCCCAATAATTGGGAAAATCATAAAGCCAAAATTTTATGTAGCATCCCAATCATTGACAAACCATATAAACAATTACCATGGATTCTATCTATAGTCAGTTTGCTGACGATTTTGGAATTTGGTTCAAATACAGGCTATTTACACAGTGTATAATACATACATATATGAATAATCATTTGAAGCATATTGTATGTAAATATGCACTACTTTAATGACAAGGCGATGTTTTTTAAGGAAACAACTTATAATGAATATCAGTCAACAGCATCGTTCTCCCCTCCACCATGTTTAAAGTTTATGGCCCGCCTCGGGAACTGGGGTATCAAAATTATCTCCAAACTTCCCAGTGGTAAATACGACTTGAGAGGGCGATCATGTCCAGTTTTTAACAAGGAAACTCGTATTTATGATAATTCCAATAGCACATGAAGGCAGCATTAAAGAAAATTCAGAGCTTCCCACTCGTATTTACGACATTGTGGAGTTCAATCATGTGTTCAACTCATAATTGCGATCTTTCTGACATTGAACGCACCATATGTATGACGCAGACAGATGACGAGCCAGGCTCATCCACCACCACAGGACATTCAGTTTCACAGATGGAGTTCAAGTTCATGAGGGATGGGTAATTGAAAACAAAATATTAAGGAAACAGACAAGCCATGGTCGATCGCGAAGTATCGCGCTAATAAGGGACTATCCTAAAGCCACTTCTAATTCCTTGTCAAACTATTTCAGTACAATTTATGATATCAACGCTGCAGGTTGCACTATGCAAATGACTTCAACAGAGTATCAAACCATTACAAAAGAACAGAACAGACATCCAAGCACAACCTTAAAGGGTGTACAGAGTGATAGGTCATCCAACACTGATTATTAACAACATTTGAACACTTACATCAATGAATTGAAAAAGGACCACCAAACTGAGGACCACGAAAAAGGCAAAATCAGTTTCACCTGATATTCAATACAAGGCAGATCTGTTCATTAATGGGTTTTCACGAAGTCCCTTCCTTTGGAAGAGTTGTCTGCCGCAGAAGAGAGATACGATTAAAAAAAAATGAGTAAAGAAAGAAACCTAAGCTTTTAGAGACGCCTCTCTGTTTTCTCGTAAGAAAATAAGCCATGCCTCATGCTAAATATCTATCTTACATGATCTTTCGTTTAGAAAAGAAAATACTTCTTCTTATGTACAAGCACCCATGCAATATAACTGAAAAACAGGCAAAAACTGCCTTTTGTGGAAAAAAGGGAGTACTTTTTTACAGTGTTATCCTGATAGGACAAATTGCTTGGATTGTGATGGGAAAAAAAGAAATGTAAAAAATACCAACATTTTGGCAACATAATAGGCATTTCTGACACATTGGTTCATAAAAAGATTAGTTTTAGTGTGCTTCAAATAAGAACTAACACCAGAAATGTTTTGAAAACCAGACATCTAAGAGAGAATTGGCATATTGCATTTGACCTTTACGTTTGATATCCATTGGACACAGGCCATTATACACAAAACATTTGCTGCTTAATAAATAAATGGGTCAATGACATATAAGAGTGTCCACCATAAAGAACTGTAAAAAAATCTAGTTTAAAACATGCTAAGGAGAAATGTACTTTTTGTATGTGTACACCATTTTCAAGAAAAGTAAATTTAATGACATTAAAATATCATATGGTGTAACCATCAATTTAACATTAATAAAAAAGAACAATATATTTCCTTACATCTTGGATATATGTACATGAAAATGCACGTTATTCATTATTAAGAAATGAAATCATTTTTTCAAGATAAAAAGCCTTCCTAATTATTAATTTTTAACTGACCTTGACTCAAAGTCACAAGTCTGCAGGTCTTCTCCTCATGATAGATTTTTTTTATTGCACCACATGACTTGTTTTTCAAATATTATTGAGCAGTTTTGTTAAAATATGTTATATTATACTACTATTAATTTACATATTTTTTCAAATGTTTCATATTTCTAAGAAACAATAATAAAAAAAATGAAAGATAATGTAATGCTTTACTCCCAACACTGGAAATTAGTATGGCAAGTAACGCGAGTTACGTAATCAGATTACTTATTAATGAGTTAATGAATGAGTTAATTAATTAATTACTTTTTCAAATAGAGTAAGTAATGCAAGTTACTTTGCATTTCCTTCAGCCTGAGGCTTATTTCATTTCACTTTTGGTGTGAAAGGGCCTTTACATTTGCCAAAAATAGAACTTTTGGTTTTATTTTGTTATTAAAAAACAAACAAGGAAGCCTAGGTGAGAAAAAGTAGTCCAAAAGTAATGTAATGCATTACTTTTCATTAAAAGTAACTAGGTAACGCAATTAGTTACTTTTTACTAATATTGTAACACATTACTTGACACATTTGACTTGCCCCAAAAACTTTCAAAATGAATTCAGAAAAAAGACATGCAACAAGGTGTTTTCTAGTCGTGTATCATTTTTGATGTATTTTTAATTCATCAATAGATGTGGACCAAAGAAAATGACTATCATGTCATTGACCCAAATATTCATCTGATGGTTTTTGTCATAGGTCGGTATCACTACTTTTTTGAAACTATTACTGGTCTTACTAAGTGTGCATGGATTAGCTGCACTTTCATCAACAGGTATCATCTTTGGCACACTTGAGAGCAGCATAGAAAATCTCTCCGTTCAGCTTTCTGATGTGAACTAGAAGGATTGCTACAACATAATTAATTCTTTTAAATTGTTCTGTAGGCTTTATGAATTCAAAAACAAACAATGAAACAAATTTTCACTCAAATGACCCAAATTTGACTATGGCTTTTTTCCCTCTTCGCACACACGCTCACATACACGCACACAAAACAACATGAACATGAGAATCTTTCACCCGGGAAATCAAATTTAACAAGGGACAACAGTGATTTTATTGATATTGCAACAACTGACTAGAATTCACCTGATATCCTGGAACAGAAGTATTTAGATCTGTGTTAACGGGATTTTCGTTCATTGCTAATCGCTGGCTTCCTCTTTCAGCTCCTTCGGAACTTTACACGCACGCTGAGCGTTTTTATTTAAACCGGTGCGCACTCCAGCCAGGTGAAGCAACGACCCCGCCGCCTCCATCTCCTCATCTTCCTCCTCTTTTACCAGGAGATTTCCTGCCCTCCTCTTCTTCAGGGGAAGTGTGTCACCAGGGGTCCGTAGGTGGCCTTTGGTCCACAGCAGTCTTCTGCGCTGGAGCAGCTGGGAAGGAGGTGGCGAAGCATCCAGCGGGAAGTCTTTTTGCTCCTGCTTGACCTCAGTGACCGTCACCTCCTGACCGTGGCTGTGGGCAGAGAGGGAACCCTGAGTGGAGCAGGAGGAGAGGGGGGAAGAAATGTCCCCCTTTGTGCTCGGGGACTGGGAGCTGCTGTACGTGTGGTCCTCCTGTTGGTCATCGCTGGGTGGAGGAGAGTCACTGCACAGACTGGTTTTACCCCGTGTCAGATAGTCGCCCAGGGCTGATCTGTTAAGACGGACAGAGAGAGGGAATCATTATTAAATATATTACACTTACGCAGACGCTATTACCAAAATGACTTGTGTATTCAAGGTGCACATGTTGTTGTATTATAGCTGATAACCAATAAATGGCTGAAATTAAAATTCTAAATTAATTAAAAATTAAGTGTCAATAATTGAAATCAATAAAGTGAATTTAGGTAGGTTCCATTTTGAGATTTGCTAAAGATTACATTTAGTGTTATTAGTTTTAGTGTTTTTACAGATTAATTTTACTCTAAGTGAGCATTAGATGATAACAGATGTAATCTAAAATACGGAAAATAAACATGCAAATGATATATTATATCTGATCTTTATGTTTATCATGTTATTTTACATTGTCAAATAGTTTTTGTTTTGTTTTAAGCATATATCTAACAAAATTCAATAAGGTGTATGCTCAAAACAAGACGACAATAAAATGACAAAACATATTTTTGCCAAGAGAGTTTGGCATATTTCAGTGCCTCATTTTCCTCTGTCAGCTCCTTTTCTATGAATTAAAGGAGTTGAGAAACAGTGTTATTGTGGTATTATTTAAATACTACTATAGTATTTGTTTCATGTTTCATGTAGTGTATAATATAGCTGACTGTCAAAGTGAAAGGTCTGTTTTAAAGATCAAAATTCACGTCAAATAAAGTTATTGTGTCTCAAAAGAAAGAATTGATTTTGAACTGCTAAACGAGTCATCAGCAATGTCTCACTTCCTGTTACCAACGTATGCATTTGCATAATGCCAGCCTATGGCATTCATTGGCTGCCCGTGAATGATGTCTACTTTGACCCTCAAACACTGCAGTAGTAGCTGAGGCATGGAAGTGTTTGGTTCATGTTGTTGACAAGACCCTGTTTTCAGTGCTGCAGAAATAAATCCAATTTGCATGCACTTCCAAAGAATGAGGACTTTATTGATAGGGTAAAACCAACGCCATCGTTACTGTTCGTATTACTGTGTAACAAGTGCGGAGGAAGACTTCAGAGCTGAAATCCAGATATGATAATGGACGTTTGGTTCCTGACACGCGCTGTGAGTGGTAAAATAAGTCACAACAGACTGGGCTGTCTGACCAATCAGAGCAGAGCAGGCTTTCAGAAAGGAGGAGTTTAGAGAGACTGACTCTACAAATTAACCGTTTTCAGAATTTAGGTGATGTGTTTGTATATTTAAAGAAAATTAAAGTGTTTTTGACCTTGAATGCATGTGAACATTGTTGGAGACCTCCAAAACATAAAATCACAAACCTTTAAAATAGCATAATAGCATTTTAGAAAACTATTTTTATTTAACACCAAGAAGGATACTAACCTCACAGCGGTGGTCCTCTTGCTCACAGGACTCAAAGGAAGGGGTCTGATAACTGGAAAGAGCCCCTGAGCGGCAACACGTGAGCTATGCTGTATCACTCTCTGTGGAACTGCCAAGAAACAAACCCCAAATTACAACTCATGCCATAAAACACATAACAAATATTGGACTGGACTACACTGCTGTGATTACAGGAGATTCAAGAACCCAAATTTCCAGAAGTTCATGGTGGAATTATTTTTTCTACCTAATATCATTTTCTACCTAATAAAATATTTTAGAGCTTGAGATAACTTAAAAAAAAAAATTATATTCCTTGTATAAAATTGCCATGACTTATTATTATCTTTATCTTTTCCAAGAAGTCAAGAAATCACATTTTAAAATTCTCCCATTTATCCAGATTTTGGATATCCCTGGATAAATTAGGGAATTTTCAATAAAAATCTTGACCCTTCCAACTTGGTTCCTAAATAGAACAAAATAAAAACAAAATAAAAGGAGAAATATTACGTCAGTTACCTCTTGATTTGTAGCTTTTTTTTAAAGCCTATTTTAAATCATTTTTAAATGATTGGTTGAGAACCACTACCCTAAAACATCTGAAGAACATCAACCAGAGAAATCTTGTCCAACACACAAGAAAAGTTCACCCGAAATGAAAATCCTATCATGTGTTCCTCAAACAAAGCTATCGTATGGCTTCAAAAGACTTGAGGTGTAGTGTATGAGTTATATGAATTATTATTATTTATTTATTTTTGCATGGAAAAGAGCAGCATGAACATTGAGCTAAACATCTCACGTGATAAAGTAATTTAGGTTTGGAACGACCTGAGAGCGAGCTGGACAATATAACGGTCTGAAAACTGGGAGGAACACATTATAAACCATATCACCATCAATATCAATTAGGTGATGCAATGTTTGTTCAACTGATTTGTTGAAAGGTCAATAATAGTGTTGAAGCTACCGGTTTTGCAGCAGGCAAACTCATGGAAAGTGATTCCCCAGTTAACCCTCTGAGGGCAAGTAAATGATGACAGAAGTTTAATTTTTGGGTGAACTTGCTTTAAGAGACATGCCAAATGGACACTAGATAGCCTTCACAGGTGTCCAGCCACTCACAAACTGTAAGAACTATGACAATGGCTATAGCAAGCTTAAGTGAAGAAGCCCACTTGACACACATACACACGGAGCTCTTTTCTTTTATGTAGACAGCCATCAAGACATTCACATCAGTCAAACGCCAATAGCCTTGCTCAGACACTTTTCACAGGCAGCTCTGCCTCCATTATTCCATTATCAAGAGCAGACGAGAAGGAGAGAGCAGCCACTACAGACAGATAATGTATCCATTTCCTTCCATTTAGCTGCTTGCGGTGGAGTGGAAAGAGAGCACCCTGATTGGAATCGAATGGACATTTAAACGGCTGGGACACCAACAGGAGTGAAAGAGAGAGAAACAGATGGACTGAGAGAGAGAGAGAGAGAGAGAGATGGAGCAGTTGTGGGAAATGAGAGAATCAGTGGCAAAAAAATAATGATTGCCAAGAGATTACAAAGGTAATCTGTAGGCACAAAGCAGCTATTTGTGTGATAAAGAGCTTTTTTTATATATATATATATATATATATATATATATATATATATATATATATATATATATATATATATATATATATATATAAATCAAAATCAAGGAGCTCTTGCAAGGCACTTTTAAAGGCTGCATGAAATCACTTTTTTCCTGTTTTGAAATATATTTCTTTGGGTGGGACATATCAAAGGACTTGTCATCTTAAAAAAATAGTTTTACATGGCTAATAGGCTACGTCACAGCCATGAACATGATTTTCTAGATGGTGGTGGTATTAGGAGGAGGGACATTCTCACTCCAGATAGCATTTGATTGGACGAAATCTGTGTAGTGCAGGATGAGTCATCAATATATTTGTTCCGTTCACCATAAGATGTAGACTATAAAGAGATTTATTTGTAAGATTTATTAACACCTTTATTCAGCAAGGACACATTAAAATGATAAAAGTGACAGTAAAAACATGTTTATATATTTTTTAGAAATGTCTACTTATTCTACAAATTAATGCTGTTCTTTTGAACTTTTTAATTATCAAAGGTTAAAAAAAAAAGACATTTAAAAGAACCTTTTAAAAAAAAGGTTTTCCGGTTTACACAAAATTATTATGCAGCAAAACTGTTTTCAACATTGATAATAAATCAGAAATGTTTCTTGAGCAGCAAATCATCATATTAGAAGTGATGATGCTGAAAATTCAGCTTTGCATCTGAGGAATAATAGATTAAAATAGAACTCTTAAATTCTAATAAAAGAGATGTAAGAGACAAAAACGCTGAAAAAAATCTTACTGACCCCAACTTTTAAACTGTAATATATGACAGCTTCATTGGAAAATGCTATGTTAGTGGAACAAGGAAAAGAGGCCACCAAAAAAAGTGGTGGCTGGACACCATCAAGAGTGACACAGGCCTAGGCATAGAATCGGATACGACTGAATGGCTAATCAGCATCATACCTGTTTGCCTGCTAAAGCTATATAGAAGGTTTCAAAGCTAATAGACATGAACTAAAAGCAACAAAACTCCAATTTTCATATAATGGAGCCTTTAAGAAACACAATAGAATTTTATTTGTACAAAAAAGGGATATTACCTTGTAAGAGCACTCCTCCATTTTTTCTGAATAATGGACTTCCTGGCCATAGTGGAGGACTAAAAGATATAAACACAATCATACAGTGATATAATCAAATAATGAAAAATAAACTAACAAAAAAAAAAACAACCTTTTTATTATAAACTTCCAAAAACCTAGTCAAAGACAGATAAAGGCGGGGGGGGGGGGGGGGGGGGGTGGCTTGGGGTTCAAGAGAATGAGAACCTAATGGGCTGGAATGCAAACTCGAGACTGAGAGGTACTAAAATAATCTAATTGAACAAGTACAGACATCCTGGCGAAGCTTGGAAATCCAATTATTTGATTACTTGTTATAGACAGTGTAAAGCAATGTATCCAAATGGCTTCTATTTTCAATAACAGTCGATATCATCCCTACACTCACTCCTTTAGTCTTGAAACCAGATCCTCAAACACACCATGAGCATCACTTTTTAAAGTGAGGGACATTTTAAAGTTTAGGGACAGTTGGGGTTCACAGATGACATTTATCTAATCTCATTAATATTATTTTGATTACAATTTAACATAGCCTTTTAGTGGTTTGGAAATGTTTACATTGATACATTTCATTTTACATTTGACACTGTCATTCCAGGGATTTTTTAGGTCAGCTGATAAATGCATGGTTCAGCATTAGATGCGATTAATCGATTTGACAGCACTAATATTAATACATAATTATGATTTGGTCTAGTGGTAACATATTTGCTTTGAGTATGAGCCGTTCTAATTGGATAATGTAAACGCATGCATTTTCTGTAAAGCTGCTTTGAAACTACATGAATTGTGAAATGTGCTATACAAATAAATGTGAATTGAATTGTTTGGTTCTTCAACTGATGAAAAAAGCCAATAATTCAAAATTAAAGTAAAAAAAACATTTTTTTTTTACTGTTTACACAGTAACTTACTTTTCCAATTTCCCAAAAAAGAATAGAGACCACAAGCTACTGAGAGCGGCCCCCTCATCCTACAAGAGGAAGTGAGGGAAAAAAAAGCAAGGATAAAGCAAGAAAACAAGAGCCAGCATCTGCTGTTGCTATGGAGTTTAGTGTTGCTAAGCCTATAATGTATTTCTTAGCACTAACTGTCTGTCCTATCCACGTTTTTTTCTTCTTTTGCCAGACAAATAGCTTTGTGCTTCTATTACACCTGTCTCATACATATGTTGCCATGGAGGTGTTCTGGTCGTCACAGCAACAGCAGAGGAGAAGAAACGACTCAGGAAGGGCAAGCGTGTGCCGCTTCTTTACATCCCAGAGATTCCCCAGAGGACCATGTCCAGTTGCTGACGAAGAGTTCAGGAACGAGTGAAGGAACTGACCCAAAACCCTTAGACACTGAATCAATGTGTTCTTCACAGGAAGGTCATAAGAGAGGCCAACAAATAATGGTGTATATATATGAGCTTCCTTCAGTCTTCCTTTCTCTTTCTTGAGATTTTACAATTTTACAATCAAAATTATTTTTACTGTGGTAAAGTCAACATCCACTCAGTCACATTTTGTTATTCCACACAAAAACAGATTTTTGTGCCCAAGCTCTTTCTTTAGAGATGGAAAAGTCTGGACTAGGATTTTCAGGGCCACACAAAATGGAAAGTGTGAATGAAAGAACTAGAAGAAAACCAATGAAGATGGAAAAAAGCCATAACTGGTAGTTGCAGAGGAAAAGAACAGAAAGGAAAAAAAAAAGAAATGGATGGCCAAAAAAAAAAAAAAAAAAAAGTTAGAAATTGAGGCGTTACCTGTGGTATTGCTGAGGAGAGGCAGATGGGGAGGTAGGTGGTTTTGGAAGCCGAGGGGAATACGGATGATATGGAGTCTTCTTTAGCGCCTGGATCAGATTGTGTCTGTAGTCAGGATCAATAGACCAGAGAGAACCCTTTCCTATGCTCTAAAATACAAAAAAGACAAATTACGCTCATGTTACACAGTATCTTTATTAAGAATAACAATATTCCAAGGTACTGTACAGCAGGAAGCCTATATCAAACATCACTAGTCAAGCGCTGACCTGAAATCCTCAAAGAAAAAGGGAAAGAGGAAGGCAAGAAGATGGCTTACACCTGGAACGAGGTTGTAAGCCTATATCCCAAAAAGGGGGAACAGTAGGGCTGGGCAACTTTCCAGCAGGGTTTAGCTCCAATCGTAATTAAACAAGCGAGGCAAGTGAGTTTGATCAGGGTTGAACTAAATTCTGCAAGAGAGTGGACCTCGAAGGCTGAAGTAGCCCAGCCCTGCTGTACAGGAACATACTTTAAATTGGGGGCTCGTCCAGGATAGGAAACTAGGACTTTACGGAGCCCAAGAAAGAATCATACCTCTAAACCAAGGGTAGCCAACCCTACTCCTTGGGGGGTACTGTCTTAGAGAGTTCAGCTCCAACTCTAATCAAACATACCTGAACCAGCTAATCACAATATTCAGGATTACATGAAATAGCAAGGAGTGAATTCCCCAAAAGCATCGTTATCCAACTATGGTCGCAAGCTCCGTTGTTACCGGCATAGTTGAACGATCTGGCGTTTCCCGAAGGCATAGATCGCAAATGTATGTGGTTGGAGCTCTTGAGCTGTAGTTAGAAGCATAGTTTCTTGTTAATATGACATGGACTTAAATAGATCATGCTCTAGGGCACAGTAAACAAGCTAACATTCAGTGCATTTTAAATATTTCATCCCATTTAAATATATATACATTTTAAGCTATATATTTTAGCGAGTCAACAATCAGTGCTGCTTTGGATGAGTGCATAAATGCGTACGGGATCCCCGGAGTATGATGAATGAGGGAACCTGCGATTAAACATTTAAATAAAGCAAAATAGGGTCTCTCAGTTCGTTACAGCAGCATGTCAGACAAATTAAGTTGTGGAGAAAAAGTTTACATGAGTAAAGTGTACGCCAAATACTGCATATTAATTGTAAACGTGATTAAAAAATTAACACTCAGATTAGCCTGATGCTCTCGCAAATCTTGAAAGTAATGACATGTGTATATATATTGGAATAAATTGTATATGATCAATGAATACACATTTGCAAAGCACTGAGGAAACTGAACAGCAGGGTGGAGGATTAGACCTTGCACTCGAGACCCTCGCTGTCTAGTGAACACAGAGGCACCTTTAAAACTGCCTCAACAGGCAATACTGGCATATATTTTTAGATCAAAGAAGCCATTCTCCACCTAATTAAGCTGTCTGCCCTCCATCAGGGGCTTCCAGAGCCACATTTCACTTTACCAAAAAACACAACTCACGCAAGGCATGAAATTCAACCCGTGTGCCTTTGATCTCGGCTCTCGTATTAAGCACAAAAATAAGTGAGACGGGATGATGAAAGCGCTCTGATATTATCGTAGTGACAGAACAGTCGCTATTGCAGTGATTGTCAGTGTTTACTGACACACCACTCACGGCAATTAGGGGAAGGTTTGATTAAACAGGCCGACAAGCTTGCAATTGCCAAATGGCTGGGAGAAGCAACTTTATTTCACATTTGTGTGTATTTGTGTTTTTCAGTCCACAAGGAGCCATTGGCCCAGCGTGCCGTTTCCACCCGGGATGCACGGTAATTCAAATACACTCCCCATGACTTCATTCATAACTTCCCCTACCAGTCTTCCATCTGCCCTCAATTAGCTATCAACATGCCTGCAAAACAACATCACAGACTGACGTACATCATTCACAAGCTCCGACACAGCATCCGGGTACGGCTTCAGCTCACCTGCCTGCCAGAACCATACGACCCCTCTCTACAGGAGATAGAGGAGGAGCAGACAAGCACCTGTGGTTTTACTGGTCTCCAAGGCAACAAGTAGAAGAGAGGGATGGCTGGTTGTCTGGTCGGAAGGTTTGGCAGGAGATTCTCAGTCTACATGGAGACAATGATGGCGCTTTAAAACCAGCCCAGACCCATGTGCTAATCTTTCCCAACCGTGGTAAATGAGGAAAGCAGATTTCTGCCACAGACTCTACGCTGAGAGAGCCAGGATACATGATTGCCTATGCTTAGAGGAGAAGGTTTCTACTTATGGCTTATAAAGTATAACCATATTTTCATGAATATTAAAGGGGTCATATCATGGAAAACTGGAACACTAATATGAAGTACGCCTGCGCAAAGTGTTTAGCCCAAGGGCTCAAGGTTTGTCTGGTTAGAATAGTTAGTCTCTCCTGGTGAAAGAAAGAATATAAGAAAGTTAGTCTCTCCTGGTGGATGTTGTAACTACACCAAATTTGACTCTACCGTGATAAAAATGTTTGTACATATTCTGACAAAACAGAAAATCGTAAATTAATTATTATATGACAGTAGATGTTTTTGGAGAGCTCTTTAAAAGCATGAAATGAACCATTGCTTCTTGAAGGGTTTGGGAATGTGTATGTTTTTTTGTTTCATCAGCCAATCAGTGTTATGAAAAAAATAGCAGAGTGATTAGCCACATGGCATTATGACACCAGTAATTTGGTAAAAAAAAAACTAGATGTGGAAATGAGTTCTCTTTGATATGTTCACTCAACGCTGTGTAGCTTAGACGCAGTGGGAACGCCCTCTGGGTGTGCCGATTGTCTGAAGCCCATATAGAATCATGCCAATTCATTGGCTGATGGCGCAGGCGCCGCCTTGATGCTCTTACGTCGTCATATTATATTAGCGCATGTGCACGCCATCTGCTCCTCATATTTCTCTCCCTTCATGAAGCGGCCATTCTAGCCCTTCGTTCTCGGTTTTTCTGGCCCGAATATTCGGATTCTAGCATCAGCATTTTTCATGTGCGCTTCAGCGACTGTGAATAGTGGAACTCAGTTCTCCTTGCGGTGAAGTGCCATGCAATTTCGTCGTTGCCTGCCACCATGCACTCGCTTTATTGCGAGTGAAGACCCTCAAAGTAAGTGTGTGGGTTTTTCGCATGTGCGCGAGGCTGTTCTAGGTTTGTCAAAATGTAAACGCTCTCTCTCTCTCTCTCTCTCCCTCCCTCCCTCTCTCCCTCTCCCTCTCTCTCGATTATTTATTCCCTAGCCCGGAAGCGCGCAAGACGGTTTCTTTCGGGCTGGAGGATGTGATTTATACCCGCATCGTCCGACTCTGACAATTTCGGGCCCACGGTCGTCCATTTCCCCACCAGCGACCTCACAGGCGTCTTGAGCTGAAGCGGTCTAACAAACCTTCCGCTCCAGCTCCCTCAAATCACTCCTGACCCTCAGGTCAGAAAAAGGAGAGCTTTCCCTCGACTTTCGGGGTTGGGACAGACCGCGCAAGCATTTCTGCCCACCTCTCACTTGCTCTCCTTTTCCAACTCTGCCACTTTCGCCGCCCAGCGCGTTTCGAAGTGCAGTTTCTGTTCAATCTCGTTCAAACCTTCCGGCGCAGGAGGAAGGAGACGCGTTAAGCTTTCTCCCCTCGCCCCTGACGTGTTTCATACCTACCGCTCGGAGACACGTTCAGTTGTTTTCTTCAGGAGCAGGCAGACCCTGCGGTACCGATCCAGGCTGTGGTGCCTCCCACTCCGTATCAGGACGCCAGGTGCTCTCCTTCACGGTTGACCACGCCGCCCCACAAGATTCAGCCCGACACCCTAACTCAGGTATGTCCTCTGCATTGCAACACTTCGCTTCCTCCATCTCAATTCTTTCAAGAATGGAGGCGTCTGCCAGGGGTATCGCCTTGGATCCTCCCCACAGTTCGGCTCAGCTACACGCTCAGTTCTGTCGCAACCCCCCTTACTTCAATGGGTTTTTCAGACTGTGATCGACAGCGCCTCAGAGGCTTCTGTACTACAGCAGGAGATTTCGTCCCTTCTCCTCAAGGGAGCGATAGAAGTAGTTCCCTCAAAAGAAGTTGAGCAAGGCTTCTTCAGCCGTTACTTCCTGGCCCTGAAGAAGGGCGGAGGTCTGTGACCTATACTAGACCTCCGCCGGTTGAATTTCTCCCTTTACAAAGGGAAATTTTGTGGCTCCAGGGCATTCGTATACTCAACTACCTGGACGATTGGCTCCTTTTAGCCAGCTCCAGGGTAGGGATGTCCCGATCCGATACTCAGTATCGGTATCGGCACCGATACTGCCATTTTTGCCGGATCGGGTTACTTCGGGTATCGGTCAGACGAGGCCGATCCAAATCTGATATTGTGCGTTTACTATTCTGTGTTATTGTTAAGCCCCACAAAAGCATAAAGCACCATAAGGTTTTCGTGCACTATATTATAAGTGTTCTGAAGCCATACTATAGTATAATGTAAGATAGAAATTAATATTTAAGTCACGTAAACTTTTTCTTCCGCTGTGGCTGTCAGTCATTCTTCATTCAGCATTCAAACAGCGTGTCGCGTTCGGTTACGACAGTCAACGATGAAACTCTCTCCAAAATGATTCAATTTTAATATTATTATACTTGATCTGTAGATAAAGCCCTATGGTTTCGCATAAAATGACTATCTTGCGGGACTGTATTGCTGTACCTTAATCATTTTCGTTTCTACCGTGTGTCTGTTAGATCACAACACTGGAGAGCACTATAATTCTTCTTCACGCGCACAGTAACTGAAATTTAAAACTGTTAAAAGAAAAGGCTCAATAAACTATTGCATAGTACACTATGCATCATTATGTCTTTCCTGTGCTTTGAACTTTTCAATGCGGACTCGACGCGCTGCGCGCTGTGACTCTGTGTTGCTTCAAGCGCATCATTCTGCCCTCGGGATGCGCATAAGCGCTTTGTGCCGCACTGTATTACAGCCTTTCATAATCATATCATAATACTTTTGCGCAATGGAAGATTATTAATAGCCTTTTTTGTTCTGTCCTATCTATCATATGTTGCTGCCTCATTAAACAGCTGAGCTATACATTTAAAATATGTCTTAATTTTATAGTAGACTATATATAAAATAATTGATCTTTTTGATTTTTATCTTGTTTTTCATGAATGTATTTTACAACAATACAAAGAGCAATGTGTAACGTTTTACCAGATTTAGTGCTACACTTATTGTCTCTTATTTTTTCCCCACTAAATAATGTATTTTTTCACTAAATGTTCAGATTTTATACAATTATTGTGCACTTGTAATTTTTCTAGACTAAATTTTACTAATCTAGTTTATAATAGAATTTTTGTCATAGGTTATGATCTTTTTTTTTTTTTGCTTTGTTGTTTTTCTTTATAATGAAGTTGTCTGTATTAAGTAGATTGTGTTTAACACACAAAAAAGTGATTATCAGTTCAACACACAGAGTTATAGAAATTATACTGGATTAAAAAAAAATTGCGCTGGTATCGGATCGGTAGATACTCAGAATGTTTGGTATCGGATCGGATTGGTTCAGAAAAAATTGTATCGGGACATCCCTACTCCAGGGAATTGGTGACTCACCACAGGGACATTGTACTTCGTCACATTCAGTCTCTCGGCTTGAGGTTAAACACCGAGAAGAGTGTTCTCACCCCAGCTCAACGCACAGTTTTCTTAGGGGTGCGCCTGGATGCATTCTGATGCAGGCTCGTTTGGTTCCTGCCCGGATTTCCAGTCTCGTGACATGTTTGGCCCGCTTCAGGCTTGGCCATCGTGTTTCTGTGGGCACTTGCCGCAGGCTTCTGGGTCTCATGGCCGCAGCCTCCCCTGTGCTACCCCTAGGGTTGCTCTACATGAGACCTTTTCTGTGGTGGATGAAGCTCTCAGGGGCCCGGTCGACAGGACCGGCTCGTCGCCTGTTGAAGGTGTTGCGCAGTTGCTCCCGCGCCCTTTCAGTCTGGCGGGACCCCCTCTTTCTTCAGAAGGGGGTCAGTATGGGCGCTGTTTTCCGTCGCCAAATGATTACGACGGATGCCTCTCTGACCGGCTGGGGCGCGGTTTTCGAGGGCAGGCCAGCATGCGGGGTCTGGACTGGGGAGACTCTCTCTCTTGGCACATAAACAGCTTGGAGGTGAGAGCTGTTTCCCTGGCCCTTCTACACTTTCGCCCTTTTTTGGAAGGGCACCATGTCATTGTCAGAACAGACAATATGGCGCTAGTGTCCCATGTAAACCGGCAGGGGGGCTCACGGTTGCGCACCCTAGACAGGCATGTGTGCCACCTCCACCTGTGGGCTCATGACAAGTTCCTTTCACTGAGGGCTGTCCATGTCCCCGGGATCTTGAACCTCGCAGCGGATTTTCTGTCGAGACAGAAGCTCAGGTCGGGGGGGTGGATGCTGAACCTTCAAACAGTAGCCCTGAAAGCGGGTTGGGGATTTGCAGGCTTTTTCTGTTAGCGAGACATGTACAGGTCCTTCTCAAAAAATTAGCATATTGTGATAAAGTTAATTATTTTCCATAATGTAATGATAAAAATTAAACTTTCATATATTTAAGATTCATTGCACACCAACTGAAATATTTCAGGTCTTTTATTGCTCATGAAAACCCCAAATTCCTGTCTCAAAAAATTAGCATATCATGAAAAGGTTCTCTAAACGAGCTATTAACCTAATCATCTGAATCAACTAATTAACTCTAAACACCTGCAAAAGATTCCTGAGGCTTTTAAAAACTCCCAGCCTGTTTCATTACTCAAAACCCCAATCATGGGTAAGACTGCCGACCTGACTGCTGTCCAGAAGGCCATCATTGACATCCTCAAGCAAGAGGGTAAGACAGAAAGAAATTTCTGAACAAATAGGCTGTTCCCAGAGTGCTTTATCAAGGCACCTCAGTGGGAAGTCTGTGGGAAGGAAAAAGTGTGGCAAAAAACGCTGCACAACGAAAAGAGGTGACCGGACCCTGAGGAAGATTGTGGAGAAGGACCGATTCCAGACCTTGGGGGACCTGCGGAAGCAGTGGACTGAGTCTGGAGTAGAAACATCCAGAGCCGCCGTGCACAGGCGTGTGCAGGAAATGGGATACAGGTGCCGCATTCCCCAGGTCAAGCCACTTTTGAACCAGAAACGGCGGCAGAAGCGCCTGACCTGGGCTAAAGAGAAGCAGCACTGGACTGTTGCTCAGTTTTGCATGTCATTCGGAAATCAAGGTGCCAGAGTCTGGAGGAAGACTGGGGAGAAGGAAATGCCAAAATGCCTGAAGTCCAGTTTCAAGTACCCACAGTCAGTGATGGTCTGGGGTGCCATGTCAGCTGCTGGTGTTGGTCCACTGTGTTTTATCAAGGGCAGGGTCAATGCAGCTAGCTATCAGGAGATTTTGGAGCACTTCATGCTTCCATCTGCTGAAAAGCTTTATGGAGATGAAGATTTCATTTTTCAGCACGACCTGGCACCTGCTCACAGTGCCAAAACCACTGGTAAATGGTTTACTGACCATGGTATTACTGTGCTCAATTGGCCTGCCAACTCTCCTGACCTGAACCCCATAGAGAATCTGTGGGATATTGTGAAGAGAAAGTTGTGAGACGCAAGACCCAACACTCTGGATGAGCTTAAGGCCGCTATCGAAGCATCCTGGGCCTCCATAACACCTCAGCAGTGCCACAGGCTGATTGCCTCCATGCCACGCCGCATTGAAGCAGTCATTTCTGTAAAAGGATTCACGACCAAGTATTGACTATTGAGTGCATAACTGAAGATAATTATTTGAAGGTTGACTTTTTTTTTTTTTGTATTAAAAACACTTCTTTTATTGGTCGGATGAAATATGCTAATTCTTTGAGACAGGAATTTGGGGTTTTCATGAGCTGTATGCCAAAATCATCAGTATTAAAACAATAAAAGACCTGAAATATTTCAGTTGGTGTGCAATGAATCTAAAATATATGAAAGTTTAATTTTTATCATTACATTATGGAAAATAATGAACTTTATCACAATATGCTAATTTTTTGAGAAGGACCTGTATGGACTTCGCTTCTAGTCTGGTCAAGGTGACTTTAAGACCAAGGCCAGGATATGTGCCCAAAGTATTGTCCACATCGTTTCGTTCTCAGGTTGTCAACCTTCCCTCTTTCCATCCTCCTTTTGTTTCTGAGGAAGACAGGAAACTTAATTTGCTCTGCCCTGTTGAAGTTCTATGTAGATCGCTCTAGCAGCTGGAGAAAATCTAGTCTGCTCTTGGTATGTTTCGGTGCTGGCCGCCGCGGGCTTGTAGCATCGAAGCAGAGAATTTCCCACTGGTTTACAGAGGCTATTTCACTGGCATATGAGGTGCGCGGTCTGCCTTCACCTCTTCGCATCAGGGCACATTCCACGAGAGCTGTGGCTTCCTCTCGAGCTCTTTTTAGAGGGGGGAGGTCCTCTCCGCACACTTTTGTCAGATTCTACAGTTTGGAACTCAACATGGCTCCAGGTTCCCATGTTTTGTCTGCTTGAACCAGTCATGTATTTTATCTGGTCGTTGTACTAGTTATGGCAGCGCTTAGCTTGGCGAGTTTGGTATTTCGTTCCCACTGCGTCTAAGCTACGCAGCGTTGAGTGAACCTATGAAAGAGAACGTCTCTGGTTACTGGTGTAACCTATGTTCTCTGAATAGGGAACGAGACGCTGCGTTCGCTGCCAAGCTCCTCGCGCTGCCGACAAGCGTCCTTTTTCGGCAGAGAAATCTGAGGAGCAGATGGCGCTCGCGCGCTAATATAATATGACGACGTAAGAGTGTCGAGGTGGCGCCCGCGCCATCAGCCAATGAATTGGCGTGATTCAATATGGGCTTCAGACAATCGGCATACCCAGAGGGCGTTCCCACTGCGTCTAAGCTACGCAGCGTCTCGTTCCCTATTCAGAGAGCATAGGTTACACCAGTAACCAGAGACATTTCCATGAGCTTGTTTTTGGAGGCTTGTGTGCCAGCTAAGCAACTAAAATCATTGGGAATATTAACAAGATGTATTATGGAAACATAACATTTGCATGCAGAAGACTTAAAGATACAGAAGCAAAAAAAAAAACAGGCCACTTAAATTCAAGTGTCAGACACGGGGTAAAAATGGTTACTAAATGTAAAACTAAATTAGCCTTTCACTCAAGCTACCTTGACTAACATTATAAGTGGACTTCAGCAGGGGGGTAAAATAAAGTGCTACAAAAGTTTTGGCACTTTATCCCTTTAAAACACAGACACACACAGTGCACTGAAAATTGCATTTGATTAGTACACTGAAGCACAAAATAGAGTGCGGACACATTTGTTATCTTTAACCTGTGCGTCTTGGCTGGAAGTTTGGAGGCCTGTAAGAAAGCTGAGACTGATCTACCACACTATTTAGTGTCTTAAAATCTGCTATTGAGTAACACACTGTGAATTATTATACAGAGGGCCAGATTTACTAACAGCTTGCACCAGCGTAAACCCTCTTTTGGCATTAAAAAAACTACTGTCAGGATTTACTAAAGACACACAGTTAAAATTAGCGGTGAAAAGGCATATACACAGTTTTTTTTGCATAATGCATTTGTAGGAGTTTCCCTTTGAGATTATGGGAGAAGAGTATTTAAATTAATCAATTTACTAAGGACTAGTCAATTTACTGGTATTTGCGCTATTATCTAATTTATTTATTATATTTATTATATTATATTATATTATCTATTTATTATAAATCTGGCCTCTAGTCTGCTGTAAACCCACAAGTTTGCCCTTCTCCTCCAAACACCCTTCTGATGTTTGTATCAGGAAGATTAAATACCATTTTTAATCAAACCAAGAGAGACATTTAATAAATTGAATAGGACAAACAGGTTTCATTTTTGTTAAAATATCTAGAAAAAAAAAATTCTGAAATAATAATAATATAAAATGTTTTCCGTTCCATGTTCCAAACACAGTGGAAAATTAAACTAAATGAAATGCATGCATTCACATTTAATTCAGTTAATTCACAGTCTATATTAGACAGGTTAAATTAACATGTCAATTTCAGCAGATTAGTTTGGTATTCTGCCAGAGACTTACTTTGATTATTTTGAACTTGGCGAAATGTGATACAGCTGGCCAAGTAACCTGAACATTAGCCACCATGATCAACATCACTGTGTTTCATACCACTTCCCTGAAATGTTCCCATATTTTACCCACACACACATAGCAACGCAGCCAATCAGTTTTGCTGTTGCTACAGAAACTGCATGCTTTTCCTGTCAACTACAGCTTGGTTGCCATGGGAATACATATACAAGGAGAACTCTTTTGGCCGTAGTTAAGAACCAAAAGACAACATGAAGACTTAGACAGGTACAAACACACTCTTACACACACACACAAACAAACACACACGCACACGCACACAAACTCGCTATTCCAGAGCAAAAGGTGTTATTAATCTTTTCATCTGCTCTGATGTCAGTCTGCGATTTTATCATTATTTGTCACATCTAAACAAAAAGAATGAATACATTTTGTTTGTAGTTACGCTTTGGTTATAATCATATTATATTTTAATTATATTTATGGACATGTTTGCATATCCATAGCCCACATTCATAAAATCTCTTTAAAACATAAGCCGTTGTTGACTAACTGGAAACTAATCAATCATAAAGTCACTGTGTACTTTGAATTAAGGTTAATATTGCAATAATGGGTCAATGAGATGCCACAAATTTTTTTTCTGTCTTACCTTACATTAAAAATGCAATTTAAAAAGACACCACTTCTATGATGAGAATTTGTTTACTTTGTTAAAAAAAATATATATATAAAAATGTCAGGATGATACCAACATATTGAAAAAAAAGTCTTACGTTTTTTTTTAACAAACCATTATTGATTAGTGTGGTATAATTATTGGCATTATTAAGTAGTTTCGCTCTTATTATTATCTCTTAAAACAAAAAAAACCTTCCTTAAACCTGAAAAACAAAGTTTAATGAAAATGTTATAACTTTTTACTTGACCACTGTACAACATGACACTTTTCAAATAATTAAAATTGCCATTAAGGTTTTTTCAAACATTAAGAACTTAAATAGAACTTAAAAAAATAAGAACATAAGAACTTAAAAAAATTAATTTTTTCAAAATATTTTTAGCAGTGGACACCACTGCTCCAAAAAATAATGTTAAAAATGTTTATAACTCCTAAACAGAACAAAGATAAAAGAAAGAAATGTAAAGAAGCAAACAAAGTGGAAGAATTATTGATGGAAAATCAATCAGAAAGATGAAAGTATGTATTCTAAAACACCAACCGGCTCTTTTACACTTTAAGCCTCAGTAAAGCTCAGTGAAACACAAGCCCTCACCTGACTGCGATCCTTATCCACCTTCTTGAAGCATTTGTTTAGCGACAGATTATGACGCACTGAATTCTTCCAGCCAGTGGGGGCGCTAGAGAAGTAAGGGAAGTGTTCCAGTATCCAGCCGTAGATGTCTTTGACAGGAAGTCTCTTAGAGGGAGCGTCCTCTATTGCCATGAAGATGAGGCAGCTGAAGGAGTATGGAGGTTTGCGGCTGGGACCCGTGGACAGGTGGTAGGGCGGCTCGCTGGGCTCAGGGGAGGACGACGGCGAGGACGATGGCTCGCGGCCACCATTAGCATCCTGCAGGGGGCTGACGCTACGCAGGCCGGAGTGGCCCAGACTGGTCAGCAGATCCGTGCTCTCGTGCAACCAGCTGAGGCTGGTCAGCTCCTCGTCCTCGGCCCGGCTGAGGGAGGCAGAGAGGGCCAGAGAGAGGTCAGCGGCCTCGGTGTCCTGGTAGAGCTGACTCAGACCCCGCGCCACGCTCCCACTGCTGGGGCCCTCGGCCTTCTTCCCTGGGGGCATGACCACTGGACCCATGCAGCCCTCGGCTCCTGCAAGAGACACCAGAAGCACACTTTAAAGTGACTGCTGGTTTTTATGACAAATTTTTTTTTTATCAAGTATTCATGAAAAGGCTTAATTGGAACTCTTATATAAGCTGAATCTCTTGGTATGGAAGGCCAAAAAAATCATGCTTTGGTAAATGACTGTAAAAAATAAAATAAAAAGTCATAATTATGACAAAAGAAAAATATGACATAGTATGTCACAATTATGACTTGTGTTTGAAATTGTGTTGAATATATATTCAAAATTATTAATATATATTTGAAATTATGACATACTAAGTAGTCATAATTGTGACATACTAAGTCATAATTATGAAATAAAAAGGTAAAATTATTACTTTTGCCATAAATTCTGAAATACGGAGAGAACGCTACAACAGACCATCTGAAAAACCTCAGTGTTTTTAGTCAACATTTCTTACTGGACGACCACAAACAATGGGTGTCATTCACTAATAATTGCGTGGATTATTTCGTATTTGTCTGCACAGGAGAACTTCTCACGGAAAAACTCCTCCTAATTCACAAATTTGTTCTTAACCTCGTTCTGATGTTAGTGAATTTGGAGTATTCTAAATGAGCGGCAGAGTGCATTAAACATGGCCAAAACAACTCCATATAAGGGCTTTCCGCACACGCTTTCGTCTATCTCAAGAAGAGTAAAAAATTAAACAGACAACTGAGATAAAAGAAATAAAGTTGCAATTGTGTAATTTAAAGTTGCATTGTGAGTTATAAAGTCATAATGAGAAAGATTTGAGCAATTATAACAAATAAATAGTGAAATATAAGGTTGCAATAAAGAGAAGCAACTTTGGGAAAAGTAAATGTGCGAAAAACTTGACTTGGAAAAAATGTGACTTATTTTCCATAATTATGAGAAGTTGCAAATATTAGATGTAAAGCTACAATTACCTTTTTCCATACAAAAAAAACAACAAAAAAAATCACGTTATAACAAGGATGCAACCTTTTTACAATGGAAAATCTGATAAAGTGTTCTCTTGTGACAGCAGCCTGTTTTTGTGTGTGTGTGTGTGTGTGGTTTCTGGGAGGTAAGCTTAGCACAAGGTTGGATTGTAGTAGAAGTAAGCCTGACACTGATTCTGCAGATGCATAAAATCTAAATACAAACTTATCACACACTGCCCAAATCACAGTAGATAATCCAGTTAATCTCTTCCTACAGCATTACCCGTCACTTTCAACTCTCTCTCTGACACCCATGCCAACACGTACCCACACACAATTATACATATGCCGTACTAACATGTCAACTGATGTGCCAGGGGCAGCACCCATTCGATCAGTCAATATCAGCATATGCAGCTGAGCACTCCTTGGAAAATGCACAGTCACGCCTCAGGGCTGCTTTTGACACTCGCGTTTACATGTCAAAGCAGCAGCTCTCTTCCCTTGCATTGATTGACAGCTGACAGCTAGCGCTGCATTGCTAATACAGCATCTGTCTCCACGGCAACGGAGCGAGAATATTATCCATCCTCGCAATCTGGAGCAGAGATTCCCTGGGGTCAGTCAAGGCATGGCTGCGTTTATAAGGCAGATTATACAAATGTGGACGGCATCACATCCACACCACAACCGAGGTCTAGAATCAGCTAGAATCAACTGCATATGAACAAAAACTGTGAAAAACAAAAATCGGTTTCATTGAAATACAAGAGAAAACTGTTAAAGAAATAATTAAATTAAATGCGTCACATAAAGAGAGAAAATAATACCAATGAAACGTTTTTTGGAGGTAGAATGATGGTATCTGATGAATAGGATTTTTTTTAAATATTGCAAATATAGATTATTGGAGTATGTTTTACAAGAAAATGCTTTTTCAGTTCTTTCTACATCAAAATTTTGCATTTCTTTGTCATTGTTTGTGAAATTTACTAGCAATTTCTGAGTGAAAATTGTTTCTACATAATTTTTTTTTTCAGTGTACTTTGTTATTGTTAATTAAACAGCATTTACATGTTACTCCAAAGTACTTAATCATTTATCTTGATTATATTCTCCAAAAATATATTATTGGATTTTTTTTTTTATGATCAATCTGTATCAAATTGGCCTCAAAATATGAAAGTCAATAAATAAATCTGTAAGAAAAGCAGTGGACTGGCGGGTCAGTTATTATGAAGGGTAACCACATTAAGGTGTTTTCTTGGAACATATAAATGCACACGATATACAGTTTTGCTTTTTGTGTATCCATGGTGGCGCTGCCACAAAACGTCACATCTGACAGAAAAGGGCCAGCTAATTTTACTGTTGCTATGACAACGAACTACTCGAACAGGGTACTATTGGGGCTGCCAGTGAACTTCCCTTGCGCTCAAGAATCAATTACATCTTACCGATCACAAACAAAGTTTGAAAGCAGTTTTTGTTTAAGATCTTTAAAAAACCCTCAGAAATAAGGGAGCTAGATGAGAGGTGAGAGTTGTGACAAATGACCAAAGAGATCTGAAAACTGGAAAAGGCAAACAACCGCTCGCCCAAATGCCCATTAGTGCCTCAAATCTAATGTAAACATTACAGGCATTTTGGCTCAGTATAAACAAAAGAAACTTCCAAACTCAGCATCTGTTTTATAGATACTGCAAGCTTTCTCACTTTCTACAGTTACAACAAATGTACAAGTAGAACCACAGCATCATTATGGTGTTTTTTGACGTACTTTGGATACCAATTAAATATATACTATGGTATATGAATTATATGGATATAATATAATACATGGTATATAATATAATACATGGTATATGGATTCAATTAAACTCAAATTTCAATCATTCAGTTAAAGCGTTCTCCTATAAAAGCTCATGGTAAACATTGACATTATTACAAATCATATAGGGCAATTTGACTTTTGATTTATTATTTCAATATAACCATGGATTAAACAAATGATTCAGTTAAGCTTTCTCCTATTAAAGCTCATGGTTATTATAAAACTATATTGCCATTTTTACAAAATATATAGGGCAATTTGACTTTTGTTCTGCATTTCATTTGTTGTTTAGTTTTATTTTTCTTCACAAATGGAAGGACTGAAACATCAGTCAGTGTTTTCTAAGGTGGCACAACTAGCAAAAAACATCACTCATCAGACTAAAGTCAAAATATTATACTATATTTAGTATGACTTTTTTTACACAGCTGTTAGACCTTGCACTAATGCTTAACTTGGCAAAACAAAATAAAAAAACAAGAACCGAAAAAACAAAAGAGAACATAAACATAAAAAAACAGAACATAAAAGGCACAAAAAACAGCAACAAGAACCAAACAAAACAACAACAAAAAAACAAAGCAAAACAAACCAAACCAAAAAACAACATGAAAGACAAAACAAAAAACAAGAACCAACCAAAGCAAAAAAACAAACAAAACAAAAAAAACAACACAAAACATAAAAGGCATAACAAAAAACAAGAACCAAACAGAACAAGTCAAAAAACAAAACATAAAAGGCAAAACAAACAAGAACCAAAGAAAACAAACTACAAAACATAACAAACAAGAACCAAACCAATGAAAACAAAAAACAAAACAAAAGCAAAGCAAAATAAACAAAATGTAAAAAAAAAAAAAAAGTGATATAAGGGGACAAGGTAATTTTATGCTAAATACAGCAGCATGGGACAGTCAAATATCTTTTTTTTATTATTACATTAATGCATCAAAAACGATAAACATTAAAGGCAATTAATTATGACAGGTAGCGCAAAGGCTTCTCATGACTTAATTCCAACCAAGCAAAGCAAATGTCTCAACGGACTCGAGTTCATTCAAAATATTTAAATTCCACAAAACCTGCTAAACAAATTCTTCACAAAAGCCAACAATAAACTGCATTCACATAACCCTGAGGTACATCTCGCTTATGAGATTTCAGTTCTGGTACGTAGAGTACAAATAATAGACCTTTGTCTTGATGTCAACACCAGCATTGAAAGACATCGGAGTTTCCCCCTCCTTTCCAGCACCAAAAAAAGAAGACTTGTTTAGTTTCCATTTCCTCAGTTCCCATGACAACAGTGTTAGGGCACACCAGGGCATGTACATACAGCCAACCAATCAGCCAAGCCATCCACAGATCAAAGAATACGCTCCATCCTTTCTGCCAGAAACATCAGAAAAGTCCATAAGCAATGGCAAAAAGGTGAAGGTTCGTTGTCCAAAGGGGCCGAGCGCACAGTTCTCCCTATGGGGGTCACAACGCAATAGACTCCGGGCAAGAACTTTCTCTGCTCCATATGAACCTCTCTCACCCACAGGCACTAACCATTGGAAGAGTTACAGCGCTCATTTGCTTTAGTCCCCTGCTCCCCTGTTCCCCCGCTCCCTTGTCTGATCTGAGCTTAGTGAAGGTGACCTGACCGCACTCAGCCCGAGGGTCTTCCAGTGAAGTTTGGTGCAGAGAGGAGACCTCTACTCTCAGAAGTCAGGCTTAAAACAGCACTGGCCCCGGGCCCCTGCATTCACAGCATACACTGACAGCATGCTAAGAGATGCTTTTGCAGAGGGATCCCTCGCTTTCTCTCACTTACACTGCTTTTCTCTCGATTACACATTCTTTGCTATTGACCTGAACTATAACTGATGAGAGAGGAGCAATCGGCAACGAGCATGGAAGCCAAAAGACTTTCCTCTCAGCTTTTATATCCAGAGTGACATAATAACTGCACACCATAATTTCTATCATTATATCAAAGCATAAATAGAGCATTTAGCTAGATTCTGCACCGTAGTGCAAAAGAGTGAGCAATTCCTGGTAGTTGGTTGGTTAACAAAATATTTGAGGTTTATTATTTTGTTTTAACACAATATTTCTTGAAAAATTATTTCAAGTGGTTTAAGGGCCCTTTCACACCTACCTTGTTTGGTCCGGATTTTCTGACTTTTCAGTTTGATCCGAATCAAAATTATAGGTGTGAAACCTCCCCCGGACCACGGTCCAGACCAAACAGACAAAATTTGGCCCGATGAAAAGAGGTAGTCTCGGTCTGGATCAAACTGAACAAAGGTTTGGTTTGTTTCTAGTTTGAAAGCATT
The DNA here is from genome assembly GCA_026230005.1 of Gila orcuttii. Lineage (NCBI taxonomy): Eukaryota > Metazoa > Chordata > Actinopteri > Cypriniformes > Leuciscidae > Gila > Gila orcuttii. The sequence goes on along the minus strand of JAPDVR010000012.1, from coordinate 25,227,570 downwards.
TTCTGTTTGGTTTGGACTTTTTTACAAAATGTATAAAATTTACTGGATATTCATGATTATGACAAAAATTGAAAGATTTTATACTGTGACAGACAAGGTTGGTAAGCGATTCCATTAAATTAGTCTCATGCTAACACATGATTTTTAAGTGTGGAAACAGTGTGTTAACTGTGCATCTTTAATGTTTATTTCCAGTGCTATACAACTGCCCAATACTTCAACTGCAGTTCATTACTTATTTTTAGAAACTGAGGGACATGTGGAAATGATTTTCTGTGGTAATCATCAGAAGGCCACAGATGCTGTCGATAGAGTTGTTATTAAACCTCAAAAATTCCTTTAAAGATTCACCACACCCAAGGAAAGGACACTCAAAGTGTCTATTTATCCATGCTTTAATGTGCCCCTATTATTCTTATTCGGATATTACCTTTCATACCTTTTATTTGGGGCAGTTGTGGCCTAATGGTTAGAGAGTCAGACTTGTAACCTGAAGGTCACAGGTTCGATTCTCAATACTGTCAGGAAACAACTGAGGTGACCTTGAGCAAGGCCCCTAACCCCAAACGCTTCACGGGCACCGCAGTGAATGGTGGCCCACTGCACTAATTTGGATGGGTTAAATGCAGAGGATATATTCTGAGTATGGGTTACCATACTATGCCATCACGTCACTTCACTCATGTAGTGTGTAATATAGCTGACTGAGAATGTAAAAGGTCTGCAAAGTTTTAAAGATCAAAGTGCATGATAAATGAAGATATACTATGGGGCTGTTGAATGCTTGAATCTGATAGGTTGACTAATGTTCTAAGGCAGTGGTTCTCAAACCTGTCCTAGGGACCCCTCGCCACTGCACATTTTGCATGTCTCCCTCACCTAACACACCTGATTGAACTTATCAGCTCATTAGTACAGACTGCAAGACTTAAATTAGGTGTGTCTGATGAGGGAGACATACAAAATGTGCAGTGGTGAGGGGTCCCTAGGACAGGTTTGAGAACCACTGTTCTAAGGCAGGGGTAGACAACGACGGTCCTGGAGAGCCACAGTCCTGCAGAGTTTTGCTCCAACCCTAATCAAACACACCTGAACAAGCTAATCAAGGTCTTAATGTTACTAGAAAGCCACAGACAGGTGAGTTTTTATCAGGGTTGGAGAAAAACTCTGCAGGACTTTGGCTCTCCAGGACCAACGTTGGCCACCGCTGTTCTAAGGTGTTCAATTATTTTCAGGGAATGTGAGAATCGAAATGAAAGAATCGATTCTGAGCTGCCGAAACAAGTCATCAGTAATTCCAGTCTCACTTCCTGTTACATACCTACGGAACAATTTAACAAATTTGCATAATGCCAGCCTATGATCTTCATTGGCTGCATATAAACAACGCCTACTTTGACCCACTCATAAACACTATAGTAGCTGAGGCCTGAAAGTGTTTGGTTCATGTTGTCGACATGTCGAGAAGACGCCGTTTTTTGTGCTGCTCATGTTGTGCTTGTGATAGTAGTTCAGGTTGACCAGCTACTACTTCCAATGTTTAATTATCAAACTTGGACTTAAATTGATACAGTTGACCAGTGTTACTGTTGGTATCACTGTTTATCAAATACTGAGGAAGACTCCAGAGCTGAAATTCAGACACATGCTGTAAGCGGTAAACCAAAATCACAACAGACTGTGCCATCTGACCAATCAGATCAGAGTAGACTCTCAGAAAGGCGGTGTTTAGAGAGACTGAAACCTTTATTGACCATTTCAGACACTGTGAGAAAAGAGGTAATGCTGCAATGTATATTGTGTGAAAATTAAAGTGTTTTTTTATTTTACCTTGGATACAGGTTAACCTAAAGGAGACCTCCAAAGCAAAAATAGGAACCTTTAAAATAGCATAACAGGGGCAGGAGGAAGTGGAAGAGTTTACAGAATCACTAAGCTTTCCATTCCAAGTTTGATATTTGGATTTGGGGTGGCTAGAAAAACTGAAGCAGCCAGTGTTTAAAGACACTGCCCACAAACATTTCAGCCCTGTGGCATCACCACTTATCTCCAGCAAACAGGAGGATGGGCTGCTCGCCATCAGCCTGAAGTTGGACTAGCAACCCAGCGTTGTTACCCAACTCTTTCCTGGCCCTTAACCCTCAGGACAGAGAGAAAAAAAGAACATCCTCTAGTCATTAGCAGCATTTCAAAGTCAACGCGTCCTCCAGCGTATGCTGTTTGACAGGCCCTGCTAGGGTAACGTGACTGAGGGATGATGGTACCATGACTAGACAGAAGCTCTAGGGAGAGACCGTGCATCCACGGATCTGAGCACAAAGGACAGGAGGAGGAGTGGAAGAGGAAGATGAGACGGGGACCGCGAGAGCTGACAGTCTAACACCAGATACATATTCATCAAACGTGCCCTTTGTGATCTGCCGAACTCGAGACACCATACACTTCTGCGGTTCACCAAATTTGCCTGCTTCCGCAAGGCGACCACAATCCCTGGCGTCCTTGTCGTGAAACAAACCCGTTCACAGCCACCAGCAGTGCGTTTAAGTCCACTTCCTAGTTCAGTAGTATACAGTAAGTGCACTTTCCCAGGGAATGGATTTAAACGCTACAAGATGGACAATAAACGAAACAAACATTATCAGAACGATGTCGGTCTTGGTGTGTTATACAGAGGTTGTTTTAATGGGTAAGGTGGGTAAATAACATGACACATTTTTTACTAAAAACAGTTCACATATGCCGACTTGAATATACCTTTTCTATGAATAGCATGTTTCTGATTTAGTTATTTCAAGTTTTTTTTGTTGGGGGTTAGTGGATTAAGGCCCTTGCTAGTGCCTGAACTATTATTTGCAATATACTGATTTACATCATAGAGAACTAGACTATGACCAGTACGCAACCCTTTTGCCATATTTTTAATACATAATACTGGGCATGGTGATAAATCAACTCAGATGTTCAGAGTGTGAGCTGCACACTATTGTGAATACCTGATTCCTCTGAGTGTATTCAGAGCATGAATCAGAGGAGTCAGCATGTCTGCGTCCAACCACAGCACACAATCTCAGCTAGCCACTTCCTACTCCGCATCCGCTCTTCATAAGGGTCCCTCACATAATAGTCTTGGGCACTTAATCATCATGATAAGGGGACAAAAGAGGAGCTTTCCTCAATAACAGCTTCTCGAGAATAATTGACCCGTTATTGTGTCCATGAATAAAAGTTCAGCGCTGGGATCAAGACTGAGGAGGTCTAGGATACATGCAAAGAGATATCCAATAGCATTCCCATCTACCTCAAGGGCAGGTGCTCAGCCCACGGAGTAAGTGACCTGAAATACCTTTGAACGGTCATCAACAGAAAAAGATGCTTTCTCCTTCCATAATGGAATCGGTACAGCATCAACCAGCTGAAGGTTACTGCAAGTGCTAAGTAAGCGAACTTTGAACCCTTGAGTGTGACCCCTGGCCCATCACTATTGTCCAGGGGAATTGTTTTAAGTGCACTTTAAGCCACTTTAGCTAAAAGCATATGTAAAATGTCTACTTTAGGGATTCTGCAAAATTTCGGTCACCATTTAAAATAAAAGAAATAAAATAGTGTATTTTTTTTTCACTGCAGTTTTAAGGAAAAATACTCAGCAATGATGCTGACTGATGAATTTGCACATGGTTTGTCTTAAAGCATATTATATAATATTTATTAGTGTAATATAAAGCATATTACACTACCGGTCAAAAGTTTTAGATCGGTACGTTTTTAAAAGAAGTCTTTTCTGCTCACCAAGGCTGCATTTATTTGATTAAAAATACAAAAAAACACAGTAATATTGTGAAAAATGATTACAATTTAAAACAGCTGTTTTCTATATGAATATATAGAAAAGTGTAATTTATTCCTGTGATCAAAGCAGAATTTTCAGCATCATTAGAACTACTCCAGTTTTCAGTGTCACATGATCCTTCAGAATTCATTCTAATATGATGATTTGATGCTCAAGAAACATTTATGATTATTATCAATGATGAAAACAGTTTTTTACATTTTTATTTCAGGATTCTTTGATGAATAGAAAGTTCAAAAGAACAGCATTTATCTGAAATAGAAAGCTTTTGTAACATTAAACACTACCCTTCAAAAGTTTGGGGTCAGTAAGAATTTGTATTTTATTTTTGGGGGAAAGAAATAAAAGAAATCAATACTTTTATTAATCAAGGATGAGTTCAATTGATCAAAAGTTACAGTAAAGACATTTATAATGTTAGAAAAGATTATATTTGAAATAAATGCTGTTCTTTTGAACTTTCTATTCATCAAAGAATTTCGGAAAAAAAATTGTACACAACTGGTTTTCAACTGAAAATAATAATGAATGTTTTTTGAGCATAAAATTAGCATATTGGAATGATTTTTGAAGGATCATGTGACACTGAAGACTGGAGTAATGATGCTGAAAATTCAGCTTTCATCAGAGGAATAAATTACATTTTAAAATATATTAAAATAGAAAATAGTAATTTTAAATTGTCATAATATTTCACAATATTACTGTTTTTTATTTATTTTTTATCAAATAAATGCAGCCTTTGTGAGCAGAAGAGACTTTTAAAAACTTACCGATTTAAAACTTTTGACTGGTAGTGTAATATATGCTTTATATTAAACTAATATATATATATTAGTGTTTAATATGCTTTATATAGTGTTTAATATGCAGTGAAAAAAAAATACACTTTTATTTTATAACTATTTATAACTTTTGACCGGTAGTGTAATATATAAATATAAAAACACTGGTCAATGTTTTATATAGATATACATATACACACACACACACATATATATATATATATATATATATATATATACATATATATATATATATATATATATATATATATACACATATATACACATATACATATATATATATATATATATATATATATATATATATATATATATATATATATATATATATATACACACATATACATATACATATATATATATATATATAATATAATATAATATAATATAATATATATATACACACAGACATGTATATATATATATATATATATATATATATAAAACAGTGACCAATGTTTATACATATACATATATATATATACATATATATATAAAGATTACGGTCCCTATTAAACAGATTATTGTCCTGACTGAGTCTACAGCTATAGCATATAGCCTATACAAGTAATGTTTCTCATAATACAGAATATCCACTCCAAATAAAACTATACACAAGCACACCATAAGCTAAGTTTCTCGGTCTACAAACGGCACTACATTCTTGCTGTCACTGGTCACCTCTCTACAAACTCTTGACAACTTGTCAGAAAACGCTAAAAAAAATTCTTGTAAGTCGGTTTACGCCAGCTAAGAAATAAGTATGAATTTAGACTCATTCAATTATTTACACAAAACACTCGGCTACGGCCATACTATGTTTATACTGCGTGGACCTTGCCGTAACATTTCAGACAGGAGAAACTAGACCCACAGTGCACTCATGACCACTACAGCTGTTCATTCAGGCCTGATCAGAAGCCAGTTCTCAGATGACCAGCGCTATGAATGGAGCGGCCACAGCTTCGGTCGAAAGGACTATTAAGGTATGAACGCCGAGCTGCTCTTAAGCGGCGACATTGGAAAAAAAGATGATCTTCATTCCTGCTGTTGTTCGTAGGGAGTGAGTTTAGAGCCTCTCTCAGACTGTGTTATGCTTTGCTCTGGTGTTTAAGCCCTGACATCATACAGGAAGGTATTTTTCCCCTTTGCATTGCCAAAGAACAGGCCCACGCATGGTCCAGACAGAGCGGAGGGAGACGCTCAAGTGCAGAGGGACAAGCTCATGAAAATGTGACTGGATAGATGTGGATCGTCCACATATGAGATCTGAAAGACAGCTCTTCTTGCTTGAGACATGGAGATCTGGGAAACAGATATCATAGCACACCTGTAAAAAGTAACTAAGTAACGAAATTAGTTACTTTTAGGAGTAACACAATATTGTAACTCATTACTTTTAAAGGGGTCATGAACTAGTTTTTCAAAAAATGTTATATTGTTGTCTGAGGTCAACTTATGACGTTCGCTTGGTTTTTACATTCAAAAACATCAAAATGAATAAGTAATAGGCTATTTTCTACCCTATTTTTGAGCCTAGCTCAAAAACGCTCGGTTTTTATGGGCTTCTCGCATTGAAGACTTGGAAGTAAACGCTCACTGCTGTGAGTGGATAACAGTTATGAATATTATAAGGAGTTTCAACTCACTCGTCAGTAACGATTAGACTGATACACATGTACACATAATTATTAGATATCAAACGATCTGTAACAGTGCAATACTAGCCTATCAGATTATTATTATTTTTTAAATCAAAATTGTGCGACCAATTTGGTCGCATATGCGACCAAAATTTGTAAGGGTGCGACTAAAATTTTTCCAAGGTCGCACCGGTGCACCTAACGTCCTCGCGTCCGCTGCCTCTCCACGAACGAAGCGCTTGTTCTCCTTTGTCGGAACTCACACTCATGGTTGGATCATATCGTGGTCTAAACCAATCAGAGACAGAGATAGAGCGGGTCTTTGCCTCTGATTGGCTGTGGTAGGCCTACACTGCTCCGTGCTGTGTGACTGAAATTGCGACCTGAGCACCAGAGAATCAGTTACGGCAATCAGCATCAGCAAAAGAAACGCAAGAAAACAAGACGACGAACAATGAAAAGAAATGGACCCATAGAGTTTTTTGATCGGTTCTGATGTCGGTAACTTACTGGAGAAATTAAGAAAATACACATACTACTTATTATTACTATAAAGACGTTATTTAAAAAAAGAATTTATCTTGCGAGCCTTTCTGTGTATAATAATATTACACATTTTTTGCTATTCGCAGTCCAAGAGAGAAAGAGAGAGAGAGATTTCTCACGCGGAGCCACAGCGCGCACAACACGACAGCTCTGCTTAATGAGTGACGACGGCAGAACTAAACATTCAAACGTAGCCTGGTTACACTTTAGGTCTGTGATATTAGTCTGATTTTATTTTAGATTTCGGCTTCCAAAGATTATTAAAAAAATTATTGAGGTAAAACCATTAAAAACTACAGCCACATTCGGTCTTGCGCAGCTTCCTTCCCTTCGCAGCAGTGCGCTGTCATTTCTCCCTAAAACTCAAACTTAACGACAGAATCAGCTCGTGATTGTTGTTAAATGCAGTCCAGCTACTGTTGCTAAATTGCGGGACTCGTTTAATAATAAAAAGAGCTATTAAAAGCACAAAAGTCTGCACAAGAGATGCTATTCCCAAGGCGACACGCGCTCCGAAACAGACCGTAACGAGACAAGCAAATTATACTTTGGGTTTCATGTGCGTGTCTAAACTATCAAATGTACACAAAAATATGTCAAAATGACCGGCTTGTATTCACAGCTCTTGAATTAATAACTTCAGCTTTAATAAGCATTATCTATCTATGATAAAATATGCAGTGTTATTTTACATTTGATTACTTTATTAGATTTCTTTTTAGACCATACTTGAACAGTAGCTAATGTTAATAGACCTTCCTGAAATTAAAGCACTGTGTAGGCCTATATAATGTGCATCTTAGTTTAATTGTTTATCTTTGTTTATAAAACAAAAAGAACCGATAAGTATACTGTTAAAGTACCATATCGATAAGCAGTATCGGTAAGAGTAGTAATACCATTAAAACCGTATGGATACCCATCCCTACTCCCCGGTCAATGCTCCGACAACAGCCCAGACATGGAGCTACTTCAGCCACCAGTCTCCCCAGTCCCTGTAAGATGCCAAGCCCTGGTCCTTCGTCGGAGATGGCATCCGACTCAAGAGGTAGAGCCTACCGAGCCTGAGCTAGAGACTCAAAATAGTTAGTTTGGCAGCTCAGTGAAGCACTAAAAAAAAAAAAAAAAATTATATACAGTATAATTGTGCTTCAAATAAAAAAAAAAAGTATTTACCTACACCTTATTCTTGTTTAAAATCATTTACATAATATATATGAATGTATATGGAGCATGATAAAAAGCTGAGCTTGAAATTGTGGCGTTAAAGGCGACGCGAGCCGAGGAAACATTTGGGTGCACCTAAATTTTGTGCTGGTGCACCTAAATAAAAAAGTTAGGCGCACCAGTGCAACCAAGGCAAAAAGTTAGTCTGGAGCCCTGCATAAGTGTGTTGCACCATTCCTGTCGGATCCAATATAGAAGGCACAGCACCGTTTTCTAATCTTAATCGGTCTGCAAATCCAGTCTCGACCTGTGTCTTGTTTTCAAAACAATCCTCAGTGAAATGAAGCGAACAAACGGACAATGTTTTACCCACATCAGCTGGAACGTCATTAAAAATAAATTTGGAAAAAAAAGGAAAAAAAAATTCCTATTGGAATCCAGAGGAAGCTTATGCAGCGACTGTCTTCTTCCAAAACCAGGCACTGCACAATATTTTGTAAATGTCATTTTTATTGCTCGGTAGCTCTATCCGGTTTGTCATCACGAGGTAGGCCCATGTTATTTAGCTATGCGTGTAATGCGCGAATCGGTGGGCAGGGGTAAAGTAGCCGTGTTGAAGTAGGCGTTGATCTTCTTCAGCAGGGGTGGTGTTTTATCCTCTTTGACGTCATAGTTCCCCACTTTGAAAAACAAGTCGTTTGCTGAGCCTGGTGTCAATAAAAGCATTTATTGGACTAACAAGGACGTTTTCAGTTCTGAAATTTACAGGATATTCTTATAATATGATGACCTCTTAGATGTCAAAAGCTCAAGGAAAATTTGATTTCTCAGTTCACCACCCCTTCAAAAGTAACTTACCCGAAGAGTGCGTGTGTGTCATATACATATTGTAACGGAGCAGGCTCCCGCACCACCTCCTCTTCACCACCGGAGGGAACCGTCTCCGGAATATTAACTTTACCCATCGAACTCCATTTCCCATCATGCCTCATACCTGGGACTGATTGCACTCACACCTGCACCTCATTCACACACACTCATATAAGCCTCATTCACACACTCATTCAGTGCGAAGTCTTGATCTGCCCCGGCCATCATTTCTGAGTGTTATTTCCCTGAGTTTGTTTCCTGTGTTTGATCTTGGATTGTTTATCGTTGCTGACCCTTCTCTGCCTGCCCTGACTCCGGACTGTTTACTGGACTCTGATTCTCTCTGCCTGCCCTGACCTCGGATTGTTTACTGGACTCTGATTCTCTCTGCCTGCCTCGACCCTTTGCCTGGTTACCTGGTTTGTCTCAGCCTTGCCTTCTCTGTTCTGTTTGCCACTGTTGGACCTTGCCTGTTTTGACTATTCTAATAAATGCTGCAAATGAATTCCCCTGACTCCGCCTCTTCACTACAGAAGACTTTGCCAACACTCGATCCAGCAGCAGTCAGGCAGCTCGCCACCGAGGTCGCATATGCGACCAAAATTTGTAAGGGTGCGACTAAAATTTTTCCAAGGTCGCACCGGTGCACCTAACGTCCTCGCGTCCGCTGCCTCTCCATGAACGAAGCGCTTGTTCTCCTTTGTCAGAACTCACACTCATGGTTGGATCATATCGTGGTCTAAACCAATCAGAGACAGAGATAGAGCGGGTCTTTGCCTCTGATTGGCTGTGGTAGGCCTACACTGCTCCGTGCTGTGTGACTGAAATTGCGACCTGAGCACCAGAGAATCAGTTACGGCAATCAGCATCAGCAAAAGAAACGCAAGAAAACAGACGACGAAGCTGCTCAAGCTTCACAATTATCCTTGCATCACCATCAGCTGAGCCGACTCACTTCTCTCACCGAGGATCTAGTTCAATCACTACAGAACTTACGAGTATCATCCTTCAGCGTGCCCGCTGAACATTCACAAGGTGCATCTTCCCACGCTGTCAACACTGCTGGCCACCCTCGTCTTGCTTTTCCAGAGAAATTTGATGGTTACCCAACCAAATGCAAGGGTTTTCTGCTACAGTGCACGCTTTACATCGATCAGCAACCATCATTCTACCCCAATGACGCTGGACGCATTGCATTCGTTTGCTCACTACTCACCGGCAAGGCGTTGGAATGGGCTACGGCAGTTTGGAGACCCAATGGTTCTGCATTTCCCTCATTCACGGGATTTCTTCAGCGATTCCGTGATGTCTTTGAACACTCCACTGCAAAAGGGAATCCGGGAGAACAGTTGTTAAACCTCTCTCAAGGATGAAACACCGCTGCAGAGTATGCTCTCACTTTTCGCACTCTCGCGGCTCAAACCAACTGGGTCGATGATACTCTTAAAACACTCTTCAGAAAAGGACTATCAGTCGAGTTACAGTCTGAGTTGGCCTGCCGAGATGAGGGCAGAAACCTGAATGAATTCATTGATCTCGCCATCCAGGTCGATAATCTGATGCGTTCTCGCCGCCACCCTCGAGCCCCACCACGATACACACACGAAGCCGCCATGGCACCCGAACCCATGCATCTAGGGTTCACCCATCTCTCTCCAGAGGAACGAGAACGCCGTCAGCAAAACCGCCTCTGCCTGTATTGTGGTCAGCCAGGCCACATGAGAATCGATTGTCCCGTTCGCCCGGCCAATAGGACCCAAGCGGTGAGTCACAAAGAAAACCAATGCACATCCAACCTCTTACTACCCATTCGTTTGTCCGTCCGGGACCAAATCATTTCAACCACTGCCATGATCGATTCAGGAGCTGCGGGGAACTTCATTTCCCGCGAATTCGCTTCTTTACATCAGCTAAAATTGAAACCCTGTTCTTCTTCTTTGACAGTGGAGGCGCTAGACGGACGCCCCATCGGAGGAGGAAGAATTCACCGGGTGACCGAAGAGATCACAATGCACATCGGGGCCCTGCACTCGGAAAAAATCCAATTCTACGTCATTCAAGCTCCACATCATAGCATAATACTCGGCCTGCCTTGGTTACGCATCCACAATCCACACATCTCTTGGAGGGAAGGTCAAATCACTCAATGGGATGTCACATGTCACGAGCACTGCCTGACTAGGGTCACTCAGATTCCGCAACCCGTCTCAACTAACCCCACTTCTGATCAACAAGAAATAAAACTCCCTCCAGCATACGCAGATCTGACTGAAGCCTTCAGTAAGAGGAAAGCATCACAACTTCCTGAACATCGATCCATTGACTGTGCCATCGAACTCATGCCCGGAGCCATTCCACCTAAAGGTCGAATTTTTCCATTATCTCAGCCAGAATCTGAAGCCATGAAGCAGTACATTGAAGAGGAGTTAACCAAAGGTTTCATTAGACCCTCAACATCTCCAGCATCAGCAGGTTTCTTCTTTGTTAAGAAAAAGGATGGAGGGTTGAGACCCTGTATTGACTATCGTGGACTCAATGAGGTGACTGTTAAGTTCCGCTATCCCTTACCTCTTGTTCCAGCCGCCCTCGAACAACTCCGCCAGGCCAAATATTACACCAAACTGGACCTTCGCAATGCCTATAACCTCATTCGCATTCGGGAAGGAGATGAATGGAAAACGGCATTTTCAACCAGCAGTGGCCACTATGAATATTTGGTTATGCCGTTCGGTCTGTCTAACAGTCCTTCTGTCTTTCAGTCATTCATGAACGATGTTTTTCGGGACATGTTGGATAGATGGGTGATCGTATACATCGACGACATTCTAATTTTCTCAAATTCCCTAGAAGAACACATTCAACACGTCAGAATGGTCCTGAAACGTCTACTGCAGTACCAACTCTACGCCAAAGCAGAGAAATGTGAATTTCATCAAACCAGCACAGCATTTCTCGGGTATATAATCAGTCAGGAGGGAGTAGCTATGGACGACAAAAAAGTCAAAGCAGTGTTGGACTGGCCCTTACCCCAAACCGTCAAAGAATTGCAACGTTTCCTGGGCTTTGCCAACTTCTACCGACGTTTCGTCCGAAACTTCAGCACTGTAGCCGCACCGCTCACCGCCATGACCAAACGTCAAACCCACCGGCTGCAATGGACTTCGGAAGCAAATCAAGCATTCGACAGACTCAAAGCCCTGTTCACTTCTGCTCCCATTCTCCGACACCCAGACCCAGCGCTTCAATTCATCGTGGAGGTGGATGCCTCCAACACAGGAGTGGGGGGCATTCTCTCGCAACGCCAAGGTGATCCCGAAAAAATTTTCCCATGTGCCTTCTTCTCCAGAAAACTGTCCCCAGCTGAACGGAACTACGATGTAGGTAACCGCGAATTGTTAGCCATGAAACTTGCTCTCGAGGAATGGCGACACTGGCTGGAGGGAGCAACTCAACCCTTCATTATCCTTACCGATCACAAGAACCTCGAATACCTTCGGTCAGCCAAACGTTTGAACCCCCGTCAGGCCAGGTGGGCCTTGTTCTTCACCAGATTTCAGTTTACTGTCTCCTATCGTCCAGGGTCCAAGAACATTAAAGTTGATGCTCTCTCCCGCCAGACAGATGAATCTCAACCCCCTGTCACAGATAACATTATCCCAGGAAAACTCCTAATGGCTCCGGTGCAGTGGGATATTATCACAGAAATCGAGCAGTTCAACAGTCAAGCAGAACCTCCAACCGAGTGTCCTGAGGGTCGCTTATTCGTTCCAGAACCTTTGCGCTCACAACTCACAGAACAGATACACTCCACACCCAGTTCTGGACATCCCGGCATAACAGCGACCACCCATTTGCTCCGGAACCGCTTCTGGTGGCCAACTTTACAGTCTGATACGACCCGACACATCCAGAACTGCATAAGTTGTAACACGTCCAAATCCTCTCGACAACTGCCAGCCGGACTCTTAAATCCACTCCCCATACCGCAACGCCCCTGGTCTCATATAGCCATCGACTTCATCACAGATTTACCCAAGTCACAAGGTCACACTGTCATACTCACCATTGGGGATTGTTTCTCCAAGGCTTGCAGATTAACTCCTCTTCCCAAACTTCCTACGGCTCTGGAAACTGCTGAACATCTTTGCAACCAGGTCTTCCGCTTATATGGCCTCCCCGAAGACATCGTCTCTGACTGAGGACCTCAGTTCACCTCCAGGGTATGGACATCTTTCTTCAAACATCTCAACGTCAACATCAGCCTCACTTCCGGTTATCACCCCCAATCCAACGGACAAACTGAACGTCTCAATCAAGATGTAATTCGTTTCCTACGATCCTACTGTCAACAACACCAAGCTGAGTGGAGCAGGTATCTATTCTGGGCCGAATACGCTCAGAATTCCCTCATCAAACCCGCCACTGGAATCACTCCATTCAAATGCATCCTGGGCTTCCAACCGCCACTCTTCCCATGGTCTGGTGAACCCACTGATTTACCCTCTGTCACCGAATGGCTACAACGGAGTGAAGAGGTCTGGGATCAAGCACACACTCACCTGCGTCACGCTGTCAGACGACAAGAACTCCAGGCCAATCGTCATCGCCGCACCGCCCCAATGGGTTTGGCTCTCAACCAGGGACCTCAGACTTCGACTTCCATGTCGCAAACTCAGTCCCAGGTATGTTGGTCCGTTTCAAATTGTTAGACAAATCTCACCAGTATCATTTCGATTAGACCTGCCCGCTAATTACCGTATTTCCCCCACGTTCCATGTATCACTCCTGAAACCTGCCGGTGGTCCGGGAGGAGAATCGGAGGAGGGAGCCACAGGTCCAAACCCCCCATCCATGACGGCGAGGAGGCGTATCGTGTGCACGAATTGCTCGACTCCAGGCGCCGGGGTAACGTCCTCCAGTATCTGGTTGACTGGGAGGGGTTCGGTCCGGAGGAGCGATCCTGGGTAAAATCTGGAGATATCCTAGATCCCACACTCACGGAGCAGGCTCCTGCACCACCTCCTCTTCACCACCGGAGGGAACCGTCTCCGGAATATTAACTTTACCCATCGAACTCCATTTCCCATCATGCCTCATACCTGGGACTGATTGCACTCACACCTGCATCTCATTCACACACACTCATATAAGCCTCATTCACACACTCATTCAGTGCGAAGTCTTGATCTGCCCCGGCCATCATTTCTGAGCGTTATTTCCCTGAGTTTGTTTCCTGTGTTTGATCTTGGATTGTTTATCGTTGCTGACCCTTCTCTGCCTGCCCTGACCCCGGACTGTTTACTGGACTCTGATTCTCTCTGCCTGCCCTGACCTCGGATTGTTTACTGGACTCTGATTCTCTCTGCCTGCCTCGACCCTTTGCCTGGTTACCTGGTTTGTCTCAGCCTTGCCTTCTCTGTTCTGTTTGCCACTGTTGGACCTTGCCTGTTTTGACTATTCTAATAAATGCTGCAAATGGATTCTCCTGACTCCGCCTCTTCACTACACACACACACATATATATATATATATATATATATATATATATATATATATATATATATACACACTATTTTTACTATAATTTTTTTTATTATATTATTTTAATTATATAATTGTTTTTTCATATAATAGCTTGCTTTTTTCTCACTCAACTTTATCTATTCGCTGACATCATCATAGTCATGTGGGCTATTGATTAACAGTAACCATTAGCAAAATAGCTATTTAGGCATTGCTTAGGCAATTTAGCATGATAAATGCAATAAATTGTACATTTGTTCATGACGTTTCACTTAGAAATACGTCAAATTACAGAGATAAAACAAATGGCACATTCACACTGATTCTCACACCATTACCAAATGGTAAAGTAAATATTTGACTTCAGAGAAATCCTCCTATGAAAAGCTTACATGTATGACTTTGCACATTGGGATGTGGGATAGGAGACAGTATTTTATATTTAAAAAAATGACACTTCAGCTTAAATAATATAAGATCTTAAATCTGAATGTTCAGCTCAGGCTGTTCTTTGACCCATGAGGTTTCTTCTAGTCTGAAGGATCATCCAGACGGTGCACTCAGGCCCATTCTGTAAGTGAGCTGACACTTTCACTTTTACAGTGCACAAGAGAGACGGAAGCGGGGAAAAAGTGGAGGAAGAGAGAAAGAATGCAGTGAAGTAATTTTTCAGCTTTCATATGGTTTCCAGGACAATAATACAAGCACATAAATCCAAAATATGAGGCCAATTATTGTGGCGGTAAAGCACACACAAGTTCTGTTTCAAGGTCACATATAAGCCAATGTTGTTATTGTGAACTAAAACTTTATTACAAATCATTTATACTATTTGAAATAAAACATAAATATTATAAAATAACAAAAATAAATACTGAATAAATAAAAGCTAATTAAAGTATGAATAAATACTATAGTAGTATATAAATAACACACACACACACACAGCAATAATAATAATAATAGTGATGGCCTAAGCAAGCACCACTAATAACTTGATTTTGAGAATAAACAGACCCTGTTTATGCCATTTTAGAAAATGACATAATGGCCCATTGGTGAAGATGATACATTTCTTATGAGTCACAAAGGCATGATATCATCACTCAGAGACGCTATATGCACATGAAATCTGGGCTTTTACTGCTGCATGTTCCAGTAGTAAAGATAACCACAACTAATCATTACAATCTCCTGTTGACTGAGGGTTCGCTTGGACGAGAAGACATACTTACACAGAGCTCAACATGCTTAAAATACACAGCTGCCTTACTACACAAAGACAAACATTGTGCCAAATGCTTTCACCAGCAACCGGCCAGTAAATATTTATGAAAAATAAAAATAAAATCAAGTCACTGACTCACACGGCCAAAAGCGGCCATGGACCAATCAGAGCAGAGCTGCAGAGCAATCAGTCAGACTACAGCATGACATCATGAGTCATGACATCAGCCCCTGAAACTAAACACCCCTCTCAATCCTCGCTTTGCTCTTTTCTCTGAAACAAGTTCAAGGACACAGAGAAGAAAACAGAGTGTTCTGGCTGTTCTCACATTAGTGCGGACGATTTTTTGGCCTGAGATTGGAACATGACATCATAGTTTACATTTTTAGACATTTTTAGTGTCTTTAGACAAACTGGACTCGCATACCAGTACTGATCCTTACTATGCTGGGACTTTACACATTGTTATATTTACATAGTGTTGTTGCATCGTAAAAGTTTATTGAATTGTGTTGTATAGTGTTTATAAATTAATTTGTTTCCTGTATATTTTTTTTTAAACAAATTTAAATCAAGAAAAATAGTGTAAGACATGGGAAGCAAAATTACACTATGCTTGTTTTCAGAGAATATATAGTTTATTTAGTATCAACCTCACCATGAATAAACTATGATTATATGGTTAAAATATGAATACAAATTTGAATGCTATAAATGCTTGAATTAATTTAAGATTTATTTTACATCAAGTAAATGCATCTTGCTTAAGGATGTTTAGATATTTTGATGGGAAAACAAGACAAAAAAACTGATCAGTGTTATTTTAGTGTCATTGATACTATTATATTTTTAGATAAATTTCTGAATTAGAGTTTATTTTTATTTTGTTTTCACTTCAATTTTAGTTTAGTAATTTAGTTGGTTTTCAGATTTTCGAAAATATATCTATATAGTTTTTACTTAGTTTATTTATTAGTATTAGTTTTGTTTACTAGTTACCTAACGTTATTAGTTTTATTTACTTCATACTCAGGCTAACTAAACGAAAATGAGAAATGTTGGTAACTAAACTCCGTTTAAGTTTTTTATATTTTATTTTAGTTAATATTTATTTTGTTTTAAATAACACATTTTTATATATACTTTTAAAAATAAATAAATAAATAAATATATATATATATATATATATATATATATATATATATATATATATATATATATATATATATATATATTTCACAGTGTATGTATTATATATTTAGCAGACATAAGTGTCATACAACAGTTAATTTTATTTGTTGGTGGTCCAAGAATGTTGTTATTTTGTATTTACTGCACTGGAACTTTTCACTGTTTGTATCACTCCAATTGTCTGTGGGTTGAGAGTATGTGAGCAGTAAAGAGTGGAACCAGAGATTTTGCCTGAAGCAAGGAGGTTTTTAAAAAGTGGAAAATCTGTGTTTTCTCTCACTCTACACTGTAAAAACAAAAACTCAACTCATATTTCGTTTCTTTTTTGCATGGCCTTTTTTGAGTTTCAAATACACCCAAAAGTTGAGATAACTTTTTTTAATTTTGTCAATTCAAATACATTGGACAAATCAATTGGATAAACACTGGTAAATTATGTTTAGTTTACTAAAAAAATCATTTTTACAGTGTAGAATCGCTCAGAGTGAGGTTTCTCTTCTTTCCGTGGTTTCTCTACTGAAGATTGAGAAATGTATGGTGTTGTTTGTTATTGTTTTTTGTTTTCATGCACTTTAAGTCAATGGTGTCCAAAATGGTTTGTTTACAAACATTCTTCAAAATATCTTTGTGTACTACAGAAGACAGTCACTCATACAGGTTTGGAAAGACTTGAAAGGGAGTACATGATGACAGAATTTACATTTATGGCTGAACTATCCCTTCAAGTCGGTTTATTAAGCCATACTCCTCATGGGACTGCTGACTAGTCCTCACAGTGTAGCGGATTTCAGGTTATACTGTCCTTGTAGGGAGATTTTGACCCAAACACACACTCATTCCCAAATATACATACATTTCAAAAAGATTACCACAAAATAGCCATAATACCAAAAATGGAAAAAAAAACAATCTGATAACACTGTGATACAGTCACCCAAGAATCCAAATGTGCTTCCCAAAACTGAACGCGGTGTGAAAACAGACTCCACACACTCAAACACAAATGGATGCACGCACACGTGGCAGTGCGATTAAAACCGAAGCGTTCATGTGTACAATCAGCTGTGTTGAGCCAGTCAGACTGAGGCGTCTTTCTGCTGTTGCTGTGGTCCTCATCAGATCTGCCTCTCTTAACTAGTTTTCCGCCTGACAGACACAACATAACACACATACACGCATGCACACACACGCCTACCACCATCTGTCCGGGCTATCGCAGAGATCACAAGCCGTCTGTGGTAAACCTGTCTTCCCCACAGAAACGCTACAGATACAAACCTGAGCTTCCAAAGCAGATGAGAAGTTAATAACGAAGCAGTGGCTTTTCCTCTCAAATCCACGGCAAACTTTTGTCTCATGTCATTTTCTCCACAATTTGCATGGAACGGATCAGCCTTGCGCACTTTCCCCCCTTAAAACCAGTGCTGTCTTTCCTCCCAGACAGGAAAAGCACTCCAAATACACACACACACACACACACACGCGCGCGCGCACAAGTATTCCCCTCGTGCACAGCGATGACTCATTTCCACAATCCTTCTGAAGACGCATGTGAAGACCATCCCTACACTCCCAAACACACTCCAGCCTCCTTTTGTTGAAGCCTCAACCATAAACGCACTCATAAAAGCGTGCGCGCCTGCATTCGCGTGCGTGCCCTACAGATCAACAAATTGAGTCACCTTTTAATCCCGATCCACTCTGAATAAGCCCTTCCACATGTATTCCTCTCCTCCCGGCGGCAGCGGGTCAGTTCCTGCACTTCATTTCTGCCAGAGCAGTGTTCTTGAAGTGACCACAACAACAGAGCTGCGTTCCTCTGGTCTCACCCTCTCTCTTTTCCTATCTCAGTTTTCCTAAGCAGGGGTGTGTGCGCTGAGGCTTAGGCAACCCCTGGAAGAAAATGCAGCGATCTCTGGGTCCTAGTGCTCAACGGGTGCACTCAAAGATGCCATTGTCTGTGGCTCAGGGGGAAGCCCTGCTCGCCAGAGTCACTACAGAGGCTGCAGGTGGCATAACCATTAGCGTGCCAGGACTGGGGAATTCGAGGACGATTAGGCTACATCTAAACCAGAGGTAACGTTAGGCATCTCTGACCCTTGAGATCCTTTTTTTTTTATATATATAGCTCGAACTCTAAAGAAACACACTTGAACAAGCTAATCGAGATCTTCAGGATTGCTAGAAAGCTACAAAGGCGAGGACCAAAATTGCCCAGCCCAGGTCAATAGCCTACTTATCCCGATTCATTTGAAAACACATCTTTGGGGCAGATTAACTAAACAGGGAAAATTAGTGTGAGAGCGCAACTCCAAAAAATCGCAGAGTGAAAAGTTCCACGTGTGATCTACTGACAACACGCAAATTAAAGAACACAGACGAAGCTAGATCATTTCCATAATGACCAACGCAATGTAGTACAACACCAGTACATTGACGAGTGCAAACCTTAAATCACCTTGCGTGATTCATTTAAATAGCCTACCCATAAATTTAGCGTCTGAGAGGGAAACTCCTACAAATGCATATGCAATAAGGTCAGCTGCAAAAATAACCCTGTCCACGCCTTTTCAGCGCTAATATTTCACTGCGTGTCTTTAGTAAATCATGACAGTAGTAGTAGTAGAAAACGAGTAAAAAGAAATCTGATTCAAGGTGAGAAGATCTAAATGTAATGCCACAATCAAAACTTTTCACATTTCACTTTAATCGGGACAGCTATAAAATAACGGTTTTCTATCTAGAAAATGCAATGCAACTTGTACCATAATGTGGCGAGCAGGACGAGGCCGAGGGACGTGAGTGATAATGAATGACACCTGTGAGACGGACGAGTCTCGCATCTCTCACGGAGGAGCGGAAGCATAAAAGGAGGAGCGATCACAGTGAAGATCGAGAGAGGAACAGGCCTGATTTTATGTTGTGTTTTGTTTCTATTTTGTGTAGCCAGCAGTCGTCCGCGAGGGGCTGCTGGCAGATACTTTTGTTTTTGTATTTGTTTTATTTGATAAAAAATGTTGAATGTTTGCCGGTTCCCGCCTCCTCCTTCCCTGAATCTTAAACCCCGTTACACATAATTTACATAGTATTAGGGTATTTCAATCTAATCCTTCTCTAACTGGCACATAAAACCAAAACAAAATGTTACTGGTTTGCATTATAGACAGCCATTTCTCGTTTAAGCGGGAGGCCAGAATAAGCTGCAAAATGAACCAGACCTCATGCAGACTGTCAAAAACCTGTCTATGCGAGACAATGGCAGGCAACTGACCACTCAGACACTGGCTGGGGGGAAATATGCAAGGAATGGGTAAAAAAAACAAAGCACATTTTGAACTCAGTGCATGAAATAGGCCTCTCTGTGCGCTGCATTTCTGCTTTTCTCAGGAGACTAATAACAGGCTTCAGCAGAAGACGAAATATGCTGAGAAGATACCAAGGGCACTGTAGATCTCTGACATTAATAACATTATCTCTCCTCTGGCAGTCATACTTCTTTTTAGTGGGTTTTAAATGCTTTTACAGTAGTTAAGCACAATGTACGTCACATAAATAAAAGGGTTACCTCGAAAAAAAAAGAGAAAAGACAAAGACATTAACTCCAGGTGAGCCACAATTGCAGGGTGAAAGACAAGATGATTGTCTGAGTGATTGATTGAAAGGTTGGAGATAAAGTGAGAGAAAGGAAGATTACAGGGAAAGCAAAAAGAGGGGGAAAAAGATATCGCCCTTGCATGCTCGTCTTCAGCGGCGGCTCGGATCGATAGTAATCCAGAGAGCAGGAGTTGTTTATTTTGGAAAGTCTGAGAGGCCTGAAAGGGTGGCTGCTTTCTCACCGAGCCATTAATCAGATGGAGGGGAGGAACCACCGTGTCAATGCCCACATGCCTCTCCACATACCACACAGCAGACACACATCACTGACTTACTGTAGTCGTAGCTCACACACCCGCTGGGCAGCCCGGCTCCTCCTCACTGACGCATGCTATTGAGAGCCAAACCATCTGAAAACACACAGGACACAAAAGTAATCAGGTTATCTGGTAGAGAGTGACCGGTCCTTAGGGGAAACTGACTTGATTTTTATCTAAAGTGCATCTATAGGGTTTTAAGTACTGTATATAAATAGAACGGCATAGTAAAATTTATCATATAATGTAATAGAGCCACACTCACAGGCATAACGAAAGCTTTACATGTCGGTGTGACATAAGTTTGTCCTTTAAAAGAACTCACTCAGACCATTACAGAGGTTCAAATTATGAGTTGCTTCCTAACACATTTATTGGAGAAATACTGTAGACAGAGCGATGCAGTGAACTGTGGGCTTAATTTAAAGACCCCATGAAATGGTTTCATGGACTGTAGGACAAATCAAGGTCTTTAAAAAGGCAAGAGCCTTAAAGGAAAAGCTCACCCAAAAATGAAAATTCTGTCATCATTTTCTCACGCTTATGTCATTCAGAATTTTGATAAGACAAAAGAACAAAAATTATCCAACAATTTTCAAAGTTTTGAGGTAACTAACAGACCCCAAATATGATGATCCCCTTGCAAGGGCTCCAATGCATAAAAGCATATGTTTTTTTTACACAGCAGCAATACAATATACATATAAGCCTAATTTCACTCACCCGACTATCACTTGAAGAAATCCATCCCTCTGTCCTTTGAAATGTGTTTTAGGATGTGTATCGCGGAATCATAAAAATGGAATTGACTGTATAACGCGGAATTTCACGGAGTTTGTAAAATTTTTGATGAATAAACACAAAGCAGGTAAACTTAAATGAAAAAAAATTGCGCTATCGGTGTCTCTGAACATTAAACTGCAAAAAGACTATTTAAAGGGTAACTAAACACTAAAACAACTTTTTTTAGTTAATGATCTGTAGGAATGGAACTTCATAAATGCTGTTCATTGATTCGAGTACATTTTTTGACATTTGGGTTTAAAGTGGTTTAATTCTACAATATATGGTGTAAAAACGTGCTGCCCTCTTCAGGTTGAACGGTGGCTACTGCAGTTGAATTTTCCTATTGGAAGTTGTGGTACCCTCTGACGTCAGAGGGTACCAGCTAACCACGCCCTTGCCTACAGAGAGATGCGTCTCAGGTGCACGCCCCCCCCTCCGCTGGGCTCTGCCCACTTTCCAGCATTTTTCAAATATTGCCAATGGGTGGAGTCAGGCTCTGACCAGGGGTTTAGTTACCCTTTAAAATATGAATCCTGTATGTTCTGAGTGTCTGACTGTGTGAATGAATGGTAGCCTAGAAATATAGACGCACCCTAGCGGAAGCAAAATTTATTTTGCAGCCAGTGTAGTCTAGCAACTCTCCGTTGGCTTTCGAGCTGGAAAAACCAAACTCTAGTCAGGCCAATCACATCATGTATATAGTTGGTTGGCGGGCTTAATATAATGACGGCAGAGTTGTGACGGTTCCGCGTGAACTCCCTGCTTCTTGAAAACAAAGAAGATGACCGCTGCTGCTGGCGAACAGCGGTCTTTCGAATCGACTTTGGCCGCGACTCTGTAGGACTTGGAGTTAAGCTTTTCTTTGAGAAAAGAATAAAGAACGGCACTTAAGTCATTCTTAAAAAAGGAAGATGTGTTTGGAGTTTTGCAGACCGGATATGGCAAAAGTTAATATATCAACTGGTGGGAAAACGCATGGGACTCACTCAGCCACAACCGTTCGTTGCTCTGGTTGGTTGTAGCACTATCCTATTGCGTGCAGAGGGAATTTGAAAGACAACCATTTATTCCGCCTCTCGGATTGAGGCATGCCAATGGTGAGTTCCCAGACCAAACATCTTGATGTGGGCCTGGCTTGTCAGGCTAAATGAATGGCACAGACGCACGGTTTGGTCTACCACACACACACACACACACTGAAGTAGCCTACTGGTGACGCTCGCTGTGTTTTCAGCCTATATGAGAACATGAATGCATGAACTTCATCTCCAGAGCCACTCTGACAGTCACTTCAGCAGCATTTTACCTTCATTTGAGAAAAACTAATCTTCGTTATATATGCTTTTTGATTATTTAAAATTCTTTAAACCATTAAAATTGAGTCCAGAAAACTGAAAACAGATTTTGGCAAAAAAAATCAAATGGAATTTGAGATTTTGTATTTATTTTTATAGAAGTTTTCTTTTACACTTAATTTCATTCCAGAAAAGTTTTTAGTTAACTCAAATGATCCTAAAAATACATAATAATAAAAAATGCATTCCTTTCTCTCCCAAAATTCATTTTGGGAGTCCGAAACAGCTTGCCAAAGCACACTTTCCAGAAAGTTTCGCTCCTGCTCATAAACTCCTTCGAACTACCATTGGTCTGTGCCGATGATGTCATAGGCGTGGCTCTGAGGCTCCACCTTCTTTGACATGTAAATTATCTTCAGTTTATTTCTTCTGTTGAGTCCCTCGAGGTTGGACGTCCACAAGAAAAAAAACATGAACACCCTGGAGAGCTGCTTTATGGAAGAAAATTAAGTTGTAATTCTAATTAAAAGAGACACCGATACTGTTTTTCATGTTTAATAATGTAAAGCTGCTTGCTTTTAAACTATTGAAAAAAGGGGGATATAAATAAATGTGACGTGACTAAACTGGAGTGCTGAATTGCAGACGGTGCAAACATCCAAATTTTTTTTGTTTTTGTTTTTTTTGTTGTTGTTGCATGCAGCACTTCTTTTCATCCCAAAGCGAAGAACAAAAAATAACTTTGCCATGAGTATATCGGGGCCTTAAGTAAATGGATGATAAAGGAAACCAGTGCTGCACTGTCCTAAAGATGTGTGCACAGCATTTTGTTTGCAAAAATAAAAGTTATGGTGTAAAATATCAGAGAAAGCTGGAGTACATTTTGCTGATCAATGCAATTTAGCCAAGTAGGACATGTTAGTGGAACAATTACTAATCTTAAACAGACCCATTAGCTACCTTTAAAATCTGAGAGGACAATGCATGTAGGCTGATGGGAATCCTAAGATTCCTAAGCAACCTTAACCCAAAATATGGGATTAGTTAACAGTGTTGTTCCAGGACAAGTTGTTAATCCTACATGCTTAAATGCTAAAGAGCCATAACAGTCATGCAGTTCCAGTCGTAGTATCTTCGAAAGCAAGCGAGAAAATTCACAAATTGCGTTTCATTCCTTGCTCTAAAGAGAAGTGTCCTGGATAGCACATGCACCCTACGTCATAGTTACAGGGCTGAGACACTGGCATAGACTCAAGCTCCAGGGCAAAAATGTCAAATTTAAACACTCAGACCTTCAAACCAGATCGCACTCACAATGTGACTTTATTCATCGTGGCATACAGACAAGCTCGTCTAATGCCAAAACATCTCCATATGATTCATGAAACACTTCATCATCAAGAGGGTGCACGTGCACTCCCTATTCAAATCCCCTCACAATCTTCCTTTATTAATCCTAGACATTAGATTGTTTTCCAGAAACGCTTTCTAACGCGCATACAACAGGAGAATGGAGGCAGGGGGTTTTTGCCTTGCAGGAAGAGATGCACAAAAGCTCTTTTGTCTTTCAGGAGACCATAGGAAATGATGACCCACTTAATAGAACAATTTGTAGCGCTCCTGCATTGTGCGTTAAAAAAGGCCTCCCAGTGCCGAGAGACAAACAATAAACAAAGTCAATGAGGTAGGAAAAGCAAACAGAGCTTGCGAAGGGAAGAAATGTGTGTGTGTGTGTATGTGATGTCGGTCTTCGAGCAGAAGTTTCAGTAATGATGACTTCCATCTGCTGAGATGGGCATTGCAGGAGTAATGAACAAGCCAATCTGGTCACCGACATATAATTGAGGAGCTTGATTTCATCTGCTGTTTGTTTGTTTCCCCCCTTTTTATTTGCAAAACTCTCAGCTGGTGTTAATTGCGATCAAATTACTATCAAAAGTTGGAAGAAGATCAACTGGGAAAAATGAGCTAGGTTTCCTATAGCTTTCAGTCAGGAGGTTTTAGTCTGAATGGTAAGAAAGAGTATTGCTCTGATAGCCGATTTCACATAATCTTAATATGTCGTTTTAACTCCTCATTAAATGTTAGGTTATAACTGTATAAATAAAAGATGCTTCCCTCCGCCTCTTCTTCTTCTTCTCCCTGTTTGGGAATGACATCACCGAAGCATCGCTGCTATTTACGCCACTAATTAAATACCGTTCAAGTTTATATGAGATGCATCATCAGAACAGTTTCAACGAGAGCCGTAATTAAATGCAGTTTATGATAGCTATTCATACTCTAAACCGAAGCAGGACTTTCAAAGAATGTCCATATTTGAGTATCTTTAAGATATAGCCTGTAAATATACTGTATATATATATATATATATATATATATATATATATATATATATATATATATATATATATATATATATATATACAGAAAAAAACGTAATATTGTGAAATATCATTACAATTCAAAATAGCTGTTTTCTATTTTAATAAATGTTAACATTTTATTTATCCTAGTGATGTAAAGCTGAATTTCATAATTTATCCAGTCTTCAGTGTCACATGATCCTTCAGAATCATTGCTAATAAGAAATGTTTCTTGAGCAGCAAATCATCATTAGAATGATTTCTGAAGGATCATGTGACACTGAAGACTGGAGTAATGATGCTGAAAATTCAGCTTTGATCACAGGAATAAATTACATTTGACAATATATAAAGCAGCTATTTTGAATAGAAATAATATTTCAGAATTTTATGTTTGGTCAAATAAACACAGTTTTGGAGAACAGAAGAGACTTTCAAAAACAATAAAAAAGGCTGTCAATTAGCACTGCATTATTCATACTGTCAATAAATACCTTGAGTTGGCTTGAAAAACACACATAAACCATATATTGTCGCAATCGTGTGTTTATTGTCTTCACGTTTCATCAGTCAAAATGTTTCTGCTTTTTATTCAGTTGCTGCTACAGTGAATAGCCGGATGCCTTTGTCCATATGAAGGATTTCCAGGAACGTCATAAGTTATCACTTCTACGAATCTGTTTTGGACTTTCTGAGAGATCGCCCTATGGCTTCATGTATAGAACTATCTTGTCTCTTTGAATTTAAATCTAGATTTATTCACATTGGCCTCTAGGTGAACACACTTGCCCGGAAAAAGTGTATTCTACGCCCATGGAAATAACCCACATCACCTAGAAGTATTTGGCCGGGATTTGGATTTGATGCTCGTCTGCTCTCACATCCATACTGTAACTTTATCACCTGCACCAGCACTCCTGAGAGTCTAATGTCCAGTGTTACTCATACGTTATGTCTAACGTGACTTGTATTACAACATGTCACATCACTCATGCAACTAAACCCTGAAGACAGGCGTTTGATCCGATCGGCTCTTCTGATCATTGGTGGCCGGCAGTGGTGATGAGTTTGTAGAGACACAGCTGCTCATGGAGGAGTCATATTAAATGAATATCTGTGGCCGGTATGAAGCAGAAAATGACAGTGGAGATGACAGGATCTTTTGGTCAGAAGGCCTCCACCATACATTTATCAGGTGCTCATCTGCACTCTACAGCACATGGAGAAACAAGACCAAGTCTTGTAGTACGGTCAGCCCGGCTTTAATGGATGTGTCTAGCTTATCTTTCTCTATATGATGATTGATTCAGAGAGTGTTGAATGACACTTTTGTTAATTTGTCGGCTCAGACAAGAAACGGTGCAAATTTAGCATTATTTTCAAACCACTGACTTTGCTTTCCAGTTTGTGAAAATTTTGATTGTTGTTTAGCCGAGGAAATGTAGGGCACAGAAGGTGATGATGTAGCTGTAGTTTTCACCAAAGTTGTTTCCAACAGTTAATGCCAGCACTTATAAAACATCTTACTTGCTGAACTAGGTTGCTTTTTGCACAAAATCCGTTGAGCGTTATTAAAGGCAATACTGCAGAATGAGAATTTAATCCTACAGCTATAAAATATTACAATTATATATAGAAAATTGAGTGGGTTTACACAGTAACCTCAACTCATGTAAAATGCTGTGGTTTTATGCATAGCCACGGTGCATTATAAAACCAAATCATTTAGCAAAAATGTAGGATTAGAAAATTTGAGATCTTCGTAATCTACAAGGTGTTATAAAACAAATTAAAAAATCATTTTTAAGTCTAATAAATTGATGAGCCTAATGGACTTCATGTATTTATTTAAAGCTGCAGTCCGTAACTTTTTTTGTCTTCAAAATTTACAGAAATTATATAATGAGCGAGTACATCATGAATCCATTTTCCAAACCGTGTTTTTGTCTTATCCTGAAACACTACGGTACACCTGTTTATATTCTGAGTATTTATAAATCGGTCAATCTTTTATTTAATTAATTTCCTCTTTTTACATTTAGTATACCATTTCTGTCATCTGACGCTCACTTACAACTTACTCTCAAGGTAATGTAATTTTTAGCAAATCTCAGAACAAAAATATTGTCATGCCTAACTTGTATCATTAAAACATTTGATTTTAGTTTTTAATGTTTTATTTTTTCAATTTAGACAAAATAATTTAGAAATTTGATATCGGACATTTATTGGCTACTTGCTAAAAAATAATTATAATATTTATCATCTTATAAAAGCTATATGATATCTGTATCAGTCAGAATTTTAATAATCACATCCATAAAATACACTAAACACAGGTATTGGTATTGTTAACTAAAACTGAAACCAAACTAAAATTAATTTAAAAAAAATCTGAATTTTAAAATATCAATATAAGTTGAAAAACAAACAAAATTGTAAACATAATAAAACCACAAAAACCTAAAAAAAGAACAAATAAATATAAAAATAAAAGATGCTACAGATATAATAAAAAATTAATATAATAAATAATACTGAAATAACTCTAGAACTAATCAAAACCAACATGGAATTTAGTTTGATGTTGCTTTTAAAACTGAATGTTTAAAAGAAATTTAGTGTCTGGGCCTGAAAGAGTTAAAGCCAAAGACCATTCAAGACTTTTCTGTACTACATGAATGATCTGCCATTGGCAACAGCAATGAAACACTAGCAAAGGGCCCTGACATGATATCATCTTCATATGCATGCGAGTAAATGAAATTTCATGCTGTAGCCTTTGCTTTCATGGGTAATGGCACACTGCACTGTCACCATATGGGGAGAAGCAAGCCAAAAGCTCAATCCCAGTTCACCCATGCAATGTTCCAGCCCAGCCACAGCAGCGGGATATAATTAGATTGGAAATTACAGAAAGTTACAGGGAGCTAAATCCCCCATGGATTGCATGGCTATAAATGTCTTGCAAAAGCCAGTGGATGTATCACCATAGCAACAACCCTTTTCTGTATGCTATTTTGAGGGAAGGAAGAGAATGGTGGAGTGGAGGGGGAAAAACGCAAACATAGCTTTTTCAGCGTTGAAAATTATACATTATTTAAATGCCAAAAAAATAAACAACTTTTCAAAGGAGGAACCACTGTGAAATTCTTATGCATGGTTTGACTTGGCTTCACAAGGACAACAAGGTCAA
Source organism: Gila orcuttii (assembly GCA_026230005.1). Lineage (NCBI taxonomy): Eukaryota > Metazoa > Chordata > Actinopteri > Cypriniformes > Leuciscidae > Gila > Gila orcuttii. The sequence goes on along the minus strand of JAPDVR010000012.1, from coordinate 25,199,195 downwards.
AACAATATGGTTGTTTATCACATTTCATATATGAAGTAATAGTGGTAATGAATGTCACCAAGAGTCTTTGAATTTTGAATGATGTTGTGAATTATACTCGACTGGATATTCCAGTCATTCAAAGGTCAATAATGTTGTTGCAATATGATGTTCCATGCATTCCAGTTGCAATCAACCGCTTTTTTTCGGCTCTGATTTTGTTTTATTTCAGTTACCCTGCAAAAATTTAAAAATTAAGTAATTGATACTAAAAAATATGTGCATAAACTCACCACCATGATACTATGGTGTACTAGATGGTTGCCAGGGGTAAGAAAAATAGCCAAATGATTCATTCATTCGTGTCATTCATTTCTGTAACTCCTAACTAAAAAAATGTTTTTCTGTTTTTGTTCAAATTATAAGTATGAGCAACAGTAATAGTCATGCTGACCTTTGAAAAAAAAAAATTTGTATATCTTTCCCTCAGATTATCCTAATGAGGATCCGCCACCTTAACGGTCATCTATGCAACAAAAAGTAGCATATGTATGACAGAGAACATCAGATAACACTGTCCAGATCAAACTGAGCAAAGGACAGGCATAGAGCACACTGTCTGGTCATCTGAGGACCTGCACATCCTGACTGAGTGTGAGTGCGATCTGTTCACTGGATTGGATAAGATGTGTTACAGCTGTAATGCTCCTGTTCTCATATTCCAATAATAAGCAGGCCGAAGCTCCCATAATCCTCTAAACAGTATTAAAATGTACTATTGCTAGTCTGTCACTAAAGCAAGAATGTTTTATAGAATATTTTAATATTACACTTAGAGTTAGTTGAGTGGCTGGCTTGGCTAAAAATGTTCCAACTTTGGTATATAAAAAAATATATAAAACAATATTCACTAACTTAAATGTACACTTTGTAACTTTTGGCCCTCTAGCGGTTAAAAAACAAAACTGCATGCATTTTGCGGGAAAAAAAACTTTGTTTTGCTTGTGCTTTGGCTCTGCTTGGCTGTGTGGATGAATATGGTTATCCCACTGCTCATAAACATTCACTACTAGGCTTAAGAGATATAGTCAGTTTAGATGGAAAGTATCAGACTAGCTTAAGACGTTAGCTTTACCCATTAAAAGGCACAATACTTCCTTTTCAGCACGGTTTTTACACCATTCAAACCCATCAGTTCTCATCATCTCTGAAAAGCCAAGCCACTGTTGATTCTCATTTTATTAGGAGCTCTGTCACATTCACCTATTGCCAGCAGACTCTCTGTGATTCCCTGGAGTTTGGAGATTTAGCTGCTCCATGTCAACCTTTCTCACTCGTTGTAACAACTAACCTACAGTATGCCACTCCCACACCACACACATGTGAAAGTAGCCGGAGCAACTTTTCTCTATTCACAAATCTGAGGTGGCTAATTCGTACGAATTCATACGACCTCACTCATACGAATTAGTACGATTTTTGGTAAATCGTACATATTTTACGAGTTGACCAATTCGTATGAATTTGTACGAATTACCTACCCCTGACCCCGCCCCTAAACCTACCCATCAAGTGGGTTTAGACAAATCGTACAAATTCGTACGAGTGAAGTCGTACGAATTCATACGAATTAGCCACTTTTTAATCACTCGTACAAATTCGTACGAATTGGTCGTGAGATAGCGTTGAATCTGACGAGACACACATGGCCGAGTGACGCATGTACACGATTTCCCTCAAAAACCACCCCGCTAGGTCTATAATATAGACACTTATAATAATACGTTATTAATTAATATTAATATTAAATATTTTATTCAATTTATATGTATATTAATAATTATATAAATGATAAAATTATATACAATTTAATAATTGCACATATTACACACCATACACAAATGTATCAAGTCTACTAGTGTGATGATAATGCAGAAAATGCATATTAATAATTAATAATAATTCATAATGAACATTATTAATCATTATCACATTCATCAGTATGTAAATTGCTCGTTCTCCTCTGTTTTCTCAATACATCTGGGCGCTATTCTAAGGAGTCATGGCATATCCTTTCATTTTTACACGGACGAACACTCAAATTTATATTCCAATCAAAAGAAAAAACCCTGCAGCGATGAATTCTATTCTGCGATGCCTGGAGGAGGTTAAAGCATGGCTAGCCCAAAATTTTCCTTTTCCTAAATGAAGACAAGACTGGGGTCATTGTTTTTGGCCCAAATAAAAACTCTCAGTGTATAAGTCCAGAGTTAGAGAGACTATCGGCTTTCAAATCCCCAGGGGTGCGTAACTTAGGTGTTCTTGTCGACCAGCCTTTCAAATTTGACAAACAGATCTCATCCGTAATCAGTTCCAGTTTCTACCAACTTCGTCCATTGGCTAAAATCAAAGGCTTTCTCACCCCGAAAACTCTGGAAATGGCTGTTCATCCATTTATTACGTGTCAGCTACATTACTGCAATTCCTTATATTGCGGTATATCAAGTTTTCAAATTGCTCGTCTTCAGTTAGTCCAAAATGCTGTGGCCAGACTTCTACATAAGTGTCGCAAATATGACCATATCTCTCCGATTCTCAAATCTCTACACTGCCAGTTCGACAGAGAATAGATTTTAACATTCTACTCTTTGTTTTTAAATCTCTTCATAACTTAGCTCCTGCCTATCTTTTTGAACTTGTTCATCCCTACTTTCAGAAGCCTAAGATCCAACGACCAGGCTCTGCTGGTAGTCCCTTGCGTTAGACTCAAGCGTAGAGGGGGAGTGCATTTGGGGTGGCAGGGCCACGACTCTGGAACACCCTGGCCCTTGAGATTAGAATGGTCCCTACTCTGTTTGTTTTCAAGTCTCTGTTAAAAACCTACCTGTTTTCTTTAGCATATTGATATCTTTTCTTAGGTTGGTTTTACTATTTTATATCTGAGTCTGAAACTTTTTTGCCACTCCTGTTTTAAGGTTGCTCTTAGCTTTGCTGCTTTTATTTGTGTTCTATGTGTTGTTATGCAGGTATTATTTTCTTATTATTTATCTGGTTGTTCTGTAAAGCACTTTGGTCAGCCTAGTGGCTGTTGTAAATGTGCTATAAATAAAGTGAAAAAAAATAAAATAAATAAATATTGATGTGACTAGCGTGTGACATATAAGAGCTGTTGGGTCATGAAGAACCTGGTTTGAGTCTTCTCCTGATCCCATTCCCCACTCTCTCCCTCCTTCAAGTGTCCTGTCACTTCAAATAAGGGCATTGTTTGCCTTTTAGTACAAATAACGATTCATTTCAAGATGAGTCAGTCATAAGACATAACGAGAGACTCCATTAAAGTAGAATGAAAGTCTTTCCATAAATTTGACAAATAGAAAAGAGAAGAGTTTACAGTAAATTCTGAACATGAATCATGCAGGAAAATGAATCTACACAAAATGAGAGCTAGAGGCCAACAAGTAAAAGAGGAAGGAGATGTCAGATAGAATATAGAGCAATGGCTTTTACTGGTTAGTTAATTAGCTCCTTTCAGCTCTTTTCTATCTACTGCAGCATCCTGTGAGGTTTATCATTGCCCTTCTTCATGCTCTACAGAAGAGCCAAAGTAAGATCTCCATTCACTGGCGACAGGGCAGTTCATTTGCAGTTGTAATTCCATAATTATGGCAATTAAACTGCTGGGGTACATGGGAGACACAGCCGGCCTCAGTTCGCTACAAATTATCATCTCTCAGAAAGCAGACAATTGTGGTTCAATTGGTTCAGTGAAAACAGTAATTGGTGAAACGGGCCATTGAGAAGCACCGCTGTGGGAACTGCTCTGTGGAGGATGGAAAGGGCAGTCGCTTATGGATGGTACGGGGCCGGCCTGCGTTGATCAGGGGATACAGCTGTTTGGTGGACTGAAGATGCCATACCAGTACAGTTAATGGGAATGCAGTTGGAGGCATGCAGGGGGTGTTTCTCCTTCATTCCTGAGAGAGCTGACAAAAATATATTTCAGTCAGATGGCCTGTGGTGATGTGATCATCACTCACTTGGGACTTTGATGGATCGGCCACCCTAACCGATGCCTCAAGGTCTCTAGGAGAAACTATGCTGATTTAAATGGATGGATGGATGTCCAGGGCTTTGAGCTGCTTTATTATGGACAGCAACGGGCACTCTGGACATCTAAATGCATGCAGACACAGAGCGTGAAGGACGTAGATTGTCACCATCACTATTTTCTTCAATATATAAAGCACTATATTTTAGTAAACCCACATTAAAGGTGCAATGAGGGATTTATGCCTTACCATGCATAACATTTCCTCACTATCAGAAAATCTGCCAATCAGAAAAGACTTCATTTCGTGAATTTAGGGTTAGGGTTAGGAGCAGGGTTTTGTACAGACAATGTGGTAAAGGTTTTTTTCAGTAAAGGCCGGTGTACACGGTGCGAGTTCGGACACAGTGTGTGCAAATAATTTGTTGAAAAGCAGAGAACAGTAGCCATTCCTTTCAACATAAATAACTTATAAGAGAGAGAAAGAGAGAGAGAAAAAAGTGTGTGTGTGTGTGTGTGTGTGACAGTGTATGCGTACGCTGTATGGTTGCTGCCACGGAGTTATAGCCCCATCGATCTAGCCTGTGACGTTGTTGTGTATGATTTAGCAATAGCTTATAAGCTGGTGAAAATCGGGCCGACTCCCCAAATTTTTTAAACATGTTTAAAAATTATTGGGAGGTGCTCGTAACGTACTCGTAACACCCTACGAGACGCGACCATGCGAGCATCACAGATTTCCACACAATTTCTCCCGAGTGAAAAAAATCTTCTGAGAGCTCGTAAATCGCACCGTGTACAACCTGCCTTAACTTAAGCAGTTAGTAACGGAAGTATATTTCTGAATATACTAAAAAAATGTTACGGTTCACGGATCAACGTGTTCATTCCTGCTCTCCGTGTTGTGTTCTCCAGCTGGTCTGATTTGGTGATCAGATCAGCGGCACCTGTCGCTCGTTCCTGGCACCTTTATCTGTCCTCCGTTTGCTGTGTTCGGTGTCAGATCGTTCTGCTATTCATGTCTCGTTGTTTAATCAGTCTCTGTTCCTGTTTGATTCCTGCTGTGTTTGGATTACCGTCTGGGTGTGTGTAAACTATTACGGCGCTGGTGGCCTTGCCAGATTGGACTCTTCATTCTTCTGCTCTCCAGTCCATTGCAGTTCCCTCGCTACCAAGGCCTGCCAAGGACTTCTCCTGTATCAGAAACACCGGACCACCCTGCTTGCTATAGTTTTCTGTTTAGTTTAATAAACTGTTATTTCACTCGCATTTGGATCCTCGCCTCTTTTGTTCCTGACATAACGATCTGACCATACATGGATCCAGCGAGCATCTCAGAGTTAAGAGACATTTTATCAAGCAGTAATGCATGGATGGAACATCATGGCTACAGGTCACGGTGTCCCGGCCTTGGTAGTGCAGGTATTGGAATAAACATCCCGTGTTGTTCCACCCAAGAACCCTGCAGCTCGCGTTAGTGAACCCCGACTGCCATTAATTTGTAGCCAAGTGTTCCAGAATGGCCTTTGTGATTACTCTGTTGTCTGGTCGGGCTGCGCTCTGGGGCACTGCGTTTTGGGAACAGAAACCCCGTGCTGCTCATTGTTTTAGTCATTTATTGATGAACTCAAGAAGGTATTAGATCAGGCGGTTTCCGCAGAGAAGCGGTGTGAGTTCTGGCGGACCTGCGGCAAGGTAACAGATCAGTTGCTGATTACTCCATCGAATTTCGCACACTAACGGCGGAATGTAACTGGAACGTTGAGGCACAGTGGGACATGTTCCTGCATGGGCTGGCCGACCGTATCCTGAACAAGATTTACGCACTGAAATAACCCACAGCTCTTGATTCTCTGGTTGATTTAGCCATCCGAGTGGATGCTCGACTGTGGCTTCTAGACCAACGCGCTTTACAAGCCTTGGTTCCTGAGATGGTGTCAATCTGCAGCTACTTCCAGCGATACGGTCGGCCCCTCATTCAATCCTGAGCCCATGCAGGTGGACAGAGCTCATCAGTCCCGGGAGGAGAAGGAGAGACATCAGATTCACAGACCCTGCTTATATTGTGGAGGGGCGGGAAACATCGCCGCTCAATGCCCTGTAAAAGCCAAAGCCCGTCAAGTCAAGTCAAGTCAAGTCAAGTCAAATATATTTATATAGCGCTTTTCACAATACAGATTGTATCAAAGCTGCTTCACAGTATCAATCAAAACAACTTAACAATGTTTGTTTATTACTGGAAAAAAGACATCCAAGTTTGGTAGAGGTGATCAATGGTATGATCGGTTAATTAATTTGAATATCCCCAACTGAGCAAGCCAAAGGCAACAGTATGGAAGAGGTTACTGATGGGCAGTCTCTCTTTTGGAAAAAACCTCCCTTGTCACCACTCTCCTCCTGGTTAGACTGCAATGGATTGGATCATATCATGCTTGTCAAGCATTAGTGGACTCAGGAGCTGAGGGGAATTTTTTGGACCTCAATCTCGCCCACAATCTCAAGACACCGGTGGTCTCACTCATCCACACGATCTCCGTCAGCACCCTGGGTGGTCAGTCTCTCCCGTCCATCAACCATACTACAGGGCCCGGTGAGTCTCATCACTTCGGGTAATCACACGCAGGAGATTTGTTTCTTTCTAATGGATTCTCCTATGGCTCCTGTTGTCCTTGGTTTTCCCTGGCTCTCGCTTCACAACCCTCACATAAACTGGTGTCAGAATAGTGTATTGTCATGGAGTCAATACTGTCATGCCTCTTGTTTGTCTGCGTGCTCTTCTGTGTCTTGTTCTGTGTTGCAGAATGAGCAGGCGGATCTGTCAATGTGCCCAGTGAGTTCCTGGACCTGAACAAAGTGTTCAGAAAGTCTCGAGCTGCTTCGCTTCCTCCGCATCGTCCCTACGACTGTGTATAGATATATTGCCAGGTACGTCTCCACCTAAGGGCAGATTATGCTTTCTTTCTGCTTGGAAAGGGAGGCCATGGAGAAATAAATTTCAGATTCTCTGGCAGCCAAGATCATCTGCCCTACTTCTTCCCCTGCAGGTGAGGGTTTCTTCTTTGTGGAAAAGAAGGACAGTTCCCTGCGGCCTTGTATTGACTATTGGGGGCTGAATAGCATCACGGTAAAAAATACCAATCCGTTACTGTTGATGTATTCAGCCTTCGAACGACTGCAGGGGTCTTCTTTTTTCACAAAGTTGGACCTTCACTTATCATTTGGTCTGCATAAAAGAGGGGAATGAGTGGAAGACCGCCTTTAATACCCCCAGGGGACACTTTAAATATCTTGTTATTCCGTTTGGGCTTTCCAACTCCCCTGCGGTATTCCAAGCACTCATGAATGACGTACTGAGAGACATGGTCGATCAGTTCATATAATTCTACCTGGACGACATATTGATATTTTCTTTGTCTCTCCAGGAACATAACATGTTCAGTGCATCAGGCGAGAGCTTCAGAGGCTGCTAGAGAATGGGCTTTTTGTCAAGGCGGAGAAATGCGTTTTTTATGCACAGTCTGTTCCCTTTTTGAGGTACATTGTGTCGTCCGAGGGAGTTCGCATGGATTCCGCCAAGATTCAGAATGTGGTAAATTGGCCAATGCCAGATTCCCACAAGTTTCACCTGCGTTTCATTCGCAATTACAGCCAGCTAGCCGCTTCTTTGACAGCATTGACCTCCACCAAAATGGCTTTTAGGTGGTCCAACACAGCTGACGCTTTCCAAACTCAAGAGCCGCTTCGTTTCATCTCCCATTCTTGTTGCCCCTGACCCTTCTCATCAGTTTGTGTTGGAGGTCGACACATCAGAGGTGAGGGTTGGCGCGGTTCTTTCCCAGCGTTCTTCCGCGGACGACAAGATGCATCCTTGCGCATATTTTTCTCATCAATTGTCTTCCGCAAAACACAATTATGACATTGGTAATAAAGAGTTGCTGGCAGTCAAGCTTTCCTTGGAGGAATGGCATCATTGATTGGAGGGTTCAGGGAGTACCCTTTATTGTCTGGACCGACAAGAATCTTGAATGCATCCGGTCCGCCAAAAGGTTCAACTCTAGGCAGGCTCAGTAGGCTTTATTTTTCGGTCGTTATGATTTTTCCATCTCTTACCATCAGGGTTCCAAGAACATTAAACCTGATGCCTTATCTCATGTTTTTGACCAATTTGAGCACTCTCCCGAGCCCATCCTGCCACGGAGTATGATGGTTTCAATGGTGACTTGGGAGACTTGGGTCTGTACAGCCTTACAAGAGGTAACGCCTCCACCCGAATGCCCATTGAATCGTTTATTCATGCCTGAGAGTTTGCGGTCCTACGTCATTCGATGGGGACATTGCTTCAAGGTGGCTTGTCATCCGGGGATCAGTTGAACTTTGTTTCTCGTTAAGCAACGGTTCTGGTGGCCATCTATGGCTCGTGACATGCGTCGTTTTGCATTAGCCTGCTCGGTCTGCGCCAGTTGTAAGACTTCCAATCGACCCCCTGCGGGACCCCTTCAGCTGCTGTCGGTTCCTTCAAGACCCTGGTTCTACATTGCGCTAGATTTGTTACGGCCCGGTACACAGTAGTTTTGACTTTGGTGGACCGGTTCTCGAAGGAAGCCCATTTTATTCCTCTGCCCAAATTACCCTCTGCCAGAGAGACTGCAGTTGCAGTCATTGACCACGTTTTTCGCAGGCCCCAGCTCATCTCCAAATTCTGGAAAGAGTTTTTTTCATTTATTGCAGGTGAATGTTAGTCTTTCATCAGGTTTCCATTCTCAGACGGCCAGACGGAGAGGGCTAACCAAGATTTGGAGACACAATTACAAGAAAACATTAAATGGTTGTAAATAAAGTCAGCGAGTGTATGTTACACTTGGGAGATATAAAGTATCAATTTTGAAATATGAAGTTATAATTACAAGAAATAGACATAATTAGTTATAATTACAAGAAATATTATAAATTATAAAAAATTATAAAAAAAGATTATAAAAAATAATTTGCAATTGTTAGAAATAAAGTAGCAGTTGCAAGAAACAATGTATCAATTGTGTGAATTCTGCAACTACAAAAAAGTTGCAATATAACAGAAATATAAAGACATTAATTACAAGAAGAGAATTCTAAGAATTCTAAGAAATAAATTTGCAATTATGAAAAATTAAGCAGGTTTCGTTTGAAAAACTGCCATTAAGTTTAATGGGAATGCTGACTGAGAGCTCTCTCTCCAGTTAGCAAAATGGTATGTTAGCAAAACAGCTGAAATTACTTGACTGAAATTACTACAGTTATATGGATTTAATAGCCTAGATCTCAAAGCAGCACTGCAAACTCTATTAGTGTTGGCTGACAGAGACTGTCCACTGTTGGTGTTCATGTGTAAATCATTTAAGAAGTTTAAAGTCTGTACAAACAGAGATTCTTCATTCACCAACAAGAGCATGCTTGTAAGATCCACTGGCAAACTTAACCGTAGATGAAAGTGCTTGCGTGTGTATACGAGCGTGATGAACAAATTCCTTTGCACCCATATACTCTGTCAAAAACATCACATGTGGCTGCCATGGCAACTGGGTTAGCAATGGAAAAGGTCACGAGTGAGACAAGAATTAGATATTCATCTACCCATTAGAGCCGTCAGTCATGTGAGCCGGTGTCTTCTGCTTCAAATACGTGATGGATAGTTAATACAGTTTGCATGAGTAAAATTACAATAATATTACAAACAGACCTTTTTTTTATTTAGACTCAATTAATTCAGTTCAATTAATGTATTTTAAAGGAAAAGTTCACTCAAAAAATTCTGTACTTACTTTAATCATTTATACTCACCCTTTTACTCACTAAATGTTTTTGTTATGAAAAAGTTAAAAGTTGACACCCTTCACTACAGACTTGCTTTCTGCTCACTGATCTCTATATAGATTGCAGATACATTATATTGTCTATAATATAGATAAATTAATCCTTCATGTCTCAAGTCATCACACCCCTTTAAATGTCACAACTTGGCAACTTGTGTATCTTCTAAAATACTAGGTTTCCCGCATGTAAACACAACTTTTCTTGAACATTTATGTACTCAGAACTTGTAATTACGATATTTCCGACTTTACATAGCTCCTGTTGTTTAATGAATGACAAAAAAATTATAACTTTTCCTTGTTTCTAGCTTTAAATATTATAATTGTTCATTAATTGTATCATTTTAAAGTCAGGGCTCGACAATAAAGGCCCCAATGGTCTTTTGCACATGTTTTTAAGCCTTGCCAATTTAAATACTCAAGCCCAAGACTGAAAGAAAATTCAATTCAATAGTGTGAGAAGTTTTGTGTGCGCACACATCCAAAGCTCTCGCCCATAAAGCTGCTTCTCAGACAGCGTGCGGAGGCTGAATTGAGCTCTCTTTCATGTCTTCTTGCACTTGAATGGACATATTCACACAAAATTACTTTAAACAAATGCTGGTTTCGGTGAGTATCCAAGTAAACATAGTCTGTTATATCTTAGATCTATCTTTTTATCTATAGATCATAAACAGTTGAGATATAAAACGCATATGTAACAGTATGTTGGATCCGTGCAGCTCTTAAAGTGACAGCAGCCTAATAAACCTGCTGCTTTCTTTGTTTTAAAGCAGAACTCGGCTACTTCCAGTCTTCTTCGCTGATTTTCACGTTTGTTGTCGCATGTTTACCCCACGAGCTCCCCCTACAGCTGTGGGCCGTATATTTCACAACACTATCGTAAAAAAAACTCACTTGCGGCACCCTTCTCCTCCGTTCAACAGCTGCTCATGTGCATGTGTTATTATCGGAGCCGGCCAACTTTACTTGCGGAGCTATGTCTACCGAGGTGGGAAATACATCATACACATTATCATAGATCATTGACATGTACATTTTGTATTCTGTTATCAACCAGTAAAGCAGTTTGTGTTTCTCGCTCGTTCTCGTTCTTGTCTCGCTTCTCACGAGACTTCCTATATTCATTTTGCCGGGACGGTAGTCCCCATGTTGCAAGGTTGGTTTTCCGCCTGGGAACGCTGGGGGGAGCTGGGAAAGTCACCAATATCACCAGAACAGGTTGTTTAACCATCCAAATGATTTCTAGACAGCTTTATTGAGTTAAAAAAGTTACCAAGTTCTGCTTTAATGTTAATCAAACAAAAATCACTCTCAGCTCTTGACTGAATTACTTTTGTAACTTTAATTAATTTATATTTAATTTAACCTGAACATTACTGTTAGACTTACCTGAAAAAACATAAAAAGCAATGTTTATTTTATTTGTATGTTTGTTCTATTGCTATTCGTGCTATTGCTCGTAATTTGATTATTTGTTATGTTTATTACTGACAGTTTACTTGTCTTTAACAATATTTAAATTTTATATGAGTTAGGCTAGTAGTGTTTGGTGTCACAACCTGATTTATTAAGGTTATGGATCAAAAACAACGAAGAAAATAACGCCTATTTTATTTATTTATTAACTTTTTCGTGGTGCATGTGGCCAGTAGAAAAAATCCCTAGCGTTGAGCCCTGAAGGGTTTTGGTAGTTTTGGAGCTTGACAGGTCCTGGTCATCATTAATTGAAAAGAGCAGTGTGAGCATTCTGCTAAAGTTCTTTTTTGATCTATTAAAAAAGGACACCCAACTGGCTCCATTCTGGTATATAAGACCCACTTTTAAATTCAATTCAATTCAATTCAATTTAATTCAATTCAAGATGAATAAACAGAATTAAAATGGTTTGCATGTGATGCTTCATGCTGACTTTAGGGATTAGTTCACCCCCAAATAATTTCTGTCATCATTTACTAACCCTCATGTCGTTCCAAACTCAAGACTTTTGTTCGTCGTGAATCTCAGGAGATTTCTGTCCTCCACTGAAAGTCCATTCCAGACATTATAAAAGATGATCCAAATATCTTCTTTTGTGTTTTTAAGACGAACAAAAGTTTGGAGGAAATGACAGAATTTTCACCTTTTAGATTAACTATCCCTTTAAGAGAAAACTGTGGTTTCTATCACGCAGGCTTACAGATGGAAACTTAGCTCCCTCATTAAGTTATGAATTGGGTCGAGCTGTATTCCTTTCCCAAAGTATCTAAAAAGCAAGAAGAAACAAAGCAGCACAATAACAATCACAGTAGTCTGAAAATCTAAAAGCGTTCCTGAGACACTGTGTTATGGATTCATAATCATCATCATTAAACCGACGGAAAACAATCCTGTTCGGTGACCACCGGTGTCACGCTGAATTTGAGTGACTGTGATTAAGCTTTGAACTAAGACATGGAAAACACACATCATTAGCACTAGAAGCCACGTAATTGCTAGGTTTGCTGACGGTAGACGTTTCAGCGCGTTCATCAAAAGCTTGTGATCTTACGCATCCAGCTCTTCCTTCCATGTCACTGAGCTGGTGAGATCTGGAGGCAAATTAGCAGATGTTATTGATTTCCCTCAGACCAATTAACCCAGACTCCACAGAACTGACACAGATCCTCACGGATGGAGAGGGTTCATTCACTCTGGAGCTCACACCACGATCTCTTTTTTGTCTCTCTTTGGTTATTCACACACTGTCTCCAACATAGTATTGATTCTACACTAATCAAAAACTTCTAGAGCTTTCAAGAGAACGACACCAGACCAGTGAATTCTTCATAAAGAGAGATTGATTTTATGACACAGCAATCTTATTTTTCCTCCTGCTTTGAAAGCATTAGCGGTATTAACGATATCCTCCCAACGAACCCAAGTAATTATAAATCCTGGGACTGAAGCTCAAGCATGAGGGTCTGTGAGAACCTTTCTTGTTTCACTCACCTGGCCCAAACTAAGAGCTACCGGTTAGTACGACGTTTTAAAAAGGAATTAATACTTTTATTTAGCAAGGATGCATTAAATTGATTAAAAGTGAAAATAAAACTTTTACATTGTTGAAAAAAAATTAAATAAAGTGATTTTTTTCAACAACAAAAAAAAAATCACAATTTTTACTAAAATATTAAGTAGCACAACTGTTTTGAACATTGATAATAATAAGAATAAGATGTTTCTTGAGCAGCAAATCATCATATTATAATGATTTCTGAAGGATCATGTGACACTGAATACTGGAATAATGTTGCTGAAAATACAGCTTTGATCACAGGAATAAATTACATTTTATATAAAATATACTCAAATAGGAAACAGTTACTGTAAATTGTAAAAAATATTTTACAATACCACTGGTTATATTGTATTTGATCAAATAAATGCAGTCTTGGTGAGCGGACGAGACTTCTTCCAAAAGCAACTTAAACCCAAAATTTTTAACTGTAGAGTAAAATATAAAAGCATCATAATTATTCTATTAACCACCTGAAGACAGTTTAGCCCTTCATATCTCAGTCTGCTCTACTACAGGGTGAAATTGTTTAAATGTCTTTGTTAGCTTAAGCAGACCTAATTACAGATGGAAGCAACCGCTTTCGAACCTTTTCTCAGATGTATATTTTATATTCATTAATTTATATTCAGTAATTTCAAATTCTGCTTCTAATTTGTTTTCAGATGTTTCAGTGGGCTCCCCTCAGGCAAGATAAAGCTTAATAATAAATATTAGGACCTAAAGAGTGGCTAATTTGGCATGATGTTAATTTTGCATGTGCATGATATTAAAATGTACATATTAACCATGTTATTTTTGTTAGATAGGCCTATTTACAGTATAACAATATTTCACTTTTGTTTACAAAAAATAACTATAGCATGCAGGAGCCATGAATGGAAAGCAGCTCATGATCTACCATTAGCAATAACAAAATGAAATTGCTCACTGTTTGCTATGTTCAGTCTCATTATTCTGACAGACTTTTGGCCTAAATGGGGGTGATTAGGGTGATTTGATTTTATCCATTGGGGATTGACTGGATTATGAAACATAGGCGTTCCATTCCATAACAGCACGGACCAGATCTCCTGAACCGCCGCCAGCATTCATTGGCCGAAACTGAAGTGGCCTTGGAAACATCGACCTAGTGCATTTTTTTGAGACAAAACAAATTGTATTTGTGTCTATGATGATTGAGCTGCATGATATTGCAAACAATTGTCAAAAACAATGTAGCAAAAATCATTGTATATTATAATCATTTTATCATAATATCCATTGCACAGCACCTAGTTTCTCAAAGAGTCTGAAAACAGTTTGTTCAAAGATTCAGTCTCTCTGAACCCCTCTTTTCCGACAGCCTGCTCTCCTCTGTTGGATGGCACAGTCTGCTGTGATTGGGCTGCTCTGCTCTGATTGGATGGCACAGTCTGTTGTGATTGGGCTGCTCTGCTCTGATTGGATGGCACAGTCTGTTGTGATTGGGCTACTCCGCTCTGATTAGAGTGTACAGTCTGTGATTGGGCTACTCTGCTCTGATTGGATGGCACAGTCTGTTGTGATTGGGCTACTCTGCTCTGATTGGATGGCACAGTCTGTTGTGATTGGGTTACTCATCTCTGATTGGATGGCACAGTCTGTTGTGATTGGGCTACTCTGCTCTGATTGGATGGCACAGTCTGTTGTGATTGGGTTACTCATCTCTGATTGGATGGCACAGTCTATTGTGATTGGGCTGCTCTGCTCTGATTGGATGGCACAGTCTGTTGTGATTGGGCTGCTCTGCTCTGATTGGATGGCACAGTCTGTTGTGATTGGGCTACGCCGCTCTGATTAGAGTGTACAGTCTGTGATTGGGCTACTCTGCTCTGATTGGATGGCACAGTCTGTTGTGATTGGGCTACTCTGCTCTGATTGGATGGCACAGTCTGTTGTGATTGGGTTACTCATCTCTGATTGGATGGCACAGTCTATTGTGATTGGGCTACTCTGCTCTGATTGGATGGCACAGTCCGTTGTGATTGGGCTACTCTGCTCTGATTGGATGGCACAGTCTATTGTGATTGGTCTACTCAGCTCTGATTGGATGGCACAGTCTATTGTGATTGGTCTACTCTGCTCTGATTGGATGGCACAGTCACAGACTGTGTGTGTCAGTCAGAAAGAAACACCTAAATCTCAATTTTATCTGCGGAAACTTCCTCAGAACTTGATACACAGTGATATGAACAGTAACAATGGCGTCGGTTTTACAGACTTTTTACTTTCACAAACAGCTATATTTCACACTACATGAAAGGTAATATTTGAAAAAAGCATAATAGGGGCACTTTAAATTTGGTCAGTCCCATGAGTAGTATCTGCAACACCCCTGCCATCATCTTTATCTGACTCTCTATGTCTCCTGCTGGTTCTTCTTTTGGGCTTTACAGCCAGGCATCAACTACAGGGGTTTAAAGGGATAGTTCACCCAAAAATGAAAATTCTGTCATTATTTACTCACTCTCATTTATTTTGTGTTTCCTATTCATTTTTACAAACAGAAGGACACGTTATAATGGTCTGTGGTAAATGAATACATGCCAAATACATTACCGGTCAAATTAATGTTTTTAATGTTTTTGCAAGAAGTCTCTGGAATAATGATGCTGAAAATTCAGTTTTACCATCACTGGAATAAATTACATTTTAAAATATATTCAAATAGAAAACAGCTACTTATTACTCATATTAAATAGACTTAATAGACTCATATTAAAAAATCTAAATTATTTAAAACATTTGTCTCTAAGTGTACATCATGTTGAAAAAAATCTGGAATATTCCCTGAAGGGCAAAGTTATTTGCCCCCAGATCACTGTAGAGTTTGATTTCAGTTTATGTTGCCGCATTAATATCTGGGCAGTCATTTGTCTTCATGAAGGATGTCCACTGTCTGTTGAAGTATTCATTAAGGTTCTTATCTTTCAACTGAGACACTGAACTGCCACCTGTCTATAGTTTTATTGATATCTTGTGTTTTTAAGAGTGAAGGTAACCGGTTCATGATCAGAGATGAGAACTGGGTGAAATGTAATACATGAAATATCTGACATAACAGTTTATTGATAGAATAAAATCAATACAGAAGTGTGATTGATGGATAGTAGAAAATTAATTCTCCAGCAGCGGTTCTCCAATTCTTTACCCGTGAAAGTCTGTCATGTATTATGATCTCAACCTATGACCAATAGCTAAAAATCGCTAAAAAAAAATACCTTGCCGCATCAACATATTGCTAATGGAAGTATTATTACTATTCGGCTTGTCCGTCAGGCAATGTATTTCGAAGACCTGTTTGAAAAGTGCACAGAAATTACACATTAGATTTTAATGATAGTTTATTTAAATTCATTTCTAGCATGGAAAAACTTCTGATTATTATTTACTATTTATGTTTATTCAGTTTTTTTTTTATTTTAAAGTCACCATTAAATCAAAATAGACAATTCTTTTTTTAATGGAATTTTGCAGTATTTATTAGAACTGATTCATCCATGTACATCATTGCATTTTTATGTTTTTTTATGTCATTGCATCATAATTCATGTGCCCTTATAATCTTTAATCAAAACAACTTCCAGTGACATATTGGCTGCGTCCGAAATCGCATACTCTCTTGAGTAGGTACTTAATTTGAACAAGTATTTACTTCACGACTGCTAAAAATTACGTTCCATATAGTATTAAAGTGTGTAGTATGAATATAATCTGGACGTCATTCACCATTCTGTCATTATCATGTGATCTACCAGCGTCAGTTGTGTTGCTTTACTGTCATTCACAAATCCCAAATGGATAGTAAAATGTCCATCGTATGCACACTTCAGAATCTCACCGGAAGTAGTAGATCATCCGGGTACTTTTTGCCTACTCTTTTATGAGTTCTGTGAATTCTGACATACTTCTTTTGTCACATACTGTTTTTCGCATGCTATATAGTTGGGAAGAATGCAATTTCGGATGCAGCCTTCCAGGGCCGGAGTGGGGCCACTTTTCAGCCCGGGAGTTTCAGGCCTAAGACTGGCCCACTTTTTCCATGGTGGTGGAAATTGGATGAATAAAAGCAACAGTTCAGCTCTTACTATTGTGTAGTTTTTATTAATACCATGGTTCAACAAATAATGTAAAGGTTAAATAATAATTACAACTTAAGCTGTTAACAAAAAATATTCCACTATTCCACAAGGATAGGTTGATAAATTAACAATGCATACTGCTCTTTCTTACATTAAATAACTTTAATTCATATTGTTTACTCTGGTAGCCTATCCTCTAAATGTCAGAGAAAAGAACAGAATCAGAGATTTTTTTTTTTAAAGAAAATTGTACTTTGCATATTATACTGTAAAAACACATAATTATAGTTCATTTTATAGTGCATCTTAACTAGAGATGAAATGGCATGATAATTTAATTTCATTTAGTGACCAAAATGATCACGGTTATCACAGAATCCTGTTCAAAAAGTATAGGCCTTCTAATACTACAGAATAAAATCAATTCACCAAGTTTTATGTCGAAAACCAGCAAATAACAAATATAATTAGCATTAGTATGCACTTTTTGTTTACATAAACATTAAAATAACAACATTAAAAATGATGGCCAGATCTATAAAAAGAAACCTTGCATATTTCAGCCTATAAATCATTTTTATAAAAAGAATGAGTCAAAAAAGATAAATTACTGAAGTTTACAATGCACACTAGCTTATCTTTTATTATTAATAGTAAAATTCGGTCCGATTTTCCCTTGGCGTCTGTCGTTGCTATGCAACCATGCACTGCGCTCTCCACAATGACAAAGAAGTTTTAGTAGCTAATGGATTTTTTCATCTCGCTGCGCCTGGAAAAAATGAGCGTGTTGCTTCAATTATGAGCTTCCTACATTTGAAATAACGAACTTGAGCGCGCAAAAGACGCGATATGTGAATGGCCCCTTGGCGAGCTACCTCCAATCAGGCCACAAGCTACTGGTAGCTCGCGAGCGACGTGTTGGAGACCACTGGACTAACGTGACAAATGTAAAAAAATAAAAAATAAAAAAAACCTCGACCGGCCCACAAGTGAAGCGGCCCACCGGGAATTCTCATGATTACCCACCCCGGGCCTGCAGCCTTCTCTTCTCTGATGACATGTTTATTAAAGCGAGGGGTTACTTCCCAAGTCCTACATTTTTTCTTGTTCCAAGTTCTGTTTCATGCCAACTTTAATATCAGCTCCCCTTGCACAAACTGTAATCTCACCTCAGCTAAGCTTGAACAAAAACATTACATCATGAAGTCCAAAAACTGTCCTCTAGAAAACTGGTCTAAGACAAGAGTGCTATAGCATTTAAAGCAGCTCAGTCTCATCCGCTATAAACCAGGTGAGGCTGAGAGAAGGCAAACGCATTCTCTATAATCTATGACTCTGTCTCTGCCCTCAGGGTTAATTCATCACTCACAGGGAGGTTAATGAAAGATGGCACATCATGGAAGTCCGTCATCATGTGGATGGCTGATCGGGGTGGCAAGGACACTGGCAGACTGGGATATTTTTGAAGGCAGGCCACATCCTGGCTGACTCATCGTTTTCCCAGCGAATCCTAAGACATAGAAACCCTTTACGCTGTGAGGCCATCTGCTTGGCCGTGTAGCCGAAAAGAGTGGGTGCAGACGCCCACCGGAGTGACCTTACGGAGCAACGCGGGCAGATGGATCTCAGGGGAGGCATACTGAGACCGGCGTACCATCAGATTGCTGTGGTCGTTCATATGACAGTTTGTGTGGTAAATTCATTTGCAGAGGCTTGTCATTGCCTGCTGTCACATTTGGCCTTTGTGTCTTTCAATCATAAGGTCAAAACAAATCTTCAGTTTCAGATGTAATGCCATCAGCTTTTGTCCCTTGATGGTCAGCATGAAAAGGAAGTTGAGTTAGTCTTTTCTTCCTCATTGTGTATAATCAGGTGTATTGGGTTTATTTTGTCCATCGGGAATTGATTGGATGGTTTGCTGTTGCTGCGATCTCATGTGAGTAACAGATCATGTTTTTTTTTATTTTTATAGTTTAATAAATAGCCATGCCAGCTACTACTTTATCTTAGATTAAAATTCTAAAACTAGATTCATTTAAAATCTTTTCATGAGAGTCAACTGAAAAATAAAGAATTCTGACAGGTTGATTATAAATTATTTATTTGTGCACAAATAAACCATTTAGAATAAGAATCGTCCATTGTGATCTCATGGTGACTTTAAACAACTTTGTTTTTAACCTCTTGATCTTCTCAGGGAATCTCTCTCTGTCTGTATCTTTTATATGCCACTTTTCTAACTAGCAGATTCAGGTGACTCTTTAAAGTCTTAAATAATAAAAAAAATAGGCTTTGGGTATAAAAAGCAATTAAGGGTTTTAAAATGTGCTTTTTGAAACAAGTAAAAAAACATAAATAAATAAAATAAATAAATAAAACGAATATTAAAAAAATGCCCTTATTTATGATTATGAAAGATATGCAAAGTTCATGCTGGGATTCATAAATAAGCATAGCCATAAACAGAAAAAAACATGAACAAGTAGCATATATTAGCATACATTAAGTGAAGTACACACACTTCCAAAGAAATATAGGCCTAATGATATTCAAAAACAAAAAAGAGTGTGTCTCATAAAGAATATACATACACATTTCAGAGGCATAAGGCCTACTAGCCTTTTTATTACTCGAGTAAAGTGATGGTATCAGATGGAAGAACATCCAAAAGAAACATGGTGCCATACTGTGTTTTGTGAAACTATTTTTGTTTTGATGAACTTTTGGCCATTACCTGCAGCTGAGTCGTTCAGATGATGCACGTATATGTGAAAATCTTCTTTAACGCTGACAAACGATAGGGCGCTTTTGCATGTTGTTTCTGTTGAAGTAGCCTAGCTAAATGTCCACTTCATCCGGCGCTTTTTTGTTAGACCTATCTGTTTTCTAAAGTGCCACATTTATGGAACGAGAAACCAAACCATTCCTAACAATTCAGTGCGTGAGTGAGCTGTCAAAACGATTCTAAATCGCAAACAGATTCAGAACATTTGAGCCCACTTCCCTCATGAAAAAGAACCGACTCAAAAGAGTCATTCATCCGATGTTGTTAGAGTCGGTCAGAATACTGTCTTTAGGGTCCGGTCAGTAATTTTTTCTCCAGACTTTTTTATTTTAATGAATTTTTAATAATTTTGGTTTAGGCAATCCCAATCTTTTTACACTTTGCTAACAGTCCGATAGGATCTTCATGAGGTGATTTAATTGCTCACTTTTATTGACCCTTTAAGTAGTGTTTCCCTTTCTGCAGTGCCCTTCAAGGACGCAAAAACGGTATTTGAAATTCGTGTAATTCCCCCTGAAAAGGATAAGATGGATCTGCTGGTGTCCACCCAAATCCTCCACAACAGATTGATCCTTTATCCTCCTGGATCTAACAATCTTGTTACTCAATCTATCACTTGTCTTTAAGTTCCATTTCCAGCTTTTAAAGATGATCCTTTAAAGATTCCCCAGCTATGACCTTGGGCCTCATTCTTAAAGACATTATCTGAAATTCGACCAAATGTTGGAGTCGTGCATTATGCATCATGTACATAATAGAGAAATTGTAGTACCAAACATAATACTGGTGTTGCTGGCACCTGAATCATCCATAAGGGGAGATTGAGCCCATGTACCACCACCAGTATTTAGGTTTACATATTTGCTTTTCTGTTCCTCTTTTTTCAAGAGTCAGTGGAAATCATTGATTGAATAGCTTCTCACCAACAGTTCTTGTTTTATTAGCATACTTCTTTCAGGCCCTGACAGCATCCAGGCCCCTTGCTGTCTGTTTGTGTCTCTCTTGGCCAAGCAGCTTATGGTGTCTCCAGCTACAAGCGGTTGATTAATCATGGTGGTTTAGCATTTCAATATCTCCTGCTGAGAAAGCAGAAAAGTTGTGAGGAAAAGAGGAGACGACAGTGTTTCCATGCTGGATTGTTTTGCATGCTTCACTGCAGCTCTGCAGAGGCGTGCAAGATTTCAGACTGGTTTGGAAAAGTCCGATTTCCAGACCCTGTTCATCTTCCGTTCCCTTCTCTGAAACAGGTGAGCAACTTCAGACCACTCTCAAGACCTAACTAGCTCCTTTGCCCTTTTGTTGCATGTATCCATAAAATAGATTTCAGCGGTCTCTATGATTATAAATGATTTGTTCCTGTGAGCCCGCAAAACACTGTAAAGACAGGATCTTGATGAGCTTTAAACTAGGTATCATTCAAAAGCTTAAAAACTCAAAATTCCTCCTGTGAAAACCGTTTTGAAATTAGACATTGCATTAACATGAAATGGTTCTTTTAAAACCTCTTAGCGGACTCCTCCTCCAAGTTGGCGGTGTCATGTTTCATATTACAAAATTTATTTTAACTATCAAATTTCTATCAAAGTTTTCTAATCCTGACAAGACGCATATCGTCTGTCTGAGACTCAAGGTTCCATATGTGGCAGCTGTTTTGTGATAGAACTGATATTGTGACAGAAATGTATTAATTTGTTACAGGAGAACGCATCAAAAAATAAATCAATGGAATGTGGGTGATAATGGATGGCTATTTTTGGTACAGCGCCTAAACAAAAACTCATGGGAACTTACATTTTTGCGATATCAACATGGCTAGACATATGGCTTTGATTTTCTAGCAATTTTAGAGTAACAATTATTTTGTAAAATATATATTTTGTATAAGATAAAAAAACATTTAATACAGATTCCATCAGATGGACACTTTACTTTCCCACAAGGCCACAGTAGAGGATTGAAGCGACGCAACTGACTAACATTCATACTAAACACATTCTTATAGAACATACTTTTTTAACTGTCACAAAATAAGGACTTAATCAAAAGAAATACCTACTCAGAGACTGCATTTTCGGATGCAGCCTTTGACTTTCTGCAGGTTACATGTTACACCAGGAGGTGGTGACTGACTGTCTTTATGAATGAGTCAATTAATCATTCATTCAACTGATTTGTTCAAGCACTGATTCATTCAGGAGCGAAACACCATAAAGTTTGAATAGAGTATGTACATTAAGCAGCTCGAGAAGAAAAAAAAAATGAGGAATATTAATACAGTGCTGCCTTGAAATATGTGCCTGGTCAACAGTGTTGGGAGTAACGCGTTACAAAAGTAATGCATTACAGTAACATTACTTTTTGCTGTAATGCAGTAGTGTAAGGCATTACTAATCAATTTTCAGTAATATTTTACTCGGTACATGTTCAGTAAGGCTTGCATTACAACAGACTTTTAGTTTTAATTGTAAAAAAAAAAAAAAAACAGCAAGACCGCGAGACATTAACGAATGAAAAATGCAAGTAGGCTAAATTACCTGTTCGTGGTCAGTCAATAGCCGCGTGTGGTGTCCAAGTCTGTAAATAAAGACTAAATGGCAGCGTCTGATATATTTGTATAGCGATTTATTTTTTACAGGAGTGCAGTGATTTCGGCCTCTGTGCTCGCGCTGGCCAGTGGAAAAGCGGCTAATGGTGAAGATGGCATGAAGAAGACTGTACATTCGCGAGATGGACGTATGCGCATTAGGCTATTCGTTCTGTGTCTTCTTTCTAAACAGTTAGGCTATGTTTATGTGGTATTTTTCATGTTTTCATCACGCAATCAAGTTTTTGATGCGGTGGTGAGGCGTTCATGTAAGGGCGGCGGCGCTGCCGATAAAGCACCTAAAAGCTGTCACAAAGAACCGGCAAAAGCAATGATTATGAATATGTCAAATATAGCAAGGAGACATTTTAATTGTTTATTAATAAAGTCAAGATGAAGTTGACGATGCTGACTCGCGATCTTCGCAGTAGGCTAGTGAATGCACCAGAGAGAAATGCACATTTCATTTCATAAGCAGAGAGCAGTCTGTTTTCTTTTGTTTTGAATTGTTCTGTTTACAAGTAGACATTTCAATATAGATATATTTTTCAGGTCCGTGAATATAAGGCTACCTTATAAGCTGAGTTTTCGGTTCATTTACGCGCTCCAGTTCAGGCACCGGCGCCTCCGTGTCATGATTATAATTGTCTGCTATATTTAGCCTACTTCTTATTTATTAAATCCAGGCAATTGGTTGATGAAACATTGATTAAAATTAAGATACAATTAACGAAATTCACTTTAAAGAAAGGCTTTGTGTCTTCTGTTTGAGGTCTCTGTGAAAGTTTTAAAGCAGTCTTTTAGTGCCGCTTCAGAGCGGTCGCGTCCATAATGGAGAACTGTCACGTCTGTAACATTGTTTTTTCCTCATAAATGCGAACACGAAAAATAAAGTAAAATGAATATTTTATGTTCTGTGGAGAGCCAACCCTTCTTCATCCGATTTGCGCAGTGTAACTCACAGAATTACAACAAAAAAAATCGTTGCCTCCTAAAAGTTAAAGATTTTTTTTTGTCACGCATGACTGTCTCACTGGCGTAGCCTCGGGTGTGCCAGGGTGTGCCGGTGCCACCCACAGTGGCAGCTGGCACACCTAAAATAGATGCAGAATTCTTTTTTAAAGTTTTAATAAAAACGTTTCCTAAACGTGGACTATTGTTGTTTACTTAAAATAATGGTGCATTTAAAATGTTTTTTTAATTTTTAAATTATTATCGTTAAAAAAATATCTGCCGACATTCGGACTGCCAACCAATCCGCAAACAGCCGCTGACTGGTAACAAGGTTGTGCTGTTGAGGCTCGCGCAGCCTCATGAGGAGAAATGGAAACAAATGAGCGCAGATCACACAAATAAACTTAATGAACATAGAGCGGTTAAAAAAATAATGTGGAGTTTTTATATTTCTAACATAGCCTATGATATGATACAGTTAAGCAACATCACAGTGACCGCGAGTGCTGAATACCATCACGACTGAAAACATGACACTGATTTCATATGACAGTTCAATAAACAAGTCATTAATATCAAGTCACTTACATTTTAGACACAATATTGACTGTTTTTTTTCTATTTGAGCAGCGAAAATAGTTCCAAACAAACATCCCAAGAACCACAGCGCAGCTCACCTGAACACATAACGGCATTAATGAATGATTCAGCGCTTTGAATGAATCGATTGAGTCAAAGATTCAATGACCCATTAAACAACTGCCTCATTCCTTAACGATTCAGCCGTTTGAACGAATCATTTGAATAAATGACTCAATAACTCACTCATTAAGACGGTCACCTGCCGCCCCCTACTGGTGGTTTAGTTTCGTGTTTAAAAGTAGGCTATAATTCTTTCCAATATGTCATATTTGTATCTTCAAAAAATATTTAAAACAATCTCATAACATTATTTAATGCAGTTGTAATTTTTCAGTGTAAATTAATTAATTGTATTGGTAACAGCATAGTGTCTTATTATTTCAATTGAATTTATTGATCAAATCTAAGAATTTAAAATGAAAGATGAAGCATACATTTATACCGATTTCTGGATTTTTACTTGGACAAGAGAATGGCCGATTTACTTGTTCGAAGGACAAGCACATTTAAAGTCTTAATGTTGAGCCCTGAGTTATATTTTATATACTGTAGGCCTAGTATTATGTTTATGTGGCAAGCCAGTTTTACACATCAGCCCAGTCTATTCTGTAAAGTTAGTGATACGCCGGGTCAAGGTTGTTTTGCACATTCATTTGACAATAAATGTGGCACACCCAATTTTTCTTATGCACACCCAGAGACGCTTTTCTGGCTATGCTACTGGACTGTCTATTTCCCTAATATTAAATATAAAACGCATGTGTAGACTGATATTTTTCTAATGTCTGGACTCCTTTCAGGGAGGAGCCTATGGATAAACAGACGTTTCAATAGTTTGGTATTAATGCATTTTCTGAGAATTTATATTTCAAGTTTTGACTGCAAATGTCATGTCCATAACGCTGGAATTCCCAAATTTTAAATAATTTATCCTCAACTTGTTTTGTGGTGTAGGTCTACGTATTTTATAATTTTAAGTTAACTTCAAATAATACTAATAGTAATTTAAAGATGTGGTAGCATTGGATCTGGACGGTATGGATAACGCTGGGAGTTGGAAGGGGTGTGTCGCGATTCTGCAGGTTCGTGGATCTGAGTGTCGCGATTTCGGTTTCATATCGCATATCGTTACAGCCCTAGTCATTTTAGAATGTTAAGTTCTACTTCTGTATAGTGATTTTGGTGAAAGTAACTCAAACGTAATACAGGAGTAATGTAACGCATTACAATTCTGAGACAGTGATATTGTAAGGTAATGAATTACTTTTAAATAACAGTAACAAGTAATATATAATGTATTACAGTTTGGAAGTAACTTGCACAACACTGCTGGTCAAGATACCTTTACTTGCAATAATTTTGAAATATTAACGAAATGTAAAAGCATTAAGAGTCGATTCTTTATAAGACACAGGGACTGAAGTAGCCTACTTTACTTTACTCATTTTGAAGGACATATCCCATAAGGAATCCCCTTCTTTTTATTCAACTCATAAACATTAACACAGTGTATCCAATTTCTCAAAATATCAAAACAACAGAGTAATTTTTCCATAATGTAATTTTACACTCACACTGAATTTTCAGCTTAGGCTAAACACCCTTGCGGCAGCCATAAGATACTTCACTGAAAGATACACCACCAGGGATCCAAACAGGATTTTCCACATGGGAACTAAAAGAGATTATTTTAGCATCTAGCTTATTCAGCATTCTGAAAATCATTTTTTTTTAACTCTTAACTGCATAGAGGCGATCAATACGATATAGGCCTTCATTTAAAGCAGGCATGAAATGGAAGTTGCTTGCGATAGTCTTTCCTTCCCCATTGTGATGGTCACAGGAACTTACTTTGATTAAAGGTATTTTTATTTAGATTTTTTATAAATAATGATATACATGGATAAATCATTTATAAGGAGAATAGAATGGAGATGATATAGCTGGAATCATTTGCATTGATGTTGGTGAATAAGTGTCAGTTTCACACACACAAAAAAAATTACACTGTCCTAGGATTTCGGGAAAGCAGTGTCTTGAGGCTGTCAACAGCAAAGCTGAACAAGACAGCTAAATGACCCAAACGGTTGGAGGGTAGCACACTAGATAAATCCCAGCCAAGTTTGCTCAGTAATGTGAGGAGCTGACTGCTACGGCAGTTCAGGAACGGGCAGAGCTGACAGTGTATAAAAGTTGGCCAACTTTTTGGACTGAGCAATCAAAGAACAACAAAAGTGAAGTTCAGAAGAAAAAAGGGACCTTAGGGATGAAGTAAGCAGAAGCAAGTTGTGAAAAGAGAGTGGAGGACAAAGATAAAGAAATCACAAAGTCAGAGAAGAAGAAGTTATTGGATAAAAAGAATCAGAGTTGTGAGCAGAAATGATAGGCTGACAAACTATAAAAGAGCATGTAAGACCTTGAAAAATAGAGGGATTTTTAAGGCGCGCAAGTCTGGAGATCTACACCTGCATGATAAGGAACTTGGAACTTTCAATGGAAAAAAGTCTGGCATAAACACCGCTTTGATAAAATACTGCAAGTTTAGTCCCCACTCCTGTTATTGAGAGAACCTGTTCCTGCTTTAAAGTCGTTGCTTTGGTCTCCTGCTCCATCTTGTGGTTCAAATGGTGCACCTTCTAAATGCTGACTGTGAATTGAACCACATAGCCTATACAGAAAATGACAAATAGTTAATTTTATTCAAAAATTTATATTTTAGTATTATATATAATATTTGAATATATACCCCAATGAGCCAAAACATTATGACCACCTGCCTAATATGCTGTTGGTCCTCTGCGTGCTTCTAAAAGGGCACCGACCCGCCGAGGCATGGACTCTACAAAACCACTGAAGGTGTTCTGTAGTGTATCTGTCACCAAGACATTAGTAGCAGATCCTTCAAGTCCTGTGGGTTTTGAGGTGGAGCCATGGATCAAACTGAATCCCACAGATTCTCAATTGGATTGAGATCTGGGGAATTTGGAGGCTTGGTCAACACCTTGAACTCTACATCATATTCCTCAAACCATTCCTAAACAATGTGAACAGTGTGTCGGAGTATATTATCCTGCTGAAACAGGCCACTTCCACCAGGGAACATCAGTGTCATGAAGGGCTGTACCTGGTCTGCAACAATGTTTAGGTAGGTGGCACGAGTCAAATTTACATCCACGTGAATGGCTGGCTGGACTCAGGGGGTCCCAGCAGAGCATCACACTTCAGACACATTCAATTCTGAAGCTCATGTGCCCATTATAGGTGCCGAACAGGGGTCAACATAGGCACTCTGATTGGTCTGCAGCTACGCAGCCCCATATGCAGCAGAGTGTGAATCACTGTGTGGTGTGACACATTCCTCCCATTAACCATCATTAAAATTGTGTGTGACTTGTTCCACAGTAGACCTTCTGTTGGCTCGGACCAGACGGGATAGCATTCATTGCCCTCATGCATCAATGAGGCTTGGGCACCCAACACCCTGTTGCCGGCTTGTGGTTTGTCCCTCCTCGGACCACTGTTGGTAAATTCTCACCACTGCTGACTGGGATCAACACACAAGCCTTGCCGTTTCAGAGATACTCTGACTCAGTCGCCTTGCCATAACAATTTGGCTCTTGTCAAAGTCGATCTTTATTGCTGCCCATTTCTCCTGCATCCAACACATTGATTATTAGAACTGATTGTTTGCTCACCATCTAATCTATGTGGCCTTGTTAGAAGATGATCATATTTGCATATTTATATAATTTATAGAAATTCCACACATAACTGTTACACAATAGGGGGATTTAGAGAGGAATAGCCAATCTAAATGTCGCTACTAGTGTGAAAATGATGTGCAGAATTTCTGATATAAAATTATAAAACATATTATACATTTAATAAAATGTGTATTTAAGAGAGAAAGAGAGAGAAACACGGGTGGTTGTGAAAGTTGCATGAAGGTAAAAATAGATTTATTACGCCACAGAATAATGCCATAATGACCATTAGTCAACACTTTAAAAAAATCTGTATATTTGCTTTACAAAAGCACAGAGCCCGCTGTGTGCGCTGTTTACAAAAGGTACAGAGCCCGCTGCATTTCTTAGTTTGAAATATATTTCGATTTCCAAAAACAGTGTTTTGACCAGCTTTTTTTAAATAAAACAATAATAATAAAGGCAGATATGTAACAATTGGTTCGTAATAAAAGTATATATGTAAAATTCTAATAATATTTCTTTTTAATTCGCTGCTAACGTTTCTGTGTGGTGGTGTCATGTGGTAACGCCTGACAGATGTCTGATTCATTTGAACAAATTGGTTCGGTTCAGTAAACCATTTAAAAAAAACTGATTCACCAATTCATTTGAATCATCAAGTTCATTAGCACTATAAAAAGTGTTTAGTTAACTTAACTTAAAAAAGTGAGGAAACCCCTTGCCTTAAAATTATTAATTAATAAGCTTCATGTGTACTAATTGAAAAAAATAAGTTTTGTGAACTTGACAATTCCACATAACTTAAAGCTGCAGTCCGTAGCTTTTTCCCCTTTTGTCGTCATCTCTGTTCGAAATCTGTAACTGCACTGATTCGCGGAATTATCATCTTTACGTGGGTTGTAAATCGGCATGAAACAACGCGGATGAACACAGTGTTTTGAGGCGAGTGCTGCTGTCAATCACCGCGCTGTGTGGATACTGTCATTCAGAATCACAGATTCACTTTTTGAAAGCTTGACCAACATAAGAATTTTCACCGGAAAATGTCTTCTGAACAAGTAAGTAACATCCATTTTTGTTCTGATCAACTAAAGGGGGGAAAAGAATTCGACATGACAAGCGATCGTTAGATTTAATCAGCGCGATTAACAGCAACCGTGCAAATCATAGCCTACTCTGTTCTCAAATTGTTCATGTTAACAACATCAGCATTGCGTGACTAACGTTATTTAATGTGTTTTATGATTACCTGTGTAGTTCAGAATTCATATTCTCCATAATAGCTAAACGAGAAAGGCACAACAAAGGAAACTCCATAACTGTGTGAATTAAGAAAACGTACTGTTACACAATTGAACTATTGAAATGTCTTTCTTGTTCAGCAGAAAAAGCTGTCTCTTCTTCCGTTTCGAACCCCTTCGGGAGGAGTTCACGCACCTTTCAAAAGCCCCACCGATGTGTATCCTTGTGTTCGCATGAGACGGTTTCTTTCTCTTTCCACCTTAAATCCGAAGTACGAAGTCTTTTGGGTTTTATAACTGGTTGATCTCCAGTTGACACTGATGATTGTTGTCTGGATCTTTCTGGATCCGTCATAAGTTTAATCATGTAAAGTGCTGCGAGAAAAGCCTATCTCTACATCTCCTCACGCGCAGTATAGCCGGCTAGCCGAAACTCCTTCTTTATGTGTACGGGTGTGACGTAATGACGCAAAGACATGCTCGAATTTCCCGCGAAAACCCACCAGTACCACTGGAATTAAAATCATTATTACAAGCTAACCGTTTTGAATCTAGCTATGGCAAGCAGATAGTTTTGAACACTGGCTGAAGATGTTTTTTTTTTAAAATAATTAATTTGGATTATTTTTAACTTAAAAAAGCTACGGACTGCAGCTTTAATTATTTCAATTACATGGCAACGAGTTTCCCCACTTTTTTCAAGTTGTCAGCTTATCACTTTTTACAGTGTATATTCAGGGCTGAAAATTTGTAATTAGCCTATAGCCTACGTGAAATCTTCGAGGTTTGATTTGATTTCTTGTAAACGCTGTCTAATAATAATTTTTAGCCAGAGACGTTTATTGAGCTGATTTTGATCTGAAAATGTGTAATTAAATATTAACCAAAATCTACTTTGTGTTTTGACATTTTTGTTGTTCATTCATTTGTTCTTCACCTGTTGTTATTAAACATTTTATTAACTGTCCCAAATAAATCCAATTGATTTTATGATGTCTGACTTGACAGTCTAAACACAGAATTTAAAAAGTATTATTATGTTGTAAATGTTTTTAAAATGATTGAGTTCACATAGGCTTCATGTAATAATTGAGTTTAATTAACATCTTATGTTAACTGTTAACATATTTATTTAGTCGAATCTTTTTCTCACTCAATGGAAACTTTTCACAGACTGTGATGACTTGTTTTAATGCAATTGAACGTAAAAACAATTGAACGTTTTTCTTTTGCTATTTGAGCACTTTGGAACATAAAATATATATTTAATGTAGTCTCTCATTCACCTATAGAATTTTACCCATCTCATGGTCAAAAAAAGTTGCTGCCTTAAATTTTTAAGTACAATCAACTTTAACCCCTTAAGTGTCACCGTCCCGCTAGCGGGACGCCTAACTTTAATTCAATATATTACTATTAAATCCTAATTTAATCATGACAAACTATATATCGTTGGAAAGGTCTAAGACTCCTAAATAGATATTTTTGCACTATTTTTTTATTACAAATTATGTAGGAACAGTAATATATGAATTTTTGACAAGAGTGCGCCTCAAAAAATCTACGTCATAACAGGAGTTTCTGACCTTTGTCACAAAAAGTCAACGCACACACTTTTAAAAATTGAAACTTTGGTTTTTAATGCTAAAAGTTCATAATAAAACATAATCTAGTATTTGTCAATAAAAAAATATGAAATAATATTTGAAAAAGTAAAGTAAAAAGTCCTCTAAAAAATATAATATATATTATATATATACATTTTTATTTTTTATCATTATTATAAATTAGGTCAAAATCATAAATTATAAATTAGGTATCATTTAAAAGCTTACGAACTCAGAATTCATCCTGTGAAAACCGTTTTGAAATTGGACGTTGCGTTACCATAGAAACGGTATTTTTGTATTAGGCTCCTCCCCTTTTGGGCATCATCTTTCATAATTTTTTATCAAAAACTTTTCTAATCTTGACAAAACACATATTGTCAGAAAGGTCTGAGTCTCAAGGTTCCATTTTTAGTAACAAAAATGATATTTGGATAGAAATTTATTAATTTGTTATGGCAGAATACATACAATTAGATTCAATGGAATTCAATGGCACCCGGTGGCTATTTTTGGTACAACGCCTAAACAAAATCTCATGGGAACTTCAATTTTTGTGATATCAACTTCAAATTTGGAACACAACTTGGTTAGATATTTAGCTTTCATTTTATAGTAATTTTATACTAAAAAATATTTTGTAAAATATTTATTTTATATAAAAAAAAATATTGATAAAGTATATTTGATTTACTGTAAATTTTAACTTCCATAACTTTTTCATACTTTAATTTTTTGAAGTGCTTTCACTTCAGTAATAATCTGCTGATTGTTTTCTTTAAAACAAGACCAAACTTAGGTCTGTATTCCAAAGCATTCTTGAATTACAACCATTTAAGTTTGTATAGTGCATTTTAATGTCAATTATCAAAAGGGGGATGACAGCTAAGGGGTTAAGTACAATTCCAACTAACAAAACTCTGACACTAATTACAGCTCAGTGATTCAAATCAACTGATTCGCAAATCAGTTCAACTGAATCAAATGAACCGGATCATATACATGATTCGCGAATCACACAAGCTGACACTTCCTGTAGCCCCGCCTCAAACAAAAGTTTCCCATTCAACCTGGAGAGAAGGCCGCAGTGAAGATAATCCACTGCAGCGGACAGATAAAACACTTTTATAATAATTACGTGTCTATAATCGAGGAATCGTGTGTTTTAACACAAATACTGGAGCTGTGAGCTGGTAATTACGGCTATTATGGCGTCCAGCTACAACGCGAAAGAGGAAGACGGTCATCTCTCCGGATCCGCGGGGCTCGGCGGAACCGCCATCCGGACCAGAAAGCCCGACAACACTGCCTTCAAACAGCAGCGCTTGCCGGCCTGGCAGCCCATCTTGACCGCGGGGACCGTGTTGCCCGCATTCTTCGTCATCGGCCTCATCTTCATTCCCATAGGAATCGGCCTCTTCGTGACGTCCAACAACATCAAAGAGATCGAGGTTTGAGCCTGTTGCAGTGTGTGTTTAGTGTAATTTTACTAACAAACACACAGCTAATACTAATAGACGTCTACTGTTCACTCGGACGTCATGAGGTCTATGTAACCGCGTGTTAAGCATGTTTCTTTGGTTTACAGATTGAATATACCGGGACTGACATGTCCAGCCCGTGTTTTAACTGCTCTCAAAGCTTCAGCTGGAACAGCACGACTCCATGCAAATGTGTCCTGTCCTTCTCTCTCGACCAGCCTTTCGAGGTGAGTGTTTATGACCTGCCCATTATTCGGCATTCCTTTTAAAGGGATGGTTTAGCCAAAATAAACACACTCAATATTACTCCAACTCCATGTGACTTAACCCTTTAAAGCCTGACATATGAAACAACAGTCAGAAAAAATCCTGAGGTGTAAAAAGTACCTGGCAATTTGAAAATAGCTCTTAAACCAAACCCTGGCTGGGACATAAACGTGCATTATAGTTGAAGAAGGGCCCATGCTCAGTTTTTTTTTTCCATAAAAGAAAACTTTTTAGTGTCCATTTGCATTTAATGTCGAAGTGTTAAGGACAAACATACACATGATGATTTGTGCACTATATTCCATGTGTTCTGAAGCTTTCTGCCATATTATACCTCTCATGTCTCACATCATTTGAGCTTTTGCATATTCAATCACTTTTAGCTGTACTATGAGGAAACGAAAGGCCTTGTTTTTCCTGACTGATAACATCTGACATGCATTTTAAATCCAACGGTTCTCAGTTTAGTTATTTATAGTCAGACAGAAGATGTTATATATAGATGATGTTTTACTGGTGGGTTAATTGATGAGCTTTCACAGCAATGCCAGTTCACGACTCTAACTTTCTGTCCTCAGAGTAACGTCTTCATGTACTATGGCCTCTCAAATTTCTACCAAAACCATAGACGATATGTGAAGTCCAGAGATGACAGCCAACTCAATGGAGACCTTAACTCACTTAAGGTATTGCATGTATCTATCTATCTGTCTGATTATCTATCATCTGTCTGATAATCTATTAATCTGTCTGCATGAAGGTATCTTACGAAACTGATTTCGGACAGACTGGCAGCCTAGAGCTTTGGTGATAGCAAATATTTAATTACTATGATGCTAAGTTCTCACTAGAAATGATATCAAAAGAGGAAAAGTTAGCCCAAAAATTTACTTTTACACTCAAACTGACCACTAAACACAACTTTCAGATGACATTTGTATTTTTTTTTTTTTTAGTTTAACTGTTATGGAACTGAACGCACAGGATTGTGGGATATAATAGGCAGAGAAAGATACATCTATGGTGCTGCCTACAAAAATCAATAAGATGAAGGGATCTCAGTAGAAAGGATGTGACATGATCACTGGATTTGGACTTCCAAATGCTTCCTGTGGAGGCAGCATTTATCAACATATATCACTCTATCTATCTATCTATCTATCTATCTATCTATCTATCTATCTATCTATCTATCTATCTATCTATCTATCTATCTATCTATCTATCTATCTATCTATCTATCTATCTATCTATCTATCTATCTATCTGTATCTACTTATACTGAGCAATGGTGCAAACTGCCTGCTTCACATATGACTGGGTACTTTCTGCCACAGACTTGCAGGGGCAGTGAAATGTATTTTGGTTGACTACCTTCTGTATGCCTGCCAAACACCTCTATCTATGTGTGTGTCTATCAGTCTTTAAATAGCCCTGAAAGACAGACAGAGAATCTTTATATATATCAGGGATGTGATTTTTCCGGATTAATCCGGAATTCCGGATTGGGTGGGGTGTCAAGAGCTGCCGGAGTGAAAAGGAGAGGATATGAGGACATAACAGGCTGACGTGCGTACAGATTTTTCCCTTCCTTTCCAAGTATCAACAAGGACATATTTGAGTTCAGCTTGTTTACCTGCTCAATTTCGTACCTCAGTCGCTCTCGCTCTTCAGTGGTATCGTTGTCAGTTGACAAGAACATCACCGTTAGGCCACCAGTAGGGCTGGGCGATATATCGATAGAAAAAATATATCGATATATTTTTAAATGTGATATGGAATGTGACATATCGCATAATAGTTCAAGTCTCAGTATATTTTCCTGCTTTTTTGTCCTCATCCAATCACATGCCTGATATATATATATATATATATATATATATATATATATATATATATATATATAGACAGCCCTAGTTTTAATGATGAAGCAAATAGAAACTAAATAGTTCGCCTAATTTTGAGCTCAGCTGTTTGACGTGTTTGACAGCATAGTATACTTCGCCAGCGCTAACAGATGTCAACACTGTCACCAAGCGCTGCATGAGAGCAGGGTTTGGCATCATGGGTTTAAAACATCTCCACACCTATTATAGCCCTGTCAATCACCAACAGACCTTGTCTCTTTTAATGAACTTTAAACTGAGTGACATTGGAACAGCTGTCACCTGTTACAACAAGTCCACTGCTTCCTGAATAAAAATATATGAAGCTCAAAGCGTATCTTTACATTTCAGGATCCAAGCAAAGAATGTGAGCCGTACCGCGTTAATGAAAAGCCAATAGCCCCGTGTGGAGCCATTGCTAACAGCATGTTTAATGGTAAGACCTGGGACTGAATACCTGCCATCGTGCGAGACTATTTCCTCAAGAGTTTTAATATCGATTTTCTCTTTCACTATTTGCTTCAGACACATTGGACTTGTTTTACATTGATCCCAATGGAACAAAAACCCAAATTCCACTGATCAAAAAAGGGATCGCATGGTGGACGGATAAACATGTGAAGTTCAGAAATCCTGCTGGCAATAATCTTACTGCTGTTTTTAAAGGTATAATTCTTTATATAGACTTACATGTATACTGTGATGAATTGGCATATGTTTTGTCCATTTCTCAAACTAAAACTCTCCTCATCTTCCAGACACAGCGAAGCCGGTCAACTGGCGCAAGCCTGTTTATGAGCTAGACACTGACTCAGAAAACAACGGCTTCATAAATGAGGATTTCATTGTATGGATGCGAACGGCTGCCCTCCCCACCTTCAGAAAGCTCTACCGCATCATTCAGAAGAAGAACAACATGACACCCACACTGCCCAGAGGAAACTACACCCTGGAAGTGACCTACAGTATCCTTGCATTGCTTAACTTTAAAACGCGAAGCTCTGCAGAGAGCGATAGTTAACAGTTTGTGTGAGGAGTATGTACAGTAAAATGAACAAGAGATATTTCCGATTCTGCTCGAAATCAACAATATCAAACCATACTCCGATAGCTTTTCATTCAAAATGCTAGGCTAAACATATTATTTGTAATTAAAATTATTAGTTTCAATTAAAATTAAGCATTTTCACTATCGGTCTTTGACTTTGGTAAGTATACACTACCGTTCAAAAGTTTGGGGTTAGAAAGATTCATTATAATGATTTCTCAAGAATCATGTGACACTGAAGAATGGAGTAATGCTGCTGAAAATACAGCTTTGGTCACAGGAATAAATTATATTTTAAAATATATTCAAATAGAAAACAGTTACTGTACATTGTGATATTTCACAACATTACTGTTTTACTGTGTTTTTGATCAAATAAATGCAGCCTTGGTGAGCAGAAGAGACTTCTTCCAAAAACATCTTCCTGACCCCAAACTTTTAAATGATAATGTATATTTGTTCGGAAATCGCTACATTTTTTTTTTTTTTTTACAATTTTTGCCGTCTGTGGAATCATAATTGCTATTGTTAACTACTTATTAAAATATTTAATGCAAGAACCATTTAAAAATGGCATGCATAGGTATTCCATGAACAATAGTGAGTGATAACACAAACTGGTTTATGTGTTTGAACTTATTTATTAAAAAGGTTAAAAAAAAGAAAACTGATTAATGAAATAAATTAAAAACTTCAAACAAATTAGTTCAGTTCTAAAATGCAATTTACAAACCATACATCGCATATACAGAAAATGCATTGTTAAATTTGCACACACTGGATGATTGTATTGTGACAACCAGTATTTCACCTCCAAATATTAACAACACATACACACAAGGCCAGATTTACTAAACAGGGCAAATTAGCCTGAGCGCAATTCCAAAAAAGCGCTGATGGGAGTGTAAAGTTCAGCGCGTGATCTACTGACGACACTCAAATGAAAGAACAGACACAGCCGGATCATTTCCATAATGACCAACACCATCTACCAAGAGCAGCGCAGATTAGCGTCTAGTTTAAGACGTGTTTTTTGGGCGGTAAATAATGGCGCAAATACCAGTAAATTGACTAGTGCAAACCTTTTTGGGAGGTAAATAATGGCGCAAATACCAGTAAATTGACTAGCGCAAGTATACACAGTATATATAGTATACGCGTATCCATGAATATGCAAATTAGCCCTGCCTCCACTCACTCACGGTAACTCAGAATAGCTACCTGATCCACTCGGTCAACTGCAGTAAACGCTACAGCTACACAGTGGCAAGAGGAAATATGGGTTTAGTTCAGCCAAAATTATTTGGAAGAATCCTTTGACCGGATTGGTTACAGGTTTATGACGTTAGGAAATGTGGGCGGTTTTAAACTGCGTTTTGAGACTGTCTTTGGTAGCAATGATGTTGGTTGACCGATTTAAAAACACCACATAGACATATAAACAACATTAAAAACTTGATTTTCACAACAGGGGGTCTTTACTAATTTCTAAATTGACATGGTTTCCTCAACCACTTGCCCCTCAGACTACCCCGTCCGCAGCTTTGAGGGCCGGAAGCGTATGATCCTCAGCACCATCTCCTGGATGGGAGGGAAAAACCCCTTCTTGGGCATCGCCTACATAACCGTGGGCTCCATCTGCTTCTTCCTCGGCGTGGTGCTCCTCTTCATTCATCACAAATACGGAAACCGCAACAACAGCTCTGATATTACCAATTAAGCTTGTGGAGTGCATGCTTTCTGTCAGGCGTTTGAATGGCATGCTTCGATTCCAGTTTATCATTTTAATGGTGCAAGACAGCATGTTGACTTTGTCCACTTCAAAGTTTTGTTTTTTAATTTTTATTCTTTCTGATGATGGTTGATGGTTCATTTCAAGCATGATTTGACCGTTGATTTGCACATGTCTGTTTAAGCCTGAGGTTAGCATGATATATATGGAAGCTTGTTTCCACCACGTAATAAAAACGGTTATTGCAATTTTTATCTCGTAGTTTGGACCTTTTTTTTTTTTACTGCGTCGCAATTACCTATTTTATTTCCTGGTGGAAACAAGCTTCCATACATATTCCAAGATAGATCCAATACAAAGTCAAAGTTGTATAACTTAAATTAATGTATATTTGTATTTCATAGAAATGGTTTTTACTTTTAGGGCAATGTAATATGACTACTTTATTTTTTAAGTTTAATATAAAAAGAATAGTTTCACTTTTCCTCTTAGGTTCATAAAGTCAAATACTGAATCTGTGTTTACTTCCGAACTTCTATAGTGCCAGATTATGGTAGGGATCATTGACAACTACATCAAATTTTTGAGGACTGTTACATTCTTATTGTTTTCTGGAGATGCTTGTGATCTTTGCTGTGTGTACTTCAAGGCTTGCAAGAAGGACCAAATGTTTAATTCTGTGTATATTTAGTTGAAACAGTCTTGGGCTTATTTTGGCTGTCGTGTCTTTTTTAAGTGTTATGTTTTAAGCATGTCTGCCTCTAACAAATAAGCACTTTAGAATGTGACAAGCCATACATTTTTGGTCCGTTTTTAGGAGTGCGTGTTGCGTTGTTGGGCGAATAAAATGTCTAATTACTGAACTTCCTGAGAATTTCTCATTATTATAAAGTAAACATTGCATTCTTTATCTGCTGGAGGCATTGCCAAATGAAGACAAGCTGAAGACTGAATTAACAAGTTAACATGTTAAATCAATACAGGGAAAATATCACTTTTTAATCCTCTTGTAAGTTTGGATGAGTCTCAACTTTTAATTTCTAAGCAATTGACAGTCTCAACCCATACTGTAAAATTGATCAGTTGACAACTTAAAAAAGTGAGGAAACCTGTTGCCTTAAAATTAAATAAAATTCATGCGTAATTGAAAAAATTAACTTATGTGGAATTGTCAAGTTTATTTACTTAATTTTAAGGCAACAGGGGCCTCATTTATAACCGTTGCGTATATATGTTGCTCTTCGTGCAAGGAAGCAAGCTTAGTTCAGCGAATAAAACACTGACACAATCATGAACAAGTAACAATAAAATTCGCAATAACATAGTTTTAATGAATAATTAAGTAAATTTCTTAATTTATCCTTGTAAAGAAACCTCATTGCTGAACTGGCTACTCTCTGCTGTCTCAGACTATGACATATTTTCCTGTCGGCCACCGTAACTTTTGTTGGTTGCGATTTGTAACCTCACCACTAGATGCCGCTAAAAATCACACACTGCACCTTTAAAATAGCACTGCTTAATACGTCTCTCTATCAAATAGGATTGATATAGATCTTCTTTTGTGATAGATGAGAAGAAGGTGAATGCATGTAGATATACAACTTAAGCAGCACTGAAAGAGCTCATTTTCATTCATTGGTTTCCTTTATTAGTCTTCAAAACGAAAAAATTAAACCCAAAACTGGATCAGTAAAAAGGACCAGGCATCTAAAGCTGTGAATAATCTGATCATTACACCAGAAGCAACATCTGTTCTCTCCAGCTGTTGGTATGTTGGACTGCCTGAAAGACCGGCTGCTCGAATAGGCCCAGAGGAAAAGTGCTGGACT
The DNA here is from genome assembly GCA_026230005.1 of Gila orcuttii. NCBI lineage: Eukaryota > Metazoa > Chordata > Actinopteri > Cypriniformes > Leuciscidae > Gila > Gila orcuttii. The sequence goes on along the minus strand of JAPDVR010000012.1, from coordinate 25,160,413 downwards.
AACAACCTGCTTCCCAACCCCAGAGTGCTCTTTCACTCCCTCTCACACCATCAGACCACGGCTGTCCTCACACACAACATTAGGACCGATTGAGATGTTCTGCTGTGAGATAATGATGAGCACCGTCATGTGACTTGAACACTGTGTTCCTGTTTCTCTGTTCTCCAGTCAATTTTTTTTTTTTTTAGTAAGTTCAGTTAATGATCTTGGGTGTCAGAGAGAGTGAGACTTCCCAGAAGATTTAAAAATGTGCATGTGTATAAGTCTGTGCTGTGTCTCTATGAGCCTTATTATACAGGCCCGACGCATTTGTTTTTTGCTAGTTTAGCACTACGCAGTTATCATTTTCACGTCCACCCATTACTCATTAAGAGAATAGGGACAACACTTTAAGACCATGCGACCATTTTCCTAGCAAAAGTGGATTCGCACACGACCTAAGTGCACTTGCGCTTAGACCATGCGCTTACATCATTAAAATAAGGCCTATGTCTGTCAGATCTTTCATCTGCTGATGTTACCGTTTTTTTTTTTTGCAAGAAGATATTTTGAGAAATGTTTCAATGTTTTTTTGTTTTGTTTTTTTTGTAAGAATTTTGAGAAATGTCTCAAGGTTTTTTATTTTGTTTTTGCAAGATATTTTGAGAGTTGTCTTAATGTTTTTGTTTTGTTTTTTGCAAGATGTTTTGAGAAATGTCTCAATGTTTTTTTTTTTTTTTTTTTGGCAAAAAGTTATTTTGAGAAATATCCCAGTGTTTTATAGGGGTGTGAACCTACACTGGTCTCACGTTATGTCATCGATTCAGTTCAATTCGATATCGAGAGGCATTGCGGTGCACTGCATCTTCAATTTTACTTCAATAGTGATGTGTGTGTGTGCGCGCGCGTGTGTGTGTGTGTGTGTGTGTGTGTGTGTGTGTGTGTGTGTGTGTGTGTGTGTGTGTGTGTGTGTGTGTGTGTGTGTGTGTGTGTGTGTGTGTGTGTGTGTGTGTGTGTGTGTGTGTGTGTGTCTGTGTGTGTGTGTGTGTGTGTGTGTGTGTGTGTGTGTGTGTGTGTGTGTGTGTGCGTGTTCGCGGCTGTTCGGGAAGTCGCAGTGACAGAAACAGTGACATTCCAGTTTAAGTTTCAAGGGAGTAAAGCATATTTATGCCATTAAGAAAATGAAATTCTGTCAAATCAATTTTGTTTTAAAGAAATGTTCATTTAAAAGCAGCACTCATTCATCAGTGTATAATGTTACCCAAGAGAGCGCGCATCAACCGTCGCCGAGTCCGCTGTTGAAGGTGACGATCATCCATTTATAATCACGCTTAACAACGGATACTTAAATCAGAGAATATTATTGGGGCGGTTGGATGATTTTTGGCTGTGAATTCGGGTGACGTTGGAGCTCATCCGCGGACTCTACAGCAGTCAAACTCTTCCAGGCGTTCACAGCTCGGGGTGAAAACGGCTTACGTGGTTTATCAAGTTAGTGGTATTACCTCCTGCATATTCTATGTGTGCGTGACATGAGCGCACACAACGTGTGTCTTCTCTAGGTCGTGCTTAGGTTGTTCATAAAGGTTGTTCTGTTCATAAAGCATTTTTAATTACTCGCACTCGCGTCTCACCTTCCTCTGCCAGTGTATGCTACCGCGAGAAAAAACACATACGCGATAAACGACGTCAAAAAAGCGTCAGTACATTATAACCGGTTATGGTCTATTACTGAACCGATACCGAATCGTCCTCGTCTGCATCGCGATGCACCGTAGAAACGATTAATTTCAACACCCCTAGTGTTTTATAACGCAAGTCAATTGGGTCCAATTTTGTCTTATAAATTACAGATTTTTAATTACCCTATAAAGCCTATGTATCATATTTGATATGCAAATTTCTATGGCCTCTAAGTTATTAACATAATCAAAACTTTGCTGAAAATCCTGTTGTACAAAATCATGCCTTCTTCGTCTGATAGTAAAAAAAAAAACAGTTTTAATTAAACATAAGAACTTTTATATTGTTAGACCATGCGCTTAAATCATTAAAATAAGGCCTATGTCTGTCAGATCTTTCATCTGCTGATGTTACCGCTCTGAAAATTGCCTATACCCTTCCTTTAAGGATGTTTATTGTGTAATTCACACTAAGTGCACTGACATCATGAGCGCGCTGGTGTGTTGCTAGAGTGACATGGGACGGCCCTGTCTTAATGATTCCTGACGGATAAGGTTAAAGGAGCTGTATGTAAGAAATTTATTTAAATTAATCATAAAATGGCCCTGATATGTCACTAGACATTAAGAAATCATGTTCATTTCAAATACTTATATCACTGACAACAGTAGTCTTGCCAGGATATTGTCATTTAAAAAGTGAAGTTGCAGCCCTCAACTGATGTTGATGTTGTCATGTTGTGTTTTGGTCTGATGCGCCACCCTCCACCTATCTACCAATCACGAAGTCAGTAGTGTTACGGCATCCGGGTTGCCAGCTCTGCTCTAGTTACCACAGCTGCAGCTACAAACGTGTCGGAATCTGATTAAAAAAAAAGTCTAACGTTGCGAATCAGATAAACTGATAAACTCATAAACTCGTTATGAATCAGAAATACTTCGTGACAAAGTCCGAAATAAAACAAGGATCTGTATAGGAGATGCCTTTGAAAGATGGAGACGGCTGAAAACGGAGAAGAATTTGAAGACAGACGCCAACGTTGCTAATTTTCTCCTGGACAGGTAAGATTAATCTATGTTTGGCTAACTTGTACTTGATGTAAATGGACATTTCAAATATTCATGACAGTCGAACAAAGTTATGCATGTTCGTGCAAAGTAACGTTACGTTAGCTCATATGGAGGAGGTGGGTCATCGAATTGGAAGCACTATAGGCGCAATTCCACGGTAAAATAACTTTTTCTAACGTCCATAACACCAATGAAAAGCACATTGTAGCCTATTATGTGAATAATGTGTCCCACTTGAAACGTTTTGTAGCCTACTTGTTTATCATGCAAGTTCTACAGCCAAAAATAATAGAATGACATGTAATCTTTCACATCACATATTTTAGCGTTATGGACGTGTACTGCAGAGTAAGTTATACAGCTGGTCGCTTTCACTTATAGTGTCAGCTAAATGAATAGCTGTATCTTTGATATCGATTACACACAGTGACCGAGGCTTGTGCTTGTACTTACGTTAATGACAGATACCTACCGTTAGTATACTAACAGCTACTGTTCTAACAATGTACTGTCACATACGAGCGTACATCTTTACTATTATATTTGGCTAATCGCCATTAGTACATTTTTGCGATGTATAATTACTTTGCAAAACATCTCTCATTTGAAGCATAAACATAATTAACAGAAAAAAAACTTATCCTACTGTGTAGGACTCGTCACTTGCCATTGGAAGCTTCTGTAGCAGCCTACGTTCCTGCTGTATCCTGCAGCCTATCTGGCAACCTCGAGTCAGGGAGGAGGGGAAGGGGATACACCGCTCTACAGTAATTTGAAGGTGATTGCAGTACCAGTTTTGGCCACAATCCTACATACTGCTCCTTTAACTCGCTGTAGGAAAACACTAACTGGGACGCCTTTGCTACCTTTAGACCTGTCACGCAATGAGAATTAATTGCAGAAGGGCTTTGTTAGGTGTTTCTCCAAACCCATCTTTGTGAATGTGTAATCAATGTTGCCCAGAGCAACGCTGGGTGGTTGCCAGAGGGCTCGCCCCCTCAGGGGGTAATCCCCTGTTACAGTGAAGGACATGTGTACAGTACATATTTGTGTCTAAACATACAGTGATGTTCAAAGACAGCACTGAACATCTGGGATGCAAAATCTAATTTATTCTGTCATTCCAAATCTGTTTGATTTACTTTCTTCCGTGGAATACAAAAGAAGATATATTGAAACATGTTTGTTGTTTTTTTTTTTTTTGCTTTGTTTTTTTGTTTTATTTTTTAAGAGGATGTTTTGAGAAATTTCTCCATGGTTTTTTTTTTTTTTGCAAGAAGATATTTTGAGAAATGTTTCAATGTTTTTTTTGTTTTTTTTTTTTGTAAGAATTTTGAGAAATGTCTCAAGGTTTTTTATTTTGTTTTTGCAAGATATTTTGAGAGTTGTCTTAATGGTTTTGTTTTGTTTTTTTGCAAGATGTTTTGAGAAATGTCTCAATGTTTTTTTTTTTTGTTTTTTTTTTTTGTTGTTTTTGCAAGAAGTTATTTTGAGAAATATCCCAGTGTTTTATAGGGGTGTGAACCTACACTGGTCTCACGTTATGTCATCGATTCAGTTCAATTCGATATCGAGATGCACTGCACTGCATCTTCAATTTTACTTCAATAGTGATGTGTGTGTGTGTGCGCACGCGTGTGTGTGTGTGTGTGTGTGTGTGTGTGTGTGTGTGTGTGTGTGTGTGTGTGTGTGTGTGTGTGTGCGTGTTCGCGGCTGTTCGGGAAGTCGCAGTGACAGAAACAGTGACATTCCAGTTTAAGTTTCAAGGGAGTAAAGCATATTTATGCCATTAAGAAAATGAAATTCTGTCAAATCAATTTTGTTTTAAAGAAATGTTCATTTAAAAGCAGCACTCATTCATCAGTGTATAATGTTACCCAAGAGAGCGCGCATCAACCGTCGCCGAGTCCGCTGTTGAAGGTGACGATCATCCATTTATAATCACGCTTAACAACGGATACTTAAATCAGAGAATATTATTGGGGCGGGTGGATGATTTTTGGCTGTGAATTCGGGTGACGTTGGAGCTCATCCGCGGACTCTACAGCAGTCAAACTCTTCCAGGCGTTCACAGCTCGGGGTGAAAACGGCTTACGTGGTTTATCAAGTTAGTGGTATTACCTCCTGCATATTCTATGTGTGCGTGACATGAGCGCACACAACGTGTGTCTTCTCTAGGTCGTGCTTACCAGGTTGTTCATAAAGGTTGTTCTGTTCATAAAGCATTTTTAATTACTCGCACTCGCGTCTCACCTTCCTCTGCCAGTGTATGCTACCGCGAGAAAAAACACATAAGCGATAAACGACGTCAAAAAAGCGTCAGTACATTATAACCGGTTATGGTCTATTACTGAACCGATACCGAATCGTCCTCGTCTGCATCGCGATGCACCGTAGAAACGATTTATTTCAACACCCCTAGTGTTTTATAACGCAAGTCAATTGGGTCCAATTTTGTCTTATAAATTACAGATTTTTAATTACCCTATAAAGCCTATGTATCATATTTGATATGCAAATTTCTATGGCCTCTAAGTTATTAACATAATTAAAACTTTGCTGAAAATCCTGTTGTACAAAATCATGCCTTCTTCGTCTGATGGTAAAAAAAAAAACAGTTTTAATTAAACATAAGAACTTTTATATTGTTAGTGATATTTTAAAATGAATACTTACTGGACGGAAGCAACTAATGTTTACTTGATTATCCATACATAATTTTTTAGAAAAATCATGTTAAAATGTGAGTATCAAATAGGCGTTTGAGGAACATTTATTTGTACATCTCTCAATCATCATTGTATTGCATTGCAATACATGTTTTACCCCCACAATAAAATTACAGAGCTTTGATCATAAACCCAAGAATGTAAATATTATCTTACTAAGACATTATTTAGGGGTATGGTCTGCTATACTGTAATAAGATTTCATTGATTTACATTACACAATATCAGAATTTAATTTGACTTTTTGTCCATATAAATATCAGCATCTACACAAAATTACATATGTTGGGTCTCTAAATAAAATTTAGGTGTTTTTTCCCTCCTCGAGTATATGCGCACCATTCAAGCAATAAAAACGTGTCAATGGGGGAAAAAAACACAAACTTTTAAAAATAATTTGGCTTAAGGCTGTTCCATAAGAAAAAAGGATTTTTCTGACTATTATTTCATATGTTAGCCCCAGCAACCACCCACAACACCCTAGAGGAATTAGTTGGGAGATTACACATATTATCATAATTCAACTCATTTCATTATGGTATAATATAAAAGAAACAGTGTCAGTCCTTTAATCTTTTATCCTGACAACAACTCCCTTACAAAGATCCATGTTTTTCTATCCATCCAATCAATTGTTCCCCCAAAATGCTACTGGTTCTCATGTCTGTGTTTTACTAATGAAGAGGAAACAGATTGAGACTTGTGCGAATCGCCTGCTTTCTTAATGAGAGAGGCATCAGAATTCCGCTCCAGCGGGGTCTGATTTTTGCATATATGCAGACCATCTGATACAGCCTCATGTCTGCTGCTATCTCTCTTGTGACCACATCCTCCTTTCATTTGGATTTACTGCTACAGGCTTTCTCACATTGAGGCTCAGTACAATATCGGCAAGCAGTGCCTCTATTATCTGTCCTATTTTCTGCTCCAACAGATATGAGTAGCTGTGGGTAAACAAGCAGTTCAGTTACTGTAATACTGCTCTAATCTATTGTGACGTATATGCTTGTTTCCGCTATAGAATGAAAATAAAAAAGGTAATAGCGACTTTTTATCTCACAATTCTGACTTATATCTTACAATTGCGATTTTACATCTTGCAGAATTGCGTGATATAAAGTCACAATTGTGTGTTATAAAGTCAGAATTGCGTGATATAAAGTCACAATTGTGTGTTATAAAGTCAGAATTGCGTGATATAAAGTCACAATTGTGTGTTATAAAGTCAGAATTGCGTGATATAAAGTCACAATTGTGTGTTATAAAGTGCAGAATTGTGTGATATAAAGTTGCAATTGTGTGTTATAAAGTCAGAATTGTGAGATATAAACTCACAATAGCGAGAAATAAATTTCTGACTTTTTTCCGAAGAATTACATTTATATCGTAATTCTGACTGTATACCAGCAATTTGGAGATATAAAGTCAGAATTTCATGATATAAAATCGCAATTGCGTGTTATAAAGTCAGATTTGCGAGAAATAAAGTCAGAATTGTGTGATAAAAAGTCGCAATTGCGAAAAAAAGTCAGAATTGCAAGTTTATAACTGACAAATCTGAGAAAAGATGTCAGAACTGCAAAGTATAAACTCGCAATTGCGTGTTATAAAGTCAGAGTTGCGATAAATAAAGTCGCAATTGCGAAAACAAAAAATTCTGAATTGCGAGTTTATATCTTGCAATTCTGAGAAATAAAGAATTGCGAGATGTAACTTCACAATTGTGAGATAAAAAGTCGCAATTATCTTTTAAAATGATTTATTCGGTGGTGGAAATAAGTTTCCATATATATATATATATATATATCTAAGTGAAACAGCTTCTTGAACAAGTAAAAATAATAGGTTGGACTTGATTTTTGGATCAGCAATTAATTAGATGGTTGTGGTTTACTTTGATGTCATGTGAGTGACAGGCCGCCCGCCGTTGTGCCAGTAAACACATCATCAGAGAAAAGATGAGCTGCAGGAGAGAGGGGAAGTTGTTTTGATTAAAGATTACAAGCGAACATGAATAAAAAAAAAATGATGTGCACAGATAAATCATTTAAAATAAATACTGCAGTTTTCAATGAGAAAAAAAAAATTGTCCATTTGATTTCATGGTGACCTTTAAGCCTTTGAGATGTGTGATGTGTGCAGTGCTGTTTGTGTCTTGACCTTGGAGGCTTAAAGACAGAGTGTCCCGCTGAAAAACAGACCGCAGCAAGAGAAGAAGAGCAGGGACTAATGGCCCTATTCGGTCTTGTCCAGGCCTGTAAACACAGCACACATTTGATCTATCTTCAGACAGAAGAAGGAAGGTAATGGGAAACAGATTTCTCTTGCCTGTAGGACCGTTTCTTAGAAGCTTTGCTATGCATAAATGCACTGGTCAGTAAAAACAACCATGGAATTAAAAACTTCATATATTCTGTGTTTATGAGTCATTTATATAATGTCTATTCAACACACACACACACACACACACACACACACACACACACACACACGCACACACACTTTCTATTCATCAAAGAATCCCAAAAAAAAAAAAAAAACTACAGCATTGATAATAATAAGACATTTTTCTTGAGCAGCAAATCATCATAGAATGATTTCTGAAGAAATAAATCAATTAATAAATCAGCATACAATGTTTTTATGAATTGACAGACGTAATTGTCGTCTTTAGCTTCATGCTGTTTCACTTCATTCACCAATCCATTATTCATGCTTTTATTGAACTGTTTACCAAAACGACAGCTTTTGGTTGTTTGAGAAACGTGATATTTATTTCAAAATAAAAAGTTTCTCTGGGTTACAAGCTAAATAAGGCATCAAACTTTTTGGAAAGACTAATCAGGCAACATGGTCGTCCACTTCAGCCTCGACCCACATGCATGTCAATTCATTTTGGATGTCCGAAATTAAGCCTATCTATTATATCAAAGCATGCTATCTTAAGCATATCAACAGTCAAATACATGTGACAAGAAATGTACTCTTTGTACATGTTGGTTTCATATGGCTTTAAAAAAAAAAACAATTATATACCATTTTCAAAAAAGGTTTAATTTAATAACATGTGAACTATCAAGTAAAAACTTACACCTTGAATACATGTGAGTAAACATGTCTTAATCATTATTTTCAAAAATAAAAAAGAAGGATTTTTAAAATACGTTTTTAAACATATTTTCCAAGGTCATAAAAAGATCAAACCAGAATTTCGTCATTTAATAAAGCTTTTATCTTCATAGTGACATTAGGACAGTTGCACCACCATTACATGTTTGACCTTATGCACTCAAAAAATATAAAAATATATTTTAATTCATAAATTAAAAACATGTTCATCATTGAAGATTGTATTCAAGTCATTGTTTGTATAAATTGCATTTTTTTATGTATTTTTGAATCAAATTATATTGTTTACAAAAATATTCTAAGAACGTTTTGCTAATGTTCCCATTAAGTTATGAAAAAGTTATGTATGAATGTTATTTGAATGTTCAAAACGTCCAGTTTTAACCCTTTTTTTTGTCTATGAGAACATTAAGGACATATTTCAAACATTAGAGGATTATTACTTTGAATGTGAATGTTCTAGAACAAGTAGCAACATTTAACAAACAGATGAAGCATCCAACTAAAATGTTTCAGAAAAAAGTCCAATAAACAATGTATAAATAATTTTGATATATATATATATATATATATATATATATATATATATATATATATATATATATATATATATATATATAATATAAATATATATATATAATTTTTAATAAATAATAAGTTTTTGTGCTACGTTTTGAGAACATTATTAAAGACCAGATAACATTGAAAGAACATTCTAATAATGTCACAGTTCATAACATTGAGAGAACCTTGACAGAACGTTAGCCAAATAACTTTCCCTGCTAGCTAGGTGACAATCATTAGTGTAAAGTAACTGATGTAAAGTAAAGTCATGTTCAGTAGCTATTAAAACAATAGCATAAGTCAGTTCATCATTCCAGTGAGGTGGTTTCCACTGTGGGCTGCATATTTTCCCTTCATTTTGATCTAAAATCTATTCACTCCCTCTCTGTTCCAGTGGAGTGGCTAAACTTCAAAGCTTTGAAGGGAACGGACTGATGTTTCTCTCTCTGTGGATAAAAGGTGCTTTGGTTTGTTCTGCAGAGTGACATTGGCAGAGTTTCAACTGTGTGCATATGAAACTATTTAATCATTATTTTCACCTTCATTCAAGAAACGCTTGTCATTAACAGTTTCCTGGTGTGGGACTAATGATTAGAAAGCAGGTGTGAATATTTGAGGAAGTCACATTACAGCAATAGAGAAGTGACCTAATTTACAACATCATTATCAATGGTTGCAATTCTAACGTTTTTTACTCTGGTGCCATCAGTGTTGGTGTTTTTACGCCCCTCCTCTTCCTCAATGCAGTTGTTTTGATGTCTGTCCCACCAATAGCACCCATCGCCCTCTGGGGAGTTTTGAGGTCTCCCTGACATCAGATGGAATTTTACAGTGCTGCTGCTCAGAGGACAGAGCAGTACACAAAAATAGTCATCTGAACTTGGAATTTCGAGTAAGAATGTGATGTGTCGCATAGACCTTTATGAAAATGGTAGTTGCGTCCGAAATCAAATACTCCCTACTATATACGTAGTATGCAAAAACAGTCCGTCAAAAGAGCTGTATGTCCGAATGTAGTATTCGAAAAACAACAGGTAGAAAGTCCCCGGATGACCTACTACTTCCGGCGGGATTATGAAGTGTGCAGTTGATGGACACTTTACTTTTCCCATGAGGCCACGGGAGGGGATTTATGAATGTAGGGAAAGCGACGCAACAGACGCCGGTAGGTCACATGATGTGCTGAATGTAGTACGTCCGGAATGTATTTACACATTTGTAAACGGAGTCTAAAACATGTGGTCGAACAGCCACAAGAGACCGTCTACTGACCTAATGCATAAACATTATGGGAAGCGCTAGTAAGACGGGATTTAAACTTTGTTGGCTGAAGACTCAAGTTTGGTTAGAAGATGAAAAACGTACCAAGCACGATGTTCTCTTGCCATTCCTGATTTCTAACACACATTCACAGCGTTCGGCGTGATCTTGCGGCTGTCAGAGCAGAAACTAAAGCTGCTGCTCTCCACATCCCAGATAGCAACAGTGCCGGCCCAGATCCGGCCCACATCTAAGTGTCGAATCCACATGTACCAGATGTGGCCCGGATCTGGGCCGACACTCTGTTGTTGTCTGGTAAGTTTTAGCTTTGTCTCCGGGCACGTTCATATGTAAATTGCGCTTATTTTGTCCATTAGATCGAAAGATCTGAAAAGGTTCATACATTTATCCACCCGTAGACCCTCCCCTTGAAGAAATCAGGACAGAAGTGGTTGAAAGTGGACAAAAGAGACGGATTAAAACATCCGGTGTAAACGGGAATGTGTCTCCCTTATCTACGTGAGCCCAGAAGAGACTTAAGGTGCATTTACACCATGTTGTAATTACAGTAGTTACGAGATTTCAACTTCACATCCACATAGAGCTCGTAATTAAAACTTGTAAACTAGGAATTTTCTGAGAGCTCCTAGTTGTACCACCTGACCGCTGCAGATTAATTTAGGCGTTGATAGTGTTACCATTGAAACTCATAAGTAACGTGTTTTCATCTAGAAATTATGGTAATCACGACATGGCATGAAAGGGGAGGGGTGGGGGTACAGGTCTACACATTTATAACAATTGGAAATACTCAACTCACTTTTCTCTATGCAATACCAATTCCTTTGAATACCATGTTATTACACTTACAACTCCCATTAAGATCCATATTGTAGTTATTTATTGCCCCCCCCCCCCAGGTCAACTGGGAACCATTGTTGAGGAACTGGATGTGCTGCTGTCCTCATTCCCTGAGGATGGCACCCCACTTGTAGTATTTGGCAGATTTCAACATTCATCTAGAAAAGCCTTATCCAACAGACTTCATCTCTCTCCTAGCCTCATTCGATCTCAAACAGCTCATCACCACAGGTACTTAGTTACAAATCAGGCAACCAAATTGACCTTATTTACACAACTGCACCACAGACAACATTTTGGTGAAACCTCTTAACATTTCCAATCATTTCTTCATTACTTTTAATCTTCAACTTACAACTTACTGCACCACCAACCCCTCTACCAGTTACTTTCAGACGAAAACTGCGCTCATTTTCTCCCTCCCATCTTTCATCTGCTTTCATTTCTTCCCTCACCCTCACAATTCTCCTCTCTGGATGTGAATACCACAACGGATACTTTATGTTCCACTTTAACTTCTACTCTAGACAAAATCTGCCCTCTCTTCTCCAGGCCAGCACATGCTACTCCCTCTAATCCCTGGTTATCTGATGTTCTTCGTGAACACCGGACCAAACTCAGGGCAGCAGAGAGGAAATGGCGCAAATCAAAAGACCCATCTGACCTTAGCATGTATCAGCCTTTGCTCTCATCCTTTTCTGTTGAAGTTCATGCTGCGAAATCTTCATATTTACACAATAAGATCAACAGCGCTTCTAACACACAAACACTTTTCAAAACATTCAACTCTCTCCTCTGTCCCCCTCCACCACCACCCACCTCCTCTTTAACTGCTGATGATTTTGCTAATTTGTTCACCGACAAATCAACAACCATCAGCAGTCAGTTCTCAGCTCCACACACACACAAACCCAGACCAACCACACCCTCAGCCAGAAATCTTTTCTACTCCTTCTCTCCACTAACAGAGGCAGAAGTATCTAAACTTCTCGTTTCCAGTCATCCTACCACCTGCCCTCTAGACCCCATCCCCTCACACCTTCTACAAGACATCTCTCCCACACTTCTAGCACTCACAAACATTATCAACTCTTCTCTCCATTCTAGCATTTTCCCTACTGCATTCAAGCAGGCTCGGGAAACCCCACTTCTTAAAAACCCCACATTAAACACATCACTTGTAGAGAGTTACAGACCTATCTCTCTCCTACCATTCATAGCGAAAACACTTGAACGAGTTGCTTTCAACCAAGTGTCATCTTACCTCTCTTAAAATAACCAGCTGGACGCCAACCAATCTGGTTTCAAGAAAGGCTATTCAACCGAGACTGCATTATTGTCGGTCACCGAAGCCCTGCGGATCGCAAAAGCTGCTTCCAAATCTTCAGTTCTCATTCTCCTGGATCTGTCTGCTGCCTTCGACATCAGATCCTTCTGTCCTCCCTCTCTCATCACTGGGCATCACAGGAACTCCATTCCACTGGTTTGAATCCTATCTCACAGGTAGGTCTTTCAGGGTTGCCTGGAAAGGGGAGGCATTCAAAGCACATCAACTGATCACAGGCATTCCACAGGGTTCAGTGCTTGGACCCCTACTCTTCTCCATTTACACTACATCACTGGGACCTATCATACAGGCACATGGTTTCTCTTACCATTGCTATGCTGATGACACACAGCTCTACCTATCATTTCAACATATGATCCACAGTAGCTGCACGTATGTGCATCATGTGCAAATAAACCTCTACAAATGATCCAGAATGCTGCAGCACGTCTTGTCTTCAACGAGCCCAAAAGGGCCCACGTCACACCTCTCTTCATCTCTCTGCACTGACTATCACTCGCTGCTCGCATCAAGTTCAAGGCATTGACGCTTGCTTACAGATCTACCACAGGCTCAGCTCCCTCCTACTTTCACTTGCTCCTACGAGTCCACATCCCTACCAGAAGCCTACGATCGGTCAATGAGTGACGGCTAGTGGTGCCATCACAGAAAGCCACAAAATCACTCTCCAGAACATTCTCATTCACGGTTCCTTGCTGGTGGAATGATCTCCGTACCCTCATCCGGAATGCAGAATCCCTGACAACATTCAAAAGACAACTGAAAACTCATCTCTTCTGTGAGCACTTAAAAAAAATAAAAAACTTTTCCTTGAATCCCTCCCTTGTCTGGCTTGTGCTACTCTAAGCAATGTCTGAAACTTTGTATTTTGAGCACCTCTTGCGTTGTTTGCCTTTTCATGATGACTCGCTTGCTGCATTCATCATTTGCAAGTCGCTTTGGATAAAGGCGTCTGCTAAATGACTAAATGTAAATGCAGGGGCGTCGGACTGGGGGTAAAACCAGTACTGATTACCAGGGCCCCAAGGGGATGAAGGGCCCTTGAAAAGTCTGGAATACAGACATCCCAATTCTCCCGGAAGTTTGATAGCGTCTCCCTGATGCCCGCAAATTAGTTAAAATCTCCCGGAATCTAGAAGGCGAATGCGAGACAGAACATCTGTGCGCATAACATACATAGCGCGTGCGCAATCCAATCCAAACACTTCTGTGTGTTAACATGACTTGACAGTTTAACATTAAAATCCTATTATTTGATACAAATAACTGTACGATGAAAATAAAAGGGTGGTTGTCAGGCTGAACTCATTATTGGGTGAACCAGTTCCCCCTCTGCCGCCCCTGTGGAGCCGGGCCAGATTTGAACGTAATCCTAATCACCAAGGTCCTGAAAAATTTCTAAGGACAAGCACATTTTTGAGCTCTAAAATAATGCAATGCATCAGACTTTAAAGCTCTGCAATGTCTAAACTAATCGATCGGACAGTTTAGGACCGAATCTATAAATACATTGTGTCTGTCTGTCTTAAATGCATAATGTATTTTCATTTCCCTGTCCGAACTGTGACATTTACAGAAGTTGCCTCTGGACGTCCCAGAGTAAATGTTGAAAATTTCCCAACCAGATTCAAAAGGTCATACACTATTGATCACAATGAAGTATTCCCACCGCACAGTCTAATCTAATAACGTGCATAATGTTACACGACTATCTTCAAGATTTTTGTGCATGTCAATGATGTGATGTTCATTCTTTTATCTGTATTAAGTTATTCAAAAATACATTGAAAGTTTCAATATTACTTGAATACACTACGTCTTCTTGTATGATAACATGTTGCCGTTACTAAATTACAAATTAATTTGGAAACTTTACACAAAAATATGAAGCAGCACACTGTTTTCAACATTGATAATAATAAGAAATGTTTCTTGAGCAGCAAATCATCATATTAGAATGATTTCTGAAGAATTGTTATGATTTCTGTCTTGTGTTCCCCTAGTCTAATGTGGACTTTCCTGTTTTGCGCCATGTTGTGTAGTCCTTTGTAGTTTTTCTTGTTGATTAGTTCCTGATTGTTCCCAGGTGTGTCTTGTTTGTTTCTCATGTTCTTTGTCTGGTGTTGTCCTTCTATGGATGTTATGTGTGCGATTGTTGTCAGTTTTGTTTGCCTTCCTCAAATAAATGCCTTGGTGAGCAGATGAAACTTCTTTCAAAATGTATTAGGTAAACTATTAATATCTGAAAAACGTTTGTCAGCCAAATCCATATCATGTGGTTTGGCTGACAAGCAGAAAGCAATTTTGTTATTATGTGACCATAAATCAAAACTAGACCTCATGATTGTGTTTTAATGTCATTAAGTTAAAAAAACAAAAACAAATATCAAACATATTTATGATACCTTTTTATGAAAAGGCACATTTGGGTCAAATGGAGCAGCCCTAAAAATGTGATATTAATAACCCTACGAAAATCTACCATGAAAAGTATGCCTGGAAATACTTTAAAAATAAGTGACTAATAAAAGTAAAATAAATAAATGGTCCTACCATATTTTCATAGTCATTAAATAAACAGGCTATTTGTATAGAAAATGTAAAAAAATATAAACAATATGAATGCTATTTTCAACAACTTATGTTTTAAATTAGATGTTTAAAAAGATTTCTCCTTTTTGTTATATCGGGCACCCTTAGTAATAGTCATGAACCCGCGTGTGTGTGTGTGTGTTTGTGTGTGTGTGTGTGTGTCCTCCTCTGACGCCACTGAGCGGATCCACGCGCGCTCTTGGAGAGGTTGGGGTCACACAGTCCATCCCTGCGCTGGAGACAAAGCGCATCATGCTGGCAGATCGGTTCCGGCAGAAACTGGACATTTCGAGCAGAATAACGCTCGAAGATCCCAGAAACATTTGGACGTAGACCTCTGAACTGAAAAAAAATGCATGATCCATAATGAACTGGGATGTGGTGGTTCATCTGTTCCAATAATATTGCTATAAAATAATGGCTTGTCGGGCTGGATGCTGTAGCAACAGCATCGGTACCCTAAATGAAGACAATGCGAGATTTCTAATGCTGGCTTTGTTAATCATCATCTACCTGTTATGTGGGGCAGCGGTGTTTTCAGCTCTGGAGCATCCGAAGGAGAAGCTCGCCAAGGAGAAATGGGCTCAGAGGATCGAGCAGTTCACACACAAGTACAACCTGAGTCAAGACGACCTGAAGAACTTCCTGAGGAACTATGAGGAGGCCAATGTGGCGGGAATCCGTGTGGACGCGACCAGACCGCGATGGGATTTTGCGGGAGCTTTTTATTTCGTAGGAACTGTGGTTTCAACTATCGGTGAGCTGTCAAGACAACCTTAAACTACATGATAGTTAGACAAAAATGTCAGACTATAAGGTTTCAAAGTCTGTTTTGATCTATTTTTGTGATTTTAGCCAGCACAAGTACATTAGAGTGCAACAGGTCCTTTGCATTTGGTTCGCATTCAGACAGCGAAATGATATAATTTTCTTTCGGTGGCACTCGGCTGAATATTAATTTTTAAATATGGATTTTCTCACGCAGTGGTTTAATTAACTATTTTAATCAGATTTAATGTTTTTTAAAAAACATCTAATTCCTGAGACATGTACTGTAAATAATTGTTTTCATAATTTGTTATCACAACCTTTTTTCTTTTGTCAAATCAACTTAGATCATTTATGTGGTTCTTCAGATAACATCATATTTTGAGTTTCTGTTGATGAAACCAATCTCCTTCATGGTAGTAATTTCAATGGACTTAAAATTCTAAGGCAACCAGTTTACTTATTTTTTAAGTTACACCAACAACAATTGCCATTTGTTTTTACAAAAGCTATTTGCACTTTGGAACTAGAATCTGAGCTGCAGGTCACAGTGCAAACCAATTTATTTAATATTCTCTTTATATATATATACTACTAACTTAACTTCACATGCATACATGTAAAATGAATAGGCTATTCAATTCAGACTTCTTCCCAAAGATACTCTTTATAAATGTATTTCATCTGCTAACAGTTAAACATCACACTCTGGTGAGTTTTATATATATAATCAGGATTATGAAAAAAAGTATAGATATAAAATACTTTTTCATAATTCTGATGATCTCATACATGATGTTAACTAAATCGCACAAATTAAAAGACATTGTTTGCGATTTTTTTTGTTCCTTTTTCTCATTTTCAGCAGGTTATATTAAGCACCAGAAAAAGAAAACTGCATTTAATACGTGTGCTATATGTGCAAAAAAGTATTTATTTTGTCAAGACATTTGTCAAAGATTTTCTGTCTGACTCTTGACAATTAGATGGAGCTGGAAATCAGTTTGAATCCATCATCTCGTTCATTTACTCATTGAAGTGAATGCTAAGCTTGTCAACACTTCTAACACACACTTGACATCTGATAGCATACAGCTATATTGAGGAAAAACACATTTCTGTGAAGAAGCAAGAGATTAAACCTATATGTGAAAATCTTTGAACATGATAAACAGATTAACCGCAAACAGAATTCCAATCCAATTTCGATTGTTTTTTTCAGTTTTGTAGCCTGCTTTGCCCTAGTACTTAAAAATAAGTGCAACATCAATGAAAACTTTTCAGTTTAGGAGAACTTTAAATTTAGTATCTCCATAAACCAAGTTCAATTAATTGTCAAGCATGTGTCAGATTTGTCTTTGCAAAAGGACTATTGAGAATATTAAATGCATCAGATCTTTTTTCTATGCAGTCTTACATCTGGCATTTCATGCGCAAAAAATGAGACATGGTTAAAGAAACAGTCAGAGTTTATTTTAGCCTCATTAATATTTACTCTTATCCTCTTCTGATGCTTGTATAGACAATTCATATCATGGATATGGACAGTGGACAGTTATCCAGGGCATAGTTGCATAATAGTGAGAGCATTTAGTCTTATTCATTAGTACTAGTTTAATTCATGCACCTAATTTCAGGTTATCAATAGACACACAGTAGGAAAATGTCTTCGTAAATGTGCCAGTGAATGATACATCTCAGTATTTAATTGCAATGATATCGCTAAGATGACCAATGCAAGAAAAGAAAAAAACTATAGAGAGGTAAGGCTGCCGTCACCAATGGCAACCTATTTCTAGTGGTTTGAGAAGAAGAGAAAGTGGGGTTGTCTGGATGCTGGAGGTGATTGGAGCCCGGAGTTCACGTGGATTTGGAGCACATGCTGCTCATTAAAGGACAATTAGAGCTCAGTTTCTAATTAACCCACAGCAGTTGCATGTGCTAATCCATTGTAGTTCTGCAGTGGCTAGAGGGTTTTTATGAGTACAGCTTTTCTGTATGTTTTGATGTCTTTAGATTATATCAGGTGACATATGGAATTACTTTGGCAAAACACAATGTACTTGTTCACACTGTATGTAATCTGTTTTTTTCCCCTCTCAAATCTGATTTTTGAGACCAACTGCAAGTTACATCTGGCCAGATCTGATCGTTTCTGTTCAAACTTTCTGGCTTTGTCCACATTGGTCGTGATGATAACAACACAAAGTTGCGTTTTGAAAACAAAAATCACATTTGACGCAAACAAAAGCATAAAAACAACAACGGATGGAATATAAAATGTTTTAATGTTGCAACACCTGATACAGGGTTATTCAATTCAATTCACATTTATTTGTATAGCGCTTTCCACAATACATATTGTTTCAAAGCAGCTTTAAATTCATGTTTCTATACATTACAATTGACATTATCAGAGGTGACTGTTCAAGAAAATACAAATCATACAGTTAACTAATGTATAATTTTGGATAGAAACAAGGATAAGCAATTATTAAGTTATCATCAAAATATATAAATAATTTGTGTATGTTGTTTAAGAGTTGGCATTATTATATTTAGGCTACTTTAAATAAAATAAACATTCAATTAATTAAAATTTAATATAGGCCTATATATATATATATATATATATATTGAAAAAACTTAAACTCATTTTTTATTTCCGCTGATTGCCACATTTATCATTTTCATAGTTTAACCTGATGTACTAAAATAACTAAATCTAAAATAAAAATGAATAAAAACTATGACAAAAATGACAAAAACACACAACAAAATTACTAAAACTTTAAAATCTAACACTAAAAACGAAATTTCAAAATATGATTAAAAATATAATAGTATTTCAATCATAAAAAAGTACTGACCTGATGTAACAACTTGTCACACAATCAAAAAAACAATTTTAATAGAATATGTGGATTTCAAGTGTTTTTTTTTTTTACTGTTCAGACTTAAAAAGAAAATAAACTAAACAAATGGAAGGTGGAACCAGATGGAACCAGAACCAAATGTAGCAAGCCCATTATATATATATATATATATATATATATATATATATATATATATATACATATATATATATATATCATATTAAATGTGATATATTATTAAAAAGGAAGTATATTGAGTGGCACTATAAAGAACATTTTCTTGCAGCCTGTATTATACATTGCGCTTGCTGTGATTGCATTATAATGGGTATAAATCTAACATCCTCATTTTATTTCTGTGTGTGGCGCAGGTTTTGGGATGACAACACCCGTCACTATTGCTGGAAAGATTTTCCTGATCTTTTATGGGCTTATTGGTTGCGCTGCCACCATTTTGTTCTTTAACCTCTTTCTGGAACGTGTCATCACCGTGATCGCATTTGTTCTGAAGTTCTGCCACAAACGCAGAGAACGCCGCAAAGCTGGTCCGGCCCAAAACTGCCACCGTCCCTCCAACGGCAACAGAGAGCGGCGCACGGACAGCTTGGCCGGCTGGAAACCCTCGGTGTACTGCGTGATGCTCATCTTAGGAGTCGCCGCCATCTTGGTTTCCTGCTGCGCGTCCGCCATGTATTCTGCGGCCGAGGGTTGGGACTACCTGGACGCCCTCTATTTCTGCTTCGTGGCTTTCAGCACTATTGGTTTTGGGGATATGGTGAGCAACCAGCGTGAGATGTACAAGGCTCAGGTGGCCTACAGGGTGGGCAACTTCCTTTTCATTCTAACAGGAGTGTGTTGCATCTACTCGCTGTTCAACGTCATTTCCATCGTGATCAAGCAAGTTCTCAACTGGCTTCTGCGGAGGCTGGAGACTCCCTGCCGCTGCCCAGGCCGAGGGAACCGCCACACTCGGAGGAACGCGGTTGTCCCGGGCCACATGAGAACCCGGCGGGAAGACTCCATCGAGACTGACGCGGTCAATGACAGCGAGGCGGATGGACGGCGGATGTCTGGAGAGATGATCTCCATGAAAGACTTTCTGGCCGCTAATAAAGTTAATCTGGCCATCATGCAGAAGCAGCTGTCAGAGATGGCTAACGGACATCCTCGCCAGTTAGGGAGCAGCTCACGTCACAATGAGTTCTCCGGAGGGGTCGGAGCGCTGGGAATCATGAACAACCGGTTGGCAGAGACAAGTGTAGATAGATAAATCCACCATTTAGAAATGTGAAGTAACCAGAGGACCCCACAGCAAAGTGTGATCACTCCTCATGGTTCTTTTATAAACTGTTCACTCAAAGGTGGCATTGCTGCAGAAACCCCCTCTTGGAAATAGCATAGAGATGTATAAAGCACAGCTTGCACAGAAGACACTTTTCAAACCATGCAGCTCTCTGTTGGTCAACATGGTGAATTCGCAGGGCCAACTGAACGCAATGTGAAATCTGCGTGGGAAAATCTTTTTCGTGTGGATTCCTGTTAAAATTAGTAGATTTAGCCTCTAGAAATTCGCAGAACAACAGTAAATGTGACCACAACTTAACTCTTATCTTTTGGGTCTCATTCACAAATAATTGCGTACAAATGTTTTTTTGGTACAAGGTTCTCATGCTAAATTTATGGTGGATTCACAAAATGTGTGTATGCAGATTAAATGTGTCTTACAAAGGCCATATTATGCCCTTTTACAAAATCCTGATTTTGTTCTTGGGGTCTACTAAAAAAGGTTTAAACATTATATTAGCACCTCTCTTCCCAGTCTGTCAGTAACACTGAAAAAGCCTAAGTAGACCATAGAATCATTGCCATTGCCACCAACTTATTTCACAGTGATTTTGAGAAACACAGCCCTGTTTAGTTACGGTCTCTATGAAGGCCCTCCTCCCAAAGAGTGCAATGTGCTTTGATTGGTCGGCTGGAAAATTGTGTTGTGATTGGTCATCCGCTTTGAGTGTTTCAGAAATGAGTTTCAACACACTACTTTGTAACTTTTCAGAACTTTTTCATGCTCAAACAGCAACATTACACAATAAAGAAAGTTAAAAAATGAAAAAAGGATAATAGGTCCTCTTTTATGTTGATAAATATGGATAATTTGAAATTAGGGAGCACGGGTACAAAGTTAGTGATTTGGTAATACACGTCCAAACATCTCCATATAAGGACGCATGACTTCATCTGTACAGCCATTCTTCAGGCCCTGCAAATGCCCTAAAATTATGTTTGTTTGAGTAAAGCAAAGATTAAAGAATCTCAAAACCAGTTGAAAACAATAAAAACCGTAGGTCTTTAGACAGCCCATTATTGTCTATCGTTATGCAGAACCTTTCACAGTTTGAGCTACAATCATATTTTTACACTGCACTATTTTAAAAATGCAATTTTGTTTACATTCACTATTCATATCCTTGTACTAGTAAATATTTTAAGATATAAATATAATATCTAAGATAACATATTTAAATATCTATGAATTTATACACTACTGTTCAAAAGTTTGGGGTTAGTTTTTAAAAGAAATGAATACTTTTATTTAGTATTAAATAAAAGTTAGTATTAGTAAAAGTGTTAGTATTAGTAAAGCTGACAATAAAGAGCTTAAAGATTTACATTGTTATAAAAGATTTCTGTTTCAAATAAATGCTGTTCTTAATATTTTTACATTCAACATTGATAATAATTAGAAATGTTTCTTGAGCATCAGATCAGCATATTATAATGATTTCTGAATGATTATGACACTGAAGACGAGTGCTGAAAATTAAATTGTAATATGTTTCACAATATTACTGTTTTGAGGTATTTCTGATCAAATCAATGCAGACTTGGTGTATAAAAACTTTTTGAATGGTAGTCTAATCATCGTTTTTTTTTTTGGAAGGTACTGTGTATATATATATATATATATATATATATATATATATATATATATATATATATATATATATATATAACCACAGACTTCCTCCTGGTGGCCTCAGCTCAGAAACATGAAATAATATATATATATATATATATATATATATATATATATATATATATTATTTCATGTTTCTGAGCTGAGGCCACCAGGAGGAAGTCTGTGGTTTTTGCACACGTGTGCTTAAATCCGAAAGAGCAAACTTTTTGATCAATCATGATTTTTGAGTGACTATGATTGTACACTTAGTGAATAAGACCCTTTGTGAACAAAAAAATGTATTGCTGCTGATTTTGGACTTGAAGACATTTGAGTCGCTGTGCTGTTCATCATCTTTCACCCAAACTTCACTAATTGTAAACTTGTAGAGTGCATTAATTTGAAAACAAACCGGTGTACAATAGTTTTCCTGCATATTTCAGCACTGTCACAGTAACAGTATGCTAATATATTCATTATGTCTAACTTTAAATGAGAAGTGTGACATTTATGCATTGGTAGATAGATGGAGAATGTGGGAAATTAATCATTTGCTCTCATTGCATCAATTGTACTTAGAATCTGTTTCTATGGAAACTTTTCTACGAATAGAATAGACAGTCTATGAAATCTGCATGAATAATGTCTTAATTCATTAAGGCAAAGACATCTTGAACTTTGTGTCTTCCCCATCACACTATCGCAAGTAGAAGCAAAGTCGTATCATACTTGCTGTCCTATTCTATTTGCTTCACAGATTGACGCGAAAGGACATAATCAACTCCAATCAAAAATGGTTTGTGTCACGTTAACCAAATAAATAAATAAATATTGTCCTCAGTGATGCCTTTGTTATTGATTGTGAGTGTGTATGTGGCTGAAATACTCATATAGCTGGTTTTTATCATTTAGAATAGCAGCACTCAGACATAAAGATGGAACGAAATGTGTTTAGATCACATTGCCGAAGCTACAATATGTTATGATGTTAGAAGGTTGCTATGGAAACTATAACTTTATGTGCAAGAAGGATACTTCATATCCACCAGACTTAGATAATAAACATAGCAGGAGTCCTGTTGTTCCATTGGGTGAGATGTTTTGGCCAGTGTTGTTCTGAACAGAGGAGCTTTACGGTAAGCTCTGTGTGGAGGCTGTAAGTAGTCACGACTGCCTTTGTTTCTGGCTCACCGGCGCTGGATCGGAGAGGACCCCTGCAAACCTGCCAAAACATGACAGAGAAGCAATCAGAGGAAACAGTGTGGAATGAAAAATGAGGGTGGGGAAATAGCCCATGACCTACATTTAGTAAATAAGATGACCTACAATCAGAAATACATGTGACATCAAAGGCAGTAAAGTTCACAAACCTATGAAAGCAGACAGATCACAAATATATATATATATGCTGATTTGATGCTCAAGAAAAAATAACCTTTTTATTATCAATGTTAAAATCAGTTGTGCTGCTTAATGTCCCACTGAAGTGCCTTGAAACGCACAGCATTATTCAATGTGAAACAAGAAGACAGGGCGGGACATAAAGAGCAGCTCCTCCCCTTTTTAAAAAATAGCCAATAGCGTTTAGTTTATATCACTGCTCAACCAGGGGCCTATACCATGAAGCCGGTTTAGATGGCTAGCCAGGTATGTTTTAGTTTAGTTTGCGCGAACCCTGGGTTTTAGGCACCATGAAAGTGGTTTGGCTTTTAGCAGTGTTCATTGCCATAGTAACTTACGCTCCACGGCTAACCTGGTCCGGGGCAGGTTATGTTCCAGGTAAGAGGTTGCAAACCGAACTTGGACCAATCAGCCTGTGAGCAAAGTGACACATGTCTGATGCGATAAAGTCACTCCACCTGTTTCTACTCCAAATTAAAGGTCACTACATAGCAAATGATTTTTAAAGACAAAATTGTCTGGCTTTTAGTAATGCTTATTTAGAATAATAATTCTGTATGATATAGATATTATTTATGTTATTATTACACCCTTAATTGATCACACATGTACAATTTTAGTTTATTAATTGTTATTACGCAGAGTTTAAATGAATAAATACATAAAGGTACTATAAATAAGCTTTAGAATCAATAGATAAAGCTATAAATCACTACATGTGACCTCTCTATACCTTTATCAACTGTATAAACTAACTTCACAAAGCAAGACTTTTTCTTTTAGTTGTCCTCTTTCATAGAAAGCAATTTTCTTCTTGCTGTGTAAGTTTGTTTCAATTCTGAATATTTTCCAATCTCGTAATATTCTGCAGAAGAAAGAAGTGAATCGCGCTGCTTCTCTAGTGAGAAATGAATCGCAGTTTCACTCTTTCTCAGCATGCGATTGGCTGTTCGCTATGATGTCACACCTAAACTCGGGATCAAAGCCTGAGTTGACAGAGAAAGTTGATGATCAGCATCATGGTACCAACAAAGCCTGGATAGATTGGTTTGGTTTTGTCAACTCAAAACTAATCCTGTAACCCTTAGTTTGTTCAACTAGCTACCATCATGGTACAGGCCTCAGAGCCGCTAACCTCGGTAGAGCCGCAGTTTACGATCTCTAACTGGTTTGCATGACACTAATGTACCAGACTTCATTCACCACACTGGAAAGCAAAGCATATTTACACTCTCTGAATCATTCCCTATTCCATATATAGTGCACCATGTGCCCATGGGCGTAGATTACGCGGGGGACAGGGGGGACGTGTCCCCCCCACTTTTTATAAAATGTAATTTCGTCCCCCGCACTTTTTCATAGGGCAAATGTGTCTATGACAAGCTGAGGTTTCCGCGGGTGTGTATAGCCTGCCCTACATCGAGATTTAAAATCCAAAGAGTCAAGGATAGTCTATCTACATACGTGACTTTCACGCTTCCATGGTAATCAGTCACTCGTGCATTAGCTTACGACACGCCCATGCTCGCACCCGCACCGAATCCATCAGTTTCATATAGTTCAAAACGGCAAAAAAACTCTTCACTCCTTTTTCACGAAAAAGTCAAGCACTGTAAGTAAGTTGTCATGTGGTATCCGAATTGTGTTGCACAATGATGAATAACTCTGCCTATTTGTCTTGTTGAATAATTAACAAGTTTAGTTGTAAATTGAAAATATTCACTGTACCCGCACAAACGTGCACTATTTTCAATCTTTTTTTATTCGTAATGTATTTTATTTTCACAGATATGTTATCAAAGCCCTTCAAATTAGAATAAACATGGTGATTGTTAATGCTGAATTTGTATGTTCATGCATTAACAGCCACGATCTGCTTGAATCAGGCAATAACATGTGTAGACTATGATGCTTACCATAATTCGGTAACACTTTACAATTAGATTAAAATGTTTGTAGACAAACTTTAAGTTCTCTTGAAAAAGCCTAACTAGAAAGTTTGAAGTATTTTTAAAAGCTTGACGTTTGGTTTTCAATTGGAAAGTTTTAGTTTAGTAAGACAGACTTTAGGCTATTAAGGAAATGTTATTTTGCCAAAAGAAGAACTTTTATTTTAAGTAAATGTTATTTTTTTAATTAGCCTACTTCAGTTTGATATTTAACCATCATGCTTAACAGTAACACTTATAATTTGAATATTGTAATGTGATGATCAGATATCTAAATCAGAGAATATCATATGTTTGGGCGGTTGACGGGTGGATTATTTATTTTTAACAGTGGATTCGGGGGACTTAAAGTGCACCAGATTAATGAATTTATCTTTAAAATGTACAAAATTTTCTTCCGGGTGGGCATGCCCCCGGACCCCCCTAGAAGTAACGAGATCCACCTTCAAAAATACTGTGGGAAACACAGTAGGCTAAATGATGGTCTACGAAAGACAAAAATTTTATTATCTAATTAAAATACATGATCAGGATTTTACCACCTCCGCCTCGTTTTCAGCCAGGAAAAACCCTGCGTGTCAAATAAAAAGTAGGCTGAACATCTGCATTTCTTTCTTTCTGTTTTTTTTGCTTTAAAAATAAATAGCATATTAAGCCAATTAACCTGTCAACAAAAGTCTGAAAAAAAAAAATGGTATTACACTTGACATTCTGTCCCCCTCACTTTTGGAATGATGGCTACGCCCCTGCATGTGCCATTCACCATGTAGAAAATATTAAATGTGTTTGGGTGGTTATTCAACTACCGGCACTTTTGGCCTTGTGAACTTGAGGGGGAAAAAGTTGTTCCAAATCAAAATGGTCACAGTCTAACAGTTAAATATAACTAGTCTAGTTTAATGATCCATAAGTGAACACACTTACATTATAAGACAAATTGGTGTTTTTTGACATATTTTCCGATCCGCACTGAACAAATGTCATTTCCATCACATGTAAATATTTGATTATTATTTTAAAATATTATGATATACATAATTTCTTAACAGTGTAAGACCACTTTCACACATAGTATTACCAGTTTATACCTATATTGCAATAACCATAGATTTGTGGATTAAGTAAATTAATTGTCATGAGGCCCAAACACAAATCTTACATCCACCACAACCTGAAATATAATATTGGATTGGTTAGATACATTTAAGAAAAATAACTACTTGTGTTATTACATTAAGTGGACCATTATCTCATAAACTATGCAGAAGTTTTTAATGAGTGATTAGAATTTTGTAAATATTTTTTAAAAAGTTATGAGGGGGTGGAAATGACTGAGTGTTGTGGAAATGACAATGAATGGACGTCCATGTAGAAAAACAGAAGACATTTATTTGAAACTTTCTGAAACAGACAATTACATTTAACAAATCATTAATCTCATTAGTCATTAGTTTGTTTGGTTCTGTTTTGGTATAGGACTGAGACCTTTCTGCAGTTGACTTCCGTGGCATCTTAAAAATAGATGAAAAGGCATTTCAACAAATATATATTTGAATAAATACATTAGCATTGTACATTTCAATAAATAAAATATACATATGTAGCCACACAATCTATGAATTGCACGTTGTAAGCATGAATGTCATTTCCACCTCACCTTTGTCATTTCCACCCAAGAAGGAATGTGTTGGAAATGACGGTGGTGGAAATGACAATCCTGCAGTATTTTGTAAAAAAATCCAAGCTAGTATTACAGATTAGCTATGAATTGGTAGCTAGCATTATATGCATGCAAAATACATCTATTTATGTTAAAACATCTATTTATTTACAAACTCAATTGATGTTACGCCATGTTTGGAAATGACATACAATAAAAATATTTTCATTTCAAGCAGTATTTACCTTGAGTTTTCTTCTCCAAGTTGGTGAAGAAATTAAAAATGTCCTCCATGTCAGACATGTGCTGTGATGTCATTGTTCATCTCCATAGAAACTACCCAAACAATCTTTCAAAAAAAACTTTTAAAAGGGACATTACAGTGTTGTGGTGGAAATGACGGCAATACTGTGGGACAACTACATTTTGTATATAAAATCACATTAATAGTTGTCTGACCTTAAATACCCCAATTATGTTTTGATTATTTTACTGATACTGTAAACAGTCATATTAAAATAAAATAGATAAATCATTTTTTTACACTTCTTTTTCATTATTGAAGATCAGAAGTCTGGGTGTGGGACAAGCACAAAACAGCAATATTTGCATCTATAATGATGTTTAAAAAGGTGAAAAAATCATTGTATATCCGTAAAAAGTTTCAAAAGTACTTTCATTGTAAAGTTAAATATGAAAGTGTGAATTTTTCCAAATTAAATGTTTTTTTTTATAAAATATGATCAAAGGACATGAAAGTGCCCATAGTCTAAGAATTGCCTGACAAGTGATTCGACTTCAGCCGCAGCTTCAGTGTCTATTTATAATGAAGGGGACGGGACGCTTCAGATTCTAGAGAGCATGATTGGACAGAAAATCTGATGAGAAGCTGAAGTGCAGAGTGAATGGTTGAAGTGACAGACTGTACGTTTTGAACGCTTAGGCTATATCTTCTAAATGGGAATTGTGTAACTGTTTTGGAGCACATTAGCTTTTAGATAACAGTAAGGCTAACATATTCAAATAAAAGCCAAAAAACTGCTATTTTGATTTCATGGGGACTTGAAAAAGAAAGCTTATTAGGGTAGAGTGGGGGAAAATGCCCCCCTGGGGTAAAACGCCCCCCACCCGTTTTTCCCAAAATAACCACTAGAATGAATCAATATATATTTTTACTATTGCTATGCACTACGTTGACAACGGGTATGTACAAATCTCCATGGAGAAGCTGACACCAGCGACGTATTTTAAGAGAAGAGGATTACATGGAAAGCGCTATAATTTTCAGATATTAGTAAACAAGTGTTTAATAGAATATTGTTCACAGTGATATCACAGTGATGTATGATAGATTAATAGTGAAGTCTGTAGTTTGAGAGCATATGTTATTTATAAGGAATATAATTATATTTTTAAAAATAAACAATTTTTTAAAAAGACATAGCTTGTGGGGTAAAACGCCCCCTATGCTGAGGGGTAAAACGCGACCCAAGGGGCATAGTTTCTCTTTATCATAATTACAGTAACATATTTCTGTTCATCAAAGTCTTTATTTTACACTTTAATGCAGTATAACTAGGTGGTAAAATCAAAATATTTGAACAAAACATGAAAAAAATTACCTCATGTGAGCATTAGCTAGCTAGCTTGGTGGATGCAATGATGGAAGGTGGTTAGGTGACCCAATGATAAAACATAGTGACTTTTAATGCATTTATGGAATATATTTCACTACTAATTTATGTTTAATATTTATTTAGGGTTGTCTGTTTTTCTTGATGATAGTGGTGAACAAATACTACATCAATTATCAACCCCATATAGGCCTAGTGTAGAAATCAAAATATTAAAATGTTAGAAATTTGGCTATTTTGTACATTCCTGAAATAAATATTAATAGGTAGCCTATATATGTTGCATTACTTGCCTTTTACTTTTAGAGATTTAAAACTATGTTAATTTTGCTGTTGATCTATGAAGCAGACTGGTTGGTAAGAAAGGGGGCATTTTACCCCACCTTTGGGGGCGTTTTACCCCACCGCTGGGGCAAAACGCCCCCTTTGTACAAAAATATTTTTAGTAAAAAAAATAATTAATTATGAAGGTTGAGCAATTTTAATATTTGGTAAATAACTCCTGCCATAGACACTCAAAACTGGGATGGCAATTCTAGTCACATTTATGTTTTGTTTCACAGTAATGTCACATTTTCCTTAAGGGGGGCGTTTTCCCCCACTCTACCCTACTATATTTTTTAATCAGCAAGGGTGCATTATATTGATCAAATGTGACAGTAAATACAGTAATGTTACAAAAGATTTCTATTTCAAATGAATGCTGGTTTTCACAAAAAAATTTGTAACGCAAAAACGCTTTTCAACATTGATAATAATCATGAATAATTTTTATTTGAAATTATAATACTTTTTCACAATTTTACTGTTTTAATATATTTTTGATCAAATAAATACATCCTTGGTGAACATAAGAGATTTCTTTCAAACAAACAAACAAACAAAAATCTTTGATTATTCCAAACGTTTGACCGGTGTAGTGTACCTCACATGCTTGACTCTCCTCATGCTGCACAAAATTATGACAAAAGCAGTTGAGCAGAGCTCAGACGCTATAGCTAATATGAGCCCCATATAATAGGGTTAACTGTGTTTATAAAACGGTTTGGCACTGATAAATTAGAGCTCTCTTCCTAAAGGCCAGACTCCAGACGGGAATGAACAAACGCGTTTCGGTCTTTCACATCGTTTGTTCTATCAGTCTATCCGTAGTGACGTTTATTGTGAGCGTCAAGCGGTGGTGAAAATGGTGAGTGAGCCAGCAGTTTATTTAGCGAATCAGTGTTTAAATCGTTTCCTTCTCCCCACAATAATTCTGTTATTTGCAAATACAGTGTGTGAAAGGTGTGTATACAGGCTCGTGACCGGTAACATTATCTCGTCGTAACTCTCTGCTAAATAGGCTAACATTACCTCTTTATACATCGATGGATTAACACAACAATCATCCTCTGAAGAAACATTAATTGCTAATAAAGGCGTTACAGTCACTTTACTTACCCGCATACAACCTAAAACCTGTCAAAACGTTAATGCAATTGAAAGTTTCTCGATATTCCAAATATTTGTGTATTTTTGCGTGTTCATTCCTGTCGAAAACAATCAGTTCACCATTAGCAGCTACAGATGTATTCAACACACGCATTAAAATCAGAGTATTGTATTCAACTAATATTTTTATTCTTCCATCACATTTAAAGTGCACAGAGTAATTTAGGACATTATTTGTTTTTCATAATATAGGGCATCTAATCTACATAGAATGATATTTAAAGTGTTTTATTGGATGTATAAAGTCAGATCCTCTCAAGTTTACACATTATTATTAATATTTGTTATTATTATTAGTACATTAAATCAATCTAACTTAAGCAAAATGCTCAAAAAATACATACAATCAAAATGTAACTGAAATCATATTACATTTCATTATATAAAAACATACAGTTCTTGATATTTCTCAAATCTAAGTTGAATAATTTACTTATATCGACAGCGACACTCCCAGTTTCTGTTAATAATGTATTTATAATATATTTATTTGTAAGTGTATAGCCAATAATCTTTATACGATGATAACGATTTTTAAAAATATTTTTGAAAAGATGTCTCTTATGCGTACCACAGGCTGCATTAATTTGATTTCTAAAGCAAGGATCATGTGACACTGAAGACTGGAGTAATGATGCTGAAAATTCAGCTTTGATCACAGGAATAAATTACACTTTATAATATATTCAAATAAAAAGCAGTTATTTTAAATTGTAATAATATTTCACAATATTACTGATTTTACAGTATTTTTGATCACATACATTCAGTCTTCTTTCAAAAACATTAATAAATGTTCCTGAGCGGTAGTGTACTATATGAACATTAGACATGAATCTTTCTCAACACAGGGCCAGAGTCAGAGCGGAGGACACGGACCAGGAGGTGGAAAGAAAGATGATAAGGTGACAAGAATAACATGAATATTTTAAAACGGCATCATCCAAGTGTTTATCCTTATTAAATGACTTTATCTATGATCATAACAGGACAAGAAGAAGAAATATGAGCCACCCATTCCATCTAGAGTGGGCAAGAGGAAGAGGAAGTCCAAGGGCCCTGATGCTGCCAGCAAACTGCCTTTAGGTACAGGACGTGACCTTTGCTGTTGAACTCAGGAGTGTCTTGTGGTTGATTTTCGGCTAATGTCCGGTTGTCTCTCCGTATAGTCACCCCACACACACAGTGCAGACTGAAGCTCCTGAAGCAGGAGAGAATTAAAGATTACCTGCTGATGGAAGAGGAGTTCATCAGAAACCAGGAGCAGATGAAACCTTTAGAGGAGAAACAGGAGGTGCACCGTCCCTTCGTTTCCTCTTTCACTCTCTCGCTCTCTCTCTTTTGTTGGTCTGTACTGATGTTTCCGTTTTCTCTCTTCTTAGGAGGAGAGGTCAAAGGTCGATGACCTCAGGGGGACCCCTATGTCTGTGGGGACCCTGGAGGAGATCATCGATGACAATCATGCCATTGTCTCCACGTCTGTGGGCTCGGAGCATTATGTCAGCATTCTCTCGTTTGTTGACAAAGATCTGCTGGAGCCCGGCTGTTCCGTCTTACTCAATCACAAGGTAAGATATCAGGATTGAATAGAATTAAATAGGATGAATCTTTCAAACTTTATTTTTGACAATTACAGTAAACAACTATTCCGAAGTAGTAGCCCAGTTTAAACTGGAAAACAAGTATTTTTGTCTAATTTTCCATTAAAAATCGATTAATACCTGAAAGTAGATATTTCATCACTTCTTAAGACTTGTTTTAAGAAAATGTATCTTTAATAAGAGTATTAATTTTTTTTCATTTAACAAACAAGTTTAAAAACATGAAAAAATCTTCCAGTGCAGTAAGACAAAATATATTTATATTCAAGCTACAATCTATGAAAACAATTAATATATTATTCAGTGTGGCTTCATGTAAATTTATTTAGTTTTATGGATTTTTGGAAAACAAATAAAAACCTAATATTTTTTTGTGGTTGCAACTAATTATGGATGTCGAACATTGGTAGATCAACCTAATGAATGTGATGTTGTTTATAGGTCCATGCTGTCATCGGGGTGCTGATGGACGACACAGACCCTCTTGTTACAGTCATGAAGGTGGAGAAGGCTCCGCAAGAGACATACGCGGACATCGGTGGACTGGACGCCCAGATACAAGAAATTAAGGCAAGTTAGAGACAAATATTCATTGGATTGAATTACTAGTGTGAAATCACCATAAAAAATTGTATTAAAGGGACACTATGTAACTTTTAGCACTCTAGCGGTTAGAAAACAAAACCGCATGCATTGTGCGGAAGAACTTTGTTTTGGTTGTGCGTCGGTTCTGCGTGACTTTGCGGATGAATATGACCCTTCACAATAGATAATGCTTTACAATGAATTCTGTTAGAGCTACATATGGCAATTTATCTGTTCAATAAAATACCTTTCTCACCTGTTGAGTAAAAAACGCAATTTCCGCATCGGTTTTACAACATTTCAAATCCCTCAGCTTTCGCTAGGCATGTGACGGTATTGAATTTTCATGTTGCAATAATTGCTGAAGCTTTTATCATAGATAGGTGACAGTTGCAAGAAAAAAAAAAATCGTAAAACAAAAAAAGCTATATTTAGCGTGAAAACTGCTATTAAAATACTTTTGAATTGTGTTGAAAATATTGTCTCAGGGTTTATACACTACAGTTAATATGTGTTTTTGAAAGTACGAAATTACTACTTTTATTTAGCAAGAGCACATTAAATTGGTCAAATTACAGTAAAGACTTTTTTGATGTTATAAAACATTTCTATTTCAAATAAATGTTTTTTTATCATTAAAGAATTTGATGATACAACATTGATAATAATAAATGTTTCTTGAGCATCAAATCGTCCTATTAGAATGCTTACTGGAGGATCATGTGACACTGAAAACTGGAATAATGATGCTAAAAATTATGTTTTGCATCAAAGTAATAAATTACTACTTAAAATATGTTCTAAACGGTTTTAAATTTTTACAATATTTCCCCATATTCATTTACTCTGTTTTTTATTTTATTTTTATCAAATCCTCTTTCTTTTCCTCTATCAAAAACATAAAAAAAAAACCTTACTGACCCCAAACTTTTTGAACAATAGTATGCAACAAATATTAGTATGCAAGTAAATATTGCTTAAGGCAAAATAATTCATTATTTTTTCATTTCTTTTGGTTTTAGTACAGTGATAATATAGAAGCTGATAATTCGATTTTGTAATTTTGAAAACAACGTGTTTTTTAAATCTAGTGCTTAGTATTTTTGAGTGTCTTTATACATATGCGATTATATAAATATCTATATCTAAATATCTAAATATATAGCTGCCTTTATATTTTATGAAGGTTTTCCATCAAAAGGGCATCATCTGCTGGTCCTTGGCATCAAAACACAAAACTGTTCTAAGAGATCTCTTTATATAGGTGGAATTTTACATATTAAAACATTTGACATTCTAATAAAATGATTCTATGCTGCTAAACATGTTTTGGCCTACAGGAGTCCGTGGAGCTGCCGCTGACCCATCCAGAGTATTATGAGGAAATGGGGATAAAGCCTCCCAAAGGGGTCATTCTCTACGGTGCCCCTGGAACAGGTGAGTCCAACACCACTGTTTGTTTACAGAATTCACAGAAAGAAATACATTATCATGGGCATGTGGTGATGTCACAAATCTTGATCTGTCATATAATTCCTCTGGATGTCAGGTAAAACCCTCCTTGCCAAAGCGGTGGCCAATCAGACGTCGGCAACGTTTTTGCGTGTTGTTGGTTCAGAGCTGATTCAGAAGTATCTCGGCGACGGGCCTAAATTAGTGCGTGAGCTCTTCAGGGTGGCCGAGGAACACGCACCTTCCATCGTCTTCATCGATGAGATTGACGCCATTGGAACTAAGAGGTAGAGCAATATTATGAAATAATCCAAACATGCTCATATCCATTGCTCGGCCAAGTCTGTTGTGATTGGTCTACTCTGCTCTGCTTGGTCAGATGGTCCAGTCTGTTGTGATCGGTCTACTCTGCTCTGATTGGTCAGATGGTCCAGTCTGTTGTGATTGGTCTACTCTGCTTTGATTGGTCAGATGGTCCAGTCTGTTGTGATTGGTGTAAGACTGGAATCACTGTAAAAGCGTTTCAGGGTGGAGACAATAAGTCAATTCATCATGTGCTTTGATCTTTGAAACTTTGCAGACCTTTTACACATACAAACAGCTAGGCTATATTACACACTACATGAAATGTAATATCTTTTAATGTAATATATTTTAAAAGAGTGCGTCATGGTGTACCCTGAATACCTCTTTGCAGATACGACTCAAACTCAGGAGGTGAACGTGAAATTCAGAGAACCATGTTGGAACTGCTCAACCAGCTGGATGGCTTTGATTCACGAGGAGATGTGAAGGTCATTATGGCTACCAACAGAATAGAAACCCTTGACCCTGCTCTTATTAGACCGGGTAAGATGCTACTGCAAACTGATACTATGATATTCTAAGTCTATGTGTACTTTAGATGCACCTTCAAGCAGGGGTCGTTTTTGGTCGTTTTTCCATGCTTGTTTTAATTTGATTTTTTTTATCCATAAACATGATTGGATAGGGAGAGAGTAATCGGTCTCGTGACTCCCGTCAAATCAAATCGCACATAGAAAACTTTAACCACAGCAGTAGATGACGCCGTCTGCTGTTAATCATGGCTGCTCTGGAAGTACATCCTTCAAGCACCAATTCAATTGAGATCTCAGCATCTTCCTTTATTTTGAAGAAACATGTTAAGGTAAATTTCGGATTTTGGCTAACTAAATGTACAGGGCCTGAAATTTAGTGCAAGGTTGTGGGTATCAATTTTAATTAGTGCTGGGCAACGGTTAAAATTTTGAATCGCGATTAATCGCATGATTTTCTTGCGATTAATCGCGATTAATCGCATTGTTATGCGCAAAATTGAATAATGACTTCTAAAGTAGTGTATTGCGCACTTTTGATTTAAATGTACTGCTATATTCACAAAAGTGCAATAACTTTAAACAAATAAGGTGCTTTTATACCAGCAGTATTCCCTTTACACAGTAATCTCAAATCTCAACTTAAACATTAATGTAATCAAATCAAATATTTAAACAAAGCTATTTGCCACTGCCAGGGCATTACCTTTTATCTAGTTTGTTAGATTTTTTCTGAACAGGTATCAACAGGTATCTTTTATCAGGGAGCAGCAGAAACAGTCTATGTAGTAGTCAGAGGTCATGATCACTACTATATAAGTCGACCAACGTTACTTATAGTAGCTTAGGTTTGGTCATGCCATGGTTTCCCACGTAAGATTAAATTAAACAGAGTAAAAAAACAATGTATACTTTATACTCACGCCGTGGGTGTGTAGCGTGCGTACACTTCGGCGTACCCTGACGTGCACCTCTCCAAAAATGTAACGTCAATTCTACGCGTACTGCAAGCGCTGTGATTGCTAGAACCGCTCCCCGGGTTTCACATGCTCCCTGTGCATGTGTAATTGCGCGTCAACGCGGACAACGACGCAGAGATATAAATGAAAACCAACGCGTAGTCAATAGCGTATAGTCTTCGGCGTAAGTCCGACGCAGAAGTATAAATCAGCCAAGAGTGAGGTAAAGTGGTCGAGCACAAGGTGCAGCGACAAGCGGGTGCGTTCCTGTGAAACTGTTGCGGTCATGCTCGCCTCACACACGCGCCCGCGCCCGCTCGTTGCCGAAGTTGAATTGTCTATAACTTTTTATAAAGGACGCGCAGCACAAATCATTAGAAGAGAGACTGATCCTCGGCTCGCTGTTAGTGAGTTTCCAGAATCTAAATAGTTATTATCTAGGCTATAGGTTTTATAGGTAGCCTACTATCCATAGAGCGCCTGTCATTCACTCGTGGAGCGCAACCCTTTAACTGTTCACCAGAGAGAACCTGCCTCTCTCCACTGCTTGTTTGGGTGGGTTATTTGCTGGCTGACCAACATCCCACCCCTCCTGTGATCATGGTTTGACTGTAGGCCTATGTGTATTCAGAGCCAGTGAGCAACGGACTTTCAAAATAATAATAAAAAAACTGCGTTAACGTGCGATAAAAAAATTGTCGGCATTAATTAATAAATGCGTTAACGCGATAATAACGCGTTAACTTGCCCAGCCCTAATTTTAATACAATGTTTCAATATTGATAACTCCCGCAAGTGGCACGTTCATAAGGCTGGAAATTCTCACTCCCATTTATTTATGTGCACATAAAGAGATCTCTGCCTCGCGCGCGTCCTGCAGCAGTCGGCAGTTCGTTCACTCTTTATGGGTGTAGTATAAGCGCAATGCACGCTGTAAAAAAGTGTGTTGGGGACTGTAACGAAGTTAAAGGCTTAGGGAAAAAGGCCGGTGTGACGCTCATTAGCACTCGCTCCGTTCCCACGGCTCTCAGCCCCGCCCTGCTTGCAAAAGGGACATTCTGAAACGCTTGATGTGGAAAACCAGCTTACCATGGCTTGATGTACTGAGATTGATGACCCTTGGCGTTATACTGCATCTCTGTCAGCGCGTGATGTGATAAAACGACAGCTCGCTAATAAACAAACATTTGCTTTGCATCCGTTTCATACAATCCGCCTTCATATAGCATGTGCACTTGCGCAAAAACATTTTTCAAGTTAAACAGTTTTGTTCCAGTCAGTTGTGGACGCTGCCGATAGAGCCCCGCAAAGAGACGAGCGGTTTTGTGTGTGTTTTAAAATGATATTTATTATCTGCATAACTATTTGAGTAAATGTAGCTGTGTAAAAGGTATGGATGATGCCCCCCCCCCCCCCTTTTTTTTTTAGAACAATGTGTATTTACGTTTAAATAGTAACATATTCAATGGAATGGAATTACAATGTAGATTGTGTTAGCTCACTATCTTTGCCAATTTCAGTGCATTAGGTGATGTAAATATTAGTGAATCCCATTTCTTTATCACAAAATGCTGAAACTAGAAGTGTTATGGAGAGAAATGGTCTCTTTTTAATCTTTTGTGATTATGAACTCTCAAATGAGTTTCCTATGGTTTTTGAATTTGCACTGTTCTGAACATTGATATTTTTTTATGTGCAACAATTGCTCGCTCTTAGTGTTTATTAAGGACTTGCAACTTTTTTTCATAGATAATGATTTAAATGGTGATGAGTGTACTTAAAATGACCAAAGTTTGAGTTGGCAGTCAAAATTTAAACTGTAGGATGATATATATTCCTCATTCTTCCTTGCAAACAGTACAAGATAATGTGAATTACAGTATGTACTCTGTTTTCTACATTTTTAAATCGCCGTGTACAGTGTTTATTAGGGGTAGAATCCGCAGCTCAGTACTCACTACTCATGAGTACTTTTGGTCACACTTCAGTTTAGGGTCCAATTCTCACTGTTAAATAACTACTAACTATGACTTTTGCCTCAATAAACTCCTAATTACTGTTTATTAATAGTTAGTAAGATAGTTGTTAAGTTTAGGTATTGAGGATTAAGGGATGCGGAATAAGGTATTATTATGTGCTTTATAAGTACTAATAAACAGCCAATAACCTTGTAATATGCATGCTAATAAGCAACTAGTTAATAGTGAGTATTGGACCCTAAACTAAAGTGTTACTGTACTTTTAAATACGCTACTCAAGTAGTTGTTTTTGGCCCCGAAAAACTCTTGTCTGTCTTCCTCTCCAGGTCGTATCGACCGTAAGATTGAGTTCCCGTTACCAGATGAGAAAACCAAAAGAAGGATCTTCCAGATTCACACCAGCAGAATGACTGTGGCCAATGATGTGAACCTGGACGACCTCATCCTGGCTAAAGACGACCTTTCAGGAGCCGATATTAAGGTATGTTGATGTGTTTTTCAGGGGGTTGGTTCATTTTAAAGTGTTGCAGAAAGCTCTGCTGCCCTCTTGTGTTGTTTTTTCATATTTTCAGGATGCGGATGACTTGTTCATTATATCTCATCTCTTGATTTCCTGTCTCTTCAGGCCATCTGTACAGAAGCAGGGCTCATGGCCCTCAGAGAACGCAGGATGAAGGTCACCAACGAGGACTTCAAGAAGTCTAAAGAAAATGTTTTGTATAAGAAGCAGGAGGGCACCCCTGAAGGCCTCTATCTCTAATCTTCCTCCAGTTTTCATTTCTGTGTGAATATGTTAGTGTGACGCTCCATCTCGAGTACACATTTGGCTATAATATACGCACGTTTGTTTTCCGTTCATGTGATCAGAAAATAAATGCTAGAGCTTTGATTGGTTTATTTCTTTTTCCTTAGCCCACATAAGGTGATTATGGGATATGTGCTTCTGCTCACCAAGGCTACATTTTTTTTTAAAATCTAAAATATTGTAAAAACATTAATATTGCAAAAAAAGTCAGAATTTACAATAACTGTTTTCTATGTGAATATATTGTAACATGTAATTATTTCTGTGATGTCAAATATGAATTTTCAGCATCAGTACTCTGTCTTCAGTGTCACATGATCCTTCGGAAATCATTCTAATATGTTGATTTGAAATAGAAATCTTGTCTAACATTAAAAATTAAACTTTAACATTGATCAATTCATTGCATCCTTGTTGAATTAAAGTAAAACATTTTTTTTTTTTAAATCTTACTTACCCCAAACTTTTAAATGGTAGTGTATCACGGTTTCAAAAAAAAAAAAAAAAAGCAGCACAACTGTTTTCAACATTGATCATAATAATAAATGTTTCTTGAGCTTCAAATCACCATATTAGAATTATTTCTGGAGGATCATGTGACACTGAAGACTGTAATAAATGATGTTGAAAATTCAGCATTGATCTCAGGAATAAACTACATTTTACAATATATTAAAACCGTTATTGTAAATTGCAATAATATGTCACAATATTACTGTTTAAGTATCAGGTAAACCCTATGGCATGGGCACACAATGTCCCCACAAAGATGGCAATATCTGAAGTCCTTTTGGGGACATTTTTGTCCCCATAAGGGAAATGGCTTATAAATCACACTGAGTGATGCAGAAAGTTTTCTGTGATGGGTAGGGTTAGTGTAAGGGGATAGAATATACAGTTCGTACTGTATAAAAATCATTATGGCTATGGAAAATACCCATAGAACATGAAAACCTGTGTCTGTGTGTGTATACATTTCTGTATAAATGTCAGGGCCCGTATTCATAAAGATTCTAAGAATCCTCTCAGAAAACTCTTAATTTAGCTTAAAATCTTTTATGTAGGAGTCTTAGCTTAAGAGCGATTCGGGACCGATCTGAGAGCAACTCTGTGTAAGGAAAAGACAAAAACTTAAAAAAAAATCTTAGTGAGGAGGCGGGGTTGACCCCGTTGCTATGTATGACACAATCTTTTGAAGACTGTGATTGGTTGGTTGTCCAAGAAGGAAAAAAAGAGTAAAAAAAAAAAAAAAGGTATATATATAGGGTATATTCTAAGCCTTCACTTTGAAATTACATGCGTAATTTTTCCTATTTGACCGTTCTCACACACACACACACACACACACACACACACACACACACACATTATATATGTGTATATAAATCCTTTTTTTTTAATTTACCATGCTGTTAATTTCCTATAAGGTATTTGATTGGCTTAGAATGATAACAATTGTTCCACTCTTTCCAATTACACTGATTGCTGGCATGTCTATTTAAGTGGTGGTTTGAATGTTGGTTTTAATGTAACAAACATGGAATCAAAACCAAGAAGGACGAGAAAGCCCGACTGGACAAAGGAACAGTATTTACTGTAAGCCCAGTTAGTGGATGAACACAAGGCCATCCTTAAAGGAAAATTCGGACCGGGTGTCAATCTATAGTGTCTTTTTAACTCACTGTCATCCATTGTCGGCAACAAATTTCTTCTCCCTCTTTGTCTTTCTGCCATTTCTCCTCTGCTAAAGAAACTCTTAAGGCTCTTAAAAGTCCTCACCCGTGCTCTTAACAATTTTGACCTTAAGACCTCTTTTAAGGGTTAAGATACTTTCTGAATTACTTATTTCTTTACTAGGATTTTTTCTTTAATTTTAAAAGCAAACGCCCACATTTCTAAGAATTTTCTTAGAATTTTGTCACTAGGAGCTACTCTTTGCATTAAGATTCTTTATGAATACGGGCCCAGATCTTTTTCTTTCCAGAAAAGAAACTGTCAGTCTAGTTTTCTATTAATTTGAATGTTCCTAGATATCAATTTCAAGGAATTTGACTGAAAATCTGTTCTCCTGAACTGCATTATCTTAATCAGAAAGTCATAGTAAGAGGCAGCGCCTGCAGAGAAAGCATATCCTCAGAGAGAGGAAACGATTAATTTCCCTTCCGTCGAGGTTCTGCTAATTATTAGACGAAAGGACCAGCGACTTTTCTCCTGCTTGACTCTGCAGAGACTGCCATAATTAATGCAGCGTTTTTAGATTGTTCTCATCTCAATCTCAGTTCTCCGTTCCCCTTAATTATTTAAAACAACCTCATCACTTACTGGGTGTGCTGCAGCTCTTATTTGTGCACGTTAACTGTTTGAACGCATTATTATTCAATATTATAGCAGATTATTATACCTCATTAGGAGTGCTACTGTATATAAAATGTTTTAAATCATCTATAGGAAGAAAGTTTTCCTCATTTCAGTCCTATCTTGAAGATGTCAGTCGTTATTGACTTCTGCGAAGCAGCATGAAGAGTGTGATGAAAATGCTTCCCTTGATGTAAAGGAGCGACTAATGAAAGTGTCCTGTCAGCAGAAAGCAGTCAGTCTGCGGCCCTTCACGGGATCAGTGCTGCATTCTCCTTAAATCATTCGCTGCCTGCACATCAGTGCACATTCAGCAGTCAGAGACTATTTCACGTGGACCGAAAGCTGGATGCAGACCCCTTTGGTTGTGTGTCACGGAGGCAAAGCTTCTACAACTCAGTGTACAGTTCAGGAACCAGCTTAATCTGTGATCTTCCACACTAAGGACACTAGGTGTCGTGTTTGCCCATTTTAATAGTAACACAAGGCCACGTGTATGTATGTGTATATACTTTATATACTTACCAAAATCATGACAACTCGTAATTTTATATAAATAGAATATTTATATAAATATTCTTGTGTCCACAAGCATCCTATGTCAGAAATGGCAGCCACATCAGTAGCAGAAAGACCTAGACAGGGCACAATATGAGAGAGAGATATTAAAAATATAAAACTGAAGGCAATATCTCCCTTTAAACCTGTTAAAGTCTTCAATCTTCACGCTATTCTCAACCTTGTCACATTAATATTATAATAGGGAAGACAATTATAAATGAAGGTATTTCTTGCTGATTACCACCTGACATGTTAAGGACTAACACAATACAACTGGTTTTAGTTAGGCCCTAAACTTCTAAATTGAAAACATTTTATATATATATATATATATATATATATATATATATATATATATATATATATATATATATATATATATATATATATAAATAAATAAATGAAGAGACCAGATACATAATAAGTCTATTTTTTAACTTCAGTCCCATGAAAATGTGCAAA
Source organism: Gila orcuttii (assembly GCA_026230005.1). Taxonomy (NCBI): domain Eukaryota; kingdom Metazoa; phylum Chordata; class Actinopteri; order Cypriniformes; family Leuciscidae; genus Gila; species Gila orcuttii. The sequence goes on along the minus strand of JAPDVR010000012.1, from coordinate 25,118,865 downwards.
TGTTACATAGTTGTTAAATTGTTATAAAAGGGACGCATGAGCAGTAGATGTTTGTTTGTTTTAACAAGTTTTGAGTAAAATTCCTTTTAAATCAATTCCATTTAGTCCATTATAGGGTTGAATAAAAGTTGTTTAAATATTAAAATAAAAAAATGAAAATAATAAAAGGTGCCTGGGTGGGAAAATATGATTTTGTGGAAGTTTAATATTTGTCCAATGATGTGGGGTATTTAGAAAATGAATACATATGTAGTTTAAAAAATCCAAGTTGAAATATTACCTATTCCCAGGACAGGAATGACCCATATATTAGGATGTGGTTAATGTGTGGTATATAAGTAGAGAGCATAACTACCTGTAAAACAGTGTGTGCGCTTTTTGCTGCTAAATATTTAGTGAAAACCGTGAGGTCCGTGACACATTTTCTTCAGGATTCTTTGATAAATTTGAAGTTTAACAGCTTTTATTGAAATTTTCTAACATTATGAATTAAACTGTCCCTTTTGATAAATTTATTGCGTCCTTGCTGAATAAAAACATTTTTCTAATTTATGATATGACCAAGTAGTACAATATTAAGTAATTAATATAGGCCTGATTTTCAGTTCTACTGAGGTAGAAACTAGTCTTTAAAATTTAAATATTATGGTTAAATACAGTGCACAAGTTTTAATGCCCTGCATTATAATTTATGTTTTTAATTTAAAAAATGTAATGTAATTTTAAATTTACATTTACAAAACTGCTGAGTGGAGGTTCTACATGTGATTCGCTCATGGGTTGTACATTAGCCAATAGAAAGTGTTGAAAATTCGATGTGAGTAAAGCCTCATGCACTTCCTCTTTTTTCTTCCTCTTTTTGAGTGTACTGCAATGTGGTGCAATACAAGTAAACGTAGCCAAATACTAATATAATCTCCTTCAATAATAATTATTTTAAAAAATGCTAAGAAGTTTTGGGTGGGTTTTCTATTATACACCGTTGCCTGGTGCATTGCAGGTCCAGGGCGGCCAATAATGCCCCCCTTAACACAGTGTATAATATTGCAGGTCCGCGTCAACCAATCAGGTGCTCCGTGACAAACCGACACAGTAAATACTCAAGCGGAGGGAAATCCACGCTGTCCTTCCGCCTAGAGAAACTAGTGCCACACATCACTTGAGCATGTCCTTCATAAAAGCAGCAAGATTAGCGTTTATTTAATACTTATCTAATAATGACATTTAGTTTAATAAGATTCTCCAAACAACAGAATCTTATATTCTATTACATACACATAAGCATGAACTAACTTTGATGCTACAGTTCTTGTGTGTTATTATTATCCCAATTAGTTCTGCAGACTTTCCCGGATAATCAATTCATCCCTTACAATGATCGGAACAAAATAAGCAATTTTAGTCAGTAGAAAATGTTTCAACACTTATGAACATCCTTAAACATCTTTAAACAAGGAGCGGTATTGATTCATGTAATACTATGCAGCATTCTTTTGTTAAAATACTTATTTATCATAATAATTCACTCATTTATAGTCCACATATGACTCCTGAGTCCTGGAGGGTAACAAAACCCATCTTAAACCAGCCTATAATGGTAGTCTTAGCTGATTTAAGCTGGTCTTCCAGTCAAGCCGGCTGAAATGCCCAACACCCTTTTAAAACCTGCAAACGTTTTAGGGAAATAACTGCACACATCTCTTTTAGGTGGCACTGACAAATGTATAATGTAGCAGGAGACCTTCATTAATTATTAGTGCCTAAAACTGGACAATGGACAATTCATTCATCTAGTAAATCACAAAATGAGCAAGTTCTTGTCAATCAGTATGATTAAGTGGGAATTCTTCAAGTTATTCATATCCGTACATTCTTTAAAACAGGGAGCAGGACTTGTTAATAGTATGCAAAGATGTATTGTTTGTATGAAACCATCACCCTAATGCTGAAATATTTCATCAGGACAGAAAGAAAATCTGTTCACTGCATCATCGACGTGCTTCGGTCGGTCTGCCTGCGCTGTAACGGCGTGTGTCATTGGCTGAGAAGGAAAGGCAGGGCCGCTGGCCGCTCCGCGCGCACTGAGTCAGGAAGTGAGTGGCGGATGAATACATGTGCGCTTCTTCTCACCGAGTGAGTGAGGGAGTCCACACAGCACAGCACAGCACAGCAGCCGGAGCCGCAGCAGTCCACGCGCAACCCGGAGAGAGAGCTAGAGATAGATAGAGCAAGCGAGAGAGAGAGAGAGAGAGAGAGAGATAGAGCAAAAGAGAGCAAGAGAGAGAGCTGCTGCGTTTAGTTTAGTCTGGAGATTATCATCATCACCCTCTATTCCCTACAAACATGGTACGTGATATTTAATGCTATACTATTTGTAATGCAGTAACTCTAACTGTCTGCCCGCACTAAATGAAACTCAAAACAGGCTTTTAAGTAGAGCATTAGTTTGCAGATGTAACTTTCCGAGATAATTTACTATAACGACGAGCTAATTTTAAAAATTGCGCGTTATTTTATCAGTTTGGTGGTGGATCGGTCAGTGATGCCTGAATGTAAAACTGCGCAATTCTCACATCCTTTATCTTACATACGGGTTATACACATCAAATCATGCGGAATACATGCCATGTATTATAATTGTAATATTATATCCTAAAATAAGATGATTTAGATCAACATGACAACACATTGGAAACCTGTAGTTGTGATATTTATTTTAGACAGACTGGTCAGTGTTTTAGGGGTCGAGGGTCAGTAGGTTGGGTTGATAAGGATGTTTATGCTGATGTGCTTATGTTTATGTGAAATATGATGGATCGGATATGATGAAGATGATTGTAGATGTGTCTCAGATGAGGATGTGTAAGATATTGCATCATCTATCTCCCTGTATACCCCCTCTAAAAACTGAATTACAACAGCTTGGTTAGTATTTCCCATCTAAAACCACTTTACTGACATTTAAAGGCCTCACTGATAAGTTGTATTACTCGCAGGCAGTTGTATTTCAACCAAACCTCAGTGTTGCGTGGACTAAAAGGGTGTAGGCTAATGGCCATGGGCGCCCAGTTTCCTGTATTTTCTCTGTAGTCTCTGTAGCTTGTGCAAACAAAAGGTGTGTCGTTGTGAAATGTCTGTCTTGTAGCTTTTTTGTTTGTTTGTTGAATCTGAGAGGTATTGTTTGATATTTCACATGTGATGTAATTGTGGTGCATCCTAGTAACCAGAACCTGTTGGGCTTCCCTGCAGAAATCAGAATAAAAAAATTATCATAAATTGTTAGTTCGTGTTAGCTCAGGTCCATTAAAAATACAGGTACAACTTAGTAATGTATTAGTAAATGTTGAAATTAACATTAAGACTAGCCTAATAAATGCTTTAAAAGTATTTTCATTGTTAACTAATGTTAGCCAAGTTTAACCTAATAACCGATTTTTAAGAAAAATCTAAACTATGCTATCTGCATTTATTTTATGCTCTTTATACTCGTACTGTATGTTAACAATTGTGTACGTTTTGTTCATTTATATTTATTCTTTAGCAGAACCTTACCTGAGAACTTATTTCTTGAAGTCTTTAGTAAGCTGTGAAAGATCAAAATCTTGAGCAATAACGTTTTCCCCCTGGGGATTTGTCTGTATGGCTTAAAGGGATAGTTCACCCAAAAATGAAAATTGTTAGTTGTTCCAAACCTGTATTTCTTCCTTCTGCTGAACAAAAGAAAATATTTTAAGAATGTTAGTAACCAGATAGTTGACGGTAGCCATTGACTTCCATAATAGAAAACATAGTAGAACTGTTTGATTATCAACATTCTTCAAGATATCTTCTTGTGTTCAGCAGAAGGAAGAAATTCATACAGGTTTGGAACAACTAGCCTAACAATTTAGTAAATGATTACAAAAATGTTCCTTTTTGGATGAACTAGGCTATCCCTTCAAGTGTTTCTGGACTGGTTTGGTTTATTGTAGGTGGTTTGATCTCTGTATTGGCTGTGTGTGTGTTCTAATAAAGAGGAACCGCATCTGGTAGGAGACAGCTGTCCTGGGTGAAGATATGATGTAATGTTCCCTGAAACTCATGCTTTAGCCTATGTGTTGGGGACTCTTGAGGATTATGCTGTGTATAATCCTACATTCCTTTGCCTGAACATTTTTAATAAGCGATAGAGCAGCGTTTTAGACAAACACATCTCAGCGCAGATGGGTGACAGTAGTGTCAAGCACATTACTTAGCACAGTACAGCCGACGGGATTCATTCGTGCAGTTTCTCAGCCCTGTGGAGTTCTAGAGATGTAGTTGTAGAGAGCCTTCAGGTGTGTGATTGAAAATAGAGGAGAAACAGGTCAAATTTCACAGGCTTCGATTTGCATCTTGGTTTTGTGGTCACGTTTTCTATAAATGCATCGCTATTAGGTGCAATGATTAGGAAATTTGAGGCTGGAACTGAGAAGTGATATTTTGATACGTATCCTACTGCAAAAATGTATTTTTCAAAAATACAAATTCTTTTACTAAAATTACAGACAACAATTTTAACAAACTTGAGAATATGAAAAAAATTATGACATACCTAATAAGTAACGAATTATTAAATTGTCACTATATATATGTATATATACATGAAAGCTTGTTTCTGCCACTGAATTAAATATATAAATATAAATAAATACCTATCTTTCTGATAGGTCTGCCGATAAGTGTTGAAAAGGGAACTACCGGTTGTGTTAATCACACAGCTATGGCACAACTGTTGTTGACTAAAATGGCCAAACATTGGTCGAATATTGACCTGGTCCATATATCAGTCTACGACAAACAGTTCAGTAGTTTCAGCCAAAGATCATCATAGCAACTATTATAAAAGTACTATCAATTCGACTATTAACTGTCTATTAGCTGTGACTGATAAACGATTACCATTGTTGTTGGACATTTTGGGAATTGTCGGGTCCTTGAGCACCTGCTTAAATATGCATGTTTGCGATGTCTTTATTGACCTACAACCACTACTTTCCATTTATTGCCCATTATAAAAGAGAAACGTTTCAGACAGCAGGACAGACCGTCTTCAGAGAGTCCCAGAGCAGCTGCGTCTCTTCCTCTACGGTCCCCGTCCCCCAGGAGGAGGCTGATGGAGGTGTACTGGGCACATGGGCATGAGGAATGAAATGAGCCTTACAGCTGGCAGCAGAAAGACTCTGTCTCAATGTATCTGTTCTGCCAGTGACTCATGTGTGGCTCTTAAGCCAGTGCATGTTATATGTCATATCATGTGAGAGTATGGCTGCTTAATGCATCAAGGAAGTGGAATAATTAGCGTGATTGAAGGGATGGCTGCGTGTTCCTCTTTCTTTGGTCCATTAGCTCCACTCCACCCCTTCATAATGTGGGTTATATGTTTTCCTAGCAGCTCTCATCCACTTTAGCAAGCTCTTGAGACTCATACAGCAAGCTTTTCCCTCCTCACTGTTAACCAAAGGCCTGGATTATTGTTCAGTGTCCTGTAATCTGATGCTACTGTATAAAGTGTTTTTGTTTGGATGTCACATCTAAAATCTAAAAATGCATTTGCAACCTTTTCATGCTACAAGTGTCACATTACCAGTTCAGTTTTAGTATAATGGCAAAACAATAGGACTCTTCTTGGTGTATAGAGATGCATTACAATCAGAACTGTATTTTTTTCTGTCTACTTACTAAGTAACTAGCATCTCTTTTCTCTTTGATTTGTAGGCAGACCAGTTAACAGAGGAGCAGATCGCAGGTGAGAGTCCATGCACATAATTGGATCACTTTGATATGTGTGTTTCGAAGCATACACTAAATACAACCGCTGTTGTCTTATCTCAGAGTTCAAGGAGGCTTTCTCCTTATTCGACAAGGATGGTGACGGCACCATCACGACCAAAGAGCTGGGCACAGTCATGCGGTCGCTGGGCCAGAACCCCACGGAGGCAGAGCTGCAGGACATGATCAATGAGGTGGACGCTGACGGTCAGTGGATTTGAAAGTAAACTATGAATCAACGTTAAATGCAATTTATCACCTGTTTCTCAAAATTAAAGGGTTAGTTCGCCCCAAAATAAAAAAAATCTGTCATCATTTACTTGCCCTCAAAATGTTCCAAACCTGTATGCATTCTTTCTTCTGATGAAAACAGAAGATATTTTGAAAAATGTGGGTAACTAAACTTTTGACGATAGCCATTGTATTTTATCCATACTACTGTATGGAAGTCAATGAGTGGCGTCAACTGTTTGGTTAACCAAATTTTTCAATATCTTCTGTGTTCATCAGAAGAAAGAATGCATACAGGTTTGGAACATTTTGAGGGCGAGTAAATGAATGATGACAGATTTTGTTATTTTTGGGCGAACTAACCCTTTAAAGGACACTCCCCACAAACTCCTAATGTTGTTGTGTCTGACTGCTCAGACAAACAGAGCATGTTTGTTCAGGAAATCAGCCTTCAAATGGCTTACTTATAATTGGGTCAGTGACTCAACACTCTTCTTTTTTTATTACATTATAAATACAATTTATAAGGTGGCATCAAGTTAAAAATGTCAGGGTGATGCAACTATCCTAATATCATAATGAAAGAAAAAGTGTAAAAGTTTAACCTTATTAAATAGTTAGGCAAGATATTTTATTATTATTTCTTAGAAAGGAAATATATCAATAAAACAGCTTATTAATATATATATATATATATAAAAAAACTTTTGTCTGACAAATCCGTCATTTGGTTTTTACCAACCTGCAGAAGCATGCGGGGGAAAAAATCATAGTGAGGAAATCAAAGGAAGATCTCTGCAGAGTAGACCCATTGAAATGTCACAAAAGCTCTACAAAAACCTATTTATGTATTCAAGGAGTGGTTCACTTTCAAATGAAAATTAGCCCAGGATTTTCTCACCCTCAAGCCATCCTACAGTAGGTGTATGTGACTTCCTTCTTTCAGACGAATACAATCATATACAATCTGTGGATTCCACAAAAAGTGGAATCCGTATGTTTGTTTGGCCGGAGGCTAGTTATTTTACTTCATAAACTTTTAAATATTAATATTTTTCTCACACAAACTCATCGCTTTGCTTCAGAAGGCCTTTATTAACCCCCTGGAGCCGTTTGGAGTTTGTTTACGATGGATGGATGCACGTTTTGAGCTTCAATCTGTTGGTTGCAATCCACTGCCATTATAAAACTTGGAAGAGCTAAGATATTTATTAATATAACTCTGATTGTATTTGTCTGAAAGAAGAAAGTCATATACACCTAAGATGGCTTGAGGGTGAGTAAATCATGGGCTAATTTTCATTTTAAAGTGAACTAATCCTTTAATGAAATGAGATAATTTTTACATTAAAACTAAAAACTTTAGTTTGGAAATAATAGTAGAGAATTTGTTACACCACATGACATTTAGTTACATTTAGACTAAAGAGTCTAAAAAAATCTTAGGTGTCCCCAGAATGTGCCTGTGAAGTTTCAGCTTAAATACCCCACAGATTATTTATTATACCATGTCCAAAATGGCCCTTTTTGTGTGGAAGCAAAAACACGCTGTTTTCGTATGTGTATCTTTAAATGCAAATGAGCTGTTGCTGCCCGCCCCCTGTATCTTTAAATGCAAATGAGCTGTTGCTACCCGCCCCCCTTTCCAGAAGAGGGCTGTGCCTTTACCGCTCGTGCCTCGGATATTCAACAGCAACAAAACGAGAAAAGGTATGGAGGTGTCTCCACAGAACGCGTTTTTGCATTCCTTTGCGCTACATTTACAGTATTTTCTATGTAAATACACTAAACAGACATTGCGTTTTTTGTCCCATTTTTTTTTCCCATCAAATGCAAGGTGTCAAGATGCGTTTTCTTAAAGTTAGACTTCTTTTAACTTGAGCGCTGTGTTTTTAGAACGCTGTTTCCTGAGCGAGACGCGAGCGCAATGATCAAAAATGTCCTACGCGTTTACATAGAAAAGCAATTGAAAAATAGCACAGTGGAATGGAAAAACGCGTTCTGTGTTTATTGACAGCCAATTTTATACAGCCAACAATAGAACATTCAGATTGTTTATCACGTATAGCTGAGACATTCTCGTGTTTCCACTAGCTGCTCTAGTGAGGAGATAAACATGGCGGACCGTGTACAGCTCACTCAGGAGAGGATCTTATTCTAAGGTAGTAAGTCACCAGTCGTGGGCGGGGCCTGTTACATTGTGACGTCACAATGTATAGAAAATGCAAAAGATTTTGAGACCGTTTATGATTTATGGGTAATGGTATAATTTACCATTTTAGGGTGCTTGTGTACACACTGCCGACATACATTTATGTTCAAACACCATGTGAAAGTGAATTTTGCATAATCCCCTTTAAAAGTTTTTTTTTTCCTTTATCATGGACATTCTTATTTATCATTTACCCAGTTGTCTTTGCATTTTAAACTTGCAATGCAATTTAAAAAAACAACAACACCCCTCACCTTTAATTTAAAGGTACCGTTCAAAGGACTTTTTTTTCTTTCTTTTTTTTACACATTTGTCATTGGAGTAAGTACAGCCATTTAATCTCATCCACTCATCGTTTTGACTCACTCAGCAAGGAGTGACACCAGAAAACTCTTCTATCAGCCTCCTGTCACACCTCTCAGACAGACAGACAAATTGGTGTGGGAGGATCAGGAGGCTGCAAGACTTCTAAAGCCAGTCATATTTGCGAGTCTTTTTCGATCAGCGAATCGATGGGCCTGTGGGATGCCTCTCTCCTGCCGTGACATGATCTAGGTCAGACGGCAATAATGCAAGTAGTGGAAAATAAAAGTAATTGCATAATCCACTCTTTGCGTTCGTCACCTCGTTCCCACACACTCATCCAACTCAGTTGCCGGGAAACCGTGTAAGAACTTATTTTGAGAATATACACTGGAAGTGACCTGGAAATGGCTGATTTCAGCACAATCGTGTGTTGCTGAGTGGTTCTTCTAGTAATGAATTGCGTCCCCCTCCGGTACCTTTGAAAGACTGTGCTAATATGACTCAACATCCTGTGGCAATCAAAGGTCTTACATTTTTATCTGCCACGCTAAGAATGTGGCTTGTTGCACACTTTTTCATTCAATACGAGTTTGTCTCGTGCTATATTACGCCACAGACCATTAAATCGCCATCTGCTGCAACCCACAGGACCATAGGAGTCAAACCAGAGTCAAAGTTCAATGTCTCTTTTAGGATGGCTAATCCTAGACTAGTGGTTTCACACATCCAGTCAGTAATCCAGCCTGGTCTTTATTACCGCACACTTGACCTATTTCAGACCTCGATGAACGTTAGACATGGTTTAACTCTTTTATGGTCAAGCTGTGGCTAGTCCGTGCCAGCTGTAGGGATCTAGCCACGTCTCTTATATCACAGTAACCCTCTCAGCTTTTATTATTCACCGCAGCCCCTCGAGGACTATCATCTCCTGCTAATCCAGAGTGAGTCACATGGTTTTTGATCTCTCTTAGCGAATCCCCACCTCCCAGTACTCTCATCTCTTTGATGGCTTGCTTGTTAACTGTGAGTGACCACGGCGTGACACGGCTACAGTTTGCGTTCTGAGAGCTTTCCAAGCAAATTAGCCTAAGATGGGGTGGAGGCGTCATCACCCAAAACAAAGATGTAATTTTACTAGACTTTAACTGTTGTGACACTTCAATATGGAAGCCTTTTTTTGCCTGAAAGACAAAAATAAAAGGGGTATTTGTGAGATGAATTTTAAAAAAAGAAATAAAATTAAAGTTGTAGTTGTAATTATGAGAAAAAGCCACATTGCATGAAATCGCAATCAAGAGAAATGGTCAAGTTTATGAGAAACAAGTTAATTCAGAGTTGTTTATTTCTTCTAATTTTAAGATTTAAAGTCGCAATTGTGAGATGTAAAGTCACAATTACCTTATTTTGTTAAGGCCCGCTCACACCAAGGATGATAACGATAAAGATAAAGTTCTAAAAATCTTTCTAAATCTAACGACACAGAGCAAGGATATCGTTGGAATCACTTTCAGAATGATTTTTCCAGCTGATGAACAATAAAAAACATTGCGAGTTAGTTATTGTTCTTGGTGTGAACGGGCCTTTACTCTGTGGCGGAAATGGTTTATTATACCTATATATTATAGTATTTGAGCTGATCATTCCTGTCAATACTTCTGTTTTCAATCAAATTTCACTTCCCTTTTTCTTAGGAAATGGAACCATAGATTTCCCAGAGTTCTTGACGATGATGGCCAGGAAAATGAAGGACACAGATAGCGAGGAAGAGATTCGCGAGGCGTTTCGGGTATTTGACAAGGTATGTTTGAGCTGTAACTACTTTACTTGGCTTTAGTTTGTTTATTACAGCCAAAATCGACTCGAAATTCAGAGTCACGGCAGTGAGGCCAGAGTTTTCCCACCCTTTCTGTGACTTCTATTATCTTATTCCTTCCAGGACGGTAATGGCTACATCAGTGCTGCAGAGTTGCGTCATGTCATGACAAACCTCGGCGAGAAGCTGACAGATGAAGAGGTGGATGAGATGATCAGAGAAGCCGACATAGATGGTGATGGTCAGGTGAACTATGAAGGTATGTTGCTTACCTCTCAACACTCACTGTATTTATACAACATTCCTTTTTTTAGTCATATGTTTGTTTGGCTATTATAAAAGGCTATTTTGTAAGACGGATAGTCCCGGTCCTTGATTCCAATTGGTTGAGCCACGTTCAAAACCGTTGTTAATTACTCTACATTCAACTGTGATCTCATTACCTCATGATTTTTTTTTAATGATTCATTCAGAGAACTTAAATTCCTTTAAAATCTCTTCTCTGGTGTTTACTTTATTCATCTCCATGTGGGAATGACCACAGTATCATTTACTTTAAGTTTTCTGCGTGGAAAATGGCTCATATTTTCCAGAATGCACCATAATTGTACAGAGCACATGTGAAAGGGCCTCTTTTTGTCTTGCTGAAAGCGGAGCCTCTTGATTAGACTCGTTTGAAAGCTATTCGGAAATGGGACGCTAATTACCGTGTGAATTCTACCCTCACCTCTTGATTAAAAAATTAATAAGCCATTGAACAATTTAGCAGCTGGGTGCGCAGCGTGGCATTCGGCCAAAAGCAACTGCCTAATCTCATTTTCTCTCCATCTCTCCTCTCAGAATTTGTACAGATGATGACCGCAAAGTGAAGCCGCCTCCTTCTCCCGTGCCCTCTTAGAAGAGAAAAAAAATCAGTCAAATGTTTTACTTACCTCTTGGGAAAAAAAAATGTTTATTTATTCATAATGTTTCTGTTTAAAAATAATAATAATTGAATGTTAAAATAAAGTATCCTTCTGTACACAGAAAATAAAGGAAAAAAAGTCAAATAACTGCATGAAATGGTTAGTGATCATGTCCCCAAAGATCAGTCTAGCATCAGTTATTCAAGAGAAAAATATCCTGTAACTACCTTCAAACTGAAGAAAAACAACATTTGGTGAACTCCTTAAGTTCCATCTGCTCTTGATAATGTTTGGGCTGGCCATCCTCCTTTTGTTCTCTTGTTTTTTTTTTCTGTTCTTCATGCATGCAGCTTGAGCCCGGAGCTCATTCTCCAGCCAATCAGAGCGTTCTGAGTCCACTGAAGTGTTGTATTGTGTTTTTGTGTTTTTGTTTTTTTGTAATTTAAGAGGAACCACAAGTAGAGAGAAAGCTTGTAAATTCAAGTTTTGCGTGGAATGGGGCTTTAAGGTATTGCGGGGGATAACAAGCAAAAATCGAAAACGAAAAAGGAAAAAAATACATTTTGAAATTTTTTGGCATGATTTTTACTTTTTGTTTAGTTTTTTTTTTTTTGTCAATCATTTATTTTTGTTTCAATGATTTTCTTTTACTGGACGGCCGTCTCAGTGGTGTCTCACCATGATGGAGATGATGGAGGAATGTTCGAGATGGTTTGAGGACTGTGTCTGAGCCTTCACTTTTCTGTCCTCTGTTTCTTTACTGCTGAAAGGTGAATTCTCCCCTGCATCTCTTCTGCTGCGGGAGTTTGCACTCCACTCTTCAGTTTGCATTCATTCCAAGTTGTACATGCTACTGTTTTAATATTTTCTTCGAATAAAATGACCATGTACTTTACGATTCCCGCTCTGCTCTATGCTGTTCCGTATGAAACCGTCCTGTGTCCGTTGAGTGAAGTAAGATCCAGGTTTTCTCTGACATCCATCCCGTTTGAGCTCAAATAGATCAGTGACAGCACTGGACCACCTGTGTTCCAGCTAAATTACAGCTTCCTGCTGAGACGAAGCCATCAAACATTTAATAACCCGATCATCTAGCTTCCCTTCCAGTTTTCTCAAGTGTCATTTTACACCTCAGTTTTCTCAACTTCACATATATAGACACAATTCTCTTTAGAATTGACCTGCATAATGCAAAGCTCCTAATCTTAACTGCTGCCCACCCAAGAAGCAGGAGACAGTCTCACTCGCCAAACCCACATATTTTGACATCTGAGCTGGGGTTAAATTAGGAGTATCAATATTTCACATGAAAATGAGGCAGGATGTTGCCGTACCAGTAAGAAGAGAGCAGGATTTACCACCCTTCACACCTCTCAACCATCAACAAAATCATATTACATAACACAATGCAGGGACTGTCTCCTGCATGTTACAAATAAAAAATAAATTATTTAAATTTTACAGGACAACTGTGAAATTAAATGAAAAAATAGCACAAGAAATTTATTGTATTGTATTTGCATAACTACATTTTTCGATTCGAAGTAGTGTGCGCACATTCTAAGTTGGGCAGGTGCTCGGTCAAAAAAGTCTGAATAAAAAATAAAAAAAACCAGCACACTGCTTTATCTGCTCCCATTAAACTAAAATAAAACATTTTTTCTTACATGAGGCACCAAAAGTCTGTCGCAGATCACACGTGTCCTGCAGCGGTGTGTCCAGATCAGACAGCTCTTGGCAACACGTGTTTGTGCAATTTATGTGCAACATCACTTGATGAAATATCACTGTAACCTTTACCAGCTGTTTTTGTGGCTATGACTTCCTCCTGTCTGATATCAGATCAGTATTTCTGAAGGTTTCTATTGCAAAACTGCCCCTTTTTTTCTGTATTATGACACCAGTCCGCATGTGAAAAAGTATATCAATCAAGTCCTTTGAATTTGACATGGAGTTCTCATATAAACTGTAAACCTGAATAAGTTGGCAAAACTCAGAAAAAAATGTAGGCACTCAGTTACATCAAATTGTTTATGTTAAGAAATTCAAAGTTTAAGTAAGCAGAACATTATATAAATTTTGATTTTAGCATTTACTCTCCCTTTGAGTGTCATGGCAAAGCATGCTGGGAAATAGAAATCCCAGCCCAGTTTCAGTTCAAATTAAGTTAGTCTAAATTTAAAGATTCAGGTTAATAAAATAAAATAAAAAACAATTCAGATTACGTAAAATGTGTCAGTTTTGTGAACTCAAAAGAAAAAGAAGGTTCTAAATACTCATAAAAGTATTTGCTAGTAAAAGTTAATTTGCTTGAACTATTTTTGTTTAATTTAAATTGGCTCTACTCTAATCCAATTAATTATTTTGAGTGTTTGGGTTTACAGTGTATGCCATTAATATGCTGTGCTTGAGTATTTGGACACTTTAAGGACTAATTCACCAATGGCAAAATGGGCTGTCAATAAAACATGGGGTAACACTTTATTTCAACACTCCAATTAGACATTCTACTAACTATAAGTAACTTTGCAACTACATGTCAAATAATAATCATTAGAGTATTAGTAGACTCCCTGCTTAATATATGCTAACACTTTATTTTATTTCTCCCCAACAGACATTCTACTGACTATAAGTAACTTTGCAAGTACACGTCAACTTATTCTACTAACCCGAACCCCAACTTAACAGTCTACTAATACTATATACACTCACCTAAAGGATTATTAGGAACACCTGTTCAATTTCACATTAATGCAATTATCTAATCAACCAATCACATGGCAGTTGCTTCAATGCATTTAGGGGTGTGGTCCTGGTCAAGACAATCTCCTGAACTCCAAACTGAATGTCAGAATGGGAAAGAAAGGTGATTTAAGCAATTTTGAGTGTGGCATGTTTGTTGGTGCCAGACGGGCCGGTCTGAGTATTTCACAATCTGCTCAGTTACTGGGATTTTCACGCACAACCATTTCTAGGGTTTACAAAGAATGGTGTGAAAAGGGAAAAACATCCAGTATGCGGTAGTCCTGTGGGCGAAAATGCCTTGTTGATGCTAGAGGTCAGAGGAGAATGGGCCGACTGATTCAAGCTGATAGAAGAGCAACTTTGACTGAAATAACCACTCGTTACAACCGAGGTATGCAGCAAAGCATTTGTGAAACCACAACACGCACAACCTTGAGGCGGATGGACTACAACAGCAGAAGATCCCACCAGGTACCACTCATCTCCACTACAAATAGGAAAAAGAGGCTACAATTTGCAAGAGCTCACCAAAATTGGACAGTTGAAGACTGGAAAAATGTTGCCTGGTCTGATGAGTCTCGATTTCTGTTGAGACATTCAGATGGTAGAGTCAGAATTTGGCGTAAACAGAATGAGAACATGGATCCATCATGCCTTGTTACCACTGTGCAGGCTGGTGGTGGTGGTGTAATGGTGTGGGGGATGTTTTCTTGGCACACTTTAGGCCCCTTAGTGCCAATTGGGCATCGTTTAAATTCCACGGCCTACCTGAGCATTGTTTCTTAACATGTCCATCCCTTTATGGCCACCATGTACCCATCTTCTGATGGCTACTTCCAGCAGGATAATGCACCATGCCACAAAGCTCGAATCATTTCAAATTGGTTTCTTGAACATGACAATGAGTTCACTGTACTAAAATGGCCCCCACAGTCACCAGATCTCAACCCAATAGAGCATCTTTGAGATGTGGTGGAACGGGAGCTTCGTGCCCTGGATGTGCATCCCACAAATCTCCATCAACTGCAAGATGCTATCCTATCAATATGGGCCAACATTTCTAAAGAATGCTAAAGAAAACTTGCACTTTAAGTCACTCTTAGAAATGTGTGAATTTCATTCAAATTGATCCAAACATCAAACTAAGAGTAAACTAAGTACAATCATCTTGGATGTTTAAGTAATTTCAACTTAAATTATATTAAACTGACTTAAAAAAAACGACTTGAATCTTGTATAACGTATAAAAGGTGAAAATTGCTTAACTTATTTTGATGAGTTAAAGCAATGTAAAAACATGTTGTAATAACTTATTGATCATATAATCTTTTACAGTGTATCATCATCTTTTATTCATGTATTATTGAATCTGTGGCTCTGAGCAGGAAGCTGCAGAAACTGTCAGGCAAGAGAGAAACCGCACAGACACACAGAGACACTAACATCAGCATACAGAATTACGAAGCCTGAAGACAGTTTGTTACATAACACTGCTGACAGCAGTTTGTGTTTCTGTGTGTGTGTGTGTGTGTGTGTGTGACCATGTCTCTGTGTGTATTGGGGTACAGTATGGTAGAGTGCAACACAGTGAACCCGCCATGAAAAGTCACGCACAAAGCCCAAAAACACATAATGCATAAAACCCCTTTCAGACAGATTTGGTAATAAATTGCTTCATAAAAAAGTTTCTTAATGCGTCTTCCCAGCAAGAGTGCACTGAGGAGGGGTTTCCCCACAACCACATGCTGAACACTGTTGGCGAAATTTACTTTTATGTGTTACAATGTTATGTTACTCGCAAAAAAGTAATTTTTTATGAAAAGGAGTGTTACATTTTTACTTTTTCTCACCTGGCTGAGGCTCACTCTTTTCCAGGCCTTGCAGGTTTTTTTTTTTTTTTTTGCAATTGTTTAACACAGTAATGCATTCAACAACATAGCCTATATATACCTTCATTTTCTTTTAAAAACACATTTAGTATATTATTATATTCTGACCACTTTATTGTGAATAGAATATTTCCTGACCCCTATGGTATGTATGCCATACAAAAGATCTCAGAGCATTACGGGTTATATTTCCTATACCGTACAACTCTGTTTATTGAAAGTAGTAGTTTTGTACTTTTTGACTTTTGTCTCTCAATTTCAAATGAGCTTTATTAGCATGACTGTGTATCAATGTTGCCAAAGCATTAACATATTATATATAAATAATTAAAGTCCCCCTGTAGTCAATTAAAATCCCTTAAAAATCATCTTCAATCACCAAAATTACATAAATAAAAAAATATTTCCTTGAAAAAAAATTCTTCATGCCTTGAATGTAACCCTACACCCTTGCTTCATTTAGTATACATGTTTCTATGAATATGCAAATTAGCCCCGCCTCCACTCACTCACACCAGCTCAGAGATCCACTCGTTGACGATCACACGATGACCTGATTGGTTACAAGGTAGTTTGTGATACTCAGCATTCAGCAATGGTGTTGACTTATGAATTTTCACATGGTTTGTCTTAAAGCATATTAATAACACCACATAGACATATAAACAACATTAAAAGCTTGATTTTCACCACAGAGGGATTTAAAAAAAAACATATGTGTAGATTATGTCATATGTAGCATAGTTAATAAATAAATAAATAAATAAAATCCATCTAAATAAATGTCTCTGGAGAGTTAACTGTCTATCATTGTGAATGGCTGAAACATATTTTGCAGCTATGCTGTCATGTTCTCCAAGTAAGAGACCGTCTGCTCTCTCTCTCTCTCTCTCTCTCTCTCTCTCTGTCAATGTTTGTTTATGCCTTCCTCTCTCTCTAAATAATGATTACTTAATCTGTATTTGGAGAGAATTTGTTTTTCTTTAAATTGTTTCATTAATAGATAATTTGCCAATTTAGTGGTTCTATGTAAGGTCGAGTAACATTGGAGTTTATTTTGGAGGTCAAAATGTGAGATTCATCCTGTGTCTTTTAGATTTGTGTCAATTTCTTCAATAGTAGTTTTGGAGTTGTAGTTGGAGTCAGTCAGGAATTGAGTATAATGTGGAATAGCATGTGAGTTTAGAGGATGAGATTCTGTGGAGGTTTCATTGGCGAGGAGGGCTTTATATTGGTCTGAATCAGGATCGGACTGATGGAGGTGATGCCAGAACTGAACACATCTCTTCTGGACCTCAATGTTCAGCGGGTACAAGCCTAATTCAGCCCTGCAGGTGTCATTGGACCCCTCTACTTCTGTGGAACCCTAAAATGTTTTTGGCAATTTCTAATTGTTTTTCGACTGATGTTTTATCACAATTTTTACAATTTAGTACTGATCCCCAAATAACAAGAATTGGAACACCATGACTTTGGTTTTGTCCAGATTGAATGTCAGGACTCACTCGTGACAGTACTGTTCCAGCAGCCCTCAACTGTGCGAGACAGCAGGACCAGATCATCCGCGTACATCTGACCTCTGATCTCTGTGTAGATTGAGGCCGGGGACAGTAGAGCGTTCCAGCGCTGATGCCAGATCATTGATGTAGATTTTAAATAGAGTCGGACTCAGACTGCAGCCCTGCCTCACTCTACTTCCCTGCCGGAAAAACACTGTTCTGTGATTATTGATTCTCTCTCTCTCTCTCTCTCTCTCTCTCTCTCTCTCTCTCTCTCTCTCTCTCTCTATATATATATATATATATATATATATATATATATATATATATATATATATATATATATATATATATACAGGTGCTGGTCATATAATTAGAATATCATCAAAAAGTTGATTTATTTCAGTAATTCCATTTAAAAAGTGAAATTTGGATATTATATTCATTCATTACACACAGACTGATATATTTCATGTGTTCATTCCTTTTAATTTTGATGATTATAACTGACAACTAATGAAATCCCCAAAATCAGTATCTCAGAAAATTAGAATATTGTGAAAAGGTTCAATATTGAAGACACCTGGTGCCACACTCTAATCAGCTAATTAACTCAAAACACATGCAAAGGCCTTTAAATGGTATCTCAGTAGTTCTGTAGGCTACACAATCATGGGGAAGAATGCTGACTTGACAGCTGTTCAAAAGACGACCATTGACATCTTGCACAAGGAGGGCAAGACACAAAAGGTCATTGCTAAAGAGGCTGGCTGTTCACAGAGCTCTGTGTCCAAGCACATTAATAGAGAGGCGAAGGGAAGGAAAATATGTGGTAGAAAAAAGTGTACAAGCAATAGGGATAACCACACCCTGGAGAGGATTGTGAAACAAAACCTATTCAAAAATGTGGGGGAGACTCAGTGCCAAAGCTACCAGTACCTGGATTAAGGACCATGGTATCCCTGTTCTTAATTAGCCAGCAAACTCGCCTGACCTTAACCCTATAGAAAATATATGGGGTACTGTGAAGAGGAAGATGTGATACGCCAGACCCAACAATGCAGAAGAGCTGAAGGCCACTATCAGAGCAACCTGGGCTCTCATAACACCTGAGCAGTGCCACAGACTGATCGACTCCATGCCACGCCGCATTGCTGCAGTAATTCAGGCAAAAGGAGCCCCAACTAAGTATTGAGTGCTGTACATGTTCATACTTTTCATGTTCATACTTTTCAGTTGGGCAACATTTCTAAATATCCTTTTTTTTGTATTGGTCTTTTAAGTAATATTATAATTTTCGGAGATACGGAATTTGGGATTTTCATTAGTTGTCAGTTTTAATCATCAAAATAAAATTAAATAAACATTTGAAATATATCAGTCTGTGTGTAATGAATGCATATAATATCCAAATTTCACTTTTTGAATGGAATTACTTTTTGAAAAAAAAATCAACTTTTTGATGATATTCTAATTACATGACTAGCACCTGTATATGGTCACATTTTAGATTAGGATCCAATTCTCAGTGTTAACTATGACTTTCGCCTCAATAAATTCCTAATTACTGCTTATTAAGGCAGTTGTTAAGTTTAGGCATTGAGGATTATGGGATGTAGAATATGGTCATGCTGAATAAGGTATTAATATGTGCTTTATAAATACTAATAAACAGTCAGTATCCTAGTAAATGGCATGCTAATAAGCAACTAGTTAATAGTGAGAATTAGACTAAAGTGTTGCTATACACTCTTAAAGACAAAGGTTCTTGATCGGCATTGATGGTTCCATGAAGAACATCCATGGAACCTTTCCATTGTACAAACGGTTCTTTATAATCTAAAATGTATTTAAATGTTCTTCATACTAAGAAAAAAATTGTTCTTTTAAGAACTATTCACTGTAAAGTTCACTATTCACTGGCATCGTTGGAAAACCTGACTTTTTATGAGTGTATAATAATGTAGATATAATGTTTATTATTTTGTATAGGACGTATTTAACAAAACTACTTCTTAAACCAAAATTGCTCATTAATATTTGAAAAACTTTTATCCCTAAAATCAGTCATGGTGTGACTTAACCCATATATTAAACGTATTAATATAGGATTTTTGAAAATAATGATTAAGATGTGTACACCATTGTCACGTTCATGATAAGTCAGTGTAACCTTCATGGACTTTTAGATTGTTTGTCTTCAGTCACATGTTTCCTTTGTTCTATTTTCCCGCCACTCATCAGTCACCATGGACACTAATCCTCCACAACAGCTGCTCATCATTTAGTTCATTTTCTCTGTGTATTTAGTTCCTCTGTTTTCTGTCTTCTGTTGTCTGTCGATGTTTGTGTAAGCGTGTGTTTAGCTGCATACTGTTACGCCTGTTTACCTATTTGTTTTTTATTAAACTATTAATCCTCATCTTCATCTGGTAACAACCTTACAGGTGTTAGGAAAATGTTTGCACACTTCACATTTCAGTCATTGCATTTAAAATGAACTGTATGAAACATGTACTAAAACTGTAAATGCTAAAACTGTACCAACATGACAACAAAAGTTCATATTTTTTAATAAATATGTTTTAACACCCCCCCCCCAACTATTTCCATACACAGCAAGTACACTTGTATTCACCATCAATAAGCATTTTTTTTCTATTTTTTTTTTCTAAATCTACCTGACTCAAAAGTCGGAGGAAACACTGAATGTTCCTGTTAATTGTGAGCGTTTGTGTTTGTGTGAAGATGACTGCAGCATCAGCTCTCTGACCTACATTTCTCAAACAGCATTGGTGCGACAAACAGACCTTTAAATTACAGAAGCCGTGAAAACATCCCTCAAGCGCTTTAGATCGGATATTCTATCAATAATTCATTAATTTATAACAGTGTGAAAAGAAAAAAAAGAAGCTGAAGACAGCAGAACATAAAAGGAACTGGGGTATCCCAGCTTTTGTTTTGCTGCATGAATCCTCTGCAGTGTTTCAATGTGTGTGTGTGTGTGAGACGCTCTGGAGCTCTGCTCAGTGAAGAAGAACATCCTTTCCTATCATTTATGACACAGAGCCTAAGTTCAGGAAAGCTTTCCCGGGAAAACTGCAGATGGGGAGGGTGACTGTCAGCTTAACAAAGAGGGAAGAAAATAAAAGACGAGAGCAGTTTGCAGAGGGATCCCAGGGCTTTTCCACATCAGGAGGAAACCCTCAGGCTCATCTTTCATTCTTTCCTCCTTTTGCTGTATCCCTGTCTCTCTTCCTTTTTCTCAAACAGAAATGTACATCGCGGAGCAATCTAATCTAGTATTCTCAAAGTCGTCTTCAAAGAGATAATTTTTGACAGATTTCAGAAAGGCATAAAAAACTGAAATAATGAAACAAGACTGTTCAATGGGGTTGGAAAGATTTTTTAATGTTTTTGAAAGAAGTCCTTAATGCTCATCAAGACTGCATTTTTAAAATAAAAAAATACAGCAAAAACAGCAAAATTGTGAAATATTTTTAGAATTTAAAATACTTGCTTTCGATTATAATATATTTTAAAATGTAATTTATTCCTGTGATGTCAAAGCTGGATTTTCAGCATCATTACTCCAGTTTTTAGTGTCACATTATCCTTCAGAAATTATATAATGATGATTTGATGCTCAATAAACTTTTATTATTATTATCATTGCTCAAAACAGTTGTGCTGCTTAATATTTTTGTGGAAACAGTGATACGTTTTTTTCAGGATTCTTTGATGAACAGAAAGTGAACAGAATGTATTTATTTAAAGTAGAAATTTAATACAATGTAAATGTCTTTACTGTCACTTTCACTGTAAAATGTGATCAGTTGACTTGACTTAAAAAAGTGAGGAAACCTGTTGCCTTAAAGGGACATTGTGTAGGAATTTCTCCCATCTAGCGGTGAAATTGTATTTTGCATTCAAACGAATTGTGCTCTCCAGCGCCTCGCTTTTTCAAATGCGTGTTGTATCTACGGTAGCTGTTATGTACCAAAAAGCTATGACAGGATGTCTTCTAATAGCACTTCGTCGAGTTTTCCTTCGGGTGAACAGGTTTGTTATTTCAAACAAACTGCAACTTGACACAACGAACAAACGAATGTTACAGTATGAATAATAACAGTGCAATGCAGCCTTTTAAACTTTCCGGGGCAGTGACAAGCGCCTCTCACTGCTCTGCTCCTCCGTTTCTGCTGCTTTCAGTTACGTGACGCTGGATCTGAACGAAAACGCGTTGTGGAAATGCGTTGGCCTAGTACTTTTTGACCCTCTCTGCTATTATAGTTTTTCAAGATGGCGGAAAGACATGGAAGCCTCCTTGGACCTACCCGTCACATGTATATAAAGATAATAAATTCTTCATTTACGAGGATAAGTCAGATAATTGGCAGAGGTATTTGTACACCATTGAGGACATATTTATTAATAAAAATATTGATTTTAGATAATAAAATACCTAAAAAACTACACATAGTCCCTTTAAAATTAAGTAAACAAACCTTATGCCTAATTGAAAAAATTAAGTTGTGGAGTTGTCAAGTCCACATAACTTAATTTTTTCAATTACGCATCAAGTTTATTACTTAATAATTTTAAGGCAACGGGTCACTTTTTTAAAGTTAAATCAATTTTTACAAGTGTTTGGTCAATTTAATGCATCCTTGCTGATTATTCGTTATTGATTTCAGTATTTAAAAGTATTAATTCCTTTAAAAAAATCTTACTGACCTAAAACTTTTGAGGCAGTGTTTATTGTTCATTCAAATAATATCAGTGGGGTGTTGTTTTGTATGGCCAAAGAATGAGTAAATGATGACAGAATTTTCACATATGGCTGAACTATCCCTTTAAAGGAAAGAAATTAAAAAAATAAGAAGATACATTTAATACACTAAAAAAAAGGGTGTAGGATCTACTTTAAAAAATGTTCACTCAGAAATTGCTAGGGAATTTCACAAATAATACAAAGTAATGGCAAGTAACACTAAATGAAACGTTACATTTGAACGTAAAAAGACTGATATACAATTCATTTTTACAGTGTAGTTCTATCATGACAACTCTGGGAGAGTTTAGCATGGTAATGGATATGACAATAATAATGTATTTAGTTTCGGCAGAATAGATCTACTACACTGCTGCTGCAGAGCAAGTATTTGCTACTGCTAATTTATACACAGACACACTGCTGTAAGCATGTAAGACATACTAGCATATATGAAATTACTCAGCAAATCTATACAGGTGGAGCTGGGGAATGTGGAGCGTTTCAGAGGAACTTTGAAAGCTCGCTACAAGCTGATACAGCAAACACTGACCAGCTATTTGAATGTTGAGCAGCAAGCTCATTTGCTGCAGATGCAACAAGAACCAATCAGCTTGTGCCATGTAGTTAATGATGTAATTGACATGCCTGCTCCATTTCATGACAGAACTTGATATTTCACTGTTATACGTGTGGTTTATGCAATGTGGGGTTGCGGATATAACATGGCTGTCACGGCTCAAAGAGGAAGTCTGAGTGAGATGACAGTTACGCCTACTGCTGAAAGAAGACAAAAAAGTACACTGGACAGAAAAGTGACATTGCTGACACTGTGGACGGAGTCATGGTGCAGTGACCACTGTGGAGGTGAGAATGAAGGATTGCAGCAGCGTCAGCACGCTCAAGAGAAAAAGTGCTGAGCTGGGATCCTCCTGCCAGGGATTTCCTCACTCTGATGTACATCCCCCCCATCCCGCACTGTAATCTTGGATTTATGCCACCTGAGCCGGGGAATGCTGGGACACAACGCTGCGGCCTGCATAACTGACTGCAGAATGAGCATTTGGCTATTAGTGGGAGTGACGGCCAGAGCGGTGAATGCTTTGCAGTGGCGATAAAATGCTAATGTTAAGCAGCACTCACGTGACATTGTGAGTGAAATGGAGCTGCAAGGGATTGCTGTTTATGATGGGGGAGATGGCCAGATGCAATTTCCTACATGTATAGTTAAACCTGCGGTAACGCAATCAAACCCGAGGGGAATGAAATACATCAATTTATGTTCACGTCCTGCAGTCTAATTAAACTGAGCGGATTGAGTGAGTCTTTCCGAGAGCTCTTTCATAGGCTTCACAAGAGATTGGCCCATTTTCCTGCCAGTTTCTCTGGTATTGATGGCGTCTGCAGATCTCTGGAGCACTGAGGCATACGGAGCTGACGCTGCCTTTTGATGGAGAGACGACCTGATGCATTTTCTGCAGTGCAAAAGGGAGAAGTTCATGTGTCTTTTTGACTAAAGGGGATATTTAGACAATGAGTAAACAATGCTGAATGTTCTCATGTTTACTGTTGAGAGATTAAGGTACTTGTTTAAGCTCAGTGATGACCCTATAATTGTGTCCCATGACTTTTTAAGCATAGGGTTTAAATCCCAATGTTGTTGTAGGAACTATTGGATGTGTCAGATAAACTATTACCGAGTTAACCTAGCATGAAAAGTAACTTTTACCATTTTGAATTCATTGTAGAATTGAATTAACTGTAGTAAACTCATTTTAATTATTAACGCTGTGCACTTGTAGTGTACAGTGTTGAGATATTTCAATTACTTTTGTTTGATTTGTTCATTGCAAAAAGCTGAAAGTCTGTAAATTTTGCCAATAAATCTGATTTGCAATGGGGGTTGAATATTTTTGACTACAACTGTAAATAACATGCATAAATATGTCTTGAGTTGTTCTGTTTTGTTCAGTTCCCTTTCGAGAGGTGTCTCGTATTGCGTAAGTTAGCGTCTAGCGCGTTCATTGGCTGTGCTGCGGCAACTGCACGAACCTATGGCGAGTCGGCTAGGATGCGCGAACCAATCAGGTTGTTTAAGAGCCCGCCAGTATGGGCATGGCTTATAGCTATATGAGCCCCCATTTTCGCCATAGAATTCAGATTTAATCTCCTTCAGCAAGTTTCACTTCGCTGACCTCCGGATTGAGAAGCCCTCTTCGCCGCCATCGTCAAGCCTTCAGCGGAACAAGCCACCTGCTAAGCAGCACTGAGTATGCCGGTTTCCTGGTTGTCAACTAGACGCCACCTTCAGCCCGCTGTTCTGCTGTGCCATCCGGCTTGCTATATCCTTTTAAAGCTAGTGTGTTCGCCTCACTTTCTAAAAGAGCAAATTCTAGGCGTTGTTTCAAATGCCTCGGGTCACCTGCACCTCGTGCAGAGGCTCTCTCTTCGGAGGAGATCGTCACATCCTTTGCGCGTCCTGTTTGAGCCGTGACCACGCGGAAGCTGCACTCTCTAGGGGGGTACGGAGAGCTGTGATGAGATGGAGCTCTCCACCCTGCGGGCTTGACTGGCCACCTTCGCTGATGATGACCCCACGCCTCCCACTCCCCCTTTTCGCTCACGTGGCCGGGCAATCACTGGGAAGAAACGACCCAGTCGTGCGCTTCCTCAAGCGGGCCAGAAGGCTAAAACCGCCTCGACCCCCCTCTGTACCTATTTGGGACCTCTCCATGGTCCTGGAGGCCATGAAATGGGCCCCTTTCGAGCCGCTTCAGTCAGCTGACCTGAAGCCTCTTTCACTCAAAACCGCTCTCTTGATAGCACTGGCATCAGTCAAGCGTGTGGGTGATTTGCAGTCACTCTCAATGAGCGCTTCCTGCCTTGAATTCGGGCCCAACGACAGAGTCGTCCTTAAGACAAGGCACGGGTATGTTCCTAAAGTGCTCTCTACTCCGTTCAGAGCGCAGGTCATTTCGCTGTCAGCCCTTCCCGCGTCAGAAGACGAAAGAGACACAAATCTACTCTGCCCTGTGAGGGCTCTCAGAGTCTATTGGGAGCGTTCTGACCCCTTCAGGCAGTCAGAACAGCTCTTCGTATGCTTCGGCGGCCGCACCAAAGGTTTTGTGGTCACGAAGCAGAGACTGTCATGTTGGATAGTTGATGCTATCTCGCTGGCTTATGAGTCTAAGGGACTCCATTGTCCCATAGGCATCAAAGCTGTATGGCAAAGCTGTCGAGTGGAATATCAATTGAAGATATTGGTGCGGCGGCCGGCTGGGCCTCACCGTCCACATTTATGAGGTTTTATAACATGGAAGTTCCCGCTTTACAAGCGAGGGTTCTTTCCATATGAATAAAGTGTTTAAGCAAATTTTCCACAACTATAAGGCCCGACGTCTGTCTGGTCCTGGGTGGACATGAACTACAGTTCTGTATACCATATAAGAAGGAACCTGGCCCTTTATAAGGCCCATTCCAATATTTTCCCTATATGAGGCTCATTACTGATCTGGCCAATATTAGGACTCATGACTTTAGTCTTCTATTAGCCTCGGGCGCTTCGCCCTATGCTATAGTGTGGGGCAAAGTTGTTTAGCACGGTGTTTTGAAAGGGGTTCCCATAGCGTAAGCTAACTTCTGCAATACGAGAGACCTCTCGAAAGGGAACGTCTCGGTTACTAACGTAACCTCGGTTCCCTGAGAGTAGGGAACGAGTATTGCGTAACCCGCCGTGCTACTGTGCTTCGATCAGGGGATCGCTTCAGTCGATTTAACCTGAATTCTATGGAGAAAATGGGGGCTTAATTAGCTATAAGCCACGCCCTGGCGCGAAGCAACCTGATTGGTTTGCGCATCCTAACCGACTCGCTATAGGTTCGTGCAGTTGCCACAGCACAGCCAATGAGCGCGCTAGACGCTCAGCTATATGTCTGCTGTGCAGCTGCACTGCGTTTTAAAATGTTTGGCTTCAATATTCTCGAGAAAAGGAGTTTTCCCTACTCTCAGGGAACCGAGGTTACGCTAGTAACCGAGATGTTTTCCTGGTCAGTTCTATTTTGTCTTTTGCCTCTAGTTTGTTAATTGGTTCCGTTCTCTCAGTTTCCCTGCCTGTTTGTCTCCATGGTTACACATTAATTAGAGTCCTCAGTTCAGGTGTGTCTAGTTAGTTCCTGCTCTGTGTATTTAAGCACTCTATCTCAGCTAGTTCCCTGTCCTGCATTGTTTATCATCTATGTGTTAAGTGGATGTACATTCTTCTAGAGTTTCTCCTGTGTGATGTGTTGAGTATTGGATTAAAAGTTTGTCTGAGTATCTCCTTTGTTGGTCGCTTCATTACAGCCAGCTACCCGTGACAACGTAAATGTCCCAAAACATTAGTTCCCAATGGTCTTTATGTCCCCAAGTATATTCTCTTTTATATTCTCTTTTAAGTATATTCTCAAGTGCTCTTTTTAAAAAGTTTGCTAAAGAGGACATATTTTTCTCTATTTTATTTGATGTTTATTTAATATATATTGCTAGAAATGTACAAGCTCTTTTTGTTGCAATGGAAGCTCATTAATAATAATAATAATAAAGACTAGAAATTTCAACAGCTCACATATTTTGATTTCCTGAGGCTAACAATCTTTTTTATTCTGAAGGTTAAGCAGCTCCATGACCAATTGTAAAGCAAAAAATATTCTTTTTCTAAATCTTTTCAGAGTTTCAGGCCCTATTTTGTGACCTATTCATGGAAAATACCTTTGACATTATATTCCATTGTGGAAACAATGAGGACACACAAACTTTGAAAGGCAAATTCTTCTGCATGGCTAAGGCAAATGTAATGACTTAATGACTTAATTTCCACATGAAATGGGGGAAAATAAAAAAAAAGTTGGATGATTATATTGCAGAAAACCTTCACCTTAAGTGTGCTGAAACTGGCAAGTTATTAGACAACTTAAGGCCTATTCGGACGGGACTAGTTTTCTAAACGTTTGAGTTACAGTTGTTATCACTCGACGTCTGTGATTTCATGTACAGATGACAGGACTGGACAGTCGGACAGGACTGACATCTCGGTGTTTATTACAGAGGTCGAGTGTGTGTTTTCTAGACGTGGGCGTTAAAGAAGGTCATGTGCTGTGCTTGCGTGCATCACGTTTGACATTTATGTCTTACGTTTATTGAAGTTTATATTTATTGATATAATTTTAATATATTAACCCTATTTAAGTAAATCCTACACTGTAAAAAATTATCGTGATTTTAACGGTAAAAGACTGTAAAAATGCTACAGTGCAAAACCGTTAATTGGTTAACAGAAAGTTTCCTTACTATATACGGTAAATAACTGTGATAGATCTAATGGTACATTTAATGTAATTTTACAGTAAAATACCATTAAATTTACAGTTTTTGAAAGTGAAAAAGAAAACTCATTGTATAATTTACAGTGAAAAACCGTAAAAAAAAAGTATTTTTGTTGAAATAACTGTTTCTTCATAGTTTTCTTAGTTTTTTTCTAATCAGTTATGTACATCAGGGTTTTATGTTACATTTAATGTTGTTAAATTAATGTTTATTGCATTTTTTAAATTTCATGTGTGTTACCATGATGGTGTTTAATGTTTGTGCGAATGATACTGTGCAGCTTCTATAGAGTAGTATTAACTCTCTTGTGGAAGAGGTGCTTGTGAAGAGCTTTGATTTATCATGTGACTCTCATCACTGCTATGATGAATGTTGGTTGTCAGTGTACTACAATGTTACAAAACAGAAATTAATACTTCAATAGGTCCGTAAATTAACATTATATCAGATAATAAAACACGGTTTATTACTGTAAATTTTAAGTTAAGTCTGTAAAACCAATAACGTTGCTACCGTATTTTTGACGGTAAAGTTCTGGCAACCACAGCTGCCGGTTTAATACCGTAAAAATTACGGTTTTATTTTTTACAGTGTATTTATGTTTATAGAAGTGGCTGTTTATAATAAACCCACATAAGTGAGCAGCGAAATTTAGACAAGCATCTTACTCTTACCTGACACTGATATTAAAGTGGATAGTCTTCACTATAAGTTGACTAAAATTTTAACCAAGCATGCCTTGGATGAACAAAATCCCCCATTGCGATAAGCAAACTCTTTCATTTCTCTTTCCGAGAATTTGACTTTCCATTACTACATTCTACAGCATTTATATTATCTAACATCAGAAATACAGTGCGATTCAGAGCCGAAGTGTTGCTACTAAATCTCTCCTGCATCCTGATAACTTGCAAAGTAGTAGCAAAGATATTTGACTTTCAGACAAAGTGGAATGGAAATGTAAAGCAACCCTTTTTGTTCTAGACCTTTGTTTTCGTGCTCAGCTCCTCATTTCAGTAGCTTTGAAACCCCTCTGTTCTCGAAAGCACCTGAACATGCTCTCCGGCTTATAAATAAAAGAAGCTGATGTAGCGGTGGGGCAAGCATCCGAGGGAAAACCCGAGCTAGCAGACTGTAACATACACCACAGTCTAATATTTCTTCTATAGTGTGCTAGTCAGATTTCCTTTAGCCATTCGTCTTTCAAAGTTTACGAGCTACAAATAGATAAGTGACACTGTTACGTGCTAGCCTGGTATTGGGGCTAATAATTGAATGGCCTCATCAACTAATGAGTCATTGGATCCCAAAAGATAAGTTTATAGGTTGCAGGTTGATGCAATCTACTCAATAATGCAGAATTCGGACCTTTAAGCTACAGGCGTGTACATTTGAAGAGCTATATTTACAGTGAGTGTACGCTGTATCCCACCTGAGACCACTGAGATGGAAATGAGTGACTCATCTGCTGCTCTTTGACTCTCCGTGTAACATTCACTTGATCTGGAGGCTGCATGTTTAGTATGGAAATCGAGAGGCTAAAATTAATGTTCAACTTCGTCTAGCAATGTGTCATTGGCCGAGCTTGTGTTTTCAATGTGAGTGCAGGTGAGAAAGTCTCTGCATTTGGTGCTCAAGAAACTGAATAAAGAATATGATATATGTGCAAGTCTTATTTCAGATCAACACATATTTCTTGATGTGTACCTGAGGGTTTTGAAAAATTTGTATGGCATTTTCAAGAAATGGTTTTGTGCTGTAACCATCAAGAAAAAAATACATACTTTCCTTAAACTTCGAATACATGTGAGGGTGCTTTTTCTCTCTCAAGATATTGTTGGTTTTAGCACATGATATTTTGCAATCTATACTAAACTTGTCTTGTCATGTTATTATTGGGGTTTTTTTTTTGGGCATGTTTCTGACCACGATTTGACTGATTTTGAGGATAAGGGTTTTCAAATATAAGTATTTTAAAATGTATTTTACTAAAAAATCTTATTTGACTATTTTATTAAAATGTATGCAAGATTATGACTATTTAATAAGGCTTTATTTTCAAAAAGGGAGTTTGTTTAATGATGCCCCCCAAAATTATATCAAAATGACTTTTAATTCAGAAATAAAACATGCTCATCAAAGAAGAGGGGTATCCAAGTCATTGTATGTGTGAAATGCATTAATATACATATACAGGTGCTGGGCATATAATTAGAATATCATCAAAAAGTTTTATTTATTTATTTCAGTAATTCCATTCAAAAAGTGAAATTTGGATATTATATTCATTCATTACACACAGACTGATATATTTCAAGTGTTCATTCCTTTTAATTTTGATGATTATAACTGACAACTAATGAAAACCCCAAAAATCAGTATCTCAGAAAATTAGAATATTGTGAAAAGGTTCAATATTGAAGACACCTGGTGCCACACTCTAATCAGCTAATTAACTCAAAACACATGCAAAGGCCTTTAAATGGTATCTCAGTAGTTCTGTAGGCTACACAATCATGGGGAAGAATGCTGACGACAGCTGTCCAAAAGACGACCATTGACATCTTGCACAAGGAGGGCAAGACACAAAAGGTCATTGCTAAAGAGGCTGGCTGTTCACAGAGCTCTGTGTCCAAGCACATTAATAGAGAGGCGAGGGGAAGGAAAATATGTGGTAGAAAGAAGTGTACAAGCAATAGGGATAACCACACCCTGGGGAGGATTGTGAAACAAAACCTATTCGAAAATGTGGGGGAGATTCACAAAGAGTGGACTGCAGCTGGAGTCAGTGCTTCAAGAACCACCACGCACAGACGTATGCAAGACACGGGTTTCAGCTGTTGCATTCCTTGTGTCAAGCCACTCTTGAACAAGACACAGCGTCAGAAGCGTCTCACCTGGGCTAAAGACAAAAAGGACTGGACTGCTGCTGAGTAGTCCAAAGTTATGTTCTCTGATGAAAGTAAATTTTGTATTTCCTTTGGAAATCAAGGTCCCAGAGTCTGGAGGAAGAGAGGAGAGGCACAGAATCCACGTTGCTTGAAGTCCAGTGTAAAGTTTCCACAGTCAGTGATGGTTTGGGGTGCCATGTCATCTGCTGGTGTTGGTCCATTGTGTTTTCTGAGGTCCAAAGGTCAACGCAGCCGTCTACCAGGAAGTTTTAGAGCACTTCAAGCTTCCTGCTGCTGACCAACTTTATGGAGATGCAATTTCATTTTCCAACAGGACTTGGCACCTGCACTCAGTGCCAAAGCTACCAGTACCTGGTTTAAGGACCATGGTATCCCTGTTCTTAATTGGCCAGCAAACTCGCCTGACCTTAACCCTATAGAAAATATATGGGGTATTGTGAAGAGGAAGATGCGATACGCCAGACCCAACAATGCAGAAGAGCTGAAGGCCACTATCAGAGCAACCTGGGCTCTCATAACACCTGAGCAGTGCCACAGACTGATCGACTCCATGCCACGCCGCATTGCTGCAGTAATTCAGGCAAAAGGAGCCCCAACTAAGTATTGAGTGCTGTACATGTTCATACTTTTCATGTTCATACTTTTCAGTTGGCCAACATTTCTAAAAATCCTTTTTTTGTATTGGTCTTAAGTAATCTAATTTTCGGAGATACTGAATTTGGGATTTTCATTAGTTGTCAGTTTTAATCATCACAATTAAATGAAATAAACATTTGAAATATATCAGTCTGTGTGTAATGAATGACTATAATATCCAAATTTCACTTTTTGAATGGAATTACTGAAATAAATCAACTTTTTGATGATATTCTAATTATATGACCAGCACCTGTACATATTCTGTACATATCAGGATTTTCAAGACCAGTCAAGACCACAACTGTGGTCACTAAATTGATTTTATACAAACATTCAATAAACTAATTTTTGGTTTTAAAACATGAATGTCAACAATATTTATGCAGTTGTAATTGTACCAATTCCGTGGCAATTCCGTTACCAATTTTCTTCCGTGGCAACTTCTGTGGCACCTCTGAAGTGCAAAGATGAATTTTGTTAGTGATTTCAGTTGATTTTTAACAGCTCTATATAGTGTATTATTCTAATTGTAATTGATTAAATATAAGATGTTTCTCAGGTAGTAAATGTTGATGTTTTAGATTAATTAAAGTAATGCTGTTCTGGTGTTGGTCTGTACTCAGCCTCGCCCCACCTTGGTCTTGTCTTGGTCTCAACCCCTCAAATACTTGGTTTTGGTCTCAACACACACTGGTCTTGACTTGGTCTCGCCCTGCCTTGGTCTTGTCTCAACACCTTAAAGTTTTTATCTTGTTTTGGTCTTAACCCCTCAAAATCTTGCTCTCAAAACAAACTGTAGTAATGGTCTCAACACCTCAAAGTCTTGTTCTTGTCTTGGTTCATTTCATGAACGCATACAACTTGATAAATATAATATAGATTGGTGGGGGAAATTCTGAGCCCATAAATAGCCTTTCCAAACTATAAGGCATGCATTAAGTTCCTGGAATACAGAGATCTTTCATTCCATTCAATTCAGCGTTATGCTTTTATACGACAATATGTGTCTTCCTGTGAGCCTAACATGGCCTGAAAATGGAATCCGTTAGCATTACTGCATTCACACCAGTTTCACTCTCTCTAAGCATTTCCCATTCAAAAAAGGAATGTGGAGTTGTTCCTCTATTCAACTGCAGGTTTGAGTAAACACAAAGCTCTGATCCAGCCTGTCTTTGAGCGTGTGCTTCTCGGCGGCAGACTATGGGCTTCCTCCTGCCCCGGAGGCCAGCCAACACTCAAACAACCAGGTGAAGGAGTTAGCGAGGGATGAGTTCTCTTCTGTCAGGGTTACTTAAGAGTCTGAGGCACATGCAGGAATGTGCTGATGCTGCCGGAGGCTTCAGTGGGCTGTATGGGATGGGGGTGGGTGCTGGAACAGTAGTTAAACCCCCAGGTTTTTTTCTTTTCTATAGAGATAAACAGTAATAAGGCAGAATAAAAACATATATAAAAAAATGTTAGACAGACATGCTGAAAAGTCATGCTGAATATTTGGGATATATAATCTAAATTTGACATTTAATTTAATATTGAACAATAATATTGATCTGCCTGCATTGACACTATTATACAAGAACTGAACTGAGCTGGACGATAACATCACGGATATATATATATATATGAACTAAATTAATAACTTTTTTAAAAACAAAAATGAAACATCACTGAACTTACTAAAGCTGGACTGTGCTAAGAAAACGCTATTTTCTTCTGGAAACAAACTTTTTTGCATTATTTTCCTGTTATCTCTGTAAGGCTGCTTTGAAACAATCTGTATTGTAAATACATAACATAACTTCTGGAAAGAAATAGTGCAGACACTGAAAAATACATTTTTCAAGCGCACTTTTGTGTTGAGTGCCTGTGTTTGCGCACACTATCAAATGAAATATAGTTACAAGGGCTGTGCGTTTGGCTGTATGCATAATATGGTAAGTACTTTGGGTGCATTTTTTTTGTGTGTGTTGTGTGTGTGTTTGTTTACTTCCCTGGTTTGCTCTCTGTTCCAAAAGGTTTGTCAGCAGTATATCTTTATCAGCAGACTGGGGGACTGTCCAAGCGCCGTGGGGTGTACTGTGCCTTCCCTACGGCAAGATACAGTTTCAACATTTTCAACAAGTTTTATATTGTTCACGGGACATGGCTCAGCTGTCTGTTTGACCCAGGGTTAAACTGGAGATTAAATGTTAATTAACTCTCTATTTTGGTATCCCAATGCAGCCTGGCTGAACAATCCAAGCCTTTTGGAATAGACAAGGCAGTTTATGAATATTCAATGTGCTGTGCCAGTGAGGGGCAAAGCAGGAATGTCTGAAATCATCTTGAACTTTCAGTCTTTTTTTGCCAGGAAAACCAACCCAGCAGGATGGAAAATGCTAACCATTTGACTGGCAGGTTTTTTCAGACATACACAATTTGATTTTACATAACACAATTTTTATTTTACAATTACACAATTTTACATAACCTTGTGGGACCTCCCAACATGAATTGTTCTTAAAATAAGGTAATTATTATCTTGGGGTGTTCCATCTCGAGCTGTGTTACGACTGATAGGGTCCCTATACGCTCCGAGCACATGATATATGTTGAAGACAAAATGCGTACAATTAGAACAATCTGCAACATGTTCGCTCCCTTCAGATTGGAATCACTGGAATCTCACTTAAGATAGCAGAATACCTTGTGAAGTCCAGTTTTTCAGGGCACGTACGGTCATGCACGTATTTTTGAGATCTACATTCTTGGGTTCCAAAACACTTTCCTGTTTCTTCTTGTGACTTGAAGACCTTGATTAGCAGGTTCTGGTTAGAGTGGAACTTCAGGAAGGAAGGTTGAATAGTCTGACCTTACAATAAACCTTTTGAGATAGTATGATGTCCATTTTTAAACCATTTAAAAAAAGTATACTTTATATATGACACACACACACACACACACACACACACACACACACACACACACACACACACACACACACACACACACACACACACACACACACACACACACACACACACACACACAAACAAACAAATAATCAATGACATTTTCAGTGCAAGGTAGCAAAACAGGGCAAAGAAGTCATTAAAACACATCTAAAATTAAACTCAACATGCTGTATGCATCATTTTTTCCTTCCGGTTGGGACACAATAAAATGGTCAGTCTGGGTCAAGTACACTAAAACATTGTATGATCAATATGTTATGACAACATATGTTTTTACAAGCAATTTATTTTTATGTTATACAAGATTCAACTAAAGTCAGTCTAATGTAATTTATGTTAAAATGACTTAAACATCCAAGTTGAGTGGACAAGACAGAAGTCTGAACAATGAATCTTTTCCTGGAGCATCTGAACAAATGATTGGAATGTTAGTTATGTGACATCATTTCCTCTTGAAGACACGTTCCTGATAAAACCAAAGAAAGGTGCCAAGAGCAATCTATACTTTTGAGGAGCTCTACAAAAGGTTGGCCGTTGATGATTTCAATATCATTTCCATATCAATTACTCTAAACGGCATAACAGCAGCGACACCTCCACGTCCATGGCCTGCGTTGAGTCTGATGGATATCAGGTATGAGGACAGGTGTCGCTTTACATACCTCAGTCAACTCGCTAAGAAAATGCCTGCCTCATTTGTGTGGGGAAACTTGACAACAAACCTCAAGTGTCTGCCAAAATTTTTGTCATATTGGCTTGGAACACTGCCTAATATGAGTATATTGTAACCTAATGATATTATATTTGGCAATGTTCAGTGATACTGATATATTTCTTCCAAGTGCTGTTAATTTGCACATCTTTTTTTTAGAAACCTTTTCTCCAAGAGTTTAACTTGAGTTGAGTGAGTTGATATTTCAGTTACATTAATGTTATTATTTGATGATTATTTGAAGAGTGTGTAGTTTTTTCGATGTTAAATTATTTGCCTTCTAACTTAATGTAGCCTACAGAGACTGAAACCTTAGGTAACAGGTTTGTGCAACACTTTGGCTTCACGTTGCTTTCAGAACTCCAGCTCAGTACGGCAACATTTATTCAACCAATGCCGCTCGTTTGGGGGCGTGGCTACCTGTTTTTCCGAACAATAAAACACGGAGGGAGTGTTCTGGGAAACCTGTGAGTTACATTAGCAGTTCTATTTGGATATGCTAGTGGAGCTGAAAGCGCACACCAGCTTTAATGATTTTCTTTTTTTTTTTTTTTTGTGTTTGCAGGAAGTAGGTTCTGCTCTTGGCTATGGACACTTTGCTGCTGTAGTGTTTAAAAAAAAAAAAAAACACATCAGTAGGTTGTTGCATCAGTTCAGGCAGGTTTTTAAGCTAACGTTACATAAAAGTGTTCTTTGTCTTTTGCTTGAGCTCATTCATCCTCTGGCCCTCGTGAAGGAGTGTCAGGTTCTTTCGACTTATAAACAATTCATTCACTGAAGAGAATATGATGGCTTTAAAAACTATTAAATATCAGTCGAGAAATATTACTTTCTCTTGTCTCTAATGTCTCTAAGACATTTCACCAGCCACAGATAACAAATATAAAAACATGTTTTCACAGATGAGCGAATGAGGATGAGATTTTTGAAGAGAGACCGCAGCTGTGGTGCAGTAGATGCTCGACATGCAGAGATAAAGAGACAGAATTAAACAACTGTAAGTGTGTACTGCCTCTACATGGTCATAGAGAGACACTGCATAGTAGTTAGCACATTAGGCAATCATGTCTTAAAATATTAGGGCTGTTAAAAATTACTAATCATGATTCATCTCGTTCAGTTGCTTTTTAAGGGAAATAATGGGCCTAATTCATGAAACTTGAGCAGCAGGATCGAATATCAGTTTGTAGATTTCATTCATAAGTCTATGTGTGCATAAATGTCCCAAAGTAAATGTAATTTACGTAAAAAAAAAAAAAAACTTTCTTTTACGCAATGTGTGTTCTATTAAAATCCCCCCTAAATAATAATACTAATAACACTGTTGCCAGTAAGTTACTGTATTTGAGATGTACAGTACAGAACCGCATTTTAGTTTTACAGTAACTATGTGTTACTGTAATCATACAGTATACCATTACTGTAAAAAAAAAACTTGGTTAACAGTACACTAATCCTAATCAATAATTAATTCTTACTAAATTAAAATTACACTTTTATCATTTTTATCAGTCCTGACATTTAATCCAAAGAGACACAATTATTACAAAATATGAAATTCTTTATTTAAAACATTGCAAATACTTAAACTTGAACATGTAAATGTGAGAAAAAAGTTCACTTTAAAACTCAATTGAACACAAAAAAAGATATTTTAATGTTGGTAACCAGACAGTTGATGGTAGCATAGCCATTCCACCGAAAGGGTGACATTTCTGTCCCCAGGACATTATATGTATAAAATTGCATGAAAATTAACTCTAAAAAATAATAATCTTGATTTTAATCGGTAATTCAATAAATTAACTCACACAGTATTTTTTTTAAAATAAAATGTTAGGTTTACCTCAATTTTTAGTGCCAATGCTGACAAATGTTAACCTATAGATATAATTGTGGTGCGAACAACCGCGGACACACACACACACACACACACACACACACACACACACACACACACACACACACACACACACACACACACACACACACACACACACACACACACACACACACACACACACACACAATTTACCTTGCTTGTTTGCTGTTCTTTATTCTTCCATATTCACAGGGATGAAACAATCTTTTTACGACTGGACCTTGACGATCCAAATAGCGCCAAATGCCGTTGTGGTAAATACAGTAGTATACTTTTTTTTTTTTTTTTTTAATACAGCAAATCACTGTATTTGGTGTTTTACGTCACAGAAAATTCCCATGATGCAAAGGGAATTACAGTTCTGAACTGCAAAGAGAATTTACAGTAGTATACTGGTTTCTATTTGTAAATAACTGTAGAAATTACAGAAAAGTCTGATAGCCATTCCACCGAAAGGGTGACATTTCTGTCCCCAGGACAATATATGTATAAAATTGCATGAAAATTAACTCTAAAATACAATTCATTATTAAGAAAAATGTCCTGCACATTAAGCTAACTACAAATTTAAAATGTATAATTAAAAACATTAATAAAAACTACATAGAACACTAAAAAATCCCCACTCTCTATCTCTAAACTTTACCATGAAATATAATGATCAAAATCATTCAGAAATCTTTTTTTTTTTTTTTTTTTTTGCATTGTTGTGTGACTTTATATCCAATCTATGCTTTAAAATGTTTTTTGTTTCATGCTTCATTCAGTCCTGTTACCCTAACACATCTCCTCCTCTGAAAGACTTGGAATATTCCACAAGACACATTTTCAACAGGAAGTTGCATCATCTGGATCTTCTAAAGGCAATGGGAAGACCATAAATAAGTCGTCATTTTAATTTCTATTTATTTGATGAAATTGGAACTATGACTGAGAAGGTCAATCTCAACATACTGTCCTGTTACCTACATTATTTCTTAATTTTATTTGTTTATTTTAAAAAAATATATTAACTTCTGGTAAGTCTCTAGAATTTGCTCAGTGTCCTCATGCTATTAGCATGTATGCTATGTTGCCATATGCCATGCATTTGATAACGTTTTGCTTAAAAACTCAATCCGGTTACTGTCAGTCCTGTTACTTATATGAAAAATAACAGGAGTGAGTTAAAGTAACAGGAGTGAGTAGATTCCTCTGTTTTGTTGATTTAATACTGTAAATATTAGTTGATATAATACTATTCACCTGAATTATGAGTTTTAAGGTTGCAATTACTTATACTGTAGACATTAGCATTAGTTTTACAATGTGAACACCATACTTCCAGGAAGCCAGTCCACCACGAAGTGACTTAAACGTTTTGTCTTTCTTATATTTTGTAGAAGATGGAGAGAACCCATACTATAGTACAGGTGCCAGAAACACCCACCCATGGCATCCTGCACGGGAAGGATCAAGACACACCCGCAACCCTCACTTTTTTGTCTTAACTTCCCTCTTTTTCCCTCCCTCTCTCTTCTTCTCTATCTCCTTTCTCTTTCCACCTCCTTCGCTGTGAAGTACTACTAGTACATACTAGTACATACATCACTTCAACACAGAAATCTTGTGCACACACAGCCATGTACACTCTCTCTCATACACACACATATGGGCACTCATTCCTGTGACTATTTTTTTTTTTTTTTAAATAAATAAAGTTAAACCACTGTTTTTAACAGTTTTATTTGGCCCATCATTTATACAATTGTTTAATAAATTAAATTGTAAACTTGAGGCTTCGGCCTTCTTTAAAATGAAAAAAATGGCTTTGTGTTTTTTATTAAAATACACCTTGCCTTAATATATAGTGATTTTTTTGTCACAAATATCAATTACTTGAACATATAACCAACAATTTATTTAAAATAAACACTTTCTTGTGGGGAAAACGAAGGAATTAATTGAAATGCTTTTAAACATGCTTTTTAAATGGCACATGAGTTTCGGTGACAGGACTGAGAAAACATGCACCCATCTTCTGCTTAGAAAATGTAAAAAACTAAACAAAGTTGCCTGAGATTGACCAATAGACAATTTGAATAGTTAAATATGTGTAGTATTAGTATCAGTAGAAAAAGGATAAAAAAATTAAGTTTTATTTTGAAGAGATATTTTTATTCCTACTATGGAAGTCAATGGCTACCGTCAACAGTTTGATTAGAAAGAAACTCATAGGTTTGGAACAACTAGGGTGAGTAATGACACAATTTCAATTTTAGGGTGAACTATTCCTTTAAAAGGAACCCCATTGTGATTTGGTGTCGACGAATGGTCAGCCGTTTTTTATGGGAGTAGGTGCTACAAAAATAACTAAGAAAGGTTGGTATTTGGGAAACATTACGACTTTTGACATTCTGACACAGCACAGGATACACATAAAAAAACACAATACCATGCAAAAGCAGCTTTATATGAGAACATTACATTTCCACGGTAAACTTCTGAACAAAAACTCAGTGTAGAATACAGCAATATGAATACTTTGTTCATTCACTCACAGTTCTGTCAGAGCTGCTTCTGAACATCGCAGCAAGATCTTTATCTGCTACAAAAATGTTTTTATGGGTAACATAACACTCTGATATTTACTAATTATGAGATTTATTTTAAAGCTGTAAATTTCATTAAGGATGTGTTGGACCTCTGTGACTTCAGGAAGACATGGTTATTTTGGCAGGATCGGTGTAGTGTTTGAATTGCATCAATTAAAGCATTTTATATCAGTTGTTAATAAAATTAATAAAAGCACTCAGACAATTTCAAATCATGTAACTCGGTACACAATTACAAACCACTTTCACAAGTTCACATTAACATAATCAGATAAAGATTATTCCAAAATATGCTAATTATAGTTAGCCTAAGTGTGAAAGTATATGTAACCTCCCCAACAGAGGTGCATCTGTTGTATTAAAATACATATCTCTTATCCTATTAATTGAGCTCCTCCCAAACTTTGCTAATGAAACAACATTAAATGGATGTGAACATGTGATAAATACAAGCAGCATTCAGTACAAATGTATGAACTGTAATAATTCCATAGTCTCTAGCTGATGATTGGGCTCTAAAAATCCAACATGTAACAGAAATAGTTTTATATAGCCACACACGAATCACAAATTTGATCAAAAGCTCAGAATATGCTACATTCAGTTGGCTTCATTGAAAATACGAATGGCTACAAAACAAGAATATGACTTGCACAAGGCCTGTTACATTAATACACCTTTTATAACCTTTAAGAGTGACAAGTTATTGTGCATTATGTTTTGAACACATACAAAAATAACACTAGCCCAGCAGAGCTTAGTGAACCGCTCTGTTGTTTAAAACATTATGCATCTCACAGGCACAGAACAGGATACATGGCACTAACTTGTTTCAGAACAAAGACATGCTCCATAAATCTACAAATAAAAATACGGACTCTGTATTTAATCAAAAGCATGGAAACTGTCATGTGTTCAGTATCAGCAATACCAATAAGTTGAGCTTCATTGCTCTTCTGCTTTGAACAAGGCTTTACTGGTTTATCCTTGTCATCAAGACACACACACACACACACACACACACACACAGTTTCCTTGGCAACCAGGTGTTTGTTTAGCAGCTCTAAATTAGGAAGTGCAAACATGTGGACCCGAGTCCCTCCAGCATGAACGAGCAGTCATGGTGACAAACGGAGAACAGAGTTGAACCAGCGAAGGTTTGGTTTCCACGCTGGAAACGGGGAGCAGGGGGAAGAGAAGAACACTACTTATGAGTGTTTCATGGTGTATTTGCCTTTCTGGAGCTGAGAGATGTAAAGCTTCGATTTGCTGCCATCCAGACGTTTGTACCAAACCTCGTCTTGGTTAACATTGATTATTGTGGCACTGGAGGGGGGTGGGGTGGGGGTCAAGCATTAGACATGAAAGACTTAAGTACAGCAAGTTAGAGTAATGGTGCACAGATCTTAAAATGATTGACCTATTTGATCTTCAAGCTGTCATTATGCTTTTCCCTGTGAGCAAATATTCACTTCTCATTAACTTGATTAATGTGTTCATTTTCTAACACTTGTCATGATCTAGTGATTATTTGTTATTTGTAATGCTTTATAGTGTTTTTGTTACACATATTACACGTTACTATACGAATATCAAGAACTGTGTAATTACAAGTAGCTCGAAAAAAGGTAAACATTTTTTAGTGTCCTTCTATAGTAATTACTATTAATTACGCATAATTACAACTAAACCAAACCTATTCTTAACTCTATAGTAATAGTAAATCCTAACCCATGCAATTAATTAGATTTTCTCTATAATTATTTATGTAATTACTTGGCAACATACCACTGTAAAGTGTGGCCAAATGATAAATGAATTGAAAATATATATATATTTTTATTTAAAAAAGTGCATAGTAGAAAATCCTAAAAATAGACATTCTTGCTAATTTAGAATTTTAACAAATTTAACAATCTTAAAATTAGGAAAATGTAATTAAAGAGGCAATAAAAAGTATTAGGCTAATATAATAATAGTATAACATATAATTAATTATAGTAATAATTAATATAATAATATTATATATAAGATTTTTTTAAATGATATAAGATCACAAAGGCTATTTTATGTAAAATACAGTAATATTGTGAAATTATTATTACAATTTAAAATAGCTGTTTTCTATTTTAAAATATTTTAATATGTAATTTATTCCTGTGATGCAAAGCTGAATTTTCAGCATCATTACTCCAGTCTTCAGTGTCATGATCCTTCAGAAATCATTCTAATATGATGATTTGTGCTGCTTAAAACTTTTTTAGAAGCCATAATACATTTTCCCCAAGAGTTCTTTGATGAATGGACAGTTATTTGTTTATTTTTAATGGAATTTGTAACATTTTGAAAGTCTTTACTGTCACTTGTGATACATTTTAAGGTGTCCTTGAAAAACAAAAAAATATAATTTCTTTTAAAAAAAAAAAAAAAAAAAAGAAATTTTAAAGATAAATCACCCTCAGGGACAGAAATGTTTATGAAATCACTCACATGAGTAAACACACACACTCACACACCTGACAGGATACTCGTCCTTCCTGTTGATGCATATGGCCTGACCCCGACTGTACCATTTGTTGTCATAGAACAGACGTCCATCTTCTGATCGGGCAACATGATGGTGTCTTTCTGGTTTCAGAGGGGCTGATAAACACATACAGTTAATTCACCTCAGAGACCTGAAATGCTTTTCCACAAATCACTTAAAGAGTCTTTACAGTTGATAAACGCCGATATAGAGAGAGTGAACTTTCTGTGCGATGCTTTACATGCAAAAACATGCTCAAAATCCTTCTTACCATCTACTTTTACCCTATGAGGACCCATTGAAGCCATAGCCTACAGAAAACAATGTAGTTGATCAATGCTAGAGATCTTTCAATAGCTCACTTGCAAAAAATAAAACTGATTAAGGCGAAAAATAAAACCTTTCTTATTGCAGTCCAGTCTTCAAGTATATCCAGGTCTTGCAACATGTAAACAATGTATGGTCGTGGGACGGATCAGGAAACTAATGTCTTCTTTTGCATTACAGAACAAGGCTGCTGCCATAAACAAATAATATAAAAAGACGCACAAACGACTACTTTACAAAGGATATCTGACACAGCGACATGCTTTTTCTTCTTTCCAGGACTGAGGGGATCCTTCTTCTTATTCTTCTTAGACTGTAGACCATCATTCCACAGTTCTGGAGAGAGAACACAAAGCACTGAAAAGGTAAAACGTCACATTTAAATTCACAGATTACACAGTACGAGTTGCAATCTGTACTTTACCTGAAGTTATATCTATACTGTGTCTGTCCTCCTCCAATCGTCTGATCTTCTCTTCCAGTTCGCTCTGAACCGTGTCAAAAAGCAGGAGCTTCTCACTCTGAGGAAAAACATTGTAAACGTGGTAAATTACCTCAGTAACAAATTGAACATAAAGGCCCCAATATACTCATGGCGAAGTTCTTTTAAATTCTTTGCTTTGAGGTAAAAAGAAGTAAAAAATTCATGAGCAGTGATTTACTGTTAGCGAACATCCCAACGCCTTCCATGTTGCTGAGAGCGAAGTTTAGATGAATATGTAAATATGTGTTGCTCGCTTTCCTTTCATTAATAAAAAAAAATGACAGCGGTGAGAAAACAGAAGTTAAGAAAGCATCTGATGAAATGCTTTGCAATTCAGCAATCCAGTAAAGTCACGTCACATTTATTTATACT
Organism: Gila orcuttii; assembly: GCA_026230005.1. NCBI lineage: Eukaryota > Metazoa > Chordata > Actinopteri > Cypriniformes > Leuciscidae > Gila > Gila orcuttii. Next base: position 25,075,937 of record JAPDVR010000012.1, on the reverse strand, counting down.
TTATTCTATAGATTGTTTAAAATCAAGAAGATTTAAATTATTAAACATGAAAAACAGTGTTAGTGTCTCTAATTAGAATTACAACTTCATTTTCTACTTTAAAGCAGCTCTCCGGGGTGTTCATGTTTTTACTCGTGGATGTCCAACCTTGACGGACTCAACAGAAGAAATAAACTGGAGATGATTTCCATATCAAAGAAGGTGGAGCCTCAGAGCCACACCTACCTATGACATCATCACCATGGACCAATGGTAGTTGGAAGGAGTTTACCAGCAGGAGCGAATCTTTCCAGAACTCCCGAAACAAACAGAAAACAAACTTAATTTTTGCCTGATTTTGCTTGAATGACATCACACTAGTTTGTTCTTCGATTTCTCTTGAAGGATATTGGGGCCTTTAGGCTGTGAGTATATTAGTAGCAGAGCTATCTTCAAAGGGAAGATAACTGGGAAAGTTGTAGTGGCCTACTCTTTGGACCCGTTTAAACTTCGTATTGTGCGTTTTCATAAATCAGATCACAAGTGGACGACGCTAAATGCAGGTGTAAACGGGCTCTAAAACGTTTTGATTTGGATTGCTTAGTGTAGACCAGGGGTCACCAACCCTGCTCCTGGAGAGCTACTGTCCTGCAGATTTTAGCTCCAACCCCAATCAAACACACCTGGACCAGCTAATCAAGCTGTTCAGGGTTACTTGATAATTACATGCATGTGTGTTGGAACAGGGTTGGAACTGAAGTCTGTAGGACAGTAGCTCTCCAGGAGCAGGGTTGGTGATCCCTGGTGTAGACACTCATATGGTTGAATGCGTTTGAACAGCCACAAAAGACCGCCTACTGACCTAATGCGTAAACATTATGGGAAGCGCACAAGCCAGACGAAAAACGTACCAAGCACAATGTTCTCTCACCATTCCTGATTTCGAACACACACTCACAGTGTTCAACGTAGTTTTGTGGCTATTCTCGAAAGCTGCGGTTCTCCGTATGTTTTTCCGTTATCTCCGGTCGTGTTCATATGTAAATTTAGTGAGCTTACTTTGTCCATTGGATCGAAAGATCTGAAAAAACCCACACATTTACCCTCCCTTAGACCCTCTTCTTGAAGAAATCAGGACAGAAGTGGTTGAAAGTGGACAAGAGTGACAGATTGAAACACCAGGTGTAAAAGAGAATGTGTCTCCCTCGTCCACTTGTGATCCGATCGACCAAAACACATCTTAATACCAGATGCAAACCATCGTATTACCAGGAAGTGTGGGGGCACCACACATTTTGTGCAGAACCCTGTGAATTTAAGCCCATTCCAATGCCTGCATGTTACCTCCCAGTGCTGGCTGGCCGCTTGCATCTCACAGTCATATTTGTTTCTGACAGATTCCAAGCAGAGCTCACGATAGATACCTGCAAAAATATATATGAGCAAAAGGTGACTAAGGCCTTAATAATATAGGCATCAGTAAATCAAACCACAAACTGACAATTATAGGAAGAGGATGTAATCAAATTCATAATATATACTTGCTTAAATGCACTACTGTATTTTGGACCTGAGACAAAGCTCTGTATTGTAGGCTATTAACATCAGAGTTCTCCTATAAATTTTGTTACAATATCTAATTTGTAGATATTTATTTATTAGGGACCAAGCCCCAAAGGGGTGGAGGCCCTATTGTTTTCCTAAGGAATTTTTTTTTTTTGCGACTTCTCTGGTACTTTTGGGGCCCTTACCATGCTCAATTTTTTTTTAAAACTTTTTAAACACACACGTCAGAACCGCCGACTATCAGGTCCAGGCACAAGTTGACATCCTAAAGCCACCGGGGTGGCGGTTGCGCCGAGGTTTGGGCCCATCATCGCTGCTTGCAGCTATATTTTATTTTTGAATTTGTAAACAAAAAATTAAATATACAGTACCGTTCAAAGGTTTAGGAACAGGAAGATTTAAAAAAATAAAAAATAATATACTTTTATTCAGCAAGGACGCATTAATTGGATCATAAAGACATTTATAAATATATTTATAACGTAACAATGCTGTTCTTTTTACATTCTATTCATCAGAGAATCCAGAAAAAAGTTATCACCGTTTCCACAAAAAATTCTTATGATACCCAACTGCTTTCAACATTGCTAATAATCTGAAATGTTTCTTGAGCATCAAATCATCATATTAGATTAATTTCTAAAGGATCATGTGACAATGAAGACTGGAGTAATGATGCTGAAAATTCAGCTTTGACATCTGGACAAAATTACATTTTACAATATATTCAAATAGAAAACTGTTATTTTAAATTGTAATAATATTTCACAATATTACAGTTTTTACAATCAAATAAATGCTGCCTTGTTGAGCAAAAGACTTCTTAAAAAAAATCCTATCGAACCCAAACTTTTCATTTGAACGATGAAGAAGTAGATGGAAAATACATAATCCTTTATTTTTTAAATGACTTTAAAATTAATATGGTAATTATAGGCCAGGCTTTACATGCAGTACTCCTGACCTGAAATAGGTTAAAGACCTTTGCTTTACAGTATAATTTATCAAACATTAGCGTGATGATTGTAATCCCTGTAAACTACATCAGCTGTATCATGTGTGTATATATATAATCCTAGCATTAACTGACCAGCGACTTTGGTTCGGATCTGCATGTTCTCCTGCAGGGTGGCCAGGGGTTCGAGGTATTCTGCAGCATTGCCAGCCATCACTTCTTGCAATTTAAGATCCATCTGACCGAGCCTCTCCTTATACAACCTACAGAGAGTTCAGAACACACACACCGGCTGGAGTCTTCACCTGAACATATTTTAGGCTCATATGATGTGCTGCTCATCACTTACTGATCCTTCAGGTCTGTGAACTGCTTCTCGAGAGTTGTCATCTCATCTAAACACTCCATTCGCCTTCTTTCACAGTCTTCATCATCCATGTCTGCAAGAAATCAACCATTCTCTTTATCGTCTCTTTCACGCGCACGAAATGATTCTGGTGTTTCTCATGAAGTCGGTCTGTAACGGTAACGTTACCTGAAGTGTCTCCATCCTCAGAAACGGACGAGCTCACGGACTCCTCTTCGTCGGAGGTGCTGGCCTCTTGTTCTGGATAGTCCACGTCCATTTCCTCGTGGTTATTCTCTTTTCTATCACGCGGGTGCACTGGCATCCTATATTAAATATTTAATACAGTAAACAACCCACTAAGACGAAGACAACACCACCGGCCAGCGAAGAAAATCCACGTTTTAAACATGGATTCGTGGACGACCAATCAGCATCTGCTAGACACGTGAGCTCACAGACGCTGCGAATTCATTGGACAGATTTTGTTTACGCATGACCAGGTGGATGGTGGGATCTGTAGTACTCAATTATATTTTCATTTTATGAGCCATTCCACTGAAAGGGTGACATTTCTGTCCCCAGGACATTATATGTATAAAATTGCATGAAAATTAACTCTAAAATACATTTTATTATTAAGCAAAATGTCCTGCACATTAAGCTAACTACAAATTTAAAATGTATAATTAAAAACTTTAAAAAACTACAAAAACTTTTTTATAAAAACTACATAGAACACTAAAAAATTGCATTTTCTGCATGTCCCCACTCTCAATCTCTAAACTTTACAATGAAATATAATGATTCAAATCCTTCAGAAATCAGATTTTTTTTGCATTGTTGTGTGACTTTATGTCCAATCTGCTTTAAAATGAAAAAAGAAAAAAAACATTTCATCTAATATTTTAGATAAAATACAAATGTTAGTCATGTCCCTGGGTTTTCACTCAGTCCTGTTACCCTATTACCCCCCCCCCCCCTCTAAAAAACTGGGAATATTCCACAAGACACATTTTCAACAGTAAGTTGCATCATCTGGATCTTCTGAAGGCAATGGGAAGACCAGAAGTTAGTCTTCTCATTTTAATTTCTGTATATTTGATGAAATTGTAACTACGACTGAGAAGGTCAATCTCAACATACTGTCCTGTTACCTAAACTTTTTCTTAGATTTTATTTGTTTATTTTAAAAATATTCACTTTTGGTAAGGCACTAGAAATGGCTCAGTGTCCTCATTAGCATGTACTATGTGGCCATATGCCATGTATTTGAAAACTTTTTGCTTAAAAACTCAATCCTGTTACTTTCAGTCCTGTTACTATTTTTTTCATTTTTCTAAAAAAAATTAAATTCAATCACTGTTTTTATCAGTTTTGTTTGGCCCATCATTTATACAATTATTTAATAAATTAAATTATTTAAAAAATATATAAACTTGAGGCTTCGGTCTTCTTTAAAATGAAAAAAATGGCTTTGTGTTTTTTTTATTAAAATACACCTTGCCTTAATAGTGATTTTATTGTCACAAATATCAATTTTTGGAACATATAACCAGCAATTTCTTTAAAATAAACACTTTCTTGTGGGGAAAACAAAGGAATTAATTGACATGCTTTTAAACTTGCTTTTTAAATGGCACATAACAGGATTATGACAGGTAACAGGATTGAGAAAACATGCGCCCATCTTCTGCTTAAACCTTGTAAAAAAATAAATAAAGTTGCCAGAGATTGACCAATACACATTTTGAATAGTTAAATATGTGTAGTATTAGATTCAATGTTGAAAAAGATAAAAAATAAAGTTTAATTTTGAAGACTTACAACAAGCAAATGTCACCCATTCGGTGGAATGGCCCTTATGTACTTTATTTGAATAATTGTATTGCATACCAAATTGCCAAAGTAAACACATACACACATATATAATTTAATAGAGATTTGCGTGGGAGATTTCCATTTTCCGTCAGGTGACAATGATTTATAGATTTAAACATGTTTAAAACAATAGCACAGCAAGCAGCCTGATGTGAATGTGGCTTAAAGTCGGCATGAAATGAAGTTGCAATAATGTTTTCTTTCCTATTGGGACCCTTGTGTGTATGGCGCCGCCAGCAATTTTGGGCCTTATGAAAGAATATGAGGTTACCCCTACCTCAACCATTCCATTAATAAAATCGATCTCTGGGGACCCCAAAAGTGCATGGGCCCTTAGAGTCGTCCTAACTTTCACCCTCTTAGTGGCCCCCTTGATTGTTCAAGGAATTGATTGGATTGGTTGTGGTTTGCTATGGACTACTTGATCTGAGCTTCGTGACACACTTCCATTTTGAAATAGTGCATCTCACTTATTTCCGGTTATGTAGCCTAAATTTTCAATTTGCTGTAGTCATTTAGTTGAACGCCACCTAAAATGAGTGTCCACAAGAAGATTTAAAAATTTGGACATTTTCATAGACAGGAGAAGGGACATTCTGACGATTACTGTGTACAGAATTTTCCAAACTCATCGGAACATGAAGTTTTAATCCAACCCAAGCCGATCTAAGGCCCTGTCCCAAATGGCGCACTTTATGCGGACTTTCGGTCTCGTGGACTTAAATTGCGCGTGCTCGCCGAGTCTACGAGTCCGTAGGCCGCCCCATTTAGCATTTTCACGCTCTGAAGTGTGCTCAGCAGCGCCCTCTTTGTACCCTTGAAGCGGTCTTCCGCGAAGCCCGCATAGATGCAGGCTTCACGCACTTTAACTACCCAGGAATCCTTGCGAAATGCCAATCAGAAAACGGATGGGAGGAGATTTCGCTCACGGACTGTTAACATGGCTTTATGATATAGGCGTACATTTTACCAGTTGTTACTTACAGTTTATACAAACATTATCGACCAGTGGTTGATATATCAAACATAATAATAGCGTGTTAAATAATACGATCGCATTATGATTCATTACATAAATAGAACCGAATGTCATGGCTTTACTGAGTCATATAAACGTAGTATGAATATTGCAACCTATACATTTTTCTTAAACTCATTTACATTTTAATTTTGTGTTAAAATTGAACATTATGTATCATTATGTACAACTGTATTGATCATTTACATAACCATGACATCTATTCTAATGCCCAGGTGGCATATACAATTATAGAACTGTAAAAGCAGGCTGTGTAGTTCACATGGACATAAGATTTGGGAAAATAAAATAAATCCTGTTCTCGATGCTAAAGACTGTAATTTTATTTAATGATATTTGTGATATTTTTCTAATAAAGGGACTGATGAGATGACCTTTAAGTTTATTCAGCTTCGACGTCTGAGCTGAGACCTTCTTCCTGTTTCCGGCGTGACAATCGAGTCTGTCCCAAAAATACCTCTCAATGCCCCCTCGCGGACTCGCGCTAAGGGCCCTATAGGTCTGCACTACATGACGTCACCGAAGTGTGGACTCTGAGGAAGTCCACAAGTCCGGAGTGTGCCATTTGGGACAGGGCCTAAGAAATCAGCGGCTGTTAAACATACGCGAGTAGTCCATTGGTTGATCTCACATGAGTGACAGGTTGTCCCGCCCTCACGCCAGTCAACACATCATCCGAGAAGAGATGTGGTTGCAAGCTTAAGGGGAAGTTGATAATGAGGGCACATGAATAAAAACAACAATAATAATGATGTGCACGGATAAATCATTTATAATAAATGTGTATAACGATGTATTATCAATTTTGATTTCATGGTAGTTTTCAGCACACCCTGGAGGAAGAAACGTTTGTTTGGAAGAAACTTGACTCTCAACCAACAGAGGGCGCTGTCTGTAAACATATTATATTCACGTTTATTCATTGACATTCCTTACATTGAAACAAATGAGTCTGAGGGTATATTTCAGTCACCATTAATAGTTCACTGCATAGTAGACATCATAAACGGCCATTTTAAAGAGCCAATGAAATCCAAAATCACTCACTCATTCTGAATGTAGTAGGCTAGCATATGGATCCCTCTTTCTTTTCTATTAATTGTTTTCATTATAGCTTAAATATGAGTTGTTTTTTGTCTCAGAGAAGCCCAACATCATTAAATATTCATTTTGAATCTAAAAGTTCAAGAAGATGCTACAATTTACTATAAGAGAATTCAACCAGGCGCTCAGGTGAAGTATATCCGTGATAGGTGCTCTTGGGATAGGGAAAGGGTCCAATGAAAAAAGATGCAGGTCCCAGGCACTCAAAAAATGGATAAGAAGGAGAAGGTTAAAAAGCCTTTATTGAATATGGCTTATTGCATGATAAAAAAGTCACAAGCCAACATGTTTCGACCCACAAAAGGTCTTCTTCAGGGCAAAGTAACATACACACTGAGAATGGCGGAAAATATACATAGCGTCCCACCTGTAATCAAAGAGCATGCAATTAACCTAATCAGGTCCAATACAATCAATTAATTAACCTAATAAGGTAACCCAGTCTAACATAATAGGGACAATCAACAAATTGAGCACAAGGAATTCTCCCTCAACATGGGTTATCTGGATAACGAAGTGCATCCAGCTGATGAATCCAAAAAGCCTCACGCTGGTTAAGTTTACGAATCCTATCACCACCTCTATCTAAAGGTTTCACATGTTCCAACACCTCTATCTTAAGTTGAGAATCATTGCTATTGTGCATATGTAGGAAGTGTTGGGCCATCTGATAGTCAGGGCTACTGGTACGAATGGCATATAATGCTCCGCTAACCGATCACGTAGACGTCTTTTTGTACGGCCTACATAAAACACATTCTTACATGGACAAGACAACCGATAAATAATAAATGTACTGTTACAATTTATAAAATCTTTAATCTTGAATGTTCTATTGGATTTAAAATCCACAAAGGTTTTCGAGGGAATAACATTGCTACAATGAGGACAATTCATGCAACGATATAAGCCGATAGGTCTTTTAAGCCAACTTTCCTTCTTCTCAGGGGGAAGATAACTATGTACCAATTTATCACGAAGAGTTGGAGCCCTTCTGTAAGAAAACAGAGGTGGTTGAGGAAAAATCTGTTGGAGAGTAGGGTCAGAGTTGATAATGGCCCAATTCTCCTGAATTATCCTTTTAATCTGTCTCGCCTCTCTACTATATTGTGTGACAAAGAAGGGGCGGGATCGAGCAACTGTCTTACGTTCCTTCTTACAGTTTTTTACAATCACTTTGCTACTATTTTCAGAACCTTGATGTCATTTTTCAAAACTCTAGACACAAAACGGTTATCACTTGTAACAGGTTGTCTAATGTTCAAAACATTGCATTGTGCATTCACATCTTTAAAGAAATCTTGCACTTGCACAATCATTGGTTCAAAAAACAAATTTACTGTGAAATACCATTGAAACACAACTATAGATCACCCACACACAAGCAACCGATAGTTTCACTCTGTCATTGTTCGTACAATCATTAACTGTTGTAGAACAAAATAGGTGATACAGGTTTCATTATGGTACTACATGTACAGTAAATACCTCTGTTACTGTAAAGTACTGCAGTAGTAGAGAGAATACAGACAAAGTGGAATCATTGAACAAAGTTTGTAATATATTGATGCAAAACACTACAGTACAATCACAACATTGGTTTATTTTAATCAAAGCAAAAATACAGTAATTAGCTATGAAATAGAAAAGAAAAGACAGTACTGTAAACCATCAAATGCAATGAAATAGAAAAGAAAAGACAGTACTGTAAACCATCAAATGCAGTGTTCCTCAACTTGCTTGCACTGTAAGAAATAAAACAGCAGTGATTACTGTACTTCTACATTGTCATCAACTCTGTGTTGTGGATTTGGCCACAGGTTCTCATCTACATCACAATGGATGTTTTCATTAGCCAAACATCTTGGAAAAAACCTTCGGGCATGGCGAATCCAGGCCTGACACTGGTCTGCTGTGATGTCATTGCAGGCGTCATCCATGGCCTGGAGAAGAGTGACTTGTTCATGAGGGTGCCTATCATGAACCTTCCATCTCCATGCGGAGAAAAATTCCTCAATCGGGTTAAGGAAGGGGGAGTATGGGGGTAAATACAGGGTGGTAAATTGTGCATGGGCCTGAAACCATGCTTGCACCACATGAGCATGATGGAACCTGACATTGTCCCAGACAATGACATAGGTCACACCTTCAGCTCTACAAACCTGTTCGAGCTCATCAAGAAAGGTGACAAGGAGAGCTGCATTATATGGTCCAATATGAGGTCTGCGTCCCACCACACCATCTTCTGATATAGCCGCACACATGGTAATGTTGGCCCCACGTTGTCCAGGTACTTGGATGGTTGCCCGCTGGCCAATGAAATTCCGACCTCTCCTCCTTGTCTTGGCCAGATTAAAACCTGCCTCATCCAAATATATGAATTTGTGATGGTCGTCATCAGCATCCAGCTCCATCACCCTCTAAAAATACATTTTGGAAAGAGATTTAGAGATTACCGTACAATGTAGAATTTTTGGGAATGTTTTTACAACAGCCGTCTTGAAACTGAACTTACCTGAACATACTCAGTCCTCATTTGTTTCACTCTGTCTGCATTTCTTTCGAAAGGCACATGGTATAGTTGTTTTATAGATACCTGGTGCCTTTTCAGTATGCGTGCAATGGTCGGCAAACTTATGGATCCCACATTGTTGAACATGTCTTCATTGTCCAAGATATGCTGGCGAATTTCTGTAAGGCGAATATCATTTCTGGCCCGAACCAAATCGACCACAGCCTGCTCTTGCTGGTCAGTTAGAATTTTGCCTCTGCCTCCACTATTTGGCCTAGTCACAATTCTACAGGGAACATTAGAGTAAGAAGACACTTGGTCACATCACCTATTCTGTGATACACATTGGTATGCAGTCATTTGACAATTGAGAGTAGCATAATGTTTAGTGCATGCTGATAACTTACCGGTTCTCATTGCGGAAAGTTCTGATTATTGAGGCCACGGTTGACCTTCTCAGGTTTGGTTGTATCATTGTAGCCGCCTCAGTCATTGTCATGCCATGATTTATGACATGGTCTACAACTATTGCCCGAATTTCATTGGACACTCTATGCTGTTGCTGCCGCTGTCTTGGTCCGTGCCCTTGTCCTCTACCACGTTCCCCCACACCTCTCAAACGAGGCCCACGACCACCTCTCAGAAGGGGTGCCTGTCCTCTACCACGTTCCCCCACACCTCTCAAACGAGGCCCACGACCACCTCTCAGAAGGGGTGCCTGTCCTCTACCACGTTCCCCCACACCTCTCAAACGAGGCCCACGACCACCTCTCAGAAGGGCTGCCTGTCCCCTACCATTCCTTTGACCAACACGTCTTCCTCGTCTTCCTCCCACCACTGCTTGACCTCCATTGTGACCTGGATCACCTGCTGGCTCCATGTTACATATCACTATGCTCTTGCAATTGGATCCCAATCAACTCTTTATATACTCATTCCACAATGTGCCCTCAATCATCAGTAACGAGTTGGCAGAATTGGACAAGCAATTCCAAGGGCCTGCATCTCTACAGTGCAGTACTGTCAATACTTTAAATAGTCTGAAAAGGTGGTACAGTATTTGGGACCATAGACACAGTGTCTGATGAAGCATTACAGTATGATATAAAATATTAGGCTACATCCATGGATATTGTAGTCTAATTGGTTCATGCTCCACGCTAATTGGTGACAATGAATCTCGTTATCTTGAAACTTTCATGATTTACTGTAAACATGGAAGATTGTTTGTCTGTTTCCATACAACTATGCATTAAGAGTAACGCAACAGTTACTTATCATTTTGAGCAGTTGTATCAATTGATAGTTAGATCAGTGTAAGGAAATGAATAGACATTCATTTGAAATGTAATGTGTGAATTGCCTTTTGAAATAGTAGTACTTTGATGTTAAGTTGTGTCATATTGAACAAGTGATTTTTGTTGAATGAACAAATGATCTAAGTTTTATGTGTATTGTATCCAAACAATTGAGAAAATGGTTAGAGTTTTGAAAAATGTGCATTTTGATAATTGGTTGTGAGTTTTGTGTCTAGAGTTGTGAAAAATGACATCAAGGTTCTGAAAATAGTAACAAAGTGATTGTAAAAAACTGTAATCAAGGTGTCAGAACGATCTAGGGATTTAGCTCTGGAACGAGCAAGAGCAACAATGCCTGGTTTATAGGCTCTTTTAATAAAACGTTCTGACATAATGTCTGCCTGTTTTTCAAAATCAACATCATCATCACATATACGACGTAACCGCTGGAATTGGCCGAAAGGTACATTATCAATGAGATAAGGAGGATGAAAGGAATCAGCCCTAAGGATGGTGTTTCTGGAGGTCTTTTTTCTAAAAATCGTGGTATGTAACTTTCCTTCTGGATCAATAGAAATGGTTAAGTCTAAAAAATCAATGGTGGTCTTGGAGTATTCTAAAGATAATTTAATATTCCTATTAATGGAATTAAGGTATTGGTGAAACTCCAAAACCTGAGTGACAGTACCCTTAAAAATAAATAGTAAATCGTCAATATAACGGCCATACCATGTTATACAATGAAAAAACGGATTAGCCGAATTGAGGACATGCAACTTCTCCCATAACCCCAAATACAGACAAGCATAATTGGGTGAGAAACAACAACCCATTGGAACACCAATCTTCTGTTTGTACAATTTATCAGTAAATACAAAGATGTTGTTATGAATAATAAACTCAGTGAGTTGTACAATAAAATGAGAAGGAGGTGTGGTGTCAACTCTATCAGAAATAAAGTGTTTCAAGGCATGTAAACCCTCCTCATGGTCAATGTTGGTATATAAGGACTCAACATCCATGCTAATTAAATATTGGGATCCTACATTACCTAAACAGGATAATCGGTTTAAAACATCCACAGTATCTTCAATGAAAGAAGGGAGAGTCTTAACAAAAGGCTTAATAAAAAAATCGACAAATTTGGACGCTGGTTCAGTAAGTGTACCATTACCTGAGATAATGGGTCGTCCCGGAGGATTATCAGCAGGGGGTTTATGTACTTTAGGAAGTAAATAAAATGTAGCCAAGGACGGGTGTTCAACTGTCATATATTTCATTTCACTCTCAGTGATCCATTCAGAATTTTTGGCATGAGTTAAGATGTTATTAAAAATAGCACTCAGTTCAGGCAGCGGATTACTAGTAAGTTTTTCATAGTGCTTAGTTTCCAATTGTCTTGTCGCCTCTAGAATATACATGTCTTTAGGTAGGACCACTACAGCCCCACCCTTATCAGCAGGACGAATAATAATATCGTCAATCATAGAAAGCTCCTTAAGAGCATTACGTTCACTAATCGTCAAATTCGATTTTTGTGCAGGTCTAGACCGAGTATCAAAAAATGTTTGCACATCAAAGTCAACTTTCTTACAAAAGGCGACAAGAGAAGGATTCGATATCATGGGAGAAAATAGGGATTTAGGTCTAAACAAAGGATATGAGTCAATGTTGGAAATACTTTCAGAAACAGGTATATTGTCAAGTGTGCTGTCAGGAGTAATGTCAGAATTAACAGTCATCGAGGAACAACCATAATTGAATCCAGACTTATGATAAAATGCTTTTAAGTGTAAATTACGATAGAACCGGAATAAATCCACTCTAGTACTAAATAGATCAGTGGTATGAGTAGGTGCAAAAGACATACCCTTAGATAGTACACATAGTTGCTCGTTGGAAAGAGGTATATCAGAAAGGTTAATCACCGAGGATATTTCTTCCTTGTGTGGCAATACGACAAGATTGATGTATGCAGCTCACCCCTAATAACTTACTCCGACTACGCCACCCTGGGGGGCGCCAGGGAAATGACTCCCCAGAAAGACACACAGGTAAGTGCTACCAGTTGGACAGATAGATAACTGGAGACGTGAGGGGCAATACAAAAATACTTTATTAAAAATTTATCCACACTCATAAAACTCACACCGTAACAAAATACTTCCTCCGAGCCAAGGTTGGCGGGAACAGGGCAGGCCGGCTGCAATTCCAGGGGTGGTCCAAACCCACCTCAACTCACAGCAAATCAAACCAGCACACCCACACCATAAGGACGCTTCGTCAGCACCTGAGAAACACCACCAGCCCACGGTGTCGCACACCACTCAAGTGAAGCGGCTAGCCTCCCCCGTTCCACACCAAATTCTCACTGGCTCCTGGAGAGAAAAGAAAGGGACTAACATTAACAATCACACAAAATCACAAAAAATAATAAACAAAGGGAAGCTAGAATACAGCCACCCAATATGGCAGCTATAATACGGCAGTCCCCGACCGGTACCTTCCGCTGCTAGGGCTGACAATCAGCGACTAGTGGCCCCAAACTAACCGGACCGGGGATGCAGGAGAAACAACACTCACAAACTGAAATTATGGGATACAAACATGAGAAATGCCCACCAGTAATCAGGCAAGACCGAATTTCCCACAGAATTTCCCACAAAATAAACCCACAGTTAGACAAAACAAAATTCACAAGAAACAATAAAAACCAACACGGCAAAACAAAACAAAGAACAAACTATACATGCAACCAAAACCAAATAACCCTGGTAGGCAGCCAGGCGTTAATCCAGCAACATAAATACACTGATCAAAGTAAACCAATTAAACAAAGGAGACGTTGCCGGGAAGCAAAGCAGCAGCGGCGTCACGTGCAGCATTCCCCACTCTGGCTAGAGAAACCGCGATGATCCATTCTCCATTGACCTTCAATAACGAGACACCAGTGAATCTAAATGTCCCGAACCCCGAATGTGAACAAGGGAGAGGTGACTTACGGTTTAGATTGAATCACGATCAAACGCGGCGCCGTACGGTTACTCACAACCCGTGCTGCGGATCCAATTACCAGCCAGCGTTCACCCGCATCTGCCAGCGCGTTCTTACTGCTAAACGTGACATAATAATTACCCCCAACACCCACGCTAGAACTTTGAAAGTATATATCAACATACCTGAAAGTAATTTCGTCAGGATCTTAGTACAATGCCATCGCCACCAGCCCGCTATAAATAAACTGAAAATAAAGCACATCACTAAAGTAATCCGTGTATCCACAGCGCCAGAAAGTATGTCAACATACCTTAACGGTGAGCGAGAACCGAAACGCCAGGAAGGGAAGAACCCAGAACTACGAGGACCCGTACCCCCGTCAAAATACGAGTCCTTAAATATTCCGGCCACTTCCATCTTATTGGAGCATCAAAGCCCCGCTCAACAAGGGCCAATCAGCCGGCCAAATCACTTATCCGGCCACATTCGGTAATGATCTCAGTGTTGATGGACGAGGACGTTCCTCTGCCTCGGCGGCCACGACGTGTTTTCTTGGAACGCGATGATTGGTCTGGAGTCGCGGCCAATCGTCCTCCAAAAAATGATCAGACTCAGATTCCCGGGAACGACCCTCATCTTCACTCGATGTGAGTGAAGGGTTGTGGGTTACGTTTGTCTAAATTTCCCTCTACTTACAGTGAGGACACCGTATTTAAATCGAAATGGGAGTCCATCTTAAACAAATGCTCAATGGACTTGATGTTACTGCTCATACAAGAGGGCAAAAAAGAGAGGGAACTTATCCAGTCCCGCATCAGAGACATGGAGTCTTCCCTACCCACTCCTCTTGAACAACAGGTCCCTATTCAACAAACTATCCGAGAGGAAATACTCAAACTTGAGACGACCATCAAGGAGATGAAGATGCGGAAGTTCCAACGCGACGTAGAGGACTACCAGAGAGGACAGGTGTATCGTTGGAATCGACCTCGCTTTCCCCGTGATCACCGCCATTTCCATCGTCAGTCAGATCAACAACCACGCCCCCGCCTACCTAAGGTGTCTTTCAACCTCACATCGAGTGAAGATGAGGGTCGTTCCCGGGAATCTGAGTCTGATCATTTTTTGGAGGACGATTGGCCGCGACTCCAGACCAATCATCGCGTTCCAAGAAAACACGTTGTGGCCGCCGAGGCAGAGGAACGTCCTCGTCCATCAACACTGAGATCGTTACCAAGGAAGAAATATCCTCGGTGATTAACCTTTCTGATATACCTCTTTCCAACGAGCAACTATGTGTACTGTCTAAGGGTATGTCTTTTGCACCTACTCATACCACTGATCTATTTAGTACTAGAGTGGATTTATTCCGGTTCTATCGTAATTTACACTTAAAAGCATTTTATCATAAGTCTGGATTCAATTATGGTTGTTCCTCGATGACTGTTAATTCTGACATTACTCCTGACAGCACACTTGACAATATACCTGTTTCTGAAAGTATTTCCAACATTGACTCATATCCTTTGTTTAGACCTAAATCCCTATTTTCTCCCATGATATCGAATCCTTCTCTTGTCGCCTTTTGTAAGAAAGTTGACTTTGATGTGCAAACCTTTTTTGATACTCGGTCTAGACCTGCACAAAAATCGAATTTGACGATTAGTGAACGTAATGCTCTTAAGGAGCTTTCTATGATTGACGATATTATTATTCGTCCTGCTGATAAGGGTGGGGCTGTAGTGGTCCTACCTAAAGACATGTATATTCTAGAGGCGACAAGACAATTGGAAACTAAGCACTATGAAAAACTTACTAGTAATCCGCTGCCTGAACTGAGTGCTATTTTTAATAACATCTTAACTCATGCCAAAAATTCTGAATGGATCACTGAGAGTGAAATGAAATATATGACAGTTGAACACCCGTCCTTGGCTACATTTTATTTACTTCCTAAAGTACATAAACCCCCTGCTGATAATCCTCCGGGACGACCCATTATCTCAGGTAATGGTACACTTACTGAACCAGCGTCCAAATTTGTCGATTTTTTTATTAAGCCTTTTGTTAAGACTCTCCCTTCTTTCATTGAAGATACTGTGGATGTTTTAAACCGATTATCCTGTTTAGGTAATGTAGGATCCCAATATTTAATTAGCATGGATGTTGAGTCCTTATATACCAACATTGACCATGAGGAGGGTTTACATGCCTTGAAACACTTTATTTCTGATAGAGTTGACACCACACCTCCTTCTCATTTTATTGTACAACTCACTGAGTTTATTATTCATAACAACATCTTTGTATTTACTGATAAATTGTACAAACAGAAGATTGGTGTTCCAATGGGTTGTTGTTTCTCACCCAATTATGCTTGTCTGTATTTGGGGTTATGGGAGAAGTTGCATGTCCTCAATTCGGCTAATCCGTTTTTTCATTGTATAACATGGTATGGCCGTTATATTGACGATTTACTATTTATTTTTAAGGGTACTGTCACTCAGGTTTTGGAGTTTCACCAATACCTTAATTCCATTAATAGGAATATTAAATTATCTTTAGAATACTCCAAGACCACCATTGATTTTTTAGACTTAACCATTTCTATTGATCCAGAAGGAAAGTTACATACCACGATTTTTAGAAAAAAGACCTCCAGAAACACCATCCTTAGGGCTGATTCCTTTCATCCTCCTTATCTCATTGATAATGTACCTTTCGGCCAATTCCAGCGGTTACGTCGTATATGTGATGATGATGTTGATTTTGAAAAACAGGCAGACATTATGTCAGAACGTTTTATTAAAAGAGCCTATAAACCAGGCATTGTTGCTCTTGCTCGTTCCAGAGCTAAATCCCTAGATCGTTCTGACACCTTGATTAAGAAGGAACGTAAGACAGTTGCTCGATCCCGCCCCTTCTTTGTCACACAATATAGTAGAGAGGCGAGACAGATTAAAAGGATAATTCAGGAGAATTGGGCCATTATCAACTCTGACCCTACTCTCCAACAGATTTTTCCTCAACCACCTTTGTTTTTTTACAGAAGGGCTCCAACTCTTCGTGATAAATTGGTACATAGTTATCTTCCCCCTGAGAAGAAGGAAAGTTGGCTTAAAAGACCTATCGGCTTATATCGTTGCATGAATTGTCCTCATTGTAGTAATGTTATTCCCTCGAAAACCTTTGTGGATTTTAAATCCAATAGAACATTCAAGATTAAAGATTTTATAAATTGTAACAGTACATTTATTATTTATCGGTTGTCTTGTCCATGTAAGAATGTGTTTTATGTAGGCCGTACAAAAAGACGTCTACGTGATCGGTTAGCGGAGCATTATATGCCATTCGTACCAGTAGCCCTGACTATCAGATGGCCCAACACTTCCTACATATGCACAATAGCAATGATTCTCAACTTAAGATAGAGGTGTTGGAACATGTGAAACCTTTAGATAGAGGTGGTGATAGGATTCGTAAACTTAACCAGCGTGAGGCTTTTTGGATTCATCAGCTGGATGCACTTCGTTATCCAGATAACCCATGTTGAGGGAGAATTCCTTGTGCTCAATTTGTTGATTGTCCCTATTATGTTAGACTGGGTTACCTTATTAGGTTAATTAATTGATTGTATTGGACCTGATTAGGTTAATTGCATGCTCTTTGATTACAGGTGGGACGCTATGTATATTTTCCGCCATTCTCAGTGTGTATGTTACTTTGCCCTGAAGAAGACCTTTTGTGGGTCGAAACATGTTGGCTTGTGACTTTTTTATCATGCAATAAGCCATATTCAATAAAGGCTTTTTAACCTTCTCCTTCTTATCCATTTTTTGAGTGCCTGGGACCTGCATCTTTTTTCAAGATGCTACAATTATTTGGCCTCCACAATCCCTGAAACATGTTGAGCAATCAAGTTGTATTTGTTAGATCAGTAGCCTATATTTTGCAATTGATGAAATTAATCCTGAAAGTGCATCTTTTAAAAGCTATCGAATAGATGCATTTTTTGCATCATTTAAAAAAAGAGAAAAAGATTTATTCAATCTCAAAAGATTGTTAGATGGAAGACTTCAACATCCATCCAACTATACTTTTTTGGGAAAAAAAAATGTCTTCCCAAAGTGTTTCATCTTCAGGTAAGAAAAAATGAAATTAAAGATAGAAGCCTGAAGTTTATAACGCACAAATGTATTATAAATATATGTTTCATTTTATAATAAGTTACTTGATTTGAATACATGCAAAGAGCCAACAGTATCCAACACAATTATTCAAAGGCAGTCGGCTATGCAATTTCTTCTTGTATTTCTGCTGTCATTTGCTGAAAACACTGCATGTTTAATGGTGGAGAAGCACTGATCTAACCTTAATGTTAAAGATTTATTGGCAATTCTGGTTGTTCCCAGTAGTTGTCACTGGCGTCCTGCTTTACACTGTAATAAACTCAAGCAAATATCACCTGTCCAGCCATCAGACTGGTTCGAGGGCTTCATGCTCACCTGTCATGTTTATGATGAATAACTCAAGTTCTTATGTGTATGTCATCTCAGGTAAGACCTAAGAACTGTACAGCATTCAGTTACTGTCCTTCAGTCCCTTCATACATCATGCTGTATATGCATGGTTGTTTATATATTGTTTTCCTCAGGTGGATGCTGCTCTCTTCAGCCTAAGGATCAACCTGTGCCCAAACTGGATTTCTCATTAGAGAGTGAGAGCGAGTCGATGTGAGCACAAATGCATCAAGCATCCTATATGTATAATGTACTTTTGTGTGTTGAACTTGGCTAGTGAACTGATGTTAATATCATGCCAATGCATCTTCAGCAGCTCAGAGGAGAGTGTTCTCAGTAGCGGCATCAGCATCTTCAGTTGCTGCAAACCCCAAAGAAACAGAGGGTCTCCTGACTGTGGTCACTAAAAAGATTTCTGAAGAGGACGGACAAAGAGCCTGAGATGTATTGCAGTGTATGAAATTCACCTTGATATATCTGTACATGAATATATTAAAAGTTGAAGTTGAACAGGTTTTACCTTGCCGACTGCAGATGTTTTAGCAGCAACTGAGTGATAACGCACATTTACAATACTATTTTCGTTAGGCACCTGCATAGGTGTCATACAATATAGTTAAAATATCTATAATAATATTTTAGAAAATAAATGGTAACTGAAATCAAATTAAATATCATTTGCCAAGGCAACATTTCTAATTTTAATTTAGTTTAACTTAACTTGAGATAACTAAAACAAAAACTGAAAAAAAAAAATGAATAAAAGTCTATGGGGTGCTTTTAATATGCTATAAAATAAACCATGTGCAAATTCATAAGTCAACATTGCTACACCAGTATTTTCTCCCTAAAACTGCAGTGAACCAAAGACAGTCTCACAAACACGGTTTGAAATCGCTGGTGTTTCTGACGTCACAAACTACCTTGTAACCAATCAAGACAACTTGTGATCGACAACGAGTGGATCTCAAGATGCATATTCAAAGAACCGAGTATTAAATGAGGCAAGGGTGTAGAGTTGCATTCAAGCTATTTTAAGGTATGATGAATTATTTTCATGGAAAAAAAAAAAAAAAACGTTTAAATATGTAATTTCTGTAATCAAAGATGAGTTTTAAGGGATAAAATTATTGACTACAGGGGGACTTAATGTATATTATGACATTGTAAGTATAACCTTGCAAAAATTAGAGCATTTGTAATATACTATAATTCATATATATTACAGTTTACTTACTTTATTACACACTAAAACCAATTTCATTACCCAAACAGGCTATAACATTATATGCACACACAATTTCTTTTATTGTATTTATATGGTGTTATGTAAATTGTAGAATTACTATAGTATACAGGTACATCCATTTTTTATTATGTTGCTGTCATCAAACAGAAGGATTCACACAGGTAGAGTAATAAACAGGTTTATTTGCAGAAGTATGTGATCACAACAATGGAAGCAAGTGAACTGATGAATAGTGTTCAGGATGGATATCTGGACGAGTAACGGTCTTATCTGTTGCAGGTTCTGAAATGGAGATCGATGCCGATGACGGATGAAGGAAGCAGATGAATGAAGACAAATCTTTCTGGTAGGTATAGAAGGAACCAGGTAAGTGTTCTTTGAGGGAATGACGAGACCAGACAAGAAAGTGCAGGAGAAGTGTCTCTTTATAGGGAGTGCTGATGATGAGGTGCAGGTGCTGATGTAATTAGGTGATGGCTGATGGTGTGCAGGTGGGAAACATGAGGGATTCTGGGAAGTGTAGTGTGGTAGAGGTGACAGAGCTGGTGTGGTGACTGGATACGTGACAGTTGCATGGTGTTCCAACTGAACAAATGTTGTCAAAGGGACTTCTAGAGAAATTCCCTGCTCAGAGTGTAGGGTGCAGTGAGACCCTGTGAATGGAAACCATCTTCATGATCTTTCCACAATACATCATTTACTGTATAATCATAATAACAGTTGACATATGTGAAGCCTTTTGTATCGTATGGTACGTCAATCATAAGATCTGTTCTTGCTGACTCAAATGTAGACGTATGGCAGGCGTAAAGTGTGGAAAAGGCCACTGGGGTTTGTTGTGTTATGTAACGCTGTACAGAGAATACTCAAAAAAACAGAGAGTTGATCAGAACTTGTGACGTCATGAATTTAGTCAATTTTGCATCATCAGACTATTTACAGGAAACTACAGTCCATTACGAAAGAATGACGAATTGCCTTGAACTGTTAACTGCATAGAATAGAAAAAGAATACGCAGTGTCCAAAAATATAAATTGAACAAATAAACAGAAAGCTTTAGGATTTTGAAACATTTGAAACAAAGAAAAGTCAACATAAAAGTTGAATGAAAACTAAATTAAATTGATTTACATTTTCAAATTCAAATTTTAACTCAGTGTGCATAATAATAATAATAATAATAATAATAATAATAATAGCCATAGTTACACTTTATTTTAAGGTGTTTATAATAAATAATATTAATTAACTACATGTACTCAACTAGTACTAGGTAATAGGGTTAGGATTAGGGTTGCACTTTATTTTACACAGTATGTGCACTTAACGTGTACTTACAGTGTACTTACCTAAGAAAGTATTGGGTAATATAAGGTAACTACATGGGTTAAAGGCAGGGTAAGCGATTGGTTCCAGAAAATGTTTTTGTTAAGCTGGTTGAAAGTCTCTTCACATCCTGATAGCAATCACTAAGTTAAGTGGTCTAAATGTATTTATATGTTTATGTATCGTCTGTGGAACATAAAGGACCATAAAATGTTTGTCCAATCATTGTATTAGGTCCAAATGCAATGATACCATGTCCTACCTGCCTGTCAACGTATATACTTCCAAACCTCCGCACACCTGCTCATGCAGACATCACATGACATCCACGCGTTTAATGCTATGCAGAACTAGACAGACGTCAGTCACTGAGCGCCGCAACCGAAACAGCAGCCACCTTTAACAGTTCCTTCTGAACCAAAACAACCCGCTTATGCTGTTCACGCCATAACTACTGTCATTTAAGAGATGTAAACCCGTGTGTTACACTCGGAGCGGTTCGTGACTCGAGTTTATGTGTTTCAATGGCATCAACGCCGAAATGAATCTACAGCAGTCAGAAATCTTTAAATTATGTTCATTGTTATTGTAATGTTATGTGCTTTGAGCAGTGGTGGACGAAGTACACATACCATGTACTTGAGTTAAAGTAAAGATACTCAAGGTAAAATATTACTCAAGTAAAAGTAGAAGTGCTGCCTTTAAACATTCACTTGAGTAAAAGTACAAAAGTATTTGCCTTCAAATTTACTTAAGTATCCAAGTACTATGATTTTTTTATGGCTAATTATAATTTGTCACAAGACTCTTGCTTAACTCAGTCTAAGAAGACTAATGTCACAAAATGACATTAATTAGCCATATATATATATATACACTCACCTAAAGGATTATTAGGAACACCATACTAATACTGTGTTTGACCCCCTTTCGCCTTCAGAACTGCCTTAATTCTACGTGGCATTGATTCAACAAGGTGCTGAAAGCATTCTTTAGAAATGTTGGCCCATATTGATAGGATAGCATCTTGCAGTTGATGGAGATTTGTGGGATGCACATCCAGGGCACGAAGCTCCCGTTCCACCACATCCCAAAGATGCTCTATTGGGTTGAGATCTGGTGACTGTGGGGGCCATTTTAGTACAGTGAACTCATTGTCATGTTCAAGAAACCAATTTGAAATGATTCAAGCTTTGTGACATGGTGCATTATCCTGCTGGAAGTAGCCATCAGAGGATGGGTACATGCTGGCCATAAAGGGATGGACATGGTCAAAAACAATGCTCAGGTAGGCCGTGGCATTTAAACGATGCCCAATTGGCACTAAGGGGCCTAAAGCGTGCCAAGAAAACATCCCCCACACCATTACACCAGCCTGCACAGTGGTAACAAGGCATGATGGATCCATGTTCTCATTCTGTTTACGCCAAATTCTGACTCTACCATCTGAATGTCTCAACAGAAATCGAGACTCATCAGACCAGGCAACATTTTTCCAGTCTTCAACTGTCCAATTTTGGTGAGCTCTTGCAAATTGTAGCCTCTTTTTCCTATTTGTAGTGGAGATGAGTGGTACCTGGTGGGGTCTTCTGCTGTTGTAGCCCATCCGCCTCAAGGTTGTGTGTGGTTATTTCAGTCAAAGTTGCTCTTCTATCAGCTTGAATCAGTCGGCCCATTCTCCTCTGACCTCTAGCATTAACAAGGCATTTTTGCCTACAGGACTGCCGCATACTGGATGTTTTTCCCTTTTCACACTATTCTTTGTAAACCCTAGAAATGGTTGTGCGTGAAAATCCCAGTAACTGAGCAGATTGTGAAATACTCAGACCGGCCCGTCTGGCACCAACAACCATGCCACGCTCAAAATTGCTTTAATCACCTTTCTTTCCCATTCTGACATTCAGTTTGGAGTTCAGGAGATTGTCTTGACCAGGACTACACCCCTAAATGCATTGAAGCAACTACTGCCATGTGATTGGTTGATTAGATAATTGCATTAATGAGAAATTGAACAGGTGTTCCTAATAATCCTTTAGGTGAGTGTATATATATATATATATATATATATATGTGTAGGCGAGGGCGTGGTTAGCTGGTACCCTCTGACGTCAGAGGCAGAGCCATAGAGAGAAAGAATTGCGACACTCTTTGATGTCGCCGCTATGGCTGTCACGTGGTTCATGTAAGCCCCAATAGTTCCAAAACATACGCTGGCTGTCATGTTCTTCTATGGGACAGACAGCAACATATATATAAATACATATATAGCCTATATAGTAAAGTGTAATTTATTCCTGTGATTAAAGCTGAATTTTCAGCATCATTACTCCAGTCTTCAGTGTCACATCACTCACATGATCCTTCAGAAATCATTCTATTCTATTATTTATATTTTGTGTTGGTTGTTTCAACCAATTTTCAAGCACTGCCTGCTAGCTAGTTAGCTAGCGCGACTTCGTCAGCTGTGACAGTAAGAGTTCGGTAATGAATCGCTACCACCTTTATAGCAACTTTTATTTAATTAAATTTTTTGGGATATACTAACTTTTCATTATGTGACGTGTTGGCTGCACCTAATTCTGCCACGGCAGACCTCTTTGCGTGATCACGAAGGTAGGCTAATGGCTGAATCAGAATTTATAAGCAAAATCACGGGAATCAATAGCCTAATACAGCCCAGTTGTGCTAAAATAAATATCATGAGACGTCCATCATCAGATGAATGATATGGAAAAGTTAAGTTAGAGCTGCTAAAGCCAGTGCTACTACTCATGCGAACATGAAAACTAAGCTTTTCCCTCCAAAAATATAGCCTAAAACGTATCTAAGTAATATACAGTATTTCGTTGTCACCCTGCCTCTCCAAATGCAAAACTGATATTAACAAAATGCAATAATGCAATAACAGCTGAAAAAGTACTTGGGTGTGTGTTTTATTTTATATTTACCGTTCAATAATGCAATCGCTGCTGTCTGTCCCATAGAAGAACACAGGCCCGGATTGGCCATCTGGCAATTCTGGCCCATGCCAGAAGGGCCGGTGTGATTTTCTATTGTTTTGGGCCGAGCTGACCACGTTGCTGCACCTACCCATAGCATAGCTGTCAACATTTAACATTGAAAATAAGGGAGATTTCCCGGAATCCATCCCCAAAATAAGAGATTTTTTTTTTACACGATTCTTACCCAAAAACTTTTTTTTAAAAAAGCACTAATCATTAACAGTCTAAAGAGTTTATAACTACACAATATATATTACAGAATTACAGACCAATGAATATGTTTAAAGTGCTTTACGAATGAACAAAGCAAACATTACTTACACATTTTCATTTGCTACAACATGTTTTAGCTTAATGTTGGGAGACAGAGTGAGAAAGAGCTCAAAGAATTGGTGGTTAATTCGGTGATTTTGGCCGTCGGCGTCCTCCTGATCCATCATCGCACATCACACTAATCTACTCTACTCTCCTTGATCATTTCAAATTCACTTCCCGCTACTTTTTCCCATGCTTTTTCCCTCTTCCTCGCTATGTTCCTCGCGCTCGCGCCCGCGCCGCTGCGACTGTCTCCTTCTTCTTCGATAGTAGCCTAAGCTACTGTCTGTATACTGCCACCTGCTTTACTGGAGGTCTAGCAACCCAAGTGCAAGCCGCCACTTCACAGACACAGATAGTTGCGTGTTCTGAGTTAACACAATCAGAGGGTAAAAATACGGGATATAAAATACGTGAGAAACCCGTAAAAAACGATTTGCATCATTGAAAGGGTAGCGGAGAAGAGCGCGCGCGCTGATGCAATGGCTGCTGATTTAATAAGGTAGGTCATGCTTCTTTTTATCATATATATTCTATTGTGGTTTGGTCATGGTGCTTTTTCTTTATTAAGCAGTTGTGTTGTGTGCGTCGGGCCGCCGTGCCATGCTCGTGTGTGCGTGTGTTTTTGGCCGCTGTGCCATGCTCGTGTGTGCGTGTGTTTTTGGCCGCTGTTCCATGCTCGTGTGTGCGTGTGTTTTTGGCCGCTGTGCCATGCTCGTGTGTGCTGTGAATGTGTATGGACTAAAGTCTATGCGCCTCAGTCTTATATCATGACGTGTATGCCTACAGTGTGAAAGTCATTGCTGCCTTGTATGGTGTGTCTCAGTGGGAAAAAATTTCAGATTCTGGAGACGTTTTTCAATTAGTTGGGCCGGTGAAAACCACAAATGCCAGGGCCGAATTTTGGTCCCAGTCCGGCCCTGGAAGAACATGACAGCCAGCGTATGTTTTGGAACTATTGGGGCTTACATGAACCACGTGACAGCCATACCGGCAACATCAAAGAGTGTCGCAACTCTTTCTCTCTATGGCTCTGCCTCTGACGTCAGAGGGTACCAGCTAACCATGCCCTTGCCTACAGAGAGATGTGTCTCAGGTGCACGCCCCCCCTCCGCTGGGCTCTGCCCACTTTTCCAGCATTTTTCAAATATTGCCAGTGGGTGGAGTCAGGCTCTGACCAGGGGATGGTAACTAAACCCCTGGTCAGAGCCTGACTCCACCCACTGGCAATATTTGAAAAATGCTGGAAAAGTGGGCAGAGTCCAGCGGAGATAGAGGGGACGAACCGAAGGCGGGGCTGAGCGGGGGGGGCGTGCACCTGAGACCCGCAGTGACGGATTAATTGACAGCTGCTGCCAGACTCTGAGGGGGCTTTCACACTGGCAGTTTAGTTCAGAACGGGGCCTGGTTCGCATGAAAAATCGCTAATGTGAACGCTGTCATGTGGACCCAGGTGCGCACAGGGGTACCGAATCCGAGACTACCTGGAGGAGGTGGTCTGAGTTCGGTTGCTCCTGAACCGTGTTGCGGTTCGCGTGTATGTGAAAGCAACACGGACCCGGGTGCGCACTTGTTCAGGAATAAAAGTATCCTGCGCATGCGTTTTAGCCGATTATGATGTATTAAGTTAAATAAAACACATGTAAGGGATGATAGTGTTGATGATTTACCTTGGATACGAGCAAGAGTGATCCTGCAGTGTATTCGCGCGTAGTGCGTGCAATCAGGGAAACAAATTAATGGAAATCCACGATCTCCTTTTGCAAGCAGCGGAAAGACACCTTATGCGACACACACACACACACACATACACACACACACACACACACAGTAAACCTGTGTTGTTTACTCAGCTATGCAAAATAGCACCAAATTAATAAAAAGCACAATATATTGACCCGCGTAGTGTTTTCTGTCATGCACCATGCACGTTTGCGATTACGTATAAGATGCACACAAACGTTGTTGTAGGGAGATACCCAAGGTATAGCTATGAAATATGACAAGACCAGAGTGTTAAGTCCAGTTAATTCATCCTGATCGTTTTCAATACTCGCAATTCCAACTCCTGACTCACTCGCTACGGTGGTTTTGACGAAGCAAGATGGTTTTTATACTGCCAAGGGCGTGGTAGCTCGTACCAAGGGCGTGGTGAGCTGGAACCTTCTTACGTCACCTGCCACCGCTTACGTCACCTGCCACCCCAAACATCCAATAGGAAAATTCAACTGCAGTAGCCACCGTTCAACCTGAAGAGGGCAGCACTCAGACGTTTTTACTCCATACATTGTAGCATTAAAACACTTTATACCCGAATGTCAAAAAAGTTACTCGAATCAATGAACAGCACTAATAAAGCCCCATTCTTACAGATCATTAACTAAAAAAAGTTGGTTTAGGGTTTAGTTACCCTTTAAGTACAGTAACGAATTACATTTACTTCGTTACTGTCCACCACTGGCTTTGAGACATGAGGTAGTTTAACGGCGTCTCTCGTGACGCTTTTCTTTGGTCCCTGCTGTGTTTGTTTACGTGTTTTGAAGGTGCATGTGGCTTTGAAGACGCTCTGAAGGGAGGGTGGGATCTTATGCTTTCAAAGATAACTTGCTATTGCTACCTCTCCGAAAATTACCCTACCTTATTACCCTACCCTACCTTAAAGGTTAGGTTTAGGGTTAAGTTCTGGATTAGTACCTAGTTATTTCAATTACTAAGTACAGTATGTACATGGGGAACAGGACTGTAAAATAGTTGCATGTAATTATGCATAATTTACTGTTAGTACTACAGTAAGTACATGCAAGATGTGTAACAAGGACACTAAAATTAAAATGTTACCATACTTTTTTCACCAACAAAAATAAAGTTTCCCTTCCCCTTGTGGGAAGAAATAGAGGTGGTCTCCTCTTAACCCACACTGAAATGTATATTTTAAAAACTTTAAACAGGAAACAGCAACAGGAAAAAAAAGGGAGTCAGCTGACAGTGTGAAAGAACAACATTAAAGTAACTTTCTACATTCCTCAAAAATGAATAATGTGGCATAATTTGTTACTATTAGTAACACAACATTGTTGGTTGTTAAGAGAAGGCAAACTTGAAATGTGGGAGAATCTTGCAAATCAGGTTCTGGAACAAGTGGTTTAAGGGTTTTCCTGGTTTGCGTATTCTTAAACATTTGAAGGAGTCTTGCTCATTGTTTATTCTTGGCTTTGTGTAATTTGGAGAGTCTCGGAGACACCCCGAATACCACCATGAACAGAAGCTAGATCATGACTCACTGTTCAGGCTAAGAACAGGTCTACCCCAGATTACATGCAGCCCACGCTCTGCTCTTTAAAGTCTTGTCAGACTAAGAATATAGTGGGTCAAACTGTCGTCCCACACAGCGTTACAAATTAGAACCCGGACCTCCCAAAACTCCCTCCATTCAGAACGGAACTAAATCCTCTGCAGCATGAAAATACAACAAGGTTGAAGCATACAACAAGGTTGAAGCAAGTACCATACATTCAATATAGAAGCTACTGGCAGATATAAAAAGGAATGTAGACAAATTTTCCTCTTGGAACATTATGTGCATTCAAGTTCAAACCTGCATGCGCAACAATTCGGGGAATGTTCTAGTACTTTCTGTGAATGTCCTTTCCCTGAACTCAAACTTCACTATTAAGAACTTTACATTCTGCAAGCAAAAACTAATGTCAAAGTTTTTTTGCGGAATTTAAATACACATTTTTGCAACTACATTTGAGGAACCAAGCCTGCGTTGATCTGAATTCTAGACATCTGAACATTAGACATCTAAACATTTCCTTACATCTGAAAAAAAATAAAATAAATCCAACGTTTCTCAGATAAAGAATTTGTGTCAAGGTGATTTTTAGTGGATAAGCATCATAAGCATCATTTCAATGAGGCATTTTAATTGCTTCTTGACAAAGCAGGCGAGACACGACAAGGTGTGATCCTGACATCTATCTTGACGCATGGCACGGTATCGCCATGCATGGTGACAAGCGCTGTTGGTAGAAACGGTTGCTATTGTTATGGCTCCTCCTTTATGCAAACAGAGCTTCAGTAGTTTGTAGTGCAAACGTCAGGTGAAGAAAGGCGCTGTAGACAGGATCATACTAAGCTTTATTTACCTGGAGTTTCCATTTTTTTGGGCCTGTCCACCTGTCTTACTCTGTTTGAAGAGGTGGATATGAAACCAGACAGATACTGCAGTTCATGCAGAAGACAAATGCATGTTTTTAATCAGGTAATTGAGGATAAATTAGTCTTAGTAATTTATTACATTATATTTCACCATAAAAAAGTTGCTGCCTTATTAAGTACAATCAACTTGGATGTTTAAGTCATTTCAACTTAAATTAAGCCTATTAAACGGACTTAAAAAATATGAGTTGAATCTTTTAATAAAAGTTGAAATAATAAAAAAAATAATAAAAGTTGAAAATTGCTTATTTTGATGAGTTAAATCTATGGAAAACACACATTATCATAACTTATTGATCTTTTTTTTTTTTTTAACAGTGTTCTTTTAGGGACACTACATTAATGTTGTCATGGAAAATACTAAAAAGACATGAAATAAGATGGTTGCTAGAAAATTTGAAGGGGGAGCCCCGGAAAAAAAAAGTGCAGGGGAATATCGTGGACCCCCCAAACTTGAATCATGTGGAACATTGAGGGGCCTTCCATGTGGGATTTTCACTTTAGTTACCTTAAACTGACTCAGTCCTTCTTACCCACTTCACATTATTTATTCTGAAAAGGTTTCAGCATTTAGTGGAACACATTGCACTATTAAGAACTTTACATTCTGCAAGCAAAAACTAATGTCAAAGTTTTTTGCGGAATTTAAATACACATTTTTGCAAGTACATTTGATGAACCAAGCCTGTGTTGATCTAAATTCTAGACACCTTACATCTAAAAAAAAAATTTTTTAGTGGATATTATAAAGCCAGTTCCCCTTGTAAGTTCCCACATGTGTGTGTATTATATATATATATATATATATATATACACACACACACAAACACACACACACACACACACACACACACACACACACAGACACACACACACACACACACACATATATATATATATATATACACACATACATATATAAGCTTTGCTTATGAAGTTTTTGTTAAGTACTGTGAAGTATTTACTTTATGTAACAAATTATGAAACCATATATATATGGTTTTATAATTTGTTATATAATCATTTTTTGGGGTCACTATAGGCCTACATATAGCCTATACAAAAAATAAACAAACAAAAATAATGTGGATATGATATCAAGTGCTATTTCCAGCTGCATATATATATATATATATATATATATTTCCTGCATTATTATTAGCCCCCTTCCACATGCCTTTCATTCATGTTCTCTTGTCATTCATTTTACCCGTGCGTTTGGCTTATACTGCGAATCAGGTAGGTACATTTGAATGTGTAATTGGAAAATACAGATTTTCATTCTTACTTCGCGGAGTCATCTTGAGGGAAATTCTCTAAATAAAAGCCCGCCACGAGTTCCCCTTTTTAGAGTAAAGCAAAGATAAGTTGCGGATGGAAATCCCCCGATGAGCATGGAAGCGGAGGCGCGGCTATAAAACCGAGTCGCGCCGCCCTTTCGGCACACTTCACTGCTGACTGAGAGCGAGAGAGCGTCGCGATGGATGTACACAGAGCTGCCAGAATCAACTATATGGATTGTGATCTTGACGAAATGGATACGAAAAACAGGAAAATGCAAACCTGCGAGGATCGCTTCGATAGCGGCCTGGATTCGCTAAAGGAGGACGAGTATAGGAAAATTGTGGAGGAAATGGAGAATTTGTCTTTGCCAAACGCAAGTGCAAATCCAAAGGGGATGTGTGAACCTTGGACAGAAGAAGTCACAGAGGACGGAGACACGTAAGTTTAACTTAAAATATTAATAATGCAGTGCGAGCTATTCTAGCGATAAAAGAGCGTGCATAAATTAACCCATTACATGCAACGACAATTCACCAACATTTACTTCAATTTGGAGGAACAAAAATGTATTTCATTAAATAAAACGAAGTCCAATTAAAAACAAAATGCATTTATTATTAAATTCTCTTTGCTTTATTAAAAAAAAATACATATACATCATTTTCCCTGTTGGGACCAACTGAGCAATTTTGATTCTGCAGTTATAATTGTAAGCAGGCGACAAAAAAAAAATCTAAATAACTTTTTGAAACTTATGCAAATAGTTTAACTCGTGAGATATGCTAAAGTGCGGAAGTAAACAAATATCGCTTTTTGGAGCAGCGCCCAAAGTGGGCGGAGCTTGAGAAACAAAGTGCGCAGGCAGGAAAGTCCCTGGCGCGCGGCCAAGCGCATAGAATGCATCAGATGTGTGGAGCCACACTGGTTGGAAATAACCTTAAAAACTCCATTCTTGCGAAACGACCGCCTGCTTTTACTGTGTCTTTTTAAACCACATCCTCTCAGAGTGTTCTTAAAATATTTTCTAAAAAAACCCTCCCACATTATTTTCCAGGTATCTTCACCTTGCCATCATTCACGAGGCGGAAGATTATGCCATCCAGATAATCAAACAGTGTCCGAATGACCCGTTCCTGAACAGACAGAACAACCAAAGACAGGTAATTGAACCTCCCTGAAGAAATACTCACTTGAACAATTCACCAAGAAAGAAAAAAAAAGTAATTGACTTCCAATTACCATCCGCAGACTGCACTGCATCTCGCCGTCATCACAGAACAGCCACACATGGTGGACCGACTGCTAAAGGCCGGCTGTGATCCACGACTGGTCGATCAAAGTGGAAACACGGCCCTCCACATCGCCTGCAAAAGAGGGTCGCTGGGTTGCTTCTCAGTACTCACTCAGATTCAGACTCAGCATCTGCGCTCCATTCTCACCTTCCCAAACTACAGCGGTAAGTCAAAGACCCCCCTGACCATTTGAGCTTGTGACTTTTTGAAGTACAGTTTTTAAAGTATCATCCTCCTTTTTTTATCACAGGACATACATGTATCCACATAGCAGCCGTTCACAATTACCTCTCAATGGTGGAAAGCCTGGTCCAGCTTGGGGCAGATGTAAATGCAAAGGTACGTTACTTGCCATTTCTACACCAATTTTTCTTTTTATAATGCGTTCCAGCTGCATAAATGACTCGCTTGAATGCTTGTAAAGAGAACTGACCGTGTTTTTTCTCACGTTCAGGAGCAGTGCAGCGGCCGGACGTCGCTTCATTTGGCCGTGGACATGCAGAACCTGGAACTGGTGCACACGCTCATTGCTTTGGGAGCTGATGTCAACAGTCTCACCTATGGCGGATACACGCCGTACCACCTGACCTTCGGCCGACACAACAGCGAGATCCAGAGGCAGCTTTACAGCCGGACGGCCCAAGAGCTCAGGGCGATGCCAGAGAGCGAGTCGGAGGAGAGCGAAGAGGAGCTTTCGTCTGATGATGACTGTGTAAGTTTTCTCCAAAATGCCATTCCCTCTTATTGTTGTTATTCATGTGGGATATTGCGGGAAAGTCATTTGATAAACTCTTATTTAAATTTATATATACATCTTTTTTTTATAGATGTATGACGACATCCAGTTCTGTGGGAGATAGTCTGGCTATCAGGACAACATTTCCCCTAATGCAAAGCAGCTAAGGCTGTAGGTGCTGTCTCAAGGTCTGTGCAGGGGGGTGCACTATCCCAGGACGCCAATCCCTTGGTGGGACTCCACAACGTGGAAAAGAGCTGCTCCCCCTGCCCTCTGGGACGTGATCGGGGTGGTGGAAAGAACCCCAGATACAGCTGGACCACAACATTTACCAATGTTTTTGAAGCCAAAGAGTTGGGAAAACATGTACATTTTGTATATATATATATATATATATATAGAGAGAGAGAGATATATTTTTATATTTGTAAATAAGTCAAATGAAACACTTGTCAAAGTTTATAATCTATGTATTACACTGTGAAAAAATTTTTTACATTAAAAAGGAAAGAAATTAATTCTGAGTTTGGGTGTTTTATTGTATTGAATGTCCAGAAGGCCTGGAAATGTTCTTGAGTTGCGAAACTTGTGAAAGAACATCACATTCCAGTACATAGTGGTAATTCAGAAAAAAAAGCCCTCGATGTTGTACTGTAACTACTATCGTTTCCTTTCTGGAACACATGAGTCACGTTAGATGCGTCACTGTTGTTTGAATAAAATTCCTTGGGTCTGCTGAAATGGAGTCATGTCTAACTGACTCATGCACAGTGTGAAGTTCCCCACAAGAAAGAGAAATGAACACCTGACCGCTAAAGGTGCGAGGCTCAGAATCATTACGTATTCCACACCAGGATTTCATTACGTGACTATATGAACAGATCATCCATAAAACAATTGAGCAGTGTAATTTATGGATTACTCAGACTGCCACCTAATTCAGAGTCATAGCTCTCTTTTTATAAAGGCATTAATCATGTTTCTGGAGACGGATAAGCCAGGGATTTAGATTTTAAGGGAAATTCCATTGCTTTGTTCTCCTGATAATGAGTATCACAGGAGCTATTAAAATCATTTGGAAAGATTTCAATATGACAATCATCCACAACACTGTCACATGGTAAATTCCTATTCATATACACACACACTTTTTTAACTGTTTTGAAATGTGTGTGTGTGTATATATATATATATATATATTATACATATATAGTTTCATGAACTAACAATGCACAAAAATTCATAGGTTAATGCTAATTTATAAATATATTTATTGTTCATTGTTAATTCCACAACCACAAGTACCATATACATAAAAATGGTATCAAATGAAAGCCAACACTCATGGGATGTCTGCTGAAGTGTGTCAGAATGAACATTTATTGTACAGTGTAAGAGACAACAGAACTAGAACATGAAAAAAAAAACAATCTCCGCCTAAAGAGAACCAGTTTTCAAACTGAATATCAGCTTGGAAACATAACATAGTATCCCAAAACCTGTATCAGTCGAGTGAAGCCAAGTTTAAAGCTTGCAGGGAGAGACAGTGCAATGCTGCACAAGTTATAATACTTTAATGTCGAGGCGGAAATGCAGAACTGTAGATGGTGGTCTATGGTGCTATTTGACTTCATTAATGTACCAGGTTGTAACACAAATTATATTTAATTGACATATCACTATAGTTATTAAATCCATCCTAACATAACTGCTCTCTCACTTCTTTAGGGTTAGGGGTTAGTAACTAGTTAGTCGTAATAACTATGTAATAGTCGTATGGCAAAGGTATGTTTTTCCCCAATAAAAACAGTGGCACTCATGTAGGCAGCCAACAGAAGGCACCAGAAGATCCATGTGCTCAGTCTGAGTCCTGGTCAGGGACACAAAAGAAGAATTTACTGTTTTGATAATGAATACCTTCCCACTACAAAACATGCATGCATGCATCCAAGGGCATTATATAAATCTAATCTATAAAAAAGGAAAAACAATATCATGCCAAATAATCTGAAACAATATAGCTGCATATAATGTGGCAAAACTCAATAATAATGATGTGAGCACTTGAGTATTCTTGCACCCTCTTTCTTTGCATCCACATATCGTCAGCTTCAAGCACCTGGCCTGTACAGGTTCTTTGGTTAAAAGCTGGGGGACAAGCATTCCATCCTTCATGTCCCAACCACAACTGTTTGGTGAGGGCAACTTTGGATGGGTCACTAGTGACTGTTTCCAAACCTTTGTTTGATAGTGGGCCCTAATGAGGTGCAGAGACAAGGCATCCTGAGTTGGTGGTAAAGTATCCACATTGGCTTTCACTTTCCGAAACAGGGCATAGGATCAACATCATGGATTGAAGTGCTGGTCGTTTTTGGATCATACAGTTTGCAGACAAACTGTTCTGCTGAGAATAGAATAGCTGGACTTGGTACTTCATCCTCACCAAAGTTGTGGAGAAGATGAGGGCACTGCTGGAACACTTTCCACACCATCTTTTTTCCTATTCCAGTGAATTGACTGGTAGTGTCACATCCAGTGATGGCATGAAATGCCAACAGACCATCCAGAATCTCATTTGACATTTTAATATCATGCACTTTAATGTAGCATGGTTTCTTGGCAGTTCCTGCTATCATGCAAATTTCTGGGCTCAGCAGGTGTGCAAACACAAGAAGCAACAACAGTACATCTGTGTCTCTGCACTGAATGATGAGCCTCTCATACCCTTTGGTTGTGGCATCAACAGCATGTAGCAATATGTGGGTATCTGCTTCTTCATGTAGGTGGGAAACATCAATCCCAGCTGCCATTGCCACCTTTTCAGCATCATCAAATCCCCCACTTATTACAATTCCGAGACCATACTGAATGACGTGCCTTTCAAGTTCAATTGAAATGAATTGTGTAAGGTTGGCCATGTTTTCGTCCATTTCAATGAAACTATTCAAGTTAGCTGGAATCTTTACATCATTACTTAGAATGGTGCGAATTTTTCGCTGCGTGGTGCTGCGTTTTGCTCTTGTTCCACTCTTTATGGAGTTCTGTAGGTACTGATCAAAGACTAGATCCATTCTAGTAATGTACTCATGTAGATTTGCCAGTCATTTTCTGTATGAAAATGTCAGCATAATCCCCAAAGGTTGATGCATTTTGAGGTTTTCCTATTGCTCTTACTAAAGCCATCCCATCAATGATAGTCCATGTTCTCACAAGAGCCCCGTCTCTTTTGCACCAGCTTGTAGTATGGTGGCTAAGTCAGCTTTGCTAGTAGGTCTGAGCACTGACTCTGTTGTGGCAAGTGAAAGGGGGAGTGCGCACAATTCTTCTTAGAGAAGCCCATCTATCATAACATCTCTGCCACTGTCCATGGATACAATGATTAAACGGAAAATATCCCTGTCAGGCTTCACACACTTAGATTTGAGTTTTCCAAGTTTGCTGTCTGTTCTGTAAAGATTTGAGAATGTTTTGAGTTTTCTCTTAGTGAGGCTGTTATGGAAGTTTGTGTTCATTGTGCTCATTCTTTTTTTTCACCAGCTCAGTTACCCTTTGTTTCCCAGACTCTGCAGCATGTGTTAGGTCATTCAGTATATCTTCTGAAGCAACATCACCATCATCAACTCATACATATTCTCCAGTTGGAAGACATGGTATCTCTGGAATTGGTCTACAAGTTGAATGACATCCTCATTATCCCTCCTGAGTCTTGATGGAAGGCAGTCTTTGTGGCTGTCTTCATCATCTTCTCCATTATGTGTCAGTCCAAACAGGGATCTAGTGTCCTGTGCTAAAGATGCACATTCATGTAGGTGATGGACCAACGGTTTCATGTGAATGCCAGGAGAATAGACACAAGGTCCATGTATTGTCGCCAGAAGGTAAATGTTGGTTTGTCTTCATTAGCCTTGTCAAACTCAGCAAGGAGATTTTGAACCTCTCCAACCTTCAGAACAAGATCTTCATAGCATGCTGCAGCTTCCTCAATTTCTCCACATTGTATGTGTTCGGAGAGTG
Organism: Gila orcuttii; assembly: GCA_026230005.1. Lineage (NCBI taxonomy): Eukaryota > Metazoa > Chordata > Actinopteri > Cypriniformes > Leuciscidae > Gila > Gila orcuttii. The sequence goes on along the minus strand of JAPDVR010000012.1, from coordinate 25,040,300 downwards.
CGTCTGCCAACTCAAAGCAACTGTTGTCTATTGTGCTATCATTGTCATCCACCCATTGCAGAAAGGTTGGCCACAGTACACCACTTTCCTCAAGAATGTCCCTCAGTCCAGAATCAGCAAGATGCTGTCCAATGACCTTTGAAAAGTTCATCTGCACATGAAAGCCACCCAAGAGAATAATAATATCCTCACACTCTTTTTGGTGGTGCCACTAAAGCATCTTTGCTTTGCAGTAGAGCTGCTCATCAAAGGTTATGATTGTGTACCTCTGGCCCAGTTTTGTAGTCATTTTGTGGCAGTTCTGTAACACTGTCCAGATTGTGTCATAGTCATGTGCTGGAGAATTTATGATAGGCATCATTCCAGCGACTGTTTTTTGGTGATCTGATTTTGACACAAGGTGGTTGAAGCCACTCCAAGATGGAACAACCTGATCATCTGTGTTCAACCTGTTTTCAATAAGAATACTTAACCTCTGGCAAGTCCTGCTCTAAGCTCATCTGCCACATTGTTTAAGCAAATACAATATGGATCACCTGCTCTTGATGAAGTGCTCTGATACTTCCTGAGGAACTCCCTATAGCAGATAAGATGATACTTGCCTTCTGCGGCAATCAAGTCATTGACTCCTGCAAGCCTCAGTCGCAATTGTGTGTCTTGTTGAGCTAGATCAAGAATCTTTTTAAATGTAGTCATGACTTGGATGTTTCGAAGTTTGTCCTCAGGCTTGTCTTTCTGACAGAAAATACATTTTTCCCCAAGACACTGAAGGCATCGAACTCCTAGTGGTGATCGGCTGGCAGTTGCTTGCAAGATTTAGTGACTTCTTTTCATTTTCAAAGCGTTTCTTCAGGCGGGAAATAAAAGTCACATTTGTAAAAGCTGCATAGCATGTTTTGTGCCATTTTATCTTTTCAGTTTCTGTGTACAGAAACTCCTCAATTCTGTCCAGGGTATCAGCATACTCCACATCTTGGTATTTCGCCCGTTCATTTGCTCTCAATCTAATACACTTTAGCCCATTCTCAGAAGGATTTCTAAGGGCTTTATCTTGGCTGTATTTTCCATATTGGTCTTGAAAAATGAAACATTTTTCCGAATCAATATCTCTTCCTATTTGTTTTTCTTTGGACGCTAGGCTTACAGCTCCCTCTGGATCCATGTTATCTCATCTGAGAGGCAAAGAAATGTTTCACTACACTCTGACATAAGCTGAGGGCTTTGCTATCTAACAAACTGGTTAACACTTTTAGCTAGCAGACTGTAAAATAGACTGCTGTTGCAGCAAATAAATTATAAACATAATATTTCCATTACACATCTGCACAAAACATAATTTATCTATTAGTAAGTAAGCTAGTAATTATGAAAGTAAATTAGCCTAGCTAACTGTCTGGGAAGTATAGCTAGTAGGAAAACAGTTTAGCTTACCTGTTTCTGCCAACATTTTAGCTTACCTGTTTCTGCCAACATTTTAGCTTACCTGTTTCTGCCAACATTTGATGGTAGAATGGTAGAATCTTGAGGTAAATGTTTATGTAGACAAATAGACCAAGTTAATCTGTTGTGTGATTCACTCTTTTATAAAGTTTTGTTCAGACTGTTGACACCTGCTGTGATCATCTTCTTTGGATCTGCTGCCTCATGCCAAATCAGTGTGATACTCTTGTGGTATTTATTGATTATTATTTTTTAATGATCATGCTTGCACATAAGTTGGATTATATTGCACATTTGCCCAAAATTACAGTAGGTAACATGGAAGAAAATGGAAGCACTTTGGGGAAAAAAATCCGCTTTTACCACTTTTAAGAATATAATGTTAAAATGGACAAAAAAACATTTTCTAAGCTGACAACCTCGCTAGAACTCATGTTGAGGGGTTAAATATTAATACTGGATAGGTTGTATGCTTGTACCAAAAAGTGTCAGACAAAGTTTTAATATCAGTGTTGGCCTCCTGAATAATTTATAATTTATGACTAAAAAATATATTAGTAGAAATTAACATTAACCAGGATTAATGCATGCTGTAAAAGCTTCATGATACCTTTAACAGATTTTATAATCTTCCTTTTTTCCAAGCATGTATTTGTGGACCAGACTTACTGTGGGAATTCTACAGAAAATTACCAAAAAACCCCTCAAATTTGTTTAAACTTCCAGTCACACTGCAAAGTTGAAGCGAGTCAGATGATCAGGAGTGTGAATAAACTCTAAAGCATGTGTTTGACTTTCCTTGCGCAATCTTCTTCAGTCAGCCCTAAGTGACTTATAGTACACTTAAGACGCTCAAAGTTCACAAATAATTCCACGAAGCGAGAAGCACGCCTGTAAATGATTTCCCTGTTGTCAAATCAGCCTGGGAAAACACTGGATGCAGCGAAAATTAAAGATGTGCATGTCGGGGATTCCCCTAGCTAAACACTCACTCGTTCAGATACACCAGAAGAAAAAGAGAAAAGGAAGAGCGCTGGAATATTACAAATATTTTTCTCAAAATGTATTTAATGGAACAGGGAATTTACATAAGAACAAAAGATCTGAATGGGATCCTACGCATCTTGAACACTGTGAGCAGCAGCCTGGAGATCTCAGTCCCTCTCAGACAGACAGACCAAATGAGTGTCCAATTCTGACTCTGACAGAATCCTGAAACAGAGCAAGTCCTTTTAGGTGCCACAACCACGAAAAATATACTCAGTAGTAGAACATGCATCAGACATATACGAGGCATGTTGCATCACTTGACGAATATCAGTACTGAAGCGAACAACTGCCTTTCTAGAATTGGTTTCCTGTAGAACAGAGACTCTCTCAGTGTAAAAGAACACGGTACTTCTTGCACCCACCTGAATTTCGGATCCTCTGCTGTGACGACGCCTACCTCCAACTCAGAAGGCTTGAAATCGATTGCCAGCACAGTTGATAAACATGTGACCGCCGTCTGTGGATGGAAATGTTTGATTTATATACACTACCAGTTGAAAGATTTGGTTCAGTAAGATTTTTAATGTTTTTAAAATAAGTCTCTTCTGCTCATTTACAGATTAAAAATACCCAAAACAGTAATATTGTGAAATATTATGACAATTTAAAATAACTGTTTTCCATTTTAATATATTTAAAAATGTAATTTAATCCTGTGATGCAAAGCTGAATTTTCAGCATCATTACTCCAGTCTTTTGAAGGGTAGTGTTTAATGTTACAAATGTTTAATGTTCTTTTGAACTTTCTATTCATCAAAGAATCCTGAAATAAAAATGTAAAAAACAGTTTTCAACATTGATAATAATCATAAATGTTTCTTGAGCATCAAAACATCATATTAGGGGTGTAACGATACACGTATTCGTATTGAACCGTTCGGTACGAGGCTTTCGGTTCGGTTTTCGGTACGCATTTTTTAACCGAACGGTTCGTTGGACCATTTTTCCTGCCGACCAAAACTTCGTTATTTCAAATGTAGGCGCGTCGCGCGTGGCAAGCGCGCTCATAATGTGAGAGACGCTGGCGTGACCACAACATTGCCCAACATCAAATGGCAAATGTAATGTAAGCGGAACGAAACTGAGCTACTCGTTTATTGTGTGGTTGACGGACCGTTTATCAGTCTGGGCCAATGCAGCGCGAGCCGATATTATTCAAGCAGCACTGTTACTACACAGCGCTGAGACATCCAGTAAAGAAAGCATTTGACTTCGCCACTTAAATAATAACATCGCTGCGAGATCTAGTGAGAAACATTCGCATTTCTCCGTTATTAACGGATCAAACAGCGCTGACGTGGAAACCAGGAAGAAACATTGTGCCATGAATGAACTATCAGTGTCCACAGATCAGCAATATTCACCATGGATTTACTTTAGTAACACTACTAACTGTAACCATGGAAGTTTGGCAGGAATAGTAGGCTATAATGCTTTCAAGTAACATCACGTCGGTTTTATTTTGACATTATGAATACAATTGCTGCCCTCAAATGTTAATCTGAACTAAAATAAACCTACTACAATATTACATTTAATTTTGTCCAAGGAGCTGTTTTGTTTTATATGCTCCTAAGAAAAGTCAAGTATAGCTCCATCATTGCTCAAAGTTAAAAAATATCATACTTTATGATGTTAGTTTTAAGAAAAATATAATAAAAAAAAATAAATCAAGGAAATTTCTCTGGCATTTCTTTCTTTTTGCTGTATCGGAAACGTACCGTACCGAACCGAACCGAACCGTGACACCAGTGTATCGTATTGAACCGAACCGTGAATTTTGTGAACCGTTACACCCCTACATCATATTAGAATGATTTCTGAAGGATCATGTGACAATGAAGACTGGAATAATGATGCTGAAAATTCTGCTTTGATCACAGGAATAAATTACACTTTACTACCATATTTACATAGAAAACCACTGTTTTAAATTGTAATAATATTTGTCAATATTACTGTTTTTTTGTGTATTTTTGATCAAGTAAATGCAGCCTTGGTGAGCAGAAGAGACTTATTTTTTAAAACATTAAAAATCTTACTGATCCCAAACTTTTGACTGGTAGTGTACTTATTAAATAATTGCAAAAAGTTTTTGGCTTTAGGATGTATACAAGATACATAACAGTACAGCACACTTTATTTAAATATAAATTTAAATTGCATTTATTTTTTTAAAGAGCAGATTGTTGATATAACCTTTGCTTTTTTTCATAAATTTCAAGGTACAAAAAATTACCATTATTCCCCTATTTACAAATAAATTGTGTAATAAATCAGGAAGCAAGCATATATAACCAAACCATTCGGTAATGTCTTTAACTACATTATTGAGCAAAGTAAGTTTAGAGGAAGCTGTTATTTCCATTCCAAAGAAATTGTGCTATAGTGACAAGAGACACAGATCTGCTAAAAACCACTGTGGGAACAGATGGTTAAATGTAATTACAAAAAAAAGTGAAAAAGTTAACTTTTAGCCCCATTGGCTTGCCAATACTACTTGGTTTATCATCTAATGCACTGACATTAATAGATCAAATAAAAAAAATCAACTTATGTACATAACTTGATTGTGTCGAGGCTTCCGGTCTCATCCACTTCCAGTTATTTTAGCTGAAAAATAACCTCTCTGTTATGGTGCTTGATATTGCAAAACTTGTGCAATTGTGCAGCTATATTATTTTAATTTTGTATCATAATAATTATAAACAATGTTTTTTTAGCGCACATTATTTGGTCATTTACTGAATTTTGTTACTCTTCCCGTTATTTCCCTATAGCGGCAAATAGGGGTGTGACAAGATCTCGTGACACGAGATTTCGCGAGACTAAAATGTGACGAGATTTCTCGCCGCTTGATATCGCCATGACGGAGCGTAACATTACATTGCGATGCCCCGCCTCCACTGTCGTTTGCTGTTTTTATGGAAATAAAAACCATTGTTAACGTCCGCTCTGCTCATACAGCACAAGTTGCCGTCGCACACAGTGCAGCACGAATCACAGTTCACTGATCGCGTGACGATAGCCGAGGATTCGTTGCGCATAGGGCTGTGTATCAACAACAATGTCACGATACGATACGCATCACGATACTAAAGCCACGATACGATACGTATCACGATATGGATCAATTTGGAATTTAAATTTCTTTTGAGCAGAGTTTAGTAGCAGTAATATCTTTATTGAATAAACAGTGTTATAACAGTTGTGATAACTGAAAAACTATTTAGTTTTTGTCATTAAAAAACAATGAGAGTTCAATTAAATAAGTGTTCGAATGTGCACCAAACAAAGTAATTTCTTTACATTACGTTGAAATCATTTTAAACAAATAAATACAATAGAATAAAGATAGCCTACCAATAAAGAGAAAAGTTTTTGAATAGGTCTAGCACTAGTATTCAGAAATACTACAGAAACTTAAAGTAATTAAATGTAAAATAACATTGGGTAGTACTTTAGTCCTGACTAAATTAAATACATTGGCTATAAATCCAGATTCCTTATAATTAAAGCCATCTTTTGTTGTTTTGACGACAATATTAATGACAGACACATATGGCTGCTGTCACTTTAAGAGCTAGTGCACGGATCCTGTGTTCATTATACTGTCACATGCATTAACCGACTGTGTTGGATACTCACCAAGACTGACATTTTTGACATCATTTTGCTTGTTTTTGTCCGTAAAAGCGATATAATCCGTGAAAAAGAACTTTTGTTACTCACAGGCTGTTTGTGAGGCGGCTTTACTCTATGTATGCATGCAGAGAAAACCATCTCTCAGAGAGCGTGCGAGCACTGAATAGTTTAAAATCGCTTGAATGTTTTGCGTGGTAAGACTTAAAAAGACGAGCGAATGGTAAACTTAAGTGACAATGCAATGCTCGCTCGAATATGCAAGTAAATATCCCGTCATGTCCCAACTCCCGAAAGCGAGAGTGTATCGCCGCCTTCAGCGCGTTTGACGCTTGCCTTGAGCAACCCATTTTGAGAGACAGAGACAGAAGACGCGGCACAGCTGAACACTCACGCTGTTTGTGAAATTGTGTCTTGCAGAATTTTTTTTAAATGACTAATTCGATGTTATAACCTGTATGGATTAATCATTATAAGTGGGAGACCTGCGGGAATGGTTAGAATAATGCGTAATACTCGCAATCCCGTGCTGAAATTCGAGCCCTGAATTGGCTACATTCAAAAGCAGTTGCTGTATCGATACGCGCATCGTCAGGAGTTCATGACGATGTATGGTCGTATCGATATTCTGAGCACAGCCCTAGTTGCGCAACAACGAATCCAACAGCTACTTTGATTATGGTTGCACTTGGACTTATTGTTTGAACTTAATAAACTGTTATTTATTTTTGTTATTTATACTGTTTTTATTTCTGTTCAATTTGTGGAAAGGAGTTAAATTATGAGGTCAAACACACAGCCTCAATCAGAAGTTCTGGAAGCTCATAATTCATGTACAGTAAGGTCTGGAGTGACTTATGTGAAATCATACAGGAGAAAAGCCAGTCAGTTGAGTTTTTGGCAAAACCTTTTACAGTGCTATATTGTTGTCTTTCAATGCATTTGATAATTCATACTCATAAAGTAGAACTTAAATGACATTCATTAGAAGATTATTAGTTAAAGCTGCAGTAGGGAGTTTTGAGAAAACATTGACTCAGCCTGAAAATTTGAGCAAGCACAACTTACAGGTCCATCCAACCCCCTTGCTCTCTGCTGTGCTACAGCCCTCCCTCCACAGCTCCTCCCCCACAGCGGAGCCTGCCGTGAACGCGCAGGCTAGTAAACAGGGCCACCGATGACGGCGGATTATAAACAGTTATGGCACATTCACTAATAGGGACGAAACATCAACAATATGCTTTACATTGACTATGGCCTGCCCATACTTTGACTACAAACTTGGTCCTCAAATTATTATGTATTTTGTAGGGCTGGGCAAGTTAACGCGTTATTATCGCGTTAACGCATTTATTAATTAATGCCGACAAGTTTTTTATCGCACGTTAACGCAGTTTTTTTTTTTTAATTATTATTTTGAAAGTCCGTTGCTCACTGGCTCTGAATACACATAGGCCTACAGTCAAACCAAACTGTTCTGTCGATGGGTCTCCTGCATCTGCAGTTGCCATGCTATCTTTTGAGTGGCTGTAGCTAAGTTAGAGGAGGTTGACCATAGACTCGCAGCACTTCAACACACGTGTTTTCTTCCGCTTGGCACGCCGACCGGACGTGACATGGGGGCGTGGCAGCATCTACGATTCCATTTTTTAATTCGAAGTTCGAGATTGTGAATTCATTTCGAATTTAATTCATTCAATTTAAAATCGAAATCGTGACACCCTTAACTCTTTCTATAAGTTATAAATAGCTAGTAAGATAACGTTAATATACGGTAGATAACGGTAACTAACGTTACAGTATGTAAGTAATTATTATAGCGATATGTAATGCTAGATAAGGTTTGCTAGTACATTATTTCAGCAACATGACAAGCCAGTGAATTAGCAGGTTTCAATTGTTGCTTAGCACAGTGCGTGACATTTTATCTACATGTTATGCGGCTAGAGTTTTGACACAGAGTCAATGGGCTCTGTCTGATTCTTTCTTTTTCGCTTGTTTATCGTCATCTGTCTTTTTCCTTTTACCTCTTTGTTTTATGAGCAGGTGCCACTCGAGAAATTGGCAGTTTAGGTTGTTTCTCCGCCATTAGCACAGCTGCAGCACACCGGCAATCTTGAGTTTGAACGACGGTACGTGCTCGCGCTGTGCAAGAGAGGGGTGTGATCAGTATTGGAAAAATATTTTTTTCCAAAAGTTACCTACAGCAGCTTTAAAACATTTCAAAATGCACCTGCAGACTATTTTCCAGTCATGAATTTTGTCATTGATGATTTCTATAAAATATTGTGCAAAAATCTCGACTCGTCTCGTTCTCGTGAACCCAATCTCGTGTCTCGTCTTGTCTCGTGAGTGTCTTGTCTCGTCACACCCCTAGCTGCAAATTGATCTGAAGTCTCAGCACATTCACAGAAAATAGCTTACTTCCCCATTGAAAAATAAGGTTCAACTTTGCAAAAAAATTCACAATTGTAAAAGAATTGTGCTTTAAACCTGATGTTTAAAGCACAAAATAAAATTTTTACCTGCAGCATACTGCTAAAATTAAATGATAAGCTAGTGTGGGCAATGTTTGCAGCTGGAATCAATTCTGCTAAAGCTGTATAGAAATGTCTTCTTGAATTGTAGCCTGTTCTGATGTACCTCAACTGTCTGCGCAAAGGTCCAATCGAGTTTCTTCTTGACTTTTTTCTCCAGGAAGCTTGTAGCCTCTGTCTGCTTGACTCCTGCTGCTGTGGCCTTGAACCCACAGTAATAACCTGCTGGGTCACACTTGTACACCTGCGGCCCCAACTCTTCATCCAGACCAATCACAATCATGCCTGGAACAGAAACAATACACAAAACTTAAAGGAACTTATATGAGCATAAACAGCCAACATGTGCATGTGTTGAAGTCACCATGAAATCAAAAAGGACCATTCTTGTTTTTTATGGAATATTACAGTATTTGTTAGGGGTGGGAATCTTTTGGTACCTCACAATTCGATTCGAATCGATTCTTGAGGTCACGATTCTCAATTTTGAATCAAATTCTCGATTTTGAATCAAATTCTCGATTTTGAATCAAATTTCGATTCGATATGTGCATTTTGATCGTAGTTTACTGTTTTATGTTACTTTTCTTATGTGACTGCGGTAGACAGTTTAATAGATCTAGAAGAAAAAAAATCCCTCTGAATTAAATGTGAACCTTGAAATTTATTTAATTTTTCTTCCCAGTTTAGTCAACCCAATATTATAAAACAAATGCCTTTTAAGCTGAGTACAATCATAACACACAGCCTTCTATATTAAAGCAAGGCAGGCAATTTTATTTAATTTTTTATATTAAAAATAGGAACAAAGAAGCAAATTACAAACAATAGGAGAAATATAATAGAAAAATATACAAATTAAATAAACAGAGATTTTCAGGTACAGTAGCATAGGTTTATTAAACATGTAGTAAATAATACTAACGAAATTGAATAATCAAATGTAAAAATAAAACACTGTATAGTCTTCACTGTATGAATTAAATATAACCTGATTCATAACAAGGATTAAAAAAGTGTTTCAGGCAAAAGCAGAGCATGTTTTTTTATTAGCATTAATTAAACGGATGGCAACAATTTATGATGTGGCAGTCCCTTTAATAATGAATGCACGGCTATTGTTTTCGTTTGCGTCCACACGATGTGCATTTTGACATAATTGTGTGTGTAGCTGTAAAAGAGAACTTAATTTGCGATCGCATGCATGCGAGAGGCGGCTCCTGTGCGCGTACTTCGGCTGAGTGTCCGTCAGCGTGAGCAAATCGGTAGAAGATAGAATCGCAATTTATATATGAGTCAATTTTAAAAATAAATTGGTAGACCAATCACAAGAATTTTCAGACTGTGCCATCTAACCAATCAGAGCAGAGTAGGCTTTCAGAAAGGAGGGGTTTAGAGATACTGAATCCTTTATTGACTGTTTCAGACACTGTGAGAAAAGGGTTGATTATGGCAGCAAATCAATGACAAAAAGAACCGAGTGCACAACTGATGCTGGCGCGTGCGGTAAATGACTTTCGCGAGAGGATAACAGATCTACACACGAGGAAACGGGAACTCGCGAGCTCATTCATACCCTGCCACGCATGCATTTCTCCAATTTCTTTTAGATATTTTAATGCCAATTACACAAATCATAGAGTTATAAATTAGAGATGCACCGATTACAATTTTCCAGGCCGATTCCGATTTCCGATTTTTCATGAGTTTGGCCTGCCGATACCGATTTTAGCCGATTCCGATTTCATTTTTTCTAACCACTTTACAGCAAACACAAATATTTATTTTCTATCTTTTCTTTAATAGAACATTTTACATAGAACAGAGCATTTTTTGAACAAATAAAATAAAATAGAACTATATAACTTATTACTCCTTGTGTGGGAAATTCACATATATCTAAGTGCAGTGTTATGGTATGGAAGAACCATTTTCACTTCCAATATTCAACTAAAAGAATTTTGATATATTTACTTATTTAGGAAACTAAACTACTGTATGAAAACAGGTAATGGCAATAAAATAATATATACATTGCAAATAAAAATAAAATAAATATAGCCTTGCAGTATAAAGATATTTCTCAAAACACACACAGGCCTATTGCAATCACTTGTACATCAATGGCAAGTTCTATTTCGCAAACAGTTCTTCTCTCATCTGCCACATGTCCAGCCAGCTAAACAAGAGCTAAGCTCGGGCAAGTGGAGCAAGTGCAGGGAAATGATTGGGAAATAATAAAAATAATTTATTTCCTGACATAGCCTCCTCCAGTTCTTGTTAAAATACACCAGACACTTTTTGGGTGAAATCATATTTATTTTGTCCATCAAAAGTGTGCTTTCACTTTAATTGAGCGCGAGCAGCGCAGCAAAAATAGACACTGCGCCAAAACCCCGCTTCACTGCTGCTCACGCGACGCTCCTGCTCGACGCTCACGTATGAGGTCTAGGGGCACCTCATACTCAGGCGCTGATCCTGCTCTCGGTGTGAATGCACTCATTGATTAACATGCACGCCGGAAACCCCCCCCCCCCGCGCTGTTCACGCTTGCGGTGTGAAACGGACGTAATTCACGAGGTTTCCTACATGTGCGTTCAGTGTGCACGTGTGATGCTGATGTTGCGCGATGTTAATCATGCGGCGCCCGAGTGCATTTGACCGGCAAAAAATCGGAATATATCAGACTGAAGCCTGGTTCACACGGGACGATTTTAAAATTGTCGGCCGATTTTCCAAACCTGAGAGACCCCACACACGGCGATAAAAAATCAGGGGTCTAACAGTTTTGGTCGTACCGTGTGTGGTGCGCAGCCACACGGCAAAATCAACACATCACACACGAACCGATTTGACTCCCGAGCATTCCCAGGTCAGACGGAAAATCTCATAAAATCCCTCGAGATCAAACGTGACTTCAGTGTAAACAATCATGGCGGACGAAGAGGATGCAGTGGCCATAGTTTGTTTTTAACCGAATCCATCTCCGACGTCCACCGGACTTTCTGGTGCACCAGGCTGTTTTGATTTTGTTTTCCGGTGCTTCCTCTGGGCCTCGTCACCTCGCTTTCTGATTGGCTACACGCCACAGTCCACAGGCTGCGTGCTCGTTTGTCCCCGGGAGGCACCACACACGAGGAGAAATCGGGCCAAAATAATCCAACATGTTGGATATCCCCGATTTGAGATCGGAGCGGTCCCGACGTCCTTCCGAGCAGACGAGAGCACTCTTAACACACCACACACGGCAGGAATATGTGATCAGATTTTTTTACGATATCGGAGCATCCTTAAGATTGTCGGAAGGGGTAAATCGGGGCCAAAATCGGCCTAATTATCCTGCCGTGTGAACCAGGCTTGACCGGCCGATCGCCGGTCATGGCCGATCACGTGAAAATCGGCCGATTCCGATCACCGGCCAATCAATCGGTGCATCTCTATTATAAATATAAAAATTCATAAGAACTTTGGTAGATTTACAATGCTAATAACCATGGAAATGCGTCATTACAGTCTGTAAATATCTCTTAACAACACAATGCAATCACTAGTAAGACTTTCTGTTAATAAAGTATCTGGTGAGAATATATTCTATATTAACAATGCATTAAATCAAATTACACATTAATAAACCCCAATAAATAAAACAAATTAAGTGATGTCATGTCTCAAGTCAGGTGAATTAGCGGTCATTGGACAGGTGTCCAATCACAACTGACTTCAGGAAAAGGGGAAGTAACCAATGACGTTTGAGGTTATTAAAACAGTAAGTCCCGCCCCTAGACTGCCAAAATTAAAATTGTTCGAGCAAGCAAAAGCAGCAGGCAAGAGAAGATCAAGCGTGAGAGCGTGTGGAATGATCATGCGCGCGCGAGGGCTTGTATTGCGTGCAGAGGAGATGTCAGGAGCGCGCACAGGGTTTGAATGAGCTCGCGAGTTCCCGTTTCCTCGCGTGTAGATCTGTTATCCTCTTGCGAAAGTCATTTACCGCACGCGCCAGCATCAGTTGTGCACTCGGTTCTTTTTGTCATTGATTTATCGCCATAGTTGATGCTGCAATGTGTATTATGAGAAAATGAAAGTGTTTTTTTTTTTGTCCTTGGATGAATATAAACCTATAGTAGGAGACCTCCAAAACAACATTAGGAATCTTTAAAACAGCATAATAAGGCCACTCTAAACTACTTTATAAGTGAGTGTAAATAATTGAGGAAAAAGTGTTAACTTACAGCAGCCGAGCGGCCTCATCTCAGCATTTTGTGTATAAACCTGAGAGATATCAGCGATCCTTTTACAAAGCATGTCTACTGGAATCTCATAGCCATACTTGTACTTCCAGTTCGCCGCCTCATAGCGAGCTCGCTGCACCTGAGACCTGCTGTCAGCTGAACACAAACACAAGGCGATGATGAGTGCATCAATTCCAGCAGACATCGTGAAAAGTACCATGTGGATGAGATCTGTACCTGTCATTCCTGACATCACGCAGCCAATGCTCTCTGTGATTCTGAATAAATGAGTAACAGTAGAAGAGTCCAGCAGCTTGTCCTGGAAAATAGAGAATAGCATCATAAGAACATTAATTAAAAGTCCCCTTTCCCACCAAACGTCCTGCACGTTTTCACCACAGAAAAGGCATTCCTGGTCAAAACAAACTGAATTAAAAGCAATTCAAATCAATGTTTGAATGCGTTTATTTGTGGGGTGGTTATAAACACCCCCGTCAAGCCATTTTGGTGGACAAACGGTACATGAAAGCAGACTTACTGGGACTTTTTTCTGTGTGACGACTACAGCACAGTCTTTCCCCCGAACAGCAACTGATGTCAGACCGCCCTGGTTTATGGCCTTGAATGCATATTCTGTAAGAATGAAGTTAAGTTAATGAAGATAAGTAAACTTTATTTAGAAAGTTGTATATGAGATGCATGCGATTTACTAGCAAATTGAACAAGTAATTTGGTGCATATCAAATAAAAATAGCTTCTTAAATTTGAAAAAAATATAAAATTTTTCCACCATGCTTTGACAGTTAAAACAATAACTGTAGTAACTAAAACGTTACAGTATTTTGAGGTTGAGGGTATTTCACAATAAGCCTATTTTTTATACAAAAGCCCTTTTTTAAAATACAAATGCAATACAAATTTTGGTATTAATAGAAGATTATGATTTACAAGAAAAGACCTAGATATTTAAATGTATTAATTTTATTTACTTTTTAAGTGCTGCTCGTGCTAACGGTCTAGATAGAAGACTAAATAATAGGATTTTATATAAAAAGAAAGAAAAAAAACACACACATTCAGTTAAAATAAGTTTTATAAGACAGAATAATAATAATAGCATTTCATAATAAGCCGCTGCTATAAGAGTGAGTGAATGAGCTGAACTGTAGCGACATGACTGTGCACTTACTAGCTGTTTTTTTAAGTCAAATAAAGTCTTTCGTACTCACCTACTTGGTAAAGTCTTCCTTCCGGAGAAAAGATAGTGATGTGACGGTCAAACCCCGCGCTAGAACCCCGAGACATGTTTATAAGAAGTTTATTTAACGTAAATTGCAAAAGTGTTGCAGGCTACACAAAATAGCAACATGCAGAACGAATGACCCGGAAGCAGTGTGCAGAGATTGTTTTTCCGGGTCAGCATCGAACGCAAAGGTGCACAGTCATTTTATTATTATTATTTATAGTTTTACAGTAACACAACTAAATGTTGTATAATGTATTAGCTGTCTCTGTTTTATATTACACTTTACACTGACCCAAATACAAATTTAAAAAAAAAGAAAAAAAAGAGAAAATAAATAAAAGTTTTTTTAAAAAAAACGTCAATTAATGTATACTGACATTAGACTCCAGTCATACCAGTCTTTTAGACTTCTGTATTGTTTTATAGTAGGTCTTCACTTTCAAAAATCAACAAGAAAGGAAGAGTTCACCCAAAAATGAAAATTCTGTTATTAATTACTCACCCTCATGTCGTTACAAACTCGTACGACTTTCAATCATTACACTTTGACGCTTCAAAAAGTTTATAAAGAGATCGTAAAAGTAATCCATATGAATTAGCCTAAGCGGTTTAGTCCAACTTTTCTGGAGAGACTTGATCCCTTTATGAAGAAAAGGTTGAATTTAGGTTTTTATTCACATAAGCATTGATCAGCGAACAAACAGAAGCTCAACCGAACATATAAAGCGATCGTGTCTCTTCAGAAATGTTGGACTACATGAATTAGTTTTACAATCTCTTTTTGAACTTTTTGAAGCGTCAAAGTGTCAGTGGCGTAGCTGTCAATGGAAGGACAGAAAGCGCTCAGATTTCATCAAAAATATCTTCATTTGTGTTCCGAAGGTGAACGAAAGTCGTATCGGTTTAGATTAGAACGGCATGAGGGGGAGTAATTAATGACAGAAAAGAAATTTAAATTTCAACTAACTGCATTTATTATAAATTTAACCTATAATACATTTTCATTTAACTGCAATCAACATGCAATTGAGGGTTACATTTTTTTTATTTTTTTTTTTATTTAGTTACTTAAAGGGATAGTTGACCCAAAATTTCAAAAAAAGAAGATATTTTGAAGAATGTCAAACCAAACAGTTGATGGTATTAATTTGATATTCTTCAAAATATCTTCTTTTGTGTTCAGCAGAAGAAATTCATACATGTTTGGAACAACTTTATGGAGAGTAAATGATGACAGAAGTTTCATTTTTGGGCGGTGAACTAATCCTTAGTATATGTCCTATATTTAAAAGTTTGCTAAATTGTTCACCTGACCAGCTGTGTTTTGCAATTCACCTTATTAATAATAACCACAAAATGCGTTTTTCCAGCACTCTAAAGGCTTTACAAAAACATAAAATGCCCCTCTATAAAACTTTCCCCCTCTAAAACCCTAACTCTAACTAACTTAATTTAGACATTGGTTGCTATAAATAATTTGTGGTTGTTTTTCCACATACACTTTCTCAGAAGTAGCCAAACATTTTAAAAGGAAAAATTTGTATTCTTGATAATGTCATCAAATAACATATACCTCAAAGTTAATGAAAACTAACTTTTATATCTTAAATGCATGTTTAAAGTGCATGTCTAGGTTTCTCAGCCCACCCTTTCAAAGTATAAAATGTATTAATTTTATAGGTTGAAATGTTCTTGACCCCAAATCTCTGAGTTACATGTTTGACTGTTCTAACTTGGCGTTTCAGATGTTACTGACCACATGGTTGTGGCATGTTCTCTATCTAATCTCTTAGAATGTTCTGTTTCGGAGAAAATGGTTCAAACTTATCTCAACTCACTTCCTTTAGGCTTTGGTATTTGATTCTTAGAAGCATATATAGCCTAGTTCATGCAGAGAAATCACATGCTTTAAGGTAAGGAGATGAGGCAAAAAGATGTGCACAATACATTTTACTGTATGTCTTTTCATATATTTATTTATTGATTTTAGTCCAGTTGTAGTGTGGTATTGTTAAACCTCACAGAGAGGTAAAATGAGTAAAGAAAACAAATCATTTGAAATAACAAAAGTACCTGAAGTGCAAAAAGTGGTGAGAAACGGCCATTTCTATAACACCCACCACACTGAAATCCCTTTGTGATCCAATTCATCTTCAGAGCGTTAAACTGTGGGAGTGTGTCAGAGCTGTTTCCTGCTCTCTCACAGGTACCACTGCAGATAGAGTTGTGTGATGTGTGAATCTGGAGGCTGGTAAAAACACGCATAACGGTCCCTGGCCAAAATAAAGCAACTATAAATGGAAAATTACAATGAATATATATTGTGTGTGAAAATGTATTCATTGAAGGTCAGTGACATTTTTAACAATCAAACTTGACATCTTCTAAAAGAAAAGTCCCTGTGACCACTTCCCATTTTAACACTCTGTAATGAAAAGAGTGAATGAAGTCACTTCTGTTGCAGCATTTTTTATTTGCAACAATATTGACTGCAACCTATGCAAAATAGATTAGTACATAAAACTTCTTAATGGTGGATGAATCATGTGTGTGTGTGTATGTGTATGTGTATGTATGTATGTATGTGTGTGTGTGTGTGTGTGTGTGTGTGTGTGTGTGTGTGTGTGTGTGTGTGTGTGTGTGTGTGTGTGTGTGTGTGTGTGTGTGTGTGTGTGTGTGTGTGAACAAACAGATGCGTCCCCATTGACTTCCATGAAAAAAAAAAAATGACTATGGAAGTCAATGGGGACCAGAAACCCATGCAGGTTTAGAACAACTTGAGAAAAATTATGTCAGAATATACATTTTTGGGTGAACTATCCCTTTAAAAATAAAGGTGGTCTGCCTGCTTTCTTCAAACACAAAATAATATGTTTTGTGAACTTCAAATTAATGTTGGTTTTTCTTGTAGATCCACATTGAATCAGTTTGTATTTTAGGCTAATAACAACATTGATATTACATAGGCTAATATGTACTTTCTTAGATTGCATAACTTAATTGTATCAAACTGAAAATGTTATATAGAATTACTTCTATACACCAAATGAAGTGGTGTACACAGCACATGGCCAAATGATGTCTGGATGGAATGTTTGTTTTTAATGACACTACAAGTCTGATTCAACCATCAAAATATGAGGAAAATATTTTATATTTTTTAAATACTTTAAAAATGAGGGAGGAGCAAAACACTAAACTAGTTTTTTTTTAAAAGAAAGGCAAAATACAGGTTTTCTTTTACTATACCAAAAATGCATAGAAAAACAAAAGCTCACAGGAAAAAAGCATTCATTGACTACAACATAATCAGTTATCAATATTTCATTCTGTCTTGAAAAGACAGAACCAATTAACTCACTTTCATTGGTTTCATCATTTTTGTATGTGTTCATAATTTCATTGTATGAAAGCCCAGCCAAAAATTTCAATAATATCTGAATAAAGGGTAAAGACGTCAATTTTCCCAAGCCGGACATCAATTTTGACCACTGCTGTATGTGCTGGGATGGAAGAAATCATAATCATAATCATAAATCATAATCATCAATTTTACAGCAAAATAAAAGAAAAAATCAAAAGAAACAGATATGTCAAAAAAACATTACGATTGCATTAGAACAGTTAACACACATTTATGAGACACTGTTAAATTGATATCTGCAAATGTGTTCAATTAAATGATTACATCATTAAGCCATCATTGAACTCCATCATCATTCACTCCCTGCTCATGATTGTAAGTTGCTATAGTACTAAATGGCCCAAAAATGTACTTTAGATTTAGAACTTTACATTCAGTAGTTTAATCAACCTTTAAAATAGAGTTTGTCTGACAAAACCAAAGTTTTTTTTTGTACAATATAGGCTTGAAATCTGAACCTCCTCTTTGATTCTCTTTGTTTCTGCCAGGCCACCGAAACACTGTTACTGTCTTTGCTCTATTACGTGATATTGAATTTCACCTATGAAATATGACAAATGATGTCATGCTTTGGTGGAGTCCAGAAAAAAACAAAACATTACTGAGTGGACATGCGTTTTGACATGTACTGGATTTGGGTGAAGCCACTGCGAGTGAATCATGGATATCTCAAAATTCCCCTCACACAGTCAACATGAAGTCATTATTTTGTACATGGATTGAGCAAAAAATAAATGTGAGGTCAAGAACCACTCCACACTTCTCAATATAACACTGCAATATCTACTGCTCATCCTGCAAAAAACAGAATAAAATCATATGTTAAAAATATGGCGTACAAGTCCTTATCAGCTAGGTGTATTTAGTAAGTCTGTGAATGTGTAGTGAGGAACACACCGAATCTCGAATTACATTCACTCTTTAAAATTTTCATCAGCTTCCCTTAAATAGTTACAGTTCCTCTTCTCTAAAATCCCCTGAACTTTCCCTGTCACAGGTGTGTGATAATGTGTATCCCAGAAAAGCATGCAAGGCTGCTGAGGCGCTTCACCAAAACAATAACATTGCAGAAACAGGACTTTTGATTCATTGGTGAAAGTGCAAAGCTGCCAGCTGCTTCCCAGAGCAGTGCGAGGATATTGTGTGGAGGACATGGAGTGGGGATTTACACATCTGTAATTGATCAGACACTCGGGGAATTCCCTCGTGCATGTATTTGCTTTTTATAACCGAGGCGTATATATAACATGAACCAAACCTCAGCGGCCAAACGCTTTTCATATGGTGTCAACATCTGCTAACACCTTCACATTGACAGCAAGTTTTTTTTGTTTTTTTTTTGTAGTGGGCCAACTTCAAAACATGCACGCCTTCAAATAAAAAAAGCCAAAGCTTACAACATGCTCTGTGTGAAAATGGGTATTTGAGTTATGGGAACGGGGCTTTTAGTTGATGCAGTGCACAATGTAGCAAGAGCATTTACCACAAATCTTTTGATGTGGGTATGTATATTTTCCCCCAGGACATGAAACAAGACTCTCATCTCTTTATGTTCTACATGTGACACTATGTAAAAGGAACCATGCCTCTCTAGGGGCTCTTTGGCGTCAGCAGTTGCATATATGTAAGGGGAGTTCCTTTCTTTCTTTTTTTTAATGATAGCTAATTCTTTTCAATAACTTTCCCATGAAAAAAAAGACCAGTAAATTCTCTGAATTAAATCACTTCTCTCTCTCTCTCTCTTTCTTTTTTTTTTTGTTTTTTTTTGTTACATGCCGTTAAGTTAGAGTGCATTTAAACAAGTTGGTGTAGAATTGACTTCATATATATATATATATATATATATATATATATATATATATATATATATATATATATATATATATATATATATATATATACAACGGGGCTGGTAAATACTAATTGGTTGACGAAGGTTCTAAGGTGGGCAATTATTTTCAGGGAAACGCACAGCTAAAGTGCGTTTACGCACATGATCGGAGCTCCTCGCAGCTCATGGTCATCATGTGTATTATTGTTGGTCGGAAACATTGAAATGGAGACATTTTAGGATGTGTTCTTGACAAAATTAAGAAAGTCTGAAAACAGAGAAGTGATGAACATTTTATTACAGGCCAGTTTAATTGAATTGAGAATTTGGGGTTTTGGGTTGGGGTATAAACGAAAATGGCTGTACTACAACCTCCTTTCTTAGCGAATAGGCTAATCTTTAAGTCAATAATGTAAGTTTGCCAAGTCTCAGTAATTCCTAACTCTAAAATAATCAGACTACTGGTGTGCCTGTTATAAACTAGCCTACCTAAAACAGGCAGAACCTGATTTCACAAAGTACAACATGTCCCTGGATCATCATCTTTGTTGATCCTGAAACAACATTCCAATCAACAAATCAGATTTGCGGGACAAGTTTAGAGTTTATGTCAAGTTTAGGCTTACAACCAGGGTTAGATGCTTCTCTCTGTTAGGTTGTGAAAGATTACAACCTATCATTTCCCTCTGATATTAACTTATGGTTAACGATAACTTATGGGTAGGGTTAGGTTTAGGACTACATTTTTTGACAGGAATGTTGTTCCAGGATAAACAAAACAGAAGACTTGATCCAATTAGCTGCAATTAATTTAATAGTGTTTAATTACTGCACAAGTAGCAAAACTTAACAGATTTGTAAAAATAATGACTTGAACCTGTCCCCTGTTTGCCATTGGCCATACAAACACTTAGCCCCCAAACTCACACCAGTGGTTGAGTAAATGTAGCTGTCTTGGGCTGGTCAGGATTTTCAAACAAACACAATACAAATTCTTCCTGTTCTCATAATGTTTGCATGCTGTGCTGGCCTGTTGAAAGCAAAGGCTTATACAGAAAGAGGAAATGCTTGAACTATGCTTAGTACTGGACAAAATGTCCCTAAATTTCCCCAACTGACAGTCCTCTATGAGTAAACTCATTTATGTCTGGAGTGACCGCACCAGCCTGTATTCCTAACCACAACTTAGTAAATAGAGAGTTTATGCATTAATTCCTCATGAAGAACAAGCATACACCCAAGATAAAAAACGGATTACACCCTCATTTATTTATTTTTGTATCAAAATCCATTTAGACGTGTATGGTGAAGATTATGACCCATTTACACATGCAACGATATGAATCCCTGTGCAATAAGACTTAAAATTATGAATCAGGTCGTTATATAACCAAAAGTGCCTTCATGAGGGCTATACAGGTCCTTCTCAAAAAATTAGCATATTGTGATAAAGTTCATTATTTTCCATAATGTAATGATAAAAATTAAACTTTCATATATTTTAGATTCATTGCACACCAACTGAAATATTTCAGGTCTTTTATTGTTTTAATACTGATGATTTTGGCATACAGCTCATGAAAACCCAAAATTCCTATCTCAAAAAATTAGCATATTTCATCCGACCAATAAAAGAAGTGTTTTTAATACAAAAAAAAAAGTCAACCTTCAAATAATTATGTTCAGTTATGCACTCAATACTTGGTCGGGAATCCTTTTGCAGAAATGACTGCTTCAATGCGGCGTGGCATGGAGGCAATCAGCCTGTTGCACTGCTGAGGTGTTATGGAGGTCCAAGATGCTTCGATAGCAGCCTTAAGCTCATCCAGAGTGTTGGGTCTTGCGTCTCTCAACTTTCTCTTCACAATATCCCACAGATTCTCTATGGGGTTCAAGTCAGGAGAGTTGGCAGGCCAATTGAGCACAGTAATACCATGGTCAGTAAACCATTTACCAGTGGTTTTGGCACTGTGAGCAGGTGCCAGGTCGTGCTGAAAAATGAAATCTTCATCTCCATAAAGCTTTTCAGCAGATGGAAGCATGAAGTGCTCCAAAATCTCCTGATAGCTAGCTGCATTGACCCTGCCCTTGATAAAACACAGTGGACCAACACCAGCAGCTGACATGGCACCCCAGACCATCACTGACTGTGGGTACTTGACACTGGACTTCAGGCATTTTGGCATTTCCTTCTCCCCAGTCTTCCTCCAGACTCTGGCACCTTGATTTCCGAATGACATGCAAAACTGAGCAACAGTCCAGTGCTGCTTCTCTGTAGCCCAGGTCAGGCGCTTCTGCCGCTGTTTCTGGTTCAAAAGTGGCTTGACCTGGGGAATGCGGCACCTGTAGCCCATTTCCTGCACACGCCTGTGCACGGTGGCTCTGGATGTTTCTACTCCAGACTCAGTCCATTGCTTCCGCAGGACCCCCAAGGTCTGGAATCGGTCCTTCTCCACAATCTTCCTCAGGGTCCGGTCAACTCTTCTCGTTGTGCAGCGTTTTTTGCCACACTTTTTCCTTCCCACAGACTTCCCACTGAGGTGCCTTGATACAGCACTCTGGGAACAGCCTATTTGTTTAGAAATTTCTTTCTGTCTTACCCTCTTGCTTGAGGGTGTCAATGATGACCTTCTGGACAGCAGTCAGGTCGGCAGTCTTACCCATGATTGCGGTTTTGAGTAATGAAACAGTCTGGGAGTTTTTAAAAGCCTCAGGAATCTTTTGCAGGTGTTTAGAGTTAATTAGTTGATTCAGATGATTAGGTTAATAGCTCGTTTAGAGAACCTTTTCATGATATGCTAATTTTTTGAGACAGGAATTTTGGGTTTTCATGAGCTGTATGCCAAAATCATCAGTATTAAAACAATAAAAGACCTGAAATATTTCAGTTGGTGTGCAATGAATCTAAAATATATGAAAGTTTAATTTTTATCATTACATTATGGAAAATAATTAACTTTATCACAATATGCTAATTTTTTGAGAAGGACCTGTATATGTTAAACTATCTGTTGTGTGCTGGCATGCAGGTTTGCACATGATGTCTAAACCACAAGATTGAACTATGGTTAGCCAAACTGAAAAATACCAAAAATCTCCCCAATATGTTCACTATCAAAGGGACAAATTATTCAATTTTTTGGCATGCCTACTCACTCAGGCTTTGTGGTTTACACCCTTTAAAGTGAGGGTAGATCTGACCTCTTGCAGAGGTTTTCGTTCTGCGCTAGTGGAGCAGGCTTGTGGGGACTTTCCACAGTTGAGTGAGTAACAGCGTTTTATCTGCAGTACGTCTTCTCACAGCGCGATATAACAAGTAGCCTATCACTCACATGCTCATTTGTTGGTTTTGATACTCTTTAATGCGAAACTGTAGATAGATAGAAAGATATATATATATATATATATATATATATATATATATATATATATATATATATATATATAGATATAGATAGATAGATAGATAGATAGATAGATAGATAGATAGATAGATAGATAGATAGATAGATAGATATATAGATAGATAGATGGATAGAGAGTTTAAAAACATTGCCTAGATTCTGCATGTTGTCCAACAAGTTGAATGGAAAAATCGCTGTGCATTTTTGTCAATGTAGAAATTTGAAACAGCCTAGCAACGCAGAAAAGTCTAGTAGGCCTAATGATGAAATGTTAGAATTTTACTTTTACAGAATTGTACAGGTTCTAACAACATTGCAGTTTGCAGCCAAAACGATTGGGAAAATTCTGCGGCTCTAGTGTGCTGAAAGAAGAGATCCGGGTTTTTGGGTAAAGCAACAGGAAAGAGGATGGGTGTTGGAAATCCCCGTCACAGCGTATCTGTGCGGGCCAGTCGTGCTGCATTTGGAATCCAGCTGCATTTTTGGACAAGTGAAGTCGTCTTTTGTTTTTAAAACCAGTTTTTGTGGTTTCTCCTGTTTGGAATTTAGCAGATTCATTTTCAGTTGCTTACAAAATGTCATAATTTGCCCACATTGCATTATATGTCCTTACGTTTCATGTGCAACCAAGTAAATCCCATTTTAGGTAAAACGGCACTTAACATTTTATAATGAAGTTCAATTGGTTAACATTTAATTATGTAACCTGAACTAGCAATAGCTACGTTAACATTCAATGTAAACATGCATGATCTGAATGAAATTTGGTCAGATTGTAGACTTGAAATAATACATTCAATAGAATGCATGTAAATACTTTAATCCGACTATTTTCTCAATTAGTCAAAAGTATCTTGCGAAAACGCTCAATGTTATGGTACACATTTTATGACTTACATATGTCCGTATGTTTATTTACTTTTTATGAACTGATCAGTGGAGGAGACTAAATAGCCTACTTACAAATAATTTGTAAAAAAAAAAGAAAAAAAAAAGAAAACAAACAAAGATAATCTGAAATATATGTCAGCTTTCTCTGTATATACTGTATGTCGAAAAACTTCAATTATGGTGGCTGCACATTCCAGTTTTGTTTGTAATACATACATAATTACGTGATTTGGATGGCAAAGTTTAGGGTTCATATAAACATTACTTTAAGAATCTGTAGACAATTTTGCATAACCAGCAATTTACTTTGTACAGATGGTAGCCTCTGTATCATTGAATAATGCTTAGTCATCTTGGATCATGTGTTCCTCACAAGACAATCATATTATAACCCTGATATTATTGAATTTCTTTTAGAGTTCTACAACACAGTCATTCTTTGCAGAAATGAGCCATACAAATGTATCATACTTGTATCAAAATGATCTGTGACGCCTCTTATAAAAATAGCTTTCTATTTTGTGGTTGTTGCAAGCTCCAAATATAGGTCACTCCAAAATGAGTATGCCAATGCTTTTATCGCAGTCAATTTATTATGTGACAAGCATAGACAAATATTTCTCATTATTTAACTTCTCAGCATACTACAGCATACTAGCTTAACCTGCTGCTAGCCTGTTAGCCTAATAAATCTCATAGTACCTTTGATGATTTGCTAAGATAACGGATAATAACAATACACATTTAATATACTGTATACCCAGAAGAATATCACCTGTTGAACAATACAGCATACTACATCTAACACACTATAACAGAGAACTGTTAGCGTACCCGCTAGGCTGCTACGATAACAAACTGGGTCAGGGTTTCCCCAAAGAGAACTATTTCTGCATATACGATGAGTTTTATGTGCACAATGTAATGTGCGCTATATAGGTTCACTTTATTTTACATTCACATAATTTCCAACATTTTTGTGGACTTTACTGCATTCAGCAATATTCCAGCAAAATAAAAACTTGAGGATTTGACATGTTAAAAGCGGTTTGAATGGTTGAAAGTGAAGAATTTAAAACATATTTTTATTGTAACTTGTAGTATTTTCTGGTACTTGTAAAGAGTAAACCCAAATGTGAGCACCCTTAAAATCAACTATTTCCATTAGCAGTAGTGTCTTTGAGTTCTTTGTGTGTCTGGATTTCCCAGCAGTAGCAATATGGGACATTTTCATATGAAATTAAATATCATATCGCAGTTCAAATTTAAAAATTCAAATAAAACACATTCTAAAAAAACATTCAATATTTTATTTGTTTTCTTTTAATGTCATGTGTCAATGATCATGCATTGTTGTTAATATCTTTAAAATCTCACGGCTGACAAAAATGTTTAGGAACCCCTACCCAGGTCCCAGTGCGGATCCATTTGTGCGGGGGCCCGGTTGTTCCCGACTCCAGCCGTACATTATGCAGTTTGTTCAACTAACTTCAGAGGCTCTTCCCCTGCGGGTAGAGCTCTGGTATTACAGCACTGGGTTTTTGAAAGCTTACCCATTTTGTTTTCTGATCACTCAACCGAATGACATCCATGCAGAATCATATATTCAGTACAAGAGCAGCTTTGCTTTTGTCATACTACTTTGTGAAATGAAGGCCAAGTACCCATACTTGTGCACATGTAACGGTTCCTACTCGACCTGCTCTGAGTGGGACTCAAACCGGGGTCTCCGGCTTAGACATCAGCCGCTAGTGCGCCTCTTGAGTTCAGAGGAGTGAGGTTTACACGCACAGCTCTTAATGGCATACGTCTGTTACACTCACCCCCCTAAACCTCACTCCCATCCGGGTCACGACACCAAATATAATCAGTCCTACTTGACCCGCTCTGAGCGGGATTAGAACCGGGGTCTCTGGAATGGGAGTTGGGCACGCTAACAAGGATGCTAAACACTGCGGGGAGTGAGGTTTACACGCACAGCTCTTACTGGCGTATACATCAGTTACACACACACATTAGGAGCAGTGAGTAGTGAACACACACTGCAAACCCTGGGCACACACACCCGGAGGAGCAGTGGGCAGCCATTCGCTGCAGCACCCGGGGAGCGATTGGGGGATAGGTGCATTGCTCAAAGCATTGAGGGTGGAAGAGCGCGCTGTTCATTCACTGCCCTACCTACATTTTCCTATTGAGAATCGAACCTGCTACCTTTGGGTTACAGTCTGACTCTCTAACCATTAGACCACAACTGCTGAAAGTCGACATGAACCGGAAGTTGTGATAGTCTGTTCTAGTTACCTATATCTGATTAAAACGGCTACAAGAAAAAATGTAGGGCGGGACTTGATTTTGTCCATCAGGAATTAATTGGATGGTTTTGGTTTGCTATTGGTCGATCCGATATGAGTGACAGGTTTTCCCGCCCTCACACTAGTGAACATATCACCAGAGAAGAGAGTGATTTTGAATATGTTTATGGGAAGGACACATTAATTAAAAAAAATAATAACAATGATGTGCACGGATAAATCATTTTTAATAAATATTGCAATATTTATTAAAAAATAAAAATGGTCCATTTTGATTTCATAGTGACTTTAAATATCTAGTGGCAGCATTCAGCACCATGACAACATCCAAACAGTTGTTCGATATCATTGTGGGATCAGGACAACGATTTGAATTAAGGTAAGTCGTTCCGAATCATGCAGTGAAGCTAGTGATTTATTTTCAGCCTGGGAGTCTTTGCAGCGCTACATTCATGTCTATTTTTTTCCCTGGTAAAAAAAAAAAAAAAAAAAAAGCCCAGACTCACCCACTTTTTCTGCAGCTGTCTGACGCAAAGCCACGACGGAAAAGATGAACAATCTCTGAAGTGTGCAGAGTCTAGACGGATGTACCAAATAACACAGAATCCCCCCGCTAGTTTAGAAACAAATTTTGTGAAGGGTACAATCACAGAGGACCAGAGATGTGGGGTGTGACCTATTTTTGGAAGTCACTACTGTGGTGTGATGCATTCAGGGGATTCAATACATGTATGTATAATGAAGAAAACGACAAACTGAAACTCTTAGCTCTATTTAAATATTAAGTGATGGATGAGTGTGGTAGAAAGCAGTATTACAGTTATTACACAATAGCTGTTAGCCCAGATAAACACTGCCATCCAGTGTTGCTAAACACTACCATTAAACGATTTGTGTAATCTGGGGTTTCCCGCTGATAATAAACCATTGTCAATGACATGACAAAATGAATGTTATCTTCAATGAATATCGCTCTTAATTTGTTTTTCAGGAAGAACTCATGCTTTGTTTGTCAGGTACATCTGTGTCCCAATCACATTTCTAAATAAATCAACCCCAAATAATGGTCATCGTTTATTCAATGTCATGCCATTCCAAAACCTTATGACTTTTGTTCTTCGTTGAAGCATGTCCCATTAAAACATCGGTTCCATTAAATGAAAGTGAATGTGGATCTAGCTCCAAAATGGTATATGTATACGGTATAAAAAGTACCATAAAAGTATGTATCCCATGAAACTTCTGTACTATATGTCGTCTTCTGAAGCCATAATCTGTTTGTATGAGAAACAGAGATTTACATTAGAAAAAGAACATGCTGCTTAGATGTTCAGTGGATGTTTAAATCTGCATTTATCTCCATTCATGCATGATGATCAGAGCCAGTCTCTTGTAGTTTTTGTTTTGCATAACAGAATTGCCCAAACTGTATATAACACCACATATGATGCTGCTTTAAGCTTTAAACATAATGATTTGTAAGTGATGTATGATCTTTTTGTATGTATGATATATGGTCTCTTTTTGACACCAAAAATGGTTAACATCGCCATCCACTGGCTCTTTTGAGGAACACATTTAGACAAAAATATAACTATATCCCAGTTTCAGCTGTTTCAGCTGTGAATAAATTGGTTAGGGGTTTCTTTCAAATAATTCAGAGTATTTTAGATTTCTACTAATATTTAATGGCAATTAGATGATTTTCATTTTCAGGTAAGAAAAAGTACATATTTCTAGGTTGTTAATAGAACTCAAATTTTTTTTTACTTATTCATTGAAACAACAAACTGCAACATTTGAATGGAGGAAAGAGGCCTGAATCTTTCTTGGGCTGATTTTCATTTTCAGGTAAGAAAAAGTACCTATATCTAGGTTGTTAATAGAACTCATAATTAACATTATTTTAGGCTTGCATCTTTCTTCAAATTCAGGTACAAATATAAGATACAGTAAGTACAAATGATGTGAGGAATTGTGCAAATGCACTCTCATGTGATAAAATAGCCAGCGTCATTTTAAACCTCATAAGACCAGGAACGAGGATGATTTTCAATTTCAGGTAAGAAAAAAAATCAACAATTTTTTAGGTTATGCGCTTAATAGGACTCATATAACTAAGTGTTTTTTTTGTTTTGTTTTTTGTTGCAATAGTTATATTAAAACAAACTTCAACCTGATGAACCTGAAAGGTGAAAACAGCCCTGAATCTTTCTTGAAAGGGTTTTCAATTTCAGGTAAAAAACATTTACCTGTCTAATGAGTTTTACTCGTAACAGGATTGAGTCAAAAAAAAAAGAAGAGAACCCCCCCCCCCCCACCCCCTTTTGTGAAGGGTACAATGTGTTTTTTACACTAGACAGGTAATTGTTGCTTGCAAATTGCAAATTAGTTTTGTAAATATACTGTAAATATTAAATAAACCTGATGGGGTAAGGCTAATTTGGATCATATCATAATGAATGAGTCTCTGTCTGAGCCTTACTCATATGAGCAGGGTTACACTGAGGACATGCTCAACTGGCCTTCAGTACCACACAGACATTGAGTCCTTTGTTGCCTGAGACAAAACAGCATCTATCAGCGGGGAGGACAGTAGAGCATAATCTACCCACACAACACATACAGATCCATCCAACTTACAGGGTTCATGCTGTGTTTTAAGAGTAACGCACTTTACCATCAGTGTTGCTATTGCTTGCTATCTCGACATTTGTTTGTCTAACTCTAATCAGGTTATTAGACATTGCAATTATGTTTTTATAATGAAATGTAATTATTAGCGGGGCTAAAACTTGCTCGTAAATTACACCCAGTCATCTAACTATACACAAAAAATGCTATGTATGCATGATAAACACAAAATAGCTCTTCCCGCTTAGGTCTCTCCAGCACTTGAAAGATTTTCTAATATTAACACAGATCCTAAAGCTCTTGCCTGATCAAAACCCTTCTTTGTCCAGTGATATTCCTCTGACCTTTTCTATTTTGACTCACAGCCATCTCTCTTTCTACAGTCTTTCTTCAAATCTCCCTCTTGCTCACTCTCTCTTCTCCCTCCCTCTTGCTCACTCTCTCTTCTCGCCCCCTACTGCTGATTGGCTACAAGTGTGTTGTGCTGCTCGGTCCGATCCACTTTCAACAGTTTCTCAGAAATTGCTTACTGCACCTTTAATGCAAAGAGCCTTGTCTAGCACTAAACACATTGCCCAGAGTACAGTACTATACACTTGTCTTTCCACGATACAATTAAAACTTAACACGTGACTCCATATTGATTTTAAAATAACTATGGCAGTAAAAATGTGTAGTAACTATGGCAGTAACTATGGCACGCCGCTAGTAAAACCAGCAATGCAAGTTTGAGAGGAACGCCCCCGACAAATCTCGCGAGAATCACGACACGCTTTACGGCAACGACGTCACACACATCAACAACAACATATGAAGCACGAAGACACTTGCGCGCATTTCAGACGTGATACTCGACGATGGAAAAAGCAAAGAAAACGCGGTCGGAAGAGACTAGGAAAAGGAAAAGAGAATCTGACCGCGTGAGGAACCGGACAAGAGTCCCACTCGATCAGGCTTTCACTGTTAAAGTTGATTCCTGCGATTATCATGAGAACAGTTGTCAATATCTCACATAATTATCAGGACATAAATAAGCCTACACGTTGTAAATAGTGTAAATGAGCGCAATTTGCAAAATATTATGATAAATTGCAATAATCATGTCTAACTACATCATAATGGACATTGTTATGAAATAATGCGACATACATTTAACTTTATTGATGTCATCTGGCATTTTGTAATGTTTACATTAGGCTACACTCAAAAAACACAAATTAAATTATACAGTAGGCTATTTACTTGAAATTTAGTTGCAATCGTGTAAAAACGTTATAAGCCATCAAACGCGGTAGGCTACTTTATTATTATAAAGTGCAGAGTGCAGAGACGCTCTGCGTGAGTGGTATTTACGACAGTAACGTTAAATACAAGTACTCTACAGCGACTCTAGGGGTCGCTGTTTGACAAAAATGGAATTCCTGCATAGTGTGCCTTTAAGGACGACATTCAAAATTCAAACACCTTAAAAAATGTAACGATTAAAATCAAGTATTTTTCAAACTCTGTACGAACCCCGAACTAAACACTTGTATGAAATAATACTGTAGTATTTTATTCATGTCAAACACAAAATGGTAAAAAAATTTAAATTTCCCTTTAAAAAACAAACAGTGACATCACAAATATCAAGCATTAACAGTATATTAAATAAGTACAGAAAATTCAGTGTGAGGTATGTGTCTCTGGATTGATGGAGGATAAGTCCATCAAATGCTTCCTAACACTAATAATAATAAAACAAACATACTGTACAGAGTCAATTAAAAAACACCTATGTAGAAATGTTCAGTGTAATCATGTTAGCGGAGTGGCATTTCAGAACAAATTCATTTTTGGTCAGAGGCTGAAGAATTGGCTCATCTCCTCATTAGCACCATGATCAGTATCATATAGTTTCACTGGCCCAGGATCAGTGCATTAAGGCAGTTAAAGTCACAAGTTAACATGGAAATCTATTACAGAGCCTGTTTACGTCCCTGTGGTAAGTGCTTTAAAGAATAGAGACTAGTGTTTATATGACTATACTTGTGTTGGTTAAGTGCTAGTAACAAGCGCAGGGATGCGAACTGTGTTGGGCACTAAAGAAGTCTGACAGTCCAGCTCATTGGTCACCAGTACTTGAGTACTGTTGATCTCGGGCTGGTTGGTCTTCGGGTCCTCATCTTCATCATTTAGCTGCTCTTCAAACAGGTGCTCTTCCTCTTCAGACAGCTGTGTATCTTCAGCTCTCTCCTCCTTCTGTTAAAAACAACAACAAATACATTACAATATGCCAACCCTGATACTAGCCTTTTACATTAAATGAATATAAATGACTGCAGTACCTCCCTCTTTGACCTGCTGTATTCATCTATGGCATACTGGTATTTAGCTGAGGTGATGCCAAAAAGAGATGCCATTCGCTCACCCAGGTAGTCACAAGCTGTAAGATGGGAGATGGTTATAGAATGAAATGTTTGACACTAACTAAATGTGTCATAACAAACGTGTGAGATAACAAGCGCTTGAACATTCATACAGTGTCTCAATTTTCTGCCTTTACAAGATGCTACATTTTTAAAAGCTTAGTGCATCTCTGTAGAGATGAAGGATTTTGAACAGTTAAAGAAAATCTTTAAGAAAAGCTTTACTAAACGTAAACTAGATAGCAGCATACAAAAATAATCATATATTTAGAGCTTGAACGTGTTTCGGTGTTTTGCATATTTGAATAAAACATCAAAACCGCCATGTCATAATCATTTAACATCATCCACAATGGCCCGAGGAAGATTTCATTGCTATTCCCACAGACACAAACATTAGGCCAGAAAACCCTTTTTAATCCCCAGGCATGATTACTTATGCACATTTCAGTCATTATGCCTGTACATGGAATATGAATATGATTTTTGTAGGTTTTATTTCCAAGCTAAGGTTGTTGTTAATTTTGTAGAAGCTGATGTGATGTTAAAAAGGCCCTATTATGCCATTTTACAAAGTCTTGATTTTGTTTTTGGGCTCTACTAGAATAGGCTTTCATGCTTGAATGTTTAAAAACATTATTTTCCCACATATTTTACATTGTTGAGGCTCCTCTCTTCCCAGTCTGTCAGTAACTTTCTATTTAGTTCCTGTCTCAATGAAGCCCCTACTTCCGAAAAGTGTAATGCGCTCTGATTGGTTGGCTGGACAGTGTGTTTTGATTGGTCAACCAATGAGCATGTTTCAGACACAGGCTTACCAGATATAGTGGATGTGGCTGCTCTCCACATTTGAAACCAGACATATGGACCCCAAGTCAGCTTGGACTTAAAAAAAAAAGAGATAAAAAATAGTTATATTTATGTACTGTCATACTCTTTATTTTTCACCTCTGCATTGTGCACCCAAAAATGTAGTACTCATGTTGTCTCAAACCAACTTTCTACTGTGGATGCAAAAGATTTTCTGAAGAATGTTTTCTTTTGCATTTCACAGAAGTCATATGAGTTTGGAAGGAAATGGGGGTTAGTAAATGATGAACTATCCCTTTTTAAGGGCCATTTAGAGGATTTGTTCAAACACACACATACTGTGTCTATGGAAGACAGAAGTTCTTTCTTTGCGTTCTGTCTTTTGTCCTCCTCCTCCTCATCTGTGCTGTATTCTTCCATGGTTTCCCCACTGGAGAAATGAATAATGCGGCGTGGGGTCTTCTCTTTTCTGTCTAAATCACCAAGCTCCACACACTCGTATTCTTTCTCTTTTGCAGAGCTCTGTCCCCAGTCACACACACATCACAGATCATCAATATTAGAAATAAGTTGATTATGTACAATATGATGGGGTTTTAAACTGAAATGAGGGAAGAAATGAACAATAGTAGTTTACAAAACACCACAGTATTGTTGTGTTTGTTGTATTTATTCTAGTATCAAATTAAATGTACATGGGGCTGCTTAAAAAAGAGAGAGAAACAAATATGGTTCTGCTTCAAAACTTTCAGACATTCTCATTTCGTTATTAGACGACAGTTAATATCTATAATACCATATCACTCTTTTTTTTGGTGGAAAAGCCATACTGTATCATCTGACAGGTTTTGTTAATAAGCACTAGCACTAATCGGGTTAATATGCTTGTTTTTATAGCTTTATAGTGATATAAATGACCGGGACCGTGATTTAATTCCAGGCGCAATGGGAATGCTTCAATTAAAAAATAAGTGATAACAGACAGTAGCCTATAATAAAACTGACACATGCAGTCATGTAACGTTAGGCATGATTTAAATTGGTCAATAATTTACCTTGTCATTGTCCATATCATGTGTCACAGTTATACTGACGCTGGAGAGATAAAGGGATATTTCTGCCATCGCTATTGTGTTGAAACTCCGTTTCCAGTGCAGTAACATCAACCTGTCCTGTCCTGTCCTGAGCGGGCGGGTCCATCATAGACATCATCTATGGGTTCCATCACTACATCACTCCTGACGTCACAGCAGTCCCAGGCCAGCTGGTCCCCGTGCGGAGCCAATGAAGCATTATCACCCCTGCGCCACCTACAGTTTTGGAGCGTAATTTATTTTAGCCTACATTTGTTTGTTTTATTAATAATAAACAACCATTATCATTGTTAAACACACCCACAATAAATCTAAGCAGCATACACTGAAAGAGAGAGAGAGAGAGAGAGAGAGAGAGAGAGAGAGAGAGAGAGAGAGAGAGAGAGAGAGAGAGAGAGAGCAACACTTTACTGTATTTTACAGTATCATTGTTACATGTAGTTACTAATATAACTTATGCATATACATGCAACTAACCCTATAACAAACCTAATCCTAACCCCATAGTAAGTACATGAAGTTACTTAATATTACTCAGAACTTAAATGTATAATTACAGTGTAACATAGACATTTTAAAATAAAGTGTAACGAAAAAAATAAATAATTATATATAAATAATAAATGTTAAAATATATAAAAGAAAATGATAGTAAATTTGATTAAATTTAAGGGGGTTATCAGATATACATTTCAAGTAATTTAGAGAGTTAAGGCATTGTCTTTTTTCAGCTTCTTTGAGGGTTAAAATAAAGTTTTCCAATCATTTTTAAATGCCACAAAACTTAAACTAATCTACATTTGAGTAAATCAAATCAAAATGTTATCACCCCAAAAACGTACGTATAACCAAAATATTACACAAAAATATCAACCTCTAAGGTTTATTAAATTTGATATGTGCCAAGTTTACATCTAAAATATTTAACTGATATAATATAATTCCTTTCTTGTTGGTGATGTTGCAAACCATACTTAAAGACACAAAGTGTAAGCATTTGTAGTCATGAATGTTTAATCATCATATATAACACAAAATAAACATTCAATAACGAATCCTAATCAGATATGGCATCCACATTGATACTGCTTTAAGTAAAACTAAAATAAATTAAACATCACAACTGAAATACTCAAATAATATATTTCAATTATATTAACAGGCCTGCAGAAATATAAAAATAGTTTAGAATTTAAAATAATAATTGATTAATGAAAAAAATCAAATAAACAAAGCAGACAAATTTGCAGACAACAATACAATGCAACATTAAAATAATAATGAAAAAAACAAACAAACACATAAATAACATCCAGTATCCAGAAATCACAACGCACTCTTTGAATGCAATTGTTAGCCTAGTGGTACAATTCAACATTTTGGGCAACAAAAAAAAAATCCCATATTAAAGGTTTCTCAGTCATTTGGTTTTGACCACAACTAGCTCAGTCGTTAACATTTAATTCAAACTCATCTGCTTATTGAGAAGGTCAAGAAAAAGGATTTTACAATTGTTTCCAACTCCGATGGGTTGTCTGTGCTGAAGGCCCTGTCAAGCTTCAAGACAGAAAAGAACAATACAAACACATGAATATGATTATTTTTTAGATTCATATGTAACATGTGCTATTAAGACATTTACAAAATGAACTCAAATCAAAACCATAGTCTGTGTACCAGAAAACGAAAATCCAAAAAACACTCTACTGACAGGTGTTTAATGTCACACAACATTAGGATAATCATTCAAATATCCCATATAACCTGTAAAAGGCCTTTGCGATAACTTGACAATAAAAACACGTACCGCTGCTCAGGTCCATCATAGATGGTAGGATTGAGTCCTCAATCACATTATCCGTGCTTCTGGATCCTCCTGGATCTTCTATTACAACAAACAAATCTAAAGTTACAAGTATGTACTTATTTATCAATGTCTTTCCACAACATTTCTGATGTTGTTTAATATCATTTACATCCAAATTTACCCAACACAGCTTGTCCGTACGCATCAGTCAGCAAGTTGGATCCAGAACTCTTTCTCAATCTGGTGCTCGCTTTGTTGGCCTTGTTTTCATTATAGTGGTGAACGATGTTCCTCATTAGAAACAGATGTGCTGATGACAAAGACATGAAGTAGTTATTTTTCTTCATTTTAGCAAATAGTCGCTCTACAACTTCACTATTCACTTTGCCGGCCAGCTGAGGCACGAGCGTGAGTTTCCTCAGGACATCTGTGCCGTCTTCTGAGTTGCTTTCATGAAGCACGTAATGATCAGACGAACCGGTCGCCGGGTGTCCGTGTGGATCTGTCATTTCCATTTTTTCACCCAGCCAAGGCAGGGACACTCTCAGCTGTCCACGTTTGGCAAGTTCTATGCGTGCCTGAGTCGGCTCCACCAAGAGTCCTTCAAATGGAGAGATGGGAAGCTTTTCCGGGGCCCTTAGATTGGTGTGCGTAGCAAGACTCTGTGCAAAGTCATAAATAATGACATTCGGCATATGTTGCCATGATAACAGCAAATCGGCAAAGTCTCGAGGGCTCGCACCTCGGAGATTGCACTTTAGACTGTAGACAATTCCACAGGGGCACATGATGACTGCCCAGCTTCCTAAAAAATGGACAGGAAAAAAAGAAGAGAGAAATATGACTTTAGAAAGTAACATTTAATAAGAAAAAGAGGGTTAGTGACAAATCGAAAAAAGAAAAGGAAAAATCTTTTAAATATTGAAATCTATATCCTTTATTAATAAAAATGAAAAACTTGTAAAATACACTACTTTGTTTTTAAAGAAACTTGCATTACATTGATCAAAAGTGACAGTATAGACTATAGACTTTTATAATGTTAAAAAAAGACGTTTCTTTTAATTAATCAAAGAATTCTGGAATGGATCGCGATTTCCACAAAAATATTAAGCAGCAACTGCTCTCAACATTGATGATGATATGAAATGTTTCTTGAGCATCAAATCATCATATTAGATTGATATCTAAAGGATCATGTGACACTGAAGACTGGATAAATTATGCTGAAAATTCAGCTTTGATCACAGGAATAAATTACATTTTAAAATGTATTAAAATAGAAAACAGTTCTTAGAAATTGCAATATTATTTCACAATATTACCGTTTTTATTGCATTTATGATCTTTAAACAGTAGTGTATACTTTGCAACTTTGCCTCGTCTTTAAAATATTAAATTATTTTAGTTAAAATTATGGAACTTGTTGACTTTGACACAAAATTAGGATCTGCAGGGATCCTCTCAATGATATCATTTCGTGTTGAATTTTTTTAAAAATATCAGAAGCAGTTTTTTGTCATTTTCATATATTGGCAATAATTCCACAATAACATACATTTACAGGAATGCAGTTAAGACAGTAGAGTAAACACTAATCTCACCAGAGCAACTCCAGATTTTTGAATAGATTTTTTCACATGTTTGCCTGGATTTCATTTCACCGGCCAATCTAAGAAGGATATCACTGCGAGATCCGGTGGAGTCCACACCACATTCGTTGCATAAACCTCTAACCACATCATCCTATCAAAAAGAATATTATTTCAATAATGAATTTATTAATTAAAAAAACACTAAAAGTGTTGCTCCACTCATAAAGCAAACCTTCTGTTTGAAAAGTTCTTCACTGAGACTATCCTCTGTAACTGTCATTTCTAAAACCTCTGATGCAGACTTTGAAGTACGAACTTTCTCAAACTCTGTGTTTAGCACAGTGTCTGACTGCCGTGTGTTCTTGCCTATCCAAGGAGCCCAAAAGTGATAATTTGTTGGAACTATAAATGGATTGTGTCCACCATCTAAAACAATAGGGGGGAAAAAAAATCATAAGATGCATTCTTTTCAATAGTTCACAATATAGTGTAATAATATATGTGTAAGTACTTTCAACAAGTCCTCGACAGATCATCTCTTTGGATAGTGCCTCCCAGAACTTTTCCAGATTGACCTCCCCTTTAAAATTCTCTGGTGGATCTTTAATGTAATTTTCTGAAAACATAACAGGAGTATTTCACTATGACAAAAACCCACATGTTCAAAAAAGTATGAAAGAAACAAACTGGAGGATGACGAACATTATAATTTGACTACCTGATAAGTGAGAAGTGCTCGGTTTGTGTACACCCAAGATCACCACCGGGGGATGATCGCCACAGGACGGGCATGAATACTTGTATTCATGATCTGTGAGGGCTTCAAACTGTAAATATGCATGCAGCATTGTGTCTGGAGGTGGAAACTCCACACCTGTCATGAGCTGTAAATATTCAACTGCTCTGCTCACTGAAGTATGAACCTAAGAAAAAATACAAAAAAAGAAGTTTCAAACACTTTCAACATTTGAATGTAAAAAAAATAGCATACTTAAACACATTCATGGATAAGTGGCATAGATAAGAGTGTTCATGATAAAGAAAAACCTTTTAAAATCATTCTTAGAAATGTACTCTTTGTATGAAAAAGAAGTGCACTTTAGCATACTTTTGTATAGAACTTAAAACGAAAATAATACTTTAAAAGAATATACTTGTGTATACATATGTGTAACCTGTATGTAATACAGGTTACACTTATGTGTAACCTGTATGTAATGTTTTAAGACATTTAACAACATTACCATTAAATAAAAATGTATTATACTTAAAAAAAGTTATATTTAATGCAATTTGTTAGCAATAATTGATTAATACATGTTGTCTTTGAAATATGGTTAAATTGAACTGCTGAACAGTACTTGTATGTCATATATTTAAATACATTTGTACTTATGGAGTTGTAATGAAGAAGCAAATTTAAAATATATTCTATATATAATTATATATGTAATATCAAATAACACACAACAGTTAAATTATAATCAGGTACTGCTGTAGTATGTTAGTCAACACAACAAAATAAGTGTAATTCTTTAAAGCATGACAAAAGATTAAAGTGCCCCTATTACGGATTTTTGAAAATGACCTTTCATGTAGTGTGTAACATAGCTCTAAAAGAATGAAAACATCCTGCAAAAATTTTAAATCAGAAAGTGCACCGTATATTAAGTTATTGTCTTTCAAAAGTAAGAGTCGACTCTGAGTCAATGAAATTAATCGTTTATCAAACGAGTCATAAACCGATTCGTTGTGACGTCAAGACGAAACATTAGCATGTCGAGAAATGCTCTACAATGTGAAGGTAAAACCAGTTTTTTTATTGCCCAAGGATGAGCATGTGAAGAATCAGTGGTTAAAATTCATCTTTACCACGATACCACAGCAGTATAATCCTAAACTTTAGCTGTGTTCCCTTTTTTTTACTGAAGACTGCTTCTCAAATCTCGGAGTTCAGTGTAGGATTCGCAAACCGCTTGCTCTTGAAAGATGGTGTTCAAAATACTTAGTTTTGAGTTTTATATTGTGTTGGTCTCCTGCTAACTGGCAAACTCAAGTTATCACTGTCTTACTGAAATACTTCTGCAAATGCTGTGGGTCACTATTACCTAAAACTGTGTCTATTAATGCAGATTGTCTGTCGTTCTCACTACTTTGAGGAAAGATTAAGCATAGAGCAAGATTTGTTGGTAACACTTTATTTTGATGGTCCCTTTTGAACATTCTGTTGACTATAAGTAACTTTGTAACTACATGTCAACTAACTCTCATTAGAGTATTAGTGGAGTGTCTGCGTAATATCTGCAAACTCTTTATTGTGATGCTCCTCCAACAGACACTGTACTGACTACAAGTAACTTTGCAACTACATGTCAACTTATTCTAACCCTTACCCTACCAGTCAACTAATACTCTACTAATACTCTAATGAGAGTTAGTAGACATGTAGGTGCAATGTTACTTATAGACAACCGAATATGTTAAAGGGACCATCAAAATAAAGTGAAACCGATCTGTTTTACCAACGTTTATGTTATCAGTCACTAGGGCTGTCACTTTTGAGAAAAATCAAATTCGAACGGTTATCGAATATCAAGTAATGTATTCGAATATATTCGAATTTCTACGAGCCCCCCCCCCAAAAAAAACCCCCCCCCCCCCACCGTAACGGAGATTCAATCACAAATTTATTAACAGTCTGACAGTCATAAACAGGACTCAGGCCTGTCTGAAAAAATTTTTTTTGACTTAATGTTTTAAACAGCAGGTTATCTATATAAAGTGCCACTAAGCTACATGGAAAAAAACTGCATCGGAACAGCACGGCACAAACAATAACGTGACGGCTTAAACAGCAGGAGTAAGGCCTATAGCCTAGCCTCATTTCTTATTTCAATTCATTTCTTAATATTGTTTGCTAAAAACACCAATTTATCAACTTGATCTGGGTCAAATGCGGCTCTCTTTTTATTGGCGATGTTCCCTGCGGTGGAGAACATGCGCTCAGAGCGTGCACACGTGCCTGGCACACACAGATTTGCGCGTCAATGTTGAGAGAAGTGGTATCTACGGTGTAGCTGTAGAACCCAAAATATTTCCAGACTCGACTTTTTAGATGAGTTGAGGTCGTAATTCTCCGCTCGGGCTGTCGTTCTGTGCGTTATCTTCCATTTTCAAAACAGGGAGGCTATTATTCGCTTGATTTGGTCATGGGCTTACGCTACAATACGTTTAGAGCGCCCGCTCCTGGATGAGATGGCAAACAATAATAAAAAACAAAAAACGGTCTAATCATAGACTGTAAAAAATGCGCTAAACATGGCACTTTAAAAACCGGATAGTTTATTTATAGTTCGAATACGGATATTTCACGTCATGTTCGAATGCATATTCGAATATCGAATAAAAAGTGACAGCCCTAATCATTCACCCTAGAGCTCGGCTAATGTATGCACTGTTATTGATACAGTTTCCACATGTTCAATGCAATAAAGGAGAAAAATACTCGGTAAATAAATACGTACAAGTAAAATAACCGGTTTGTTGATGGACATGCACTTGTTAATACTGATGGTGAGGAATTACAGTTGCAACATCTCATAATGTGCCTCAAAATGAGTAGTGTATCACTGAGAAACGTCCTGCTCAAGTTGTCCTCGCGATAGAGGTTCGGCTTGAATGACTATTTCTTCTAGTGTTTCATCATCGGACTCGCACTAGGATTGATATGGTAAAATCGACGTCATTGTTCATTACTGTGTTTAGTTTACGGTGTAGGAAGCCTCAGGACACGCAGAGCTGACGTTGTTATGGCAATGGGCGTTTTTGTTTTCGATACACGCGCTGTATGCAGTAGACCAATCATAACAGACTGAGCCGTCTGGCCAATCAGAGTAGAGTAGTTCGCGGAAAGGAGGGATTTAGAGATTGATTCATCTCACGAGTCGTTTGAGAATCATTGAAAATATGGTGATATGCGAATGTATATTATGAAAAAATGAAACAGTTTTTTACCTTTGATGCATGTAAACCTGTTGTAGGAGTTTCTAAACAACATTAGGAAACTTTAAAATAGCATAATAGGGGCACTTTAATCATAATGATTTAAAATATACTTTAAAGTATTCATCACAAAGGGCACTTTTTAAAAAGTGTACAACCATAAAAGTGCACTTTTTAAAGTTTACAGCCATAAAAGTGCGCTCTCTTCAAGTACACTTAAAGGGATAGTTCATAGTAGATACTAAATTAAATCTGTTCATCATTTAAAGGGATCATTTAGGACTAAATTTGGATTAAACCGCTCAATTCCTATGGATTAGTTTTATGATCTCTTTATGAACTTTTTCAAAGCGTCAGTTGCGTAGCTGTCTATGGAGAGTACAGAAATGTCTCAGATTTCATCAAAAAGATCTTCATTCGTGTTCCGAAGATGAACGAAACTCATACAGGTGTGGAACGACATGAGGGTAAGTAATTAATGACAGAATTTGGGTGAACTATCCCTTTAAGTTGCCTTTTATTTCATTCATATATTATCCACATGACTTTGAATTGGTCGGAAAAAAGTTAGATATAGTCAGACTGAAGATTACCTGTAGAAGGCTCCTGAAGGTTAAGCACAAAGGTATGTCAAGGATGATGTGATCATTGAAGTTATGGAGGCCGTCTTTCCACTCTTGGTAACGATAAAACATCCCACACTGCGGGCACTGCTTACAGTAGGTGGCAACATCTAGCAATTAAAACAAATATAACATTACAGGACAATGTAGCTGAATATAGCACAAGCATAAGGACAATATATCCTACCTTCAATAATGCACCAATTGGTCAGTATTTTGGCGTTCTGTGTAATTAGCATAGGATCACTGAGAGGGACTTCGCCTGGACATCCCTGACATAAAGTTTCATTCGGACAAAGGTTTCGTGGGTAATCCTTGCGTGCCGATGGTATGCGCATATCTTCTGGAAGAACAGCAGGAATCTTTTTGATCTGAAGAATATAATTCACCATATACTCCAGTCCCAGACCTTTTGGGGGATACACATGAATGTCGTCTGTGACGCCTTCCTCTTCTGAATGTGGCGCGTTTTGTGGTGATCCATCAGTACTCAATAGCTCACGGTGCGTTTGAAATAGATGCCATTTGGCAACATACTTGTGCAGACATGAGCGTCGCACTTTAGTACAGGGACAGTGCCACGTGTTCAAATGGGTGTTATAAACAACCATGACACGGCCCAAACGACTATAGGAGGACACACTGGGCTCAAAAACCGAAAGAAACATTTTTGTCTTTGAGGCGCCAATCGAGGTGTGAACGGAAAGTGGTACGCGGCTACTATTGGCGAGCTGTTGCAGAACAAGGCATTCTTTTTTCTTTTTCTCGCTGAACAATTTTCCTCTCACTATCGCCGTTAAAACTTCTTCCTTGAGTGAGACTGGTTCAGCCGAAGACTTGCAAAAGCTTGCTGCACTGATATGCACGCACTGGTAAGATGTGATACCACTCCTCTGCGCGATATCTATGTTAATCTGGCACTCGTTCGATTCGCAGAGAATTCTGTGGTTTTCTCCCATTGTCTTGTATTGTACATGAAGCGGGGCGCTGTGGCCTTTTACAATTTTAAGAACTGTAAATATCCCATTTGTCTCATCTATACACTCGCTTGTAAGCTGGAATGTGTCCCC
The DNA here is from genome assembly GCA_026230005.1 of Gila orcuttii. NCBI lineage: Eukaryota > Metazoa > Chordata > Actinopteri > Cypriniformes > Leuciscidae > Gila > Gila orcuttii. The sequence continues at coordinate 24,998,251 of JAPDVR010000012.1, read as the reverse complement.
AATGTCCAATTCTGACTGATCGGAGTGTTTCCGTTCAATATGTTTTTGTAGATTGGTTTTATTGATGAGGATACTGCACATTGGGCATCTTTTTTTAATAACAGGCCGCACACGAATCTTGCCTGTTCTGGTGGGTGACGATCCATTTTTGATCCCCAAAGCAGTCACGTCTATAGTGGTGGTTGAGGGTCCATCTTTGATCCCTAAAGTAGTCATGTCTGTACTGGTGGTTGAGGGTCCATCTTTGATCCCCAAAGCAGTCACGTCTATAGTGGTGGTTGAGGGTCCATCTTTGATCCCCAAAGCTGTAACGTCTGTACTGGTGGTTGACAGTGTGTACATGAATGCAGGAACGGTTCCTGTTGTACTGATGATTGACGGTGTATTTATGATTGTAGGAACAGTCCCTGTTGTATTGATGATTGACGGTGTGTTTATGATTTTAGGAACGGTCCCTGTTGTATTGATGATTGACTGTGTGTTTATGATTGATGGAGCGGTCACTGCTGTACTGGAGCTTGACACCGTTTTTGTGGCTGATTCTGAATGTAGCTTATGTTTACAGACTAGTAAATGGTTTTTAAAATCAGGTTTCCTTATAATTGTTGTTGAACAGTATATACAGTGGAAATGGAGGGATGGTCTACAGCCCAGTCCACACCTGTGAAAATGAAAGTCTAAAAAAAAGAAAGAAGATATATGTATATTGGTAAAATATTGAGATAAAATATATTTCAGCTAAATGTATACACCGATAAGCCAAAACATTATGACCAGTCACAGGTGAGGCAAATATGATCATCTCCTAACAAGGCCACATACTAAGGTTTGGATAGATTAGATGGTAAGCAACAATCAAGTTCTAATAATCAATGTGTTGTATGCAGTTGACTTTGACAAGTGCCAAAATGTTATAGCAAGGTGATGGGTCAGAGTATCTCTGAAACGGCAAGGCTTGTGTGTTGATCCCAGTCAGCAGTGGTAAGAATTTACCAACAATGGTCCGAGGAGGGACAAACCACAAACCGGCAATAGGGTGTTGTGTGCCCAAGGCTCATCGATGAATGGCAGCAACAAATGCTATCCCGTCTGGTCCGAGCAAACAGAAGGTCTACTGAGGCACAAGTCGCACACAATTTTAATGATGTTTTAGGTGGAATGTGTCCCAACAAACTGTAACTCACACTCTTCTGTGTATTGAGCTGTGACCTATCAGAGTGCCTATGTTGACCCCTGTCCACAGTTGAAAGTGCATACAATGGGCATGCGAGCGTTGGATCTGGACCTTGGAGCAGTGGAAGAATGTCGCCTTGTATGATGAATCTCGTTTTCTTTTATATCACGTGGACGGTCGTGTGCAACGTTTAACTGGGGAAATTATCGCACCAGGATGTACAGTGGGATTATGACAAAACGGTGGAGGGAGTGTGATACTCGGGGCAAAGTTCTGCTGGGAAACTCTGGGTCCGGCCATTCATGTGGACGTATATTTGACAAGTGCCACCTACCTAAACATTGTTGCAGACCAGGTACAGGACTTCATGATACTGGTGTTCCCTGGTGGAAGTGGCCTGTTTCAGCAGGATAATACACCTGACACACTGTTCAGGAATGGTTTAAGGAACAAAGAGTTCAAGGTGTTGACCTGGCCTCCAAATTCCCAGAATCACAATCCAATCAAGCATCTGTGGGATGTGCTGGACCAACAAGTTTGATCCATGCAACCCACAGGACTTGAAGGATCTGCTGCTAATGCCTTGGTGCCAGATACTACAGGACACCTTCAGTGATTTTGTAGAGTCCATGCCTTGATGGGTTGGCGCTGTTTTTGCAGCACATGGAGGACAAACAGCATATTAGGCAGGTAGTCATAATGTTTTGGCTAATCTGTGTATACACATGCAACACATAATACAAACAATATAAAATATATGTACACCATACGCTATATACTTATACCTCCATGGACAACTGCTTTTTTAGAGTGGATTTTCAGATGTAATTTGAGTTTGTCCAGTCTGCTGGGCTTAAATACACTGGCCATACAAAAGGGACAATGAAAATTGTTGCAGCATTTTGTGCATCTCTGCAACTGAGGGAATGTTTGACCTTTCTGAATTGAAATATGTCTCTGCAAAGGAAAGAAAAAACACAGTTAAGAAGACTGCATATTTATTTAACCAGACACTGCATAAATTGCTAAATAAATGGATTGTTCACCAAAAATGAAAATTTTGTCTATTTACTTGGCAATAGACGGTCCAAACCCATTAGACTTTCATTAATTTTCAAAATACAATATTTTGACACTTCAAAAAAAGACATTGTAAAAGTAATCCATGTGAATTGAATATCAAGAGAAACAATCTTTTTATTTGATGATGCAGTTATTCATAAACATATCAACTGTTTCAAAGAACAAACAAACGAACGTTTTATATGTTTGGAATGACATGAGGGTGAGTAGTCTAAATCATGACATAATGTCAATTATATGTAAATTATTTTAAAGGTCTGTTACACCGGATAAAGGTACAGACTCAGAAAAAGAAGATTAAAAATTCACTGTTTTATTTATTTACTGTGGTTATTTGCAGAATTTCTCACACACACACACACACACACACACACACACACACACACACACACACACACACACACACACAGAGAGAGAGAGAGAGAGAGAGAGAGAGAGAGAGAGAGAGAGAGAGAGAGAGAGAGAGAGAGAGAGAGAGAGAGAAAGAGAGAGAGAGAGAGAGAGAGAGGTCCGTACATTTGCATTGCAAGCAATAGTCAGAATGCAGAACGCAATTCGGAGTCAAGAAGCTTAGAAGAATACATTTTACTTAAGGAAGAATAATTTACTTCCGTAGTTTTGCACGGGTCGCGTTCACATCAACATGGCACTGCAGACTCCAGACCGCCTCAAACCGAGCGTGCACCAAACGTGGTAGTTAAGCAATAATGTTAAAACAAATACAACTTTACAAAAACACTAACTTACCGTGCACCCCGCCATAATTCTGTGCTATTAGCTCTGTTGTAAAACTCTGCCCGGAGACCGCTGGCGCAGTACTGCTGTTCTGAAATTGCTGTGACATATAGCTGCAGTATCTCGTCGTTTCCGGTGTCGTCATCGTCAGAGGCGCTGGCCTGGCTGCTTGGCAACCAGGATCAACAAGAGATAGGTAACTTTAAGGTTGTAAATGTTACATAGTATGTCTTCTTTAATATGTCGAGTGCTTAATGGTGAAAATGTTTGAAAAATGTTCGTCATTAATTCAATTGTATAACTTTAGATGTGTCCCGTGTGAAAAAGAAGTGTGCTTAATTGTATTGAATGTGCACTTGCAGTGTACTTCAAATCTTTAAAAAAATATATATTTTTAAAAAACTGTACTTGCAGATAATATAATATTAATGAAATAAAATGTGTACTTAAAGAGAGTACACTTTAATTTCTGTTTCTTATCTTAAATACACTTAAATACACTATACAAAGTGCACTATGTTGTTCATTCAAGCAGGACTAACGTTGCATGCAAAATCATTGTTTTTAATAATCTTTTGTCATGCTTATTTTGATGTTGACTAACATAGGCTACTTAAGCACATGTAAATTACTTAATTATAATTTTAACTGTAGTGTGTTTATTTGATATTAAATGTACTAAATTGCAACTTCATTATTACAAATGTGTAATTACACATTTAACTACATTTATATTTTAATAGAAATTATAAGGGAGGTGTGCATTCACTGATCAATCTAGTCATAGGCTATCAGTGTGTGCATTACAAATTTTTAGTTCATGACATAGGCCTAGAGGCAAAGAACCACCCAAAGCAGTTTTAACACACACCTTCCAGCCAATTAGAATTAAGTATTCAGATAGACCATGGTATAAATTAAAGTATATTTTATTCAGTACATGTGGCAGTACATTTTAACCATATTTCAAAGACAATAGTCAAGTTCAAGTCAAAAAGCAAGCTCAACTAATTGCATTTAATTTAAACAAATGTATTAAATATAAAATTTTACTAACTCATTCATCCTTAATAACATTAATGAAGTGTCTGAAAATATAAAATTTAGTTCACTTACGTATATATTTTCAAAAGTATTATTTCTGTAATAAATACTCTAGTAAAATTCTAAATTCTTTTTCATGGTGGTGGGGATCGCATCTCTGAGTAGGTACTACTACCTTTGAATTTACTTCGCGACTGTTAAAATTTTTTTCTATCATACAGTATACAAATATGGGTAGTATGAATTAAATCCGGACGTACTACATCTACACATGTTGTTACTGTCACGTTACATACCAGCATCAGTTGTGTTGCTTTACTGCCAAAGTTGCAGTACTGTTACTGTTTTTGCACACTATGTAGTAGGGAAGTATTCAATATCGGAAAATTGGACAATTAGATTTGGTAAAAGCAGCTTACCAGGAGTTGGTGAGATAGCATACTATTCGACCAATGTAATTTATAGTAGTAGTACGAGTAGTATACTAGTATTCCATTCTGAATTCAGACAATCTAGCCTCACTAATAGAAAAAAACAACAACATTTTAATAATTTTATTTTGCCTCAAAACTTTTAAAGTTTTGAGATTTTTACTGAAATTTACCGATTTTCATGTACTGCTCAGTTACACGAAGGTTAAGGATCTAAATTCAGTATTTATTGAAATTGTAATCCACAATCAAAGTCCAAAATCAGGCAAAGGTCAAAACACAGGCAAACAATCCCAACATATACTAGGGCAGGAACACAGGGGTGAAAAACCAGGGAACAGATAATCAATGGCACATTTAGAAATGCAGTATAGACATATACATTATTTTGCAAATAATGGCTGAGTGAACAGGGTTTATATAGGCTGTGCTTAACAAGGTGATGAGTAACAGCAGTAATCAATCAGGCATGATGCAGGCAATGAGTTCTGGGAAATGTAGTTAGTTTGTGAGGGAATGACAATAGTCTGTGATGGAGAGCCCCCTGGTGGCTCTTAAGGGCACTCCAGCTGGTGATCGTGACAACCATTTTGATAACTCTATGTTACAAAATACTACATTTTTGGTGTCCTGTTGTTCTCCTTCTGCCCCCAGTTATTTTTATTTATTTATTTTCTATCAGAGAAGTGAAGACCATGCGTCGCTCTGCTGCCAAATCTCGGGGCGATAAAAGCCGCACTGATTCTGGCTCAGTTAATGCTGCTCCTCCACCACACTCGGTCCAGCCCGTCGAGACCGTGGACATTGTGCCGGGCCTCCTAACCGAGTCCACCTGGACCAGCATGCTCACCAAGGAGGAGGGGGAGGAGGTGGTGGTGGACATCATAGCGGAACTAATGGACAGACTGATGGACCGATGTTTTCAGGCGTATTTAAAAAGACAGGTGAGCTGAAACTTAATGGAATTATTTTTAATATGTCATCAAGCTGTGGGAACGCCCCTGCGTTGTGCGTCATGAAGCACGTATGGAATCAGTCCAATGGAGAGACGGAACGTCATAGGCGGGTGACGTCATCGACCAGTAAACTATAAAGCACCCCCAAAACACAAGCGCGACAGCTTCTGATAGGCCTGAAGGAAGCGCTAACGGGCATGCTGGGAGTATGGCAGAACGACGCAGCGTCTCGTTCCCTATCAGGGAACTAAGGTTACATACTTAACCGAGACGTTCCCTTTCAAGGGAACTCGAGCTGCGTCAAGCTGTGGGAACGCTAATACCCACGTCGCCATAAGAGCAAATGACCGTCATGTGAGAACTAGCGCACAGAGGACGAGAGCCCCTGCGCCCCAGAAGTGGAACTTAAGTCCAATTCATAGAACTTAACAAATGTATGTGGTGAGGACCACCCAGCCGCATCACAAACATCACTTAGCGATACTCCTGACAACAAAGCTTTAGAAGCAGCCATACTCCTAGTAGAGTGGGCTCGTACAGCCAAAGGTGAAGGCTGACAAGCCGACTCATAAGCAAGTGAGATGGCCTCAACCACCCACTTGCTTATTCTCTGTTTAGACGCGGGACACCCTTTCCTGGGTGGCCCAAAGCACACAAATAACTGTTCTGATTTCCTCCACAGGGCAGCTCTGTGGACGTAAGCGTCTAACACCTTAACCGGGCAGAGAAGGTTAAGTTTCTCCTGATCTGACGACACAAATGGAGGAGGGCAGAAAGCCTGCAGCACTGTAGGTCTAACAACATTAGTAGGGACCTTATGGACATAACCTGGTCTAGGGTAAAGAAAAGCCTTGACCATGCCAGGCGAAAACTCCAGGCACGAGGGTGAAACCGACAGAGCCTGCAAATCTCCGATTCTCTTAAGTGAGGAGATTGCAAGAAGAAAAAGAGATTTAAAAGTGAGACATTTCTCAGAAACTTCCTCAATAGGTTCAAAGGGGGCCAAAGAAAGGATGGTTGCACAATGGCCAAATCCCAAGTCGGCACCCTCGTACGAACTGCAGGCCTCAGCCTCAAAGTGCCACGAAGGAAGCGAGTTATAAATGGGTGTCTCCCAAGAGAAACTCCACTGAAAGGGACATGGTAAGCAGCTAGTGCCACCACATACACCTTTAGTGTGGAGGGGGATAAACCTGCAGAGAAACGCTCCTGCAGAAACTCCAGCACTGCACCCACTGGGCAGTTAACTGGGTCCTGCCGGTGTTCTGCACACCAAGAAGTGAAAAGTTTCCACTTCAGGGCATATAACTTCCTCGTGGACGGAGCTCTGGAGTGAAGGATGGTCTCAACAACCTCAGTTGAGAGACCAGATTCTATGAGCTGGGCCCCCTCAGAGGCCAAGCCCACAGTTTCCACAACTCTGGGCGGGGGTGAAATATCGTACCGCTCTCCTGAGAGAGTAGATCCCTCCTGATCGGAATCTCCAAGGGAGAGCCGTCCAGAAGAGATATTAGGTCCGCAAACCATACTCGGGCCGGCCAGAACGGGGCTACTAGAAGTAGGCTGACCCCGTCCCGGCGAACCCTCTCCAGAACTCCTGGTAGCAGAGCAATCGGGGGAAAAGCGTACAGACGTGACCTCGGCCACGGCTGTACCAGAGCGTCCAACCCCAGAGGGGCTGGCTGACTGATGGAGAACCACAGATGACAGTGCGTTGTCTCCTTGGAGGCGAATAGGTCCACCTCGGCGCGGCCGAAACTCAACCAAAGGAGCTCCACCACCTCGGGGTGGAGTCTCCATTCCACCGGCCTCGGCCCCTGCCTCGACAGCGAGTCTGCTACCACATTCAAATAACCAGGAAGATACATAGCTCTCAGAGACAGTAACTTCTCCTGGGACCACAGGAGGATCTGACAGGCCAACTTGTAAAGTGGACGCGACCGCAGGCCCCCCTGATGATTTATATACGAGACCACCGACATGTTGTCTGACTGAACTAACAAATGATGATCTCTGAGGTCCGCTAGGAAATGTTTCAAAGCCTGGAACACCGGCAACATCTCTAGACAATTTATATGCCATGATAGATGATGGTCCTGCCACAGACCTTGGGCTGGACGACCACTCATGACCGCCCCCCACCCTGTGAGGGAAGCATCCGTCGTTAGCGTTACGCGACGACAAAGAGCCCCCAACACAGGCCCTTTGGATAGGAATCAAGTTTCTTTCCACATGACCAGAGCACGAAGGCAGCGCCGCGTGACTTTGATCGTGCGGAGCGGATTTCCCCTCGGGGAGAATCCCTTGGTCCAGAGCCACCACTGTAGTGGTCTCATGTACAACAGGCCGCAAGGTATAACGTTAGACGCTGCTGCCATCAGACCCAACAGTCTCTGAAACTGTTTTACAGTGAGTAGCTGGCCTAGCTTTACTTGTTTCATAGCTGAGAGAATCGAAGCGATGCGGGTCGGAGAAAGTCGCGCCCGCATCGAGACCGAATCCCAAGCGACGCCCAAAAAAGTGGTCTTCTGAGAAGGAGATAATACACTTTTCTTTGCGTTCAGCCTCAACCCCAACTTTCTGATATGAGCGAGAACGACATCTCGATGCTGAACCGCCATCTGCTCTGTCTGAGCTAAAATCAATCAATCGTCGATGTAATTGAGGATACGAATGCCCTGAAGCCTCAGGGGCACTAAAGCTGCATCCATGCATTTCGTGAAAGTGCGGGGAGATAAAGCTAGGCCAAATGGAAGAACCTTGTACTGGTACGCCTCGCCCCCGAAGGCGAACCTCAGGAACTTCCTGTGTTGTGGAAGGATGGAAATGTGGAAGTACGCGTCCTTTAGATCTATCGTGACAAACCAGTCCTCGGATCTGATTTGTGACACGATCTGCTTGATAGTGAGCATCTTGAATTTTAACTTCCCTACCGAGCGATTCAACAGGCGCAGATCTAAAATTGGACGCAACCCCCCATCCTTCTTTGGAACGATGAAATATCGGCTGTAAAACCCTGACTCCAGACTGGGAGGAGGAACCCGTTCTATAGCCTCCTTTTGAAGGAGCGCTTTCACCTCTTGTTCCATTACCAGAGCCTGCTCGGGGCCCACCACTGTGGGCAGAACCCCTCTGAATTTTGGTGGACGACACCTGAATTGGATAGCATAACCCTTTTTTTACTGCGTGCAGAACCCACTGAGATATTTTTGGAAGGCTTTTCCACTCTGCCAGAAATACTACTAAGGGTACCAGTCTCTCGAGACTGGCCTCTGGTGTAACTTGAGCAGCAAACACAGCGCCCTGTAACGGCGCACCGGCAGGGAACAACTGGCTTAACTGCTCTGAGACCCCCCTCAGAGGGGGCGTGCGTCCCTCTGGAAAGCGCTCGCTGGGACCGTCTGCACCCCGGCATGAAGGCGGGGTTGGCAGAACGGGCCCCTGAGGGCACCGAGGAAGAGCGGGCACCGTGTAATGCGGTGAACACCTCTCTCCCACGGCAGGGGCCACCCTCAGCAGCCAGTGGCGTCAGGACTTCTTCTTTGCCGAAGCCTTCTTCGCCATAATAACTGTCCTCAGAGTGCCGCTGTTTGGAAGGGGGAGCGCGAGACGCGACACTCTGCTTCTGTTGCGCCCTATGTGAGGAGCTAGCTGACGGCCTGGACTGCTCCCGCCCAGCAGTACCGGGGACATGAATTTTGAGCGGCATAAATTTCTGGAACGCCACCGACTGTTTTTTCTCTTCCTGAAATCTATCTATGACAGTCTTTACTGAGTCACCAAAAAGACCATGAGGAGAAAGCGGAGCGTCCAAAAGAAAAGCTTTGTCTTTTTCTTTCATGCCAGAGAGATTCAACCATAGATGTCTCTCTGCGGCCACCAGGGCTTCCATAGTACGGCCCATTAGCTTGGCCGACTCCTTGGTGGCACGCAGAGATAAATCTGCAGCCTGACGCAGTTTGCGAACTACATCAGTGCTGACCTCTTGACTGTCACTCACATCCTTTAATAAGTCAGCCTGGTATGCCTGCAAGATGGACATCGTATGCAGGCACACCGAGGCTTGACCGGCCGCCGAATACGCCTTACCCACTAAAGCTGATGTACTTCTAAGAGGCTTAGAGGGTAAAAGTGGTGCTTTAAAAGAGGATGCAGCCTCAGCAGAAAGATGACTAGCAAGCGCCTCTTCTGCTTTGGGCATCGCCCCATAACCATGAGATTTAGCCCCCACAATATTTGAGTAAGTGGAAGTTTGAGGGCTAAAAATACGATAGGACACCGGCTTCTTCCATGATCTCGAAACCTCTGTGTGGAGATCAGGGAAGAAGGGCAAGCACCGGCGTGGAGGTTGAGAACGGGAAGGCAAAAATCTTTCATCTAATTTAGCTTTTTCTCTAGACTCCTGCCTAACAGCTGACCACTCAATGCTTAATTTAGAAACAGCACGAGTGAGCACCTCCATAAGCTCCTCACTTTCGGGAGAACGAGATGGCGAATTGTTGATATCTCCCGCATCAATACTAACAACTTCCAGCTCCTCGGAACTGGATAGTTGCAATACTGGGGCCTCAGTTCGGGGGGAAGAAACCGCAGAGCGTGCTTCCGAACCCGAGACTGAGGCACTGGATCTAACAGGTAAGGGCTGAGATAGGGCAAAGCCCGTCTCAAGCCCCGCTGTTAGATCCATCTGCGATCCCCACGAATGACGTCGCCGCTCAGCCTCGGCAGAAGCGGGACCCGATCCGCGGGGATCGCGAACCGAACCACTCTCCTCAAAGAGTGATCGGCGGGAGCGGAGCGTTCTAAGAGGCAAACACTCTCAATGCTCATAATCAGCCCCCTCGAGAGCTGACTGGGCATGCTGCACTCCCAAACAAACAACACATAGGTTGTGTGTATCCCCGCCCGTTAAATAGCGCGAGCAGGGAGGAACACACTTCCTAAACTGTTGTTCGCTCGCCATTGTCTCTCAATATAATATATATATATAGTTTTTTGAAATAGTGAAACTCCTGCTTAGTGACAGACAAAAACACTTGAGACAGATCCACATATAGCGCTTACTGAAGGCATAGAAGCTGTCGCGCTTGTGTTTTGGGGGTGCTTTATAGTTTCCTGGTCGATGACGTCACCCGCCTATGACGTTCCGTCTCTCCATTGGACTGATTCCATACGTGCTTCATGACGCACAACGCAGGGGCGTTCCCACAGCTTGACGCAGCTCGAGTTCCTTTGAAAGGGAACATATTTCTTCCAATAAACATAATTCCATAAAATAGCTTTGAAAGCTGTGAGTTTTGAAACTTACATGTGATCTAGGACCTTTATACAGTGCATGCCATTTTAAAGATTGAAAGTCTATCCCTCACATCCTCGTTTTCATCTGCGTAAAGTTCAATATGTCAGCTAACCTGATTAAAGTCTGTATGCTTACTGTATATGAATAGCTTACTTGCAATGAAAAAGTTGTGTGATGCATTGAATTAACTTATACACAAACTTCCTACCCTCCAGTTGATACCCTTCTCGGTTTGGTGGGCGCAAAATAACCTGGTTGAGACGATAGAATGTCTTCTCCTGATGAGAGATGAGGGGGATGATCCAGAACATGAACCCTTTTGGCAAGAGGACCCAGAACCTCAGCCTTGTACTATTGATGCTTGGGCTGAGGGATGTGTGCCTGTGTTGCATTCTGCTCAGGAATAGCACAGTGCTAGGTAAGTAGTACTGCAGGTAAGAAAAGTGTGGGCTTTTGGGGGTTGGGGTATTGAAAATAATCTATTAGGTATATATGCCACCCAAAACAGCCTGAATTGAAAGGACTAATGGACCAGACAGATGTCTGTTGCATCGGACACAAGATCCTACTTACATATTTGTAAACCTAGACATTAAGGCTATGTATAATAATATGCAATAATTCATTTAATATTTTATATATACATACACACTACCATGCAACAGTTTGGAATCATTAAGATTGTTTTAATGTTTTGACAGAAGTCTCTTATGCTCTCCAACTATTTGATCTAAAATACAGTAAAAACAGTAATATGGTGAAATATTTTTACAATTTAAAATAACATTTTTTTTATATTTATATTTTAATATGTTCATGTGACATTGAAGACTGAAGTAATGATGCTGACATTTCTTTTACTGTATTTTTGATCAAATAAATCTAGCTTTTGTGACCATACATAAAATAAAATAAAAATCTTTATGATTCCAAATTTTTGATTGTATGGGAGTGAGAGCGTAATTAAAAAAATAACTTAAAAAGGTTCTAGTATTAGATATTGATTGTACATAATGTCTCAACAGAACTACACCACCTTCAACCTGCTATGGCTCAAGACCAACAGAGTGATGATACCAAATTATTCACAAGACCCAAAGAAAGTCTGACTTCATAAAAACCACACACATAAGCAAAGAAACTCAAAAGAAGCAAATCTCTCCTCCTCTAAGGGCACAATTGCCTCAATTGCTTGCAATATTTAGTCCCGATTTACTTAAGAGCTGGACAAAAAAAAAAAAAAAAAGCATCTCTCAGCATCAAAACTAGTACTTTAAAAAATTATTAGTATTTAAAAAAAAAAGAAGAAAAGATTTTTGACATTGACTGCCATGTGACCCCTATATTAGCCTCAGCATATTTATGCAGTTGTATTTCAGGGATCAATGTCACTGCATTTCCACAAACATGCATCAATTAAAACTGAAACATATTGTCATAGTGATTATTTCAAAGTGTTTAATATGTTTTAAATCGCATCATTTTGAGACTGTGATATGACTTGTTTTAACACAAGGTATGCTAGTTCACCCAAAAACAAAAATTCTGTAACCTGAAGTTGTTTCAAACCTGAGTTTCGTTGTTCTGTTGAACAAAAAAGAAGATATTTTGAAGAAATTTATTTTTTGGGGTGAACTATCCCTTCAATATAGTATCATGACTCAGTTCATGACCCCTTTAAAGTGGACGAGTAATGCAATTGACAGGAACAACAGTTGTCCTGGGAACCTCACTACAACTTAAGGAAAATAAGGTTTCCTGTGTTTTTATCCAGAACTACCTGTTTTATCTGTTTATGAAGTGTAGTAAAATGTATTTGTGCAGTATTAGAAAAAAAGTGTTTTTAAGTTGTTTTGACACATCTGAAGTAAACTCAAAATGTGTGTACGTAGCCTAGATGGAACCTAGTGCTGTTCCAAAACTAGATGACAAAAGCTTGATTTGCTTGCCTCAGATCTTATTCCAAATTCCCAAACAAAACAAAAAGTTTACACCAGTGAGGTCGATATAATATCAAAAACAATTACAAAATTAATATTGAATAACTGCTTAATTTTTTATCAAATTGATTTAGGTTCAGTTAAAAATGCAATCAACATTATTTCATTCAAATAGATAAATAGCTTGATTCAACCAGCTCATGTTCGTAAAAGTTGTACTTAGAGACTTTTTTTTTAACATTGTTCAAAATTTGGATGCATAAAATTGATCAGGAGTGACAGTAAAGACTTTTACATTGTTACAAACATTCTTGTTTCAAAATGCTGTTCTTTTGGACTTTCTGTTCATCAAAGAATCCTGAAAAGAAGTATCACAGTTTCCACAAAAATATGAAGCAGCACAACTTTTTTCAACATTGATGATGATAAGACATGTTTCTTGAGCAGCAAATCATCATATTATAATGATTTCTGAAGGATCATGTGACATTGAAGACTAGAGTAATGCTGCTGAAAATCAGCTTATCCCATCACAGGAATACATTACATTTTAAAATGTATTAAAATAGAAAACAGTTATTTGAAATGCAATAATATTTCACAATATTACTGTTTTTACTGTATTTTAATAAAAAATTATGCAGCCTTGGTGAAAATAAGAAACTTTAAAAAGCATTTTTTAATAGTAGTGTATTCACAGTTACAAAATTAAGGATGAAAACTATACAGTAATATTAATAATTAAGAAATTTGTTTTCTCTTATTTGAGAGATATGAAAATCATTATTATTCACTTGCAATGGGGGTGAATTTAACATTATGACTTGTTTGATTAAATCCAGTGCTATTAATGTTTTTTTTTTCAGCGTAAACATTGTTGCCACATATTTATTATTCCAAAAGATGTTATCAAGAATAATGTTACACTTACCCCCAGTCTCCCCCTTCACGCTGTTTTTTTAATTTTATTTTTATTTGCTGCCTATAACAATAATATAAAAGATAATTTTTAGTTTTGGACACATTAGCAGTAACAAGATCATAAAGAAATCTCAACCACACCAAGCTCACCTTTTATTCAGATTTATCCACATTTATTCACCATTTTAACCACAAGATGTCGCTGCAAAACCATAAAAGGTCCACACATGGCAATACGACGACATGCGTTTTTAAATGGACAGCTTGGAAACTTCTCAATTTAAAACTGTACATTTGTTTAGCCGTGAAAAACAACCTCATGATCTTTTTATAACTGACTGAATGACACAGACTGACTGGTTCTAGATGGAGCCAGTTTGTTAAAACATTGTTCAAAACAAGCACATCAGTAGGCTATGCCGTAGGCTCATGAATATTCATGCGAGTGAAGGCCTGTGGGGACTGAGCATTCTTGGAAATGGAAACATTGGGCTGGGAAAACATAAACCGCTTTTTCTTTACAGCGATTAAAGATATCCATGTGAACTAAATAAAGTGATGTGTAGGAAAAGACAACCATAGCCTTACTGAAGCTCCTCTTTATGCAGCTGACTTACACAGATGATAAAAATATTCATCTTGATTCTATATTATCACTCAGGCCTAAAATTAAATGCTAGAAAAGTTTCAGCCAAAATAAACAAACCAAAATCTGTAAGAGTCGCAGACTCACAGATGCTGGTTCCACTGCAAGGGGAAGGATGATACGGTACTAGATGAATTCAGGGTAAAATCATAAAAGATATAGACTGTGATCTCAGCATTGAGACTCTGATCCACAGGCTGATGTCTTCCTTGCCCTTCGGCTGCCAAAAATAAGAATGAGGTACAAATGTAAAATGCTTTATTCCTCCTGTGAGAGTAAAATTAGAGCCCAGAGGGCTTATTACGGTGAGTTTGCAAAAAGACGTCAATGAGACCTCCTGCTGTTTTATTCTGTTCCCGAAGAATAAAAGAGAAGTTCCAAACAGTCTAAAGAACAAGCGTGGAATACTGATGACTATTTAAAGGCCTTTCTGTGTTCAGCCATACCTGCACTGTTCCAATCATTACACTCTCTCATGACCTATTTTATAGCTGATTTCAACTCTCGTTTCAACTCTCAGTCCTCAGCGGCACCGAAATCGGCCGGAAACTGTTTTTTTTTCTGCACTGCAGGGAATTTAAAAAAAAAAAAAAAAAAAAAACCTTTTCCTTGTTTTACCCCATCACACTCTCAGACATCCGAGTTTACTAACGGTTTTTAATCAGTTTCATTTTTTAGTCTCTCAGCTGGAGCTTCAAAGGGCATCAAAAACGTTTTTAGATCACAGCTCAGCTTTGGATGTGTAAATGCCAACGATAACAATCTCATTTTGATTTGATATTGTGATATTGGCTACACGTCACTTATGGTCACATTATGATACTATCGCTTTTTGGTCACATTCATGTTACAGAAGAGACTTTCGGGAGGTGATTTCCAAGTGATGGTCCATCTCTGCTCGAAACTTTATCATCAACTCTTGTCGAGGCGAATGACAGGTGCAGGTGTATACGAAGAGTCCTGCTGGTAGTGCGTGTTGAGGCGAACGCAATGCTTATTGTGTCTTGTCACTGATACCATAAATACAGTATCATGTCTCTCAGCTGACTCTGTCGAGATTCATGTGCGGCTGTACCACCCTGTCTAGACAACCTGACCTTCACTTCTCCCGCTCTGACAAGCACTGTAGGCCCGTTTTTTGCCCATTTTATTAGCCTATATATATATAAAATAGATGAAAAGATGAAACATTTTTTTTTGAGCCATTTAAAAATTACTTTCTCTCTAATGTAACTTTTTAGAAAGCCCAACATCCAACAAGAAAAATATTCTTTGCTCCAGTAAAATTTTCAAGGTAACGTCTGAAAGAAAGTGTAAAAATGTGAAATATTAGACAAGGGTTAAAAGCATTTGACACACAAACGAATAAGCCTTCTTATACAAATATTTTACACTTCAGCTGCTAACTATAGTTCATATTTGTTGGTTGAAAACAACATAATCTCATTGCAATTCGTTACTTTTTTTTATATTTTGGTGAATTGGTGGCCCGGCTAACTTGGGACAATCTCAGAACTTCAGCTAACACTCTTGCAAGATTCTCTCAAAGTTATGAACCAACGTTCTTCCAGTAACGTTCGTTCAACGATCTTTGTTAATGTTTTTTGTATCAACATTATTTATACATCTCTCATATCTTGGAATTTTTTTTTTCCTGAAATGCTTTAGTTGGATGTTCATATAAATTTTTTTTTTTTTAAATCCTGCTACTTGTTTCAGAGAACATTCAAAAGTAACTTTCCCAAAATGTCTGAAGAATGATGAAATGAAAAGTTTCCTTAACGTTCGCACAGCCGAGAAAAAACGTTTTTTAAAACATTATAAAAAACTGGACATTTTGAACGTTCAGAGAACATTCAGAAATAAAGTCATAACTTAATAGAAATATTAGCAAAAGGTTTTTATTCGGTTATTCATACAGCCTCTTAAGCTCAACTTGGATACATCATCAGTGTTGTTTCCCGGCGTCATTGGGTGTTTCGTGTCTTTCAACAGACACCCTCTTCCAGGCGACCCGACCTAGGTTGATCAAGCCTCTGCCTTTGTCCAAGTGGCATTTTATGCCCCCCCTTCAACCATCGCCATCTTGATGCCCGCTCTGCAGCCTCCATGCTGTTGCTGATGGCTCTTCTCCGGCTTGTACCAGTTATTCCCAGCATTCCATAACAGCAAATCTTCGGCAACCCTCCTCCACTGGCATGTGCACCTGTTTTTCCACCCATTCCAACGGCAGGCCTCCAGCAGTCCCTCATACTTCTCCCACTTTCTCTCCTGAGCCTCTTCCAAGGCACAGTTAGCTCCTAAGGTGTTTTGTAGACTCCGAGACGTGGATGATGTCCGGTCTAAGCGTGGTCTGGAATTTCCAGCTGCCTGTGGTGAACTGTCATCACCCAGTCTCATGCAGTGTAGAGCAAGCCAACAGGGTTGTTTTTCCTCTTGGGCTGCTCTCCCTCCTTGACAAATGCAATCATCCTGGCTGTAGTGTTGGCGCTTCTGCTCTCGCTGATCCTCTTGCTGATTGCCTCAGCTATGGTCTTGAGGACTTGGTCGTGTCTCTAGTGATAACGGACATCGCCCAGGGCCCGGGAGCAGCTGCTCAATATGTTTTCAAAGAGCCTTTCTTGGACACACACAGGGGGCATGCTGGAGTTTCTACATAGAACATATGTTATCTTGACATTTTGTATGAATTTGTACAATCTCGTTCGTATGTTTTCGTACAATCAGGGTTATTCCAGAAAGCAAGGTTAACTTAACCGTCACATATACCCTGAACTCTCGGTTGATTTACCCAAACCTTGCTTACTCGAGGTATGCAGGTTCCAAAACCACAGTCTGGAGTTAGTTCAGTCAACCCGGAGTTTGAAACTCAGAGTTAACAGTGACTATACAAAGGAATTCTCAACTGAGCACCGAATCCAGGGTGTTTAATGGCAATTTACATTCTTAGTGCATATCGCCTCCTACATTTGTGCAATCATTTTTTAAATCTTATATCTTAATCTTTAATCATTATTACTTTATATCATGTTCAGAGAATAAGTTGCAATATCTGTGGCTACCTGAAACTTAGTTGATGTTATCAGCTTACTCCGAGTCACATAACCTGCTTTCTGGAATACCCCTGGCTTACGTCCTATTGATGGGTGGGGGTGGACCTTCATGCTTACTTTAAAAAATAAAATAAAAAATCGTACTTTTTCATATGATTCACATTATATAAATTCATACATAAAATAGTGCGTTACTCTTAGAGAATGTATTTGTTGAAAATCTAATTATATTGAGTTATTGAAGCTTTCCCCCTTTTATCTTGACTTTTGTCTGTTTTGTAGAGTAACTTTAATAAATGTTAAATGTTAACTGAAATACAATAAGTCAAAGTACTAAAATTACTCAAACTAAAACTGCAATAGATATAAATGAAATCTAAATAGAATTATTAAAAAACAAAAACTAATAAAAATTATAAAGTACATAACAAAATTACTAAATCTAAAATTAAAACAGAAAATATAAAAATAAAAGCTAATTTATTAATTAAATGTATTAATTAAATATCAATAAAAACTATAATAGTAAATAATATTAAAATAAAATTGAGCCAAAATGGTTGGGATGCTCAAAGAAACAGAGCAACGATCTAATAGAAACACACCCAACCAACGGTTAACTTAAAATATTGTTGTCTTTGCAGCTGAGATAAGCAAAAAGAAAGTATTTAAAAATCACCTTTATATTCTCTTGTCAAAGAATATTTGTTATATTAATTTATAACTGCCTTTTAATGTTCCTTTAGCCATTCAATTTAGTTAACTGTCTCAAGAAATACAGTTATGGCACAATATAACCAATTCTTTGCACTGAAATGTCATTATGGTCCTTTTAAGAATAACCCTTTCATGTTTGTTTGTAAGACATGTTAAGGTGTAAAACTAAATTATATTTACAGAAAACACATTAACATTCTTGTTGGTCAGCAGCAACATTAATCTGCTGGTACAAGACAGCAGTACAGAGGAATTGTTTCAAAACGCCACACTACCAAGCTACTCATACTATCGCAGCTGTGTATGTGCATACTGTATGCATAGAACCGTCTTGTTATTTCAGCATTAGTGCATTAGTGAAAAGGTTCTAATTGTATCCATCATCCTTGAGCTCTTGACTAAATGAAAGTGATAAATCCCCAATAAAATGTAATTTCTCTCATTTACTCACTCTCATGCTGTCCCATTTCTTTCTTTCTTTCTTTTTTTCTGATGCTTGAAGCTTGTTTTCCGCCACTGAATAAAAAGTAAAAAAGGGATCTCACAATTCGGACTTTTTTTTCTTGCAATTACGAGTTTACATCCAACAGTTCTGTATTTTTCTCACAATTGAGTTTATTTCACGCAATTGCGAGTTTATATCACGCAATTCTGACTTATTTTTCCCGCAATTCTGACTTTTTTCTTGCAATTGCGAGTTTATATCTCACAATTCTTACTTTATAATTTACTATTGCGACTTAGATAAAAGTCAGAATTGTGAGATAAAAGTCACAATTACCTTTTTTTAATTTTTTTTTATTCTCTGGCGAAACAAGCTTCCATAAAAACCAAATCAAGTGTTCTTAACAGTAATCCATACATGTTAGCATGTTGCCGGGTATTGATAGCATGTTTTAACATGTTGCTTGGTGTAGTTAGCATGTTACTTGACATTTCTAGCATGTTGTATAGCATCTTGTTAGGGTTGCAATCATGTTTTAGCATGTAGTTAGACTTATAAGAAGGAAAGTTTAGGGTCACCAAGACATTTAAAGCTGCGCAATAGTTCCACCTTTTCTTTGAGTCAGATTGATGAGATGATACTGCGGTCTTAAGTTCTAGATGTCAGAGAGAAGTGCATTAAACTGCAGTTTCGCTCAAAAACTCAATACTAGCTTGACAGTATATTCTGCTTGACAAGGATTCAAGGTAGCACAGGGATGTGTAAATGCCCTAAAGTGACTGGGAGACAGACTAGACTTACTGGATTTCACAGCTCCCTCAAGGTCTTCTCCAGTTGTTATCTTTCCATTCCCTTTGTTCTTGCTCTGGTCAGAAATCAAGAGAGCAGATGGTGCCCTCCAAAGTCCCTCTTAATCATGAGCTGGTGGAGAATGTTTCATGTGTCCGGAGCTGAACTATAGCTGTGGGCTGCTGGGATACATTTTATTGCAGTTTTCAACAGCATCTGCACATCCTTACGGTGAAGCTGTTTTATGGAACACTGCTTCTTTCATCTCCCAATAACCCATATTTATTGGATCATAAAATGTTACAGGACGGTAATTTGTGGTTGTAAAGACAGATATACAAAGTGTGCACTAGACACACTTTGGTGGACCAAAAATATACATCAGCAATATATTAAAATAATGGGCTGAACAGAACGTCTCAGCTAATCTTGAAGAATCAGTCAGATACGCAGCCTTTAATGCTGAAGGATTATAATTGTCTCTTTTATTATACTGCGACACTGGAGAATAAATCTGCCGTGATGTTTGTTTTGAATGTTACATATGCATGATTAAACGCATAAACCATCCATTTAAACTTGGCAAGAGTGAGCAATGGGAAAAATGCTCATATTATTTTATTTGTAGGACTGTTTGTTGTGTAACCAATCAAATAAAATATATATTTTTTGGTACAATATCATCATAATATCATTTGTGATACTGGTTAATAATTATAAATTGTATGTAATAACATAGCATTCTTGGTCTGGGCATGTCTTGGCATATTCAGGAAGAGTACAGAATATGCAAATCAACACTTAAATATTCATAAGAAAAATGCCCTTTCAACCCTTTTGAAGGATGTGCAATTTCAAAGTACATCAAAGTAAGACAAAATGGCAGCCAGTATAAAAACAAACATCCTTCACAATCAACACACAGTCTGCATGGGGACGGCTACACAATTTTGTATCTTAGCTCATCAAAAGTTAACATTGGCATCCAAGGCACTAGTATCACTGAGAAATTTAGAGGTGATTTTCCTCACATTGTAATGCTGGTAGCATGAAGGGTTTCTTTCATGATAATGAAAGTAATTTTTGACTCTTCAGGTTTAATGCCCATAATCATGATAATATATAGGGCTAATGCATCCCTTTTATAATGCCACTGGCAAGCAGCTCTAAATGACTTTATGACCATGTAAAAGAGACTTGTAAAATAAATGTTTAGTTTTTTTCACTCAAGGAAAGAGGTTTAATGAATCAACCAATTAAATAAATAAAGTCTGAATCCCTTTAAAGACTTTATATAATTACTATATAATGTGATAAGGTGGTTGATATGCTTGATAATATGGTTGATGTGCTGAACAGCCATTTTGGATTCTGAAGTCGAGGTTGTTGCACTTTCCCCCCTTCAATCCTACTTGAGGCGACTTTCCAGTTAAAAGTTCCTAATGGTGCGCAGGAATTTCCCACATCCGAGGACAAATGGAATGAACCATTGTATCTTGTTGTTTGATTAACTTCTTCACTAGGCATATCAACGCTGTTATTGATATTGCATTTTATAAATTATTGACACATCTCTAAATAAATTTGCCATCTAAAAATAACAAATTTTATCCATCATTTATAAATAAATAAAAGTGCTGCTTAGTATTCAACCTGTAGCGGTATCCTCTAAAAAAAACAAAACATTTTCTTCCTTTTTCTGGGGATTTGGATTAATAAATGTGTACATTTCTAAAGGTGCAGTTGCATTATTAAAATATTGAGAAAATTCCGCAAAAAAAAAAAAAGGGTCCATTGTCAGTAGTGTAGAGATGCATGAAGCAAAGCTCACACAGAAGTCACTTGCAAATCAAGCTATTTTCCGTTGGTCACTGCAGTGAATTTGCATGAGCAACTTTAACACAAGCAAAACCAGCGTGGTGAACTTTTTGTGTGTTTCCACTGCCATAGAGCGATTAGAGTAGAGTGGGCATTTTTAATTCATTCATACTGAGTTTCACACTCGCACAGTGAATTGTGGGAACAGGAGGTTGGAGAAAGCCTTGAGGCTGAGGCTGCGTTGAAGTCCACTTTTTTATGCTCTTCCCTAGCTAATTTCCCTCTGTCTTGTTCACTCGGATGTACATCATTGCTTACATTGCATGAGTGCCCACTACAGGGGGAACATTTGCAATGGGTTTAAATGTAACGCCATAAACCCTTGACCCCTTTTGTGTGAGCACTGCATTTTGCTGTTCTGACGTCATAATCATGTTGTATTGTGGTCTATGGATCTGCCTGAAGTGTACATGAGTAGACTCGCTCCAAATAAACTTCCCTTGTCCACACTTCAACATGTCTAAATGAGTTAAACACAGCCCAAGAGGATCCAAAAGATAAGAAATGCTCAACTTATTGCAAATGTCAAGCATAAGTTATATTGTTTACTCATAAGACTCTTTGCCGTTGTATTATGTAGCCTAAATATATATTTACATAAAAAAATGCAGTTTGGATGATTTTATCATGAAAAGACTGATTGTTTACAAAAGTTATTACACTTTTTCTTTACTTTAGCCACTAGGAAACAAAGTTTGTATCATTCACTGCAATCATGTTAATTTATATGATGATATTGGATGCGTTTTGAAAAAAACACCTCAAAGTGGAGGCGTTGCAGCACTGAGAGAAGAGCACTATAAAATG
This sequence comes from Gila orcuttii, assembly GCA_026230005.1. Lineage (NCBI taxonomy): Eukaryota > Metazoa > Chordata > Actinopteri > Cypriniformes > Leuciscidae > Gila > Gila orcuttii. The sequence continues at coordinate 24,976,333 of JAPDVR010000012.1, read as the reverse complement.
ACTGCATTAATGTTTTAGATGCTGTAAATACATTGAAAATGTACACAACATACAAAACCTACCTAGCACAGATACTGAGATCACTCTGGACTAAACGATGACACCTAGGGAATGTCCCAATCTAAATGCAAGGTTTTTTATTCTCTTTGTCTGCTAACACTGTTTCATCTCTGACTTCCTTCTCTGACACTGAAGTAAAAGGCAGCTGGACATGATTTTAACCCTCAGGCAGGACTTTTTGCTGTTTGAGAGATTTAAAATAGCTTAATAGAATTGAGTTTTGTTTGAAATACCACTGAAGATAATTCATTTCATTTTTTTTTTATCTCTGAACAGAGCAAAGATAATTGCCATCTCTTCTCTTTTAAGGATTGGAGAAAAAGAGCCAGCTTTAAAGATTTTTGAGCATCCTCCAGAAAGAAGTAGGACACTGTCTGGGAGGAAACTGAAGGATAAGGGAGCGAAAAAGAAAGGAATCTTGGTTATTAAGATCACAGATAAAATCATCCTTTCGGAAAAAATGCAGAATGACGCATACTAGGTTCCTAATCAACCATCTGCGAACCAGCAGATTATAATGGTGCTGTGATTGTATTAAAGTCTCCAAGGCTGATAGTTCAGAAGAATCACAGAGAAAGAACATATGTGCCTAAAGCAAAGGGTCAGTGGTGATCCATGAAGACATTCTGCTTGAACATTCGCTAAAACAAGACGAGTGTTTGTCCTCCCACATACAATATGCACTCCTCATAAACTTCAGTTCTCCATCTGTCTGGGTTTTCCAGATCAGGCCTCTGGAATTATGGATTAATGGGAACTAGATGAGTCAGAGATGGGTCAGTTATTCTCTGACATTGAACATACCTTGGGAGATTTCCAAAAAGGTTCTTCTAAAAGCACTTTAAATATGATCGCTTTGGTGTGATGTGACACCAGAAGGGAAATGACTCTCAAAATGATTCCTTTCCCATGCTGAGCTCTTTACCAGTGACCAGACTGACAGATGGGCCTTGAAAATGACCTGGTTTAATTTTCTTAAAGCCTTTCCGATGTGCAACATTACATTGAAACCAGGTTTTTAGATCAGTCATTTAATGCAAACAAGATGGATTGTAATGCACCACAGAAGTTTGTTTCAAAATAAGTGACTTCAAGCATCAAGTATGTGATGAGGACAACACAAATCTTTGTGTCTAATGTTCCATTAGAGATGTACTGAACCATCAGAAATGTTATTACATTTTGGATGTCATTATATCAACCATGAAATGAAGGCTTTAAGTTAAATAACTGAAGAGTTTTATTGAAATTACAATCATTATACTAAATGTTTCCTTAGTTTACAGTAAATTCTACTTGGAAAAAGTGATTTGAAGAATAACGGCTGGTTCACACAGGTCAAAAACGCAAGACAGACGTCAATGGTACGAAAAACGCAAGGCATCACGGACTGCGTGACTTCACCAGTTCCTTTTGAGTTTTTTTTTTTGTTGCGACTAACTGACTAATAAAATTTTGGTCGACTAAGCCTTCTTGTCGACTGAAGTTTAGTCGACTATTAGGGGGGGCAGCCCTACACTGTAAAAAAAAAAAAAAAATTTTATCACGACATTTTTTCTTTTGTAAAATCAACTTAATAATTCATGTGGTTCAGATAACACAATATTTTGAGTTTCTGTTGATTAAACCAATTTCCTTCATTGTATTAACTAAAATATTTAAGACAACCAGGTAACTAACTTTTTTAAGTTAAACCAACAGTATTTTTTTACAGTGTAGAATCTTACAACTGAAGCATATTGAATTCAATTTTTTCTTCAAAAATATATATTTTTAAATGCAACACAAATCTGCTATAAATACTTGGGGGCATCTGTATCTTTCTTTCTTCAACGGTTTCTTATAATAAAGGAATTTAAGAGGGGGTGTATTGATTTTTACTCTTCTCTCTTTTTACACCCAGTTGTGGTTGGGTTGAAGGGCAGATCACTTTTGGTCGATAACACTTTATCACCCGCAGGCCTTGTGCTTCTAATATTGACTTGAGATTAAAGTGGTGGTTTTACAGCCTGTTTCCCACTGTGTTTTATGTACAAGTCTCCCTCTCCCTCCCTGTGGTATATGTGTCTTCCTGATCGTGGGGGTGTATTAAAGTGTCTCTTGAAGAATTTGTGTATGAAGTAGCTCAGGTTGCAGGGCCCACAGAGTTCATGGAGAATGACTGACACATTGAAGCCTAATGATTTAACCAGGAGTGTAGCTCCACGGTCAGGCCATATCTCCACATAAGTGGATTTATCTGAGATCTCGCCGCATAAAAAAAGAGAGTGATAGTGAGAGAGAGAAGTGAAATTGAGAACATGTGAATCTGACAGCAGCCCCTGGTCGGTCTGCATTTGCAGTTGAGAACGGCTTAATATCTTATCTTAATTCTAAAGAATTTCTTTTATTAGGTGGGAAGTTAATGGTGGTAACAGGTTACAGCTGCCTGGTTACCCTGTCAAATGGATAGTTCATCCAAAAATGAAAATTCTGTCATCGTCTGTTCAGCCTCACATTGTTCTAGAACCTGTTTGATTTTCTTTCTTCTGTGGAGCACAACAGGTGGTGTTGTGATGGGGACTAGGGGCTGCCAAGCCCCAAAAATGACCAAAAAAACAAACAAACTATAAAGCATCATGGAAAGTGGTTCATCTGATTTTTTAAACTATATTCCAAGTCTTCCGAAGCAATATGATAGCTTTTCGTGAGAAACAGACTGAGGTTTTGGTTGTTAACTTCTTTGTTTGTGTTGTCTGTCATTTAGCCCACAATCCTCACACAGGAAGTGGCTGGAGCTCAACTTCCTCTGAAGGTGCCACATGGCAAGATTATTCCACTTAACACTCTTACAGACTGTCTCAGTGCTCCACAATCTGCATAACTATGTCATTAAGCTCTTAAGATTTATTTAATGTGGACATTAATCCACTTTCACACCAAAAGCTGCTCTGCTGTCATTGTGAAGCTTTCAGACAGAAAAGAAAATGGATTAAATCATTTGTTGTGCTGAAATGAAGGACAATTCTGTTCAATTCAATTCCATTCTACCTATGTATCCCCCACAACGCTCTGGTATTAGTTTAATACGTTCTACCCAATCAATTACAGAGAAGAAGTTCAGTTAAAACACTTTAACTCAGACATGTTTATAAAACACAATAAAAAGAGCAAATGGTGAAGCACAAATCGATTGTTTCTGGTGTAATTATGACAGCTAGAGATACGCTGTGATGTTGACTGCAGTAAAGTGATGTTTAAAAGTATTTTAAAAGCATTCATTCTCTGTGCTTGATGGATTCTGAATGTTTTCTGGTGTAAATACACTCACTCAAAGCCACAAAACAAAATGGAATCTGAAAAGGATGCCAACAAAAAATGGACTACAATATTACACAATACATTGCCTGAGGCTGGACATATTATATTATATTATATTATATTATATTATATTATATTATATTATATTATATTATATTATATTATATTATATTATATTATATTATATTATATTATCTATCGTAAACAGAAATAGCATATACTAATTCAACCAGATGTGTTTGGATAAAAACATCTGCTAAATACATGGAAATTTTCCCTCCTGTTATCAGCCCTGTTCCCTATTTACATACTATGCAATTACAATAACTGGGTAATAACTAGGTTCTAACCCTAACCCAGCCTTAACCTACATAGTTACCTTATATTACCCAGTACTTAAGTACATTGTAAGTACACACGTAAGTAAGTACACATACTATAAAATAAAGTGCAATAAAAAAATCTTAGGTTACACTTTATTTTAAGGTGTCCATGTTACAGTGTAATTATACATTTATGTGCTGAGTAATCATTATTAATTACATGTACTTACAATAGGTGTAGGGTTAGGATTGGGGTGTGGTTTAGGGTTAGTCATTTATAGTAATTACTTTGTTACACACATTACATGTAGTAACTAAATACACTGTAAAAAAAATGTTACCAAATATTATCTTAAAGAATATTACATTGCTCTCAGACTGGAATTTAACTCTCCAGCAATGACTTAAAGGTGACCTATTATGCCCATTTTCACATGATGTAATATAAATCTCTGGTGTCCTCAAAATGTGTCTGTGAAGTTTCAGCTCATAATACCACCCAGATTTATTATAGCTTGCCAAATTTACCCCTATTTGGGTGTGAGCGAAAATGCGCCGTTTTTGTGGGTGGATCCATTACATGTGCTTCGGATACTACTGGAACAACATAACATTTCTCTCAGGCAAAATGTCAATAATACCCAGTAGCGGAGTGCAGACTTGCATGTTTGAACCGGAGTCAAACACAAATGGAGAGACTCAGGAAGAGGCTGCAACTGTTAGACTGTTCATGGACGTTTCTGAATGGTTAGTGGATACATTTATGTAGTTGTTGTGGAGTTACGTTGATTCATCTCATCGACTTGCCTGTACCGTCATGTTAATCTATAAACTGTTGTATAGGTGCTTGTGTTGGAACTGTATTAGGATACCCAGAGCCAGAAAATATATGCTGCATGATGAAAGAGGAGGTATCGTTTTGTTTAAATATGGTTATATAATATATAATATATATTATGGTTATAATATATGTAAAGGGGAAAGGTTGTGCCTATAATAATGCCTATATTTTTATTCTACTCTTTATTGAAATAAATAAAAATGTTTAAAAATGAGAAAACATTTTTTAGGCGCATACATTGTAATAACTGATACAGAAAGTAAAGCACAATTGCAACGGACTGCTGCTTCTCACTCAGGACGGGATCTATGCTAATAGGGCAGATCGTCACCAGTTGTGGGCGGGGCTTCCCTACTCTTATGCAGAAATAGCTTGTTCTGAGAGATTGATAATGATATATGGGGATTATAAAAAAAGTATTGGTTGGATTTTTACCATTTATAGGCTGGCTGTTTACACACACTGTGGACACACATCTGTGTTCAAACACCTTATAAAAGTGAATTTTGCATAATAGGTCCCCTTTAATTAAGAAATGCTGGGGCAAAGATGACAGAATAAAAGTTCTTATAAAAGTCTGTAAAAATAGGGCCCAGTGTAGTGTGGTAATATCTTACCAGTATTTTAATATTTTCATTTTTATTATTTACCTGTATTTTGAAGTGTGAATTGTAGGGAATGTCCATAAACGTAACAGAAAAGCTACTGGTACAACATTATCTGTTTTTCGACAGAACTTTGAAGTTCATACACTTTTAGAGCACTTTATCTGCTGTAAACCTCGCTATCAAGAAATTGACATACACCCACTTAGATTTTTCATTTCTGGTTCACATTTGTGTAAAAAAACATTTTATTTTGGTCTATTTTAACTTTGTTTTGCTCGGCTGCAATCCTGCAATACCTTACATCAACTAATTAAAATTCATAAGCCGGCTTATAAGGTTTATAATGTGTCCCCACACTCTTCAGATCATACACCCCTGCATATAAATCTCTTTACATTTTATGTATGCCTACAGATGCAGCGAGCAGTGTGTTGTTTTATCCTCTACATCTTCTCTCAGAGATTAACATTGACTGTGTGGATGTACATATGCCAGTAAGTGCTGGTGTCCTCAAGAGAGTCCTGTGTGCTAAACCATCTGTTCTCTGTCATCTGCAGGGGCTTCACCTTTTCCCTTCATCTCACAATAATAAATGTCAAATGCTTGAGGGAAGCACTGCTGAATAACAATGAGAAAACGCTAAGATTTATTATATGTATAGAATTGCGCAATTCACCCATGAAATTTTGATGTGAGAGATAGATGATTTGTGAAGATGTATTTTTGGATCACACTCACTGGCTTTTTATGAGGTTCTGTGCCACCGCAGAGCGGCTTTTTAATAATAAATGACTGACTATTTTATTCACAACCATCTCAGCCTCATCCATTTTTGTCTTTGAATAATCTTCAGATTTGTTCTTATCAATGCAGTTGTTATTTAACAGCAGTGCCATTAATCTTTCAGTAGCTTTACATCACACTCTGTTATACATTTATTGAGAACATGGCAAGACTTTACATTTTGCTGAAGGTCTGTTCCCTTTCATAGGTTCACTCAACGCTGCCTAGCGATGACGCAATGGGAAACATGCACACATGGCTATTTATGACGCTTCTAGCTGCAAGTTTTGCAAGAATTTTATGCTTAAAACTTTCTGCGTGAGGCTTGCTTGCTTTGAAAAGGATTTGTACGTTCTCCCCCGTTGCTCTGTGACCAATGAAGCGGCTGAGGCCCTTCCTGAATCCGAATCCTGGGCATCGGATGTTGAGCTTGATGCTATGGAGAGTGAGCAGGCCGGTTTCTCTCTCTCTCTCTCTCTCTCTCTCTCTCTCTCTCTCTCTCTATCTCTCTCTCTCTCTCTCTCTCTCTCTCTCTCTCTCTCTCTCTCTCTCCCTCTCTCTCTCTCTCTCTCTCTCTCTCGCCCGAGCGTTCGTGCCGCATTGATTTTCCTGTGGCATTTCTCCATGTTTGTGTATGCCCCAGTCAGGAGGCACACAATGCTGTTTCTTTTTGAATGGCGAATGTTTTATTCACAGCAGCGTCTGATTCAGAGGATTTTGCGGCCGCAGCCGACGCTCTCCCGTCTAGAGGCCAGGAAGCGTAGCCTTCTGTGGCCTACACTGAGCTTGTGGACGTGCTAACTCGTACTACTGAGAAGCTAAACACTGAGTGGCCTGACGAGCCTCGCGATTGTCAGTCCTCCAAGCTTGAGGAGCTCTTTCTGAGTGGCTGATTCTAATTCGCGCCCCATTAGAAGGAAGCTGCCAATTTTCAGTGATCTTCATTGCGAGATCTCAAGGCCCTGGAAACAGCCTTTTACTGCTCATCTGACTAATGCAGAGGCCTCTGACTTCACCAACCTGGTTGGTTCTGTGGAGCAGGGCTATACTAGCATTCCAGCAGTTGAGAACACGCTGGCCGCTCACCTTCCCAGACGTGGTTTTCGGAGAAGAGCTCCCAGGTGGAGGGGTCCCTGTGGGAAATTCTAATAAGAAGAGATCTGTTGTCTCAGCTCCAGGGCAGGATTTGACATCCTCGCCCCGAGATATGGAGGCTGTGGGTGTGGCCAATCAGGGGCGGTTGCTAATGGCTTTTGGTCTTCCCGCTTATGTTCGGGAGACCATTGATAGCGCTTGTGGGCCTTCTACTTGACGGCTGCATTTTTCTAAGCGGAAGGTCTTTGAGTCTTGGTGTCCGACTTGTGCAGTGGATACAGTCAGTTGCCAGGTTGGTTCAGTGCTGGAATTCCTGCAGGATAAATTTGTGGCCGGAGTGGCTGAGACTACTTTAGGGGTTTGCGTCGCAGCTATCGCTGCCCGTCAGGAGTCAGACGAGGTCCCCTCAGGTAGAGATCGTCTGGTCTCTTTGTTTATGCATGGAGTTAGACACTTGAGGCCTGCACGTACTATAGTGTCCCCACCTGGGATTTATCGGCTCTTTTGGAGGAGTTATTGGAACCACCTTTCGAACCTTTGGAGTCAGCTCTTTTTAGAGGAGTTTCTTTGGAGGATATGTGTGTGGCGGCAGGTTGGTAGGTTGTGGCGGCTTTTATGAAGCTTTATAACCTGGATTTGGATGTGGCCCTTGGTTCCTGGGTTCTTTCCACATTAACTGGTCACTTTTGTCCTGGTTAAATTTGGTCCGGTCTAAAAAAGAAAAAAAGGAAGAAAAGAGAGAGAAAAAAGCTCTTGGGCCAGATCTGGCAACGCTTAGCTTGGCGTGTGTGGTATATCGTTCCCATTGCGTCATCGCTACGCAGCATTGAGTGAACCTATGAAAGAGAATGTCTGGGATTCCCTGTGTTACCCATGTTCTCTGAATAGGGAACAAGACGTTGCGTTCACAGCCAAGCTCCTCTCGCTGCAGAGGGAGGCTTCTTCGGTGGAAAATCTGAGAAGCAGATTTCACTGTATTAAGAGTGAAGGGTTAGGAGCTTTAATATTCCTTTAGAAACTTTTCTTTTAAAAGTCCATGATAATGAAACAGAAACAGAACATATACGTGACACTATAATTCTACAAACTATTCTATGCTAAAACAACTGCAACGTAACTTCTGTACAAACAGTTGTCAAGTTAAAATGAGATTAAAATGTACTTTAAAAAATGAAGAACATTTTCCAATAGATTTGACAACTTATTGGAATGGCAATTGTTATGACTATTTTTCTCGTGTGCTTTCTGTTCTCATTCATGTACAGCTTTTATGTTTGAGTTCTTGTTGCTATCTCATGTAATCTTTTTGTTCATTGTTTCTCCTTTGATTATTCCCAGGCTTAGATATTTTACTAAGTAGATGCTGCATTCAGAAGCCTCACTCCCTTCTGATTCTCAAGCAACTTTGTTAGTTGCTTTTACCAGTTGAAAAAAAATCGGCCAGGTTTAAGGGACTTTCCTGGAAGAGTCAATCCATAACATGATTATCTGTTCCTAGAAATGATTCCTATTGCCCCCCTTTAGTCATCTGGCACTGGGTTGAATTATGTCTCATGCTGGTACTCTTCCAGACCAAAAAATATACCAATCATACATGAGAGGAAACATTTACGATGAGCATTATGAAGTGAATTGACTAAAAAGTCAAATGATGGGTTTCATAAAGTTTGTGCCTTATCTATGATAGATGTAAATGTCTGAGAGGATGGATATGAAATGATGAGTATGAATAATAAATGCATAAACATCCACTGGCTTTTCAAAGCCAAAGAAACAGCTGTCTGATCTTGAACTATCCGTTCAGCTCAGATCCCTCTTCTTCAAATGTGAAAGTGGAATTGAGAAACCTCTGTGAAAGCCAGGATGGGTTGGCCAGGTCTCAAGCTCCTCTTTTATACCTCAATATCACCAAAGATAAAAGATCTTGGCTTTCATCGCCTCTCTTTTTTTATTCATTACACATGAAACTACTTCAGTTTTGTTTGCCTTCAGCAGCTTTGTGATGCAAAAACGGCATAGAAGCCTTCTGGTATCAGAAAATTCTCTTCCATTGTCCAATGGAAATTATTCTGGGCTTGTTTTAGCTCTTTTGCAGAATTACTAGGAAAAGAATCATTACTCTTCTCTTGCTTTTATTTTCATTACAATGAAGGATAATTAGTCTCCAACAATGGTTGTTTAATTTAAGCTTTAATGTTTCATGTAATTTGTTGATGACTTATTACACAGTTCTGTGGTATGTGATTCTGATTGGATTGATTCTGAATAGCGCATTTAAGCAATCACATATTTAATTTGCTAAAATGGTGGCACTGTACATATAGGTCTGCTCATCTATTTATTCAAATAAACAAAAAGATGATCCAAATTGTGAAAAACGTCTCGGGTTACGTATGTAACCCTTGTTCCCTGAGAAAGGGAACGAGACACTGTGTCGGGACGACACTAGGGGAACGCCCTTCAGCGTAGCGCGTCTGAATTTATGAATGAAACCGAATCCAATCCTATTGGCGTTGCGTGATGACGTAGCGTGTGACGGCATAAGCGGATGTATACAAAAGCATGCCGGCACACAGAAATGTCAGCTTTTGCTATGAAGCAAGTGCTCCAGGCAGGGTGAGGTGTGGCGAACCGACGCAGTGTCTCGTTCCCTTTCTCAGGGAACAAGGGTTACATACGTAACCCGAGACGTTCCCTTTCGAGGGAACTCGAACTGCGTCGGGACGACACTACGGGAACGAGATACCCACTATACCACAACGAACCCCGCTCATCCTAGTGTGAAGCTGTCTTCAGGCACAACTTAGGACGAAAGCACTCGTGCACCGGGTGTAGAGGGAAGGTCCAGACTGTAAAACCTCATGAATGTGTGCGGAGTGGCCCAGCCAGCCGCCTCACATATGTCATGGATAGAAACCCCTGAAAGGAGGGCTCTAGAGGACGCTATGCCTCTGGTGGAGTGAGCCCTCAGGGCCATAGGTGAAGGCAAGTTGCGCACCTGATAGGCCAGGGAAATAGTCTGAACTATCCAGTTGCTGATGGTCTGCTTAGAGGCAGGAAGCCCCTTCTTGGGCGACCCGAAACACACCAACAACTGATCCAACTTCAGCCATGAGGAGGACCTCAGGATATAACATCGCAGCGCTCTGACAGGGCAGAGCAGGTGAAGTCTCTCCTCATCCGCCGTCACATGAGGTGGAGGATCAAATGCCTGCAGAACCATAGGCCGTGCCACATTAGATGGCACCTTGGGCAAATAGCCGGGCCTGGGGTGTAAGATGGCCTTAATGTTGCCTGGAGCAAACTCCAAGCACCCATTGGAAATAGAGAGCGCCTGGAGATCTCCTACCCTCCTCAGAGAAGTAATGGCCAACAAAAAGACCACCTTAAACGAAAGGTTCTTGGCCTCAGCCGACTCCAATGGTTCGAAGGGGGCCTCGGCCAGCCCTTCGAGAACCACCGCCAGGTCCCAGGAGGGAACCCTGGTGCGAGTCGCAGGTCTCATCCTCCAGGTTCCACGGAGGAAGCGTACGACCAGGTGATGCCTCCCCAGAGGACCATCACTCAGAGGAGCGTGGAAAGCCGCAATGGCAGCCACATAAACCTTGAGTGTGGACGGGGTAAGCCCGGCAGAAAAGCGGTCTTGGAGAAACTTCAGTACTGAAGCCACTGGGCAGTTAACTGGGTCCAAATCACGCTCTCTGCACCAAATGGAAAATACATTCCACTTAAGGCCGTATAACTTCCTCGTGGAGGGAGCTCTGGAAGTTAGTATGGTTTCGACCACTCCAGCTGACAGGCCGGCTTCTGGGTACTGTACCCCCTCAGGGGCCAGACCCACAGTTTCCACAGCTCGGGTCGAGGGTGGAGAACTGAGCCCCCCGCCTGAGACAACAGGTCCCTCCTCAGAGGGATCTGCCATGGCGGGCCTGCCAGAAGCAGGATGATGTCCGAAAACCATACTCGGGCCGGCCAAAACGGGGCTACTAATAGTAGGCTGACCCCGTCCCGACGGACCCTTTCCAGAACTGCTGGGAGCAGAGCGATTGGGGGAAAGGCGTATAGACGCAGCCTTGGCCACGTCTGCACGATGGCATCCAACCCCAACGGGGCTGGATGTGAAAGGGAGAACCACAGTGGACAGTGTGTCGTCTCTCGAGACGCAAATAGGTCCACTTCCACTGGGCCAAACCTCTCGCATATTAACTCCACCACCTCGGGGTGGAGTCTCCATTCCCCGGGCCTCAGCCCCTGCATCGACAGCATGTCATGTGGTTCTGGTCCCCCGGGACATACATCGCCCTGAGAGACGACAGTCTCCGCTGGGACCACAGGAGGATCTGATGCGCCAATCTGCAGAGAGGGCGCGACCTCAGACCCCCCTGGCGGTTTAAATAGGACACCACTGACGTATTGTCTGTTCTCACGAGAACGTGGCGACCCTGGAGGTCTGGCAGAAAACTCCTCAGAGCTCGGAACACCGCCAACATTTCTAGGCAATTTATGTGCCAAGAGAAATGATGGTCCTGCCAGTGACCTCTCGAAAAACGGCCTTCCATGACCGGTCCCCAGCCCGTGAGGGAGGCATCTGTCGAAACGGATACTCGGCGACATAATGCTCCCAACCTGGGACCCTGGGACAGGAACCAAGGTTTCTTCCACATTGAAAGGGAACGAAGGCACCTGCGCGTAACCCTTATCAAGCGGAACGGATTTCCCCTCGGGGAAAACCCCTTGGCTTTCAGCCACCACTGCAGGGCTCTCATATGTAGCAGGCCAGAAGGTATCACGCTGGACGCTGCTGCCATGAGACCCAACACTCTTTGGAAGTGTTTGACAGTGACAGCTTGGCCTAGCTTTATCCTGGACACTGAGGTCAGGATAGACTCGATCCGAGCAGGAGACAATTGTGCCCGCATCGTGACCGAGTCCCACACCACTTCCAGGAACATGGTTCTCTGGGCTGGTGTCAACACGCTCTTCTTCGTGTTGAGTCTCAACCCCAGGCTCTGAATGTGAGCGAGGACGACATCTCGATGCCGAATCGCCTGCTCTCTCGACTGGGCCAATATAAGCCAGGGTGCTAGAGCTGCATCCATACACTTGGTGAAAGTGCGAGGGGAGATTGCTAGGCCAAATGGAAGAACCCGATATTGGTAAGCTTCGCCCCCGAAAGCAAACCTCAGGAACTTCCTGTGAGATGGAAGGATGGAGATGTGGAAGTAGGCGTCTTTTAGATCTATCGTGACAAACCAATCCTCGGATTGAATTTGACTCACGATGATGGGAATAGTGAGCATCTTGAACCTGAACCTCCTCAGAGACCGATTCAGATGCCTCAGATCTAAAATTGGACGCAACCCTCCATCCTTTTTTGGAACTATGAAGTACCGGCTGTAGAACCCGGACTCCCTGACTGGTGGGGAAACATGCTCTATGGCCCCTTTTTCCAGCAGCGAGTTGACTTCCTGTTCCAACACCAGACCCTGCTCTGGGTGCACTGCCGTCCAAACCACCCCGTTGAATTTTGGTGGGCGGACCCGGAACTGCAGTCTGTACCCAAATTCTACAGTGCGCAGGACCCATGGAGAAATATTCGTGAGGTTTTGCCATGCCTCTACGAAATTCACCAAAGGAACCAGCCCCTCTGGGCTGGTGTCCAGTGTTTTGTGCGAGTCCTTGACGGCACCCTGAAGCGGATGACCGGCAGGGGAAAACCGACAACGTCCCACCGTGTGTGAACCCAAACGCTGTTTGACTGCAGGCCTTCGAGGCCGAAAAAGCAGCGTGTGCTTGCTGGAAGCTGGCGTGACCCGAAGCGTCAGAGACGGCGGGATACCGACGCCAGCATCCTGAGGGCCCGAGGAGAGAGGGGACCTCGATCGCTCTCTCTCCGGGGGGGCGGCCCTTGGAGGTCTCACAGGAGTTAGGACCTCTTCCCTTTCGCCTTCCTGGACTGGATGATGGTTCTTAGACCCATCTTCTCAGGAGGCTGAGGGTGGGAACGCTGCCTAGAGTCCCAAGTTCTTTGAGGGGGACCTCTAGAAGCGACACTCCCCTTCTGGCTTTGACGGTAGGAGCTAGATGACGGCTGTGGCTGTTTCTCCTTAGCAGCCGATTTCCTAGACCTCGACCGGCGAGGAAGATACTGCCTAAAAGCCTCACTCTGCTTTTTAGTATCCTGAAATCTGTCGACTACGGCGTTAACTGCCTCGCCGAACAGACCAGAGGTAGAAATAGGTGCATCAAGGAGAAAGGCCCTGTCCTTTTCCTTAATGCCAGAGAGATTAAGCCACAGATGTCTCTCCGTGGTTACCAGTGCAGACATGGAGCGGCCGATGGCGCGGGCCGTCTCCTTGGTAACCCGGAGAGACAGGTCTGTGGCTTTGCGTAACTCAGCAATATCCTCCACTGTCGGGCCCTCGCCCTGGTCTATGTCCCTGAGGAGGTCGGCCTGGTACGCCTGCAGAATGGCCATCGTGTGCAGGCTCGCACCAGCCCGACCTGCCGCCATATAAGCTCTGCCCACCAAAGCAGATGTAGTGCGACATGGCTTGGAGGGCAGCGCCGGTGCTTTAAGAGATGATGCAAGATCGGGTGAGAGGTAACTGGCTAAAGCCCCCTCAACCCGAGGAATCATCCCATAACCGTTCTCTCCACCCCCCATAATGTTGCTATAATTCAATATAGGGGGGTTAGAAAGGCGTGCTGAAAATGGCCTGTTTCAGGATTTACATAATTCTTCATGTAAATCCGGGAAAAACGGTAGAGACCAGCGTGGAATCTGTGCGCGGTGCTGCAGGAAGCGCTCATCGAGCTTACTTTTAGCCCGCGCTTCCTGCCTCTCCTCTGGCCAATTAATATTTAATTTCTCCACAGCCCGCGTCACCACATCTAAGAGCTCCTCATAGCTGGGTGCAGATTTTGTGTGTGTGTGTGCGTGTGCTTCGTGCAGATTCTCCTCCGCGATGCTGAGCACGTCTAAATCCTCGGAATCAGACAGCTGCAACACTGGGTCTACATCCCGAACGGGAGAAGCCGCGGGGCGGGCTCCCGAACGGGGGATAGGGGAATCTGAGCTTTCAGATGAAGATCGGGAAAGTGCCTCGGCAGTCCCGATCTCCTCTGAAAGCTCTCTGTGCGAGCCCTCGAGGGCTGCTTGAGCGTGCTGCATTCCCAGACATGACACACACATCTCGTGTGTGTCCCCCGCCGTGATAAAACGAGGGCATGGGAACACACACTTTTTAAATTGCTCAATTTCCATGATAACAAGGCAACAGTAGAGACAAACAACACCAAATAAGACGAACTGATTCAAACAACACAGAGCGCTTGCTGAATAGCAAAAAGCTGACATTTCTGTGTGCCGGCGTGCTTTTGTATACATCCGCTTATGCCGTCACACGCTACGTCATCACGCAACGCCAATAGGATTGGATTCGGTTTCGTTCATAAATTCAGATGCGCTACGCTGAAGGGCGTTCCCCTAGTGACGTCCCGACGCAGTTTGAGTTCCCTCGAAAGGTAACACAAACGTGACAAATTTGTCAGACAATGACCGACCATGAACATGAGAAACTCAGGTCTATATTTGTGCTAAAAACGGAAACATTTTTCTTTTGTGTTTTTCCGCGCACAGACGACAATGTTGTCAAAACGTTCCCTTTTCACACGGATCCACAAAAACGATTAAAAACGTTGTATTATCATGCCAGGCCAGTGAATGCATAGGATAATGATCAAGCTAAACAAAGGTGAGGAAACAGGGGAACAAACAAGAGCATACTTAGAAACCACGACAACCAAGTAAACAGGAATTAAGAACATAGGAACCGGAAAATCTAAATAAGAGTTCCTAAACAGAATAATCGAGACTAGCTGTGACAGTTACTAGCATGAAGGCTTTTGAAGATGTTTTTTTTTTTGAAGGACATTGTGTGTGGGCTTTTGTTTTCTTCAATATAACTTATGTTTATATATACAACTTGGAATGTTTAACATTTATATTAGTATATGTAGCCTAAAAATTTATATGGTTGATTATACAATGCAACCTAAATCGGTGCTAAGTTACTAGAGAGAACAGAGAAAAAGACCTGTGCTATTCCCTTTTGGCAAACACTTCAATGCCCATAATGCATTTTGATTTTGGCGCTGTTCAAATCCTGTTGAACAAATCCTGCACTGTTGATCTGACTGTCCATTGGAAGGAATACAAAAATGCGGAAGTTCGATCTGTAGTTTCAACAAAAGCCTTGGTTCTGTCAAACCAGAATACACAAAATTATGTGTTTTCCGGCAGACATAAAATACTGACACTGATTTTCAAAGCTGGCGGAAAATCTGTGAACTTATCCTTTTATAACTATATTTCCTTCACATTATGATCATACTATTGAATACCAATTATCTTGAGTAGCTCTGAAGAATGAGCAGCCTTGGTTTATCTGCCCATCCACAGACCCCAGACATTTTTTGTTTTCTGACAGGCAAGAAGCATAAAGGACTCTATTTGATTATTTTAGGTGTCAGATGCAGCAGAACGCAAATATAGTGAAATTAGTTTACCTTGAAGGTCACTATAAAGCATACCACTGGTGCTTATTGACAGACCAGTTTCCTCCTCTCTCTCCTCCATTCTCTCTTTTAAGGCACAAGTTTCTAAAGCGGTGAGAGTGGGAGCAGGTGATTTGATGAGTGATATTTTCATTCTGACTGACAGAGTTAACAGTGCCCACACACAAGTATTATATCAAACGAAGTTGAAATGCTCTGTCTTTTTCTTTCTCGTTGTCCCTCCTACACAGATCAGAAGTGCTACAATACAGTTCCTCCAGTCAGGGAAAGACTGTCAGACGATACACCCACCACACAAATTCACTTATTACAGCCCACACTATCTGAATAAAGCCATTTGTCACATGGGACGAACATGGGCAATATTTTTTGACATATGACATTTGAACTACGCACTTATCTGAATAAACAAGCTGTACAATAAACAAGCTGTTCCATACCCATATACAGTGCATTACTGTTTAAAAGTAAAAAAAAAAAATAATAATAAAGAAAGCTATTCAGCAATGATGGATTAAATTGATCAAAAGGGACAGTATAGAGTTTTATAATGTTACAAATAGATTTCTATTTGAAATAAATCATGTTTCTAAACTTTCTATTCATCAAAGAATCATGAAGAAAAAAATGTATCAGGGTTTCCACAAAAATATTAAGCAGCACAACTGCTTTAACATTGATAATAATAAGACATGTTTCTTGAGCAGCAAATCAACATATTACAATGATTTCTGAAGGATCATGTGACACTGAACACTGGACAAAATAATACATAATTAATACATAATAATACAATTCAGCTTTGCCATCACATAAATCAATTGCATTTTGAAATAAATTAAAATAGAAAAGTTATTTAAAATATAATCATATTTTATTTAAATATATAATGCAATAATATTTCACAGTATTACAATTTTATTGTATTTATTAAATGCAATGATGTTTCAAAAACAGCATAATGTTTCAAAAACATTAAAAACATCTTACCGATTACCGATCACAAAAGTTTCAATGGTAGTCTATAATATGAATGTATCACACTAGTAGTTAGTCACTTAATCACACATAATTTGCCACAATTTGTGATCCCCACTTGTTTTAAGCAGACCATCATCACCATCCCCCCGCGTAAGTTCCATCTGATCACATACCACCAGACTGAAGAACAGCTTTTATCTTCAAGACATCAGACTGCTTAACAGCCAGCTGTCCTTCATCTAGCTCTGCAACACTTTACTACTGACACTTTATTACGGTACTTCGGACACTGAGGCCTCATTTACACTGCAGGTCTTGATGCCCAATTCTGATTTGTTGCCTATATCCAATTTTTTTTGACCGTCCGTTTATACGTTCTTTCAATTTTGACTTATATACGATTCATGTGTTTACACTTGCCATACTATCTGAAACATCACGCATGCTTAAAGGGGGTTCTTGCACAGATGGACGAACGTGAAATATGCTTGATGCTAACTCTGCGATATATGCGAAGTTCACCAAACATCACCATGATTTTGAGGTGGAGGAGGACGAAACCATCATTGCAGTGTGCGCGTGTGCTTCAGTTATTGTGTGCGAGAGAGATCTCAGGACCGGTGGGAACATACAACATGATCTCATGAAAGTGCTATCTACACCACTAATTTTATTTCTCGTGCCATTTATACGCCAAAAAATTGTTTTTGCGTGCATTTGATACGCACTGTAAACCCCTTGGGTAGGATTAGAGGTGTGGAGTGCGTGCGTATTACACGCCATAAAGTGCATATCATATGCATGCGAAAATGGCGTATCATATGCACGCAAAAACTATTTTTGGCGTAAATTGCACGAGAAATAAAATTTGTGCTATAGATATGCACTTTCATGAGATCGTGGCGGGCTTTAACAAGGAGCAGGGCCGGCCCAAGCCTTTATGGGGCCCTAAGCAGAATTTTATTTGGGGGCCCATGGTGCCGCCAATATGATTGACTATTGTCAATGCTTGATTATTCGCAGAATACAAAACACACCCATTATTAATTTTATTAGTTGTAGCTGTGTTGTTATCATCAATTTCTGCCTGGCATGTTTTTACCCTTATACTGTTTCAAATTGTAACAGTAGCAAATCCTCAAGAGTGGCCAGGTCTTATTTTGCACTTTAATATTCAAAGTCTTACAGTACTAAGTGGTATACTCAATGTGGTGTACTAAATAAACCAGCAAACCTGCTTTTGGTAATAAAAAAAAAATTTGTGCAAACATGCAGAACAATTAACTAAATAACTTTAGATAAACAGTATCTTCTTATATAAAAAAAACATAATTTAATTACAAAACGGACAATATTAAATTAATTACTTAAGACATAAAATGAACAGATCAGAATCAGATGGACCTGTAACAAGATAACAATAATAAATGTATTAACATTAAAGGGGTAGTTCACCCATGAAAATTCTGTCATTATTTACTCTCTCTATGTATCAATTTCACAAAACAAGATATTTTGACGAATGTGGGAAACCAAACAGTTGCAGGTCCCCATGTTCCAGTTCCAGTCAATGGGGACCTGCAACAGTTTGGTTACCCACATTCTTCAAAATATCCTACTTTGTGTACAGCAGAAGAAAGAAATTGATACATGGAGAGTGAGTAAATAATATCATGTTTGGGTGAACTATCCCTTTAACTATCCATGTATACTATAGTCTGCTGTCCCGCTTCTAACAAAGTGACAGAAGCAACTGATTACTTTCACTTTAGACATAACCAGCTGTGTTTATGTAAACCCTGTGTATTTGACAGTATTTGCACAATCAGTTGCAATTAAGATAAAGTACAGTAATTGGACGCTGTTTGACAGGTTTTTAGTGTGCGTACGCGCACAGAAAAAAAAAAAAAACACGTCAGAACAGCACGCAAATTAAATGTTTAACCAGCAACGTTTTAAAGCAAATGCAAAAAATAAACTTTTGTGATTGCGAAAAAGTGCAGTATGAGTAACTCGACCGCTACGTTAACATGTGATGCGAATTTACGTCAAGTTACAGGTTGTGCGTCGGGGTTTCTCTCGTCATTAAACCACGGAGACGTAGCCTAATGATGCTGATTTTTTGAAAGCAGCTGTCTGATTCTAGGATGGCAAATGGGAACATGGTTTGTGTAACATTACCAACACATTATTAGCTGTTTTATAACATAGTATAGCCAAAGGCTAATCATATTAATTATGTTATATGTCCAACGTTGTAGAGAAGGATACATAAAATGCATTACCATTTTGATACATCCACTTGTAGACGACGCTGTATGAGTGAGTGGAGGCGGGCCTTATTTGCATATTTATGGATCCCCGTATACTAAATGAAGCAAGGGTTTAAGGCTGAATTAAGACCACAATATACTTCAAGCGACATTGAAAAATAAACTGATGTTACGTCATTCTGAACTAGAGCCCTGCATTTTCACGTCATAGTTCACATGCGGGCCGGGCCTCGGGCTTTTTTGGGTTATCCTTCTTTTTATATTTTTAGACATTAATTAAAAAATGTATAAGAAGTTGACGTCGACGAAAGAAAACATAAAAAGCCATTTCATAACCTCATAACTTTCATAATCTTATAATTACACTGACAAATGACTGACATGACAGTCTCACGCATGCACGCACGCACGTCGCACACAAAAGGTTTCCCGTCAGCGGCGCGACCCACGATTCACCTCATGTGCAAATAATGGAGAATATTAAGAGAAAAATCGCAGATGACCAACTTAAAACGGTAAAAAACACCAGAGGAAAGGCAAACTTCTGGGCTGTTTTTCAAATCGTGACAACCTTAAATGACGAGCCAACTGGCTATGCACAATGTACAATTTGCAAGGCTGTGCTAAGCTACGATAGTAAGAAGACGGGATCATCTCATTTACAAAGACATTTTGAGCGTGGTGGATGTAACGGTAGCGAACCAACCAGCACCAGCAGCAGCAAACAAATGAGTGTGAGTGATTTCCTTGCCAAACCAACTCCTTCTAGGGTGAAATCACTGATCACAGATAAATGCGTGAATTTCTGTTGTATAGACATTCGGTCATTTGAAACGGTAGCAGGGAACGGTTTCATCCAGTTAGCACAAGAGCTAATAAATGTAGGCGCAGCCCATGGACGTCTGTCAGCAACAAGTTTACTCCCTGACCCCACCACAATCTCCCGAAAGTGCAAAGAACTGGCAACTGCTAAGAGAGGGGACGTTGTTGAAGAAATCAAGGGGGTCATGTCGTTGATAAATGTGGGCATGACAACTGACATGTGGACGGATGTTATATGTCCAACGTTGTAGAGAAGGATACATAAAATGCATTACCATTTTGATACATCCACTTGTAGACGACGCTGTATGAGTGAGTGGAGGCGGGCCTTATTTGCATATTTATGGATCCCCGTATACTAAATGAAGCAAGGGTTTAAGGCTGAATTAAGACCACAATATACTTCAAGCGACATTGAAAAATAAACTGATGTTACGTCATTCTGAACTAGAGCCCTGCATTTTCACGTCATAGTTCACATGCGGGCCGGGCCTCGGGCTTTTTTGGGTTATCCTTCTTTTTATATTTTTAGACATTAATTAAAAAATGTATAAGAAGTTGACGTCGACGAAAGAAAACATAAAAAGCCATTTCATAACCTCATAACTTTCATAATCTTATAATTACACTGACAAATGACTGACATGACAGTCTCACGCATGCACGCACGCACGTCGCACACAAAAGGTTTCCCGTCAGCGGCGCGACCCACGATTCACCTCATGTGCAAATAATGGAGAATATTAAGAGAAAAATCGCAGATGACCAACTTAAAACGGTAAAAAACACCAGAGGAAAGGCAAACTTCTGGGCTGTTTTTCAAATCGTGACAACCTTAAATGACGAGCCAACTGGCTATGCACAATGTACAATTTGCAAGGCTGTGCTAAGCTACGATAGTAAGAAGACGGGATCATCTCATTTACAAAGACATTTTGAGCGTGGTGGATGTAACGGTAGCGAACCAACCAGCACCAGCAGCAGCAAACAAATGAGTGTGAGTGATTTCCTTGCCAAACCAACTCCTTCTAGGGTGAAATCACTGATCACAGATAAATGCGTGAATTTCTGTTGTATAGACATTCGGTCATTTGAAACGGTAGCAGGGAACGGTTTCATCCAGTTAGCACAAGAGCTAATAAATGTAGGCGCAGCCCATGGACGTCTGTCAGCAACAAGTTTACTCCCTGACCCCACCACAATCTCCCGAAAGTGCAAAGAACTGGCAACTGCTAAGAGAGGGGACGTTGTTGAAGAAATCAAGGGGGTCATGTCGTTGATAAATGTGGGCATGACAACTGACATGTGGACGGATGATCACCGTAAAATAAGCTACATGTCAATCACTATGTCACACCACAATATGACATGAAGAGCAGGGTACTAACCACAACAAGCTTCCCAAACGAGGCCAAAACAGCAGACAATATTCGAAAAGAGTTGCAGAACCAATTAGTCTCAGTCCTTGGATTCGATGCTTCAGTGATGAATTCTGTTGTCTGGGTAACCGATCAAGGCGCTAATTATGTTGCCGCTCTTCGCCCATACTGGCGCCTGGACTGTCAAGACCACCTGTACGACACTGTCCTCCGGCATGCCTTGAACCCCGACGAGCTTTCAGAAACAGTCCCAGAAGTAGCAGAGACCCTGCAGGCCGCCAAGGCTTTAGTCCGATATTTAAAGCAGTCAGGTCTGACAAGCCGGTTGTCAAAAACTGTCAAACAGATGGCAGAAACCAGATTTAGCAGCGTATTTATCACCCTGGAGTCAATTGAGTCAGTCTACGCAGAGTTACAGGAGATACTTCAGAGCCGTGGTGAGAGCCAGAGACTACACGATGTGCCCCCTGATGTGCTGTCTTTCCTGATTCAATTTCTGCGCCCGTTCTATGACGCACAAAGGGAGCTGGAAGGGGATAAATACCCAACACTGAACCTCGTCGTGCCCTGGCTTCACAAGCTGAAACACCATTGCCAGCTAGATGTGTCGGACACTCCTTCCCAAGCAATTATCCGCCAACGACACCTTGAGTGGATAATAAAGAAAGTCCACATCCAGCCACTTCACAAACTGGCCATATTCTTATGGCCAAAGTTCAGTCAGTTAAGGATGTTTACCAACGCCGAGAGGGATGACATCTTTCAGCTGGCCAAACGTCAGATATCACGGTTTAGAGAGGAGGGGACGGCGGATCAAGCAGCCGGTGAGATTTTATTTTAATGTGTGTGTGTGTGTATTACTATTATTATTATTATCAGGCCTATTATTATTCTTATTATTTCACTTTATTTTCACCTGCAACCATACCAAGTCACTTATTATAGTAGTAGCTATTATAGGCCTCTAAATTAATTTATTAATCATAGCCTACTTGTCTTGGGCAACTAATGCTTATAAAATAATGATGATTCATGCAGCGGCAAGCATTTCTGTGTCTGCACCTGTTGCTGCGGGCCACGCAGCAAAGAAGAGAGCGCTGGCCGAGTTTGAGGAAGATTGGGAAAACATTCTGGAGCAGGACGAGGATGACGACGATGAAGTACAGCAATACATGCGCCACAATCACAACATGGAAGGTGATGGACGAGATGTGCTGCTCTGGTGGAAACAGCACGAGACCCTGCTACCGCAACTATCAAGACTGGCTCGCTCTGTGTTTAGTGTCCCCGCCAGCAGCAGCAGCAGCAGCGAACGTGTCTTCAGCGCCGCGGGAAGAGTGATAGAAGAGAGGAGGACTGGGTTAAAACCTTCCACTGTGGATTCTATTCTTTTTCTCCACGATGCTCTGTAAGAGACTGTTCTAACTTTTCGTTTGATTGGACTTTATTTTCGTTTAACTGTTGGAACTGATGTTTTTCGTTTGATTGGACTTTATTTTCTTTTAACTGTTAAACTATTGGAAAAAAGAATGGCCATATTCTGTGGTGAATTTTTGAGGTAAGATAACCTGCGAGTTTGTTTTTAATTTATTTACTTTAATTTGTTTAAATTGTTGTAGGCTATGCTCATTTCGTTTGCGCGATGTTGCGAGCAGCCTGAGCCTGCCTCAGTAGTAGGCTATTTAAAAAAGGTGTTTTACTAACTGTGGTTTAATAAATAAACATTTATTAAACTAACTGTCTGTGTGATATGCTTGAAGTGTTTTATATCTATGCTTTTTATTGTAGCCAAGTAAAGTATTAGCGTTGATTTGAGAGGCTAAATTAATCATGTTTTACTCGCTGTCGGCGCGGCTGTTGCTTGGTCGTCATTTAAAAAAAAAATGCTCCAAACATTTGTCTTAACTTAATAAAGAAATGAAAAGAAACATAACTAACAAAACTGACCTATTTTAATGGCTGCAAACAGGGCAGGCTGCCGCTGTGTAAAATAAATAAATAAATAAATAAATATACGGGCTCGGGTCGGACTCGGGCTGATAATTCTGATGAGCTGTCGGACACGGGTCGGGCTAGGGCCTGAGCGTTTCGGACCAGGGCCGGGCTCGGGCCTAGATTTGAGGCCCGTGCAGGGCTCTATTTTGAACTAAAACAAGCCTGAAACTAAGTTTGTTGTTTCCGGAAAAGTTCGTTCCGACTGCTAAACACCTTTGTACTACCATTGGTCCATGGAGATTACAAAACTTCTGCGTCCGTTGTCCGCGTCAATGTGCAATTACACATGCAGAGGGAGCATGTGAAACCCGAGGGAGGGGTTATAGCAGACCAATCACAGCGCTTGAGATTCGCATAGAATTTACATTTTTACATTACGTTACATTTTTGGAGAGGTGCACGTCAGGCTACACCATAGCTACGTAGGTTTGACGCGGAAGTATAAATCAGCCTTTAGAGTTACATTCAAGCTATTTTAAGGCATGAATATTTTTTTTTCCACAGGAAAAAAACTTTAAATATGTAATTTTGGTGATCAAAGATGAGTTTTAAGGGATATAATTATTGACTACAGGGGGACTTTAACCAACCTTTGTAAATATTTAAAAAACATTTCTAGTCCTTTTTTTCATACAATCAAAGTCATTGGGGTCCAGTGTTGTTTTAGACCCAATTGATTATCACTGTATATGGAAAGAAACTGTTTAAACATTGTTAAAATAAAACAAAAATAAAAATATACAGGTTTGGAATGACATGAGGATGAGTAGCTTAAATGAAACGCATTACAGTTCAACAAGATCCTAACCGGTTATGGATTCAGTTGATTTTAAAGATGCATTAGCTGAACATGCACAGCTGACTGGGTCTTTTTGCCCCTAACGTGTCCGAGATGTGAGAGTGAGAAGGCGCTGCCAACTGAAATAATGGTGTGATTCAAAAGTGCACATGCTCACAGCAATTCCAAAGCTTTTAAATGGAGTACAATCACAATTCACCATCTGCCTGCCTGATCTCGTGGGCATGTAGACCTACTGCCGTCATCTGTTTGATCATGTTCTCCTCACTCTGCACACCTGCTGCTGACAGTCCTCTTCAAATAGACTAATAACATAGCATAATTAAAATGTGTCTTACAATGAGCCATGCAGACCATGTCAAATTTCAAAAGCTTCAACAAAGCAGCTTGGTTGTCTAACATGCTGTGTGTACGTCAGGAGCAGTTCATGGATCCATATTACCATACAGCAGTATTAAATAAATAAAAAACAAGATAAATCAAAGACATTGGTTGGTTTAATCATTGGTAGGGACACTTTTTCTTCTTCACCTTTTTAGCATTTTAGAACTTGACAATGCCAGTCCTCATATGTAATATGGAAAAGAGTGGCCAGGATATTCCTCAAAATGTTTTGTGTTAGGTGAAGAACGAGCTGAGCTGCAAGGCAAAGCTCTCAATTTACCGGTCAATCTACGTTCCTACTCTCACCTATGGTCATGAGCTGTGGGTCATGACCAAAAGGACAAGGTCCTGGGTACAGGCGGATGAAATGAGCTTTCTCCGCAGGGTGGCTGGGTGATCCCTTAGAGATAGGTTGAGGAGCTCAGTCAATCGTAAGGAGCTCAGAGTAGAGCTGCTGCTCCTCCACATTGAGAGGGGCCAGCTGAGGTGGCTCGGGCATTTGTTCCGGATGCCTCCTGGACGCCTTCCCAGGGCTCTTCCCACCGGGAGGAGACCCCGGGGAAGACCTAGGACACGCTGGAGGGATTATGTCTCCCGGCTGGCCTGGGAACGCCTCGGTATCCCCCCGGAAGAGCTGGAGGAAGTGTCTGGGGAGAGGGAAGTCTGGGCATCTCTGCTTAGACTGCTGCCCCCGCGACCCAGCCCCAGGTAAGCGGAAGATGATGATGATGATGACTTAACTTTTATTAATGAATGCACTATTGCTTTAACCTTTCATAGAGTTAACCCAAAGGATAATTTTAAAGTGCTCTCAAATTTTCCCTCGGCAGAGCTCTTCCAAAAAATACAAATATATGATTTCCCAGATGTTCATTTGGCCTTTACTAGCCAAAAGCGAACATTGTACACTTTGGTAATTCCACTGGTCCATCCAAAACTCTCAGCATTTTTCATTTTGTGATTCGCTAAAATGAGAGCTGACGCATATGGAGTCCAATCTAATGTGTTTTATGACAGTCTAAATTTATTTAAGGTATTTAAGTTGCATGTGTCACGATCACTAGTGAGATTGCCCGTCATTACCACCAGAGGGCACTCCACCCCGGACTATTGTCATTCCCTCATGAAACTACATTTCCCATAACTCACTGCCCGGACTCTTTGCATCCACCTGTGTCACATTACCTTGTCAGTCTCAGCCTATTTAAACCATGTACACTCATTAATTTCCTGCAAAGTCTTGTATGTGTAACACTGCATTTCTGAGCGTTTCCACTGGTTTCCATGTTCCTGGTTTTCCTTTTCCTGTCGCACCCTCTGGATTTGTTTGTTTGATTGGACTGATTTACTGTGCTCTGATCTTTTGCCTGTCTTTTACTACGATTGTGGATTACCCTTTCATTAAAACAGCATTTGGATCCTCAACCTTCGTGTCTCGGAGCAGTTCGTTACAGTATTAAATCTAGGTAAAAGTTGACAGTTTGTTGTAAAACGTTTTAAATGATGACTAGTTATGGAGCCATTATGTGCAAAAGCCATTTATTTAATAGATCTGGAACAAAAACTAGAAGACATTAACATAAATAACCCAACACAAGAAACACAGGATCAATTAAGAACATATACATTTAAATTAAATGAATTAATCAATAAACAAACCCAATTCCTAATACATAGACTTAGACAAGAACACTTCCACCACTGTAACAAATCTGGTAAATATTTGGCAAATCAAACAAAATAAGGAAAAAACAACAATACCAGTTATTGATTAGTTAATCAGTTAATACCAGTACACAGCAGGGAAGGCCACCAATTCACTGGAAGGAATAAACCAAATCTTTCAAAGATTTTACAGTAAATTATATTCCTCAGAAAAAGACCCAAATCAGAACGACATCAATTCATTTCTCACCAGTATTAATCTGCCTCAACTCAGTAAACTTCAGATAAATACTCTTAAAACTCCCATAACAGAACAGGATTTTTTAATGCCCTAAAACTCATGCCGAACTATAAAGCACCAGGTCCTGATGGATTCCCTGCTTCCCTGAGTTCTACAGACAATTTGGTCCATTTTATCACCACTCTTCATCCGAATGATAAATGAATCAAAACAGAAATCAAAACTACCAGATAACATGAACACTGCCACAATCTCACTCCTTCTCAAACCCAATAAAGACCCAACATTACCATCAAGCTATTGTCCGATATCCCTAATCAATGTAGACATTTAAATCATTGCCAAAGCACTAGCCCATAGAATAGAAAAAGTCACACCATCTATAATCCATCCAGATCAAACCGGTTTCATTAAAGGTAGACTCGCTTCCACTAATAGACGCAGACTTTTTAACTTAATGTATTACTCATCAATTCAAAAAGCCAAAACTATCATAGCTACTCTCGATGCAGAAAAAGCCTTTGATAGAGTCAACTGGAAATTCCTGGTTTCCACATTGGAGAGTTTTGGTTTTGGGGAGTCATTCATTAACTGGATCAAAATTCTGTATTGTTCACCTTCAGCCACTGTCATCAC
This sequence comes from Gila orcuttii, assembly GCA_026230005.1. Lineage (NCBI taxonomy): Eukaryota > Metazoa > Chordata > Actinopteri > Cypriniformes > Leuciscidae > Gila > Gila orcuttii. The sequence goes on along the minus strand of JAPDVR010000012.1, from coordinate 24,949,568 downwards.
AAATGGACTTACATCACCTAGCTTCACACTGCATCGGGGGACTAGACGAGGATGCCCATACTCCCCTTCTCTATTCACCATTTTCATTGAACCGTTAGCAGGAGCTATTCATCAAAACAGACACACTAAAGGTATTCAAACACCAAATATACACCATAAAATTAGTCTTTACGTTGATGATATACTACTATATTTGCAAGACCCCTCATCGTCATTACAAGAAACAACCAAACTCATGAATTCATTCTCAAATATCTTTGAATACTCAATCAACTGGAGTAAATCTGCTATCCTTTCATTACATTCAAACAACTTGGATGTGACATCCCAGACACTACCTATCCCTCTGTGCACCAATTACATCACATATTTAGGTATTAACATTTCCCCCAGGTTGTCAGAGCTGTTTGGACTCAACTTTACCCCATTACTTAAAACAATAGATGATGATCTTTAACGCTGGATGAACTTACCACTATCTATTATGGGCAGAATATCAATAATTAAGATGACTATACTTCCTAAATTAAACTATTTATTTACAATGATACCTTCACAACCCACCCTCACCTGGTTTAAATCGCTAGATTGAATCATTATCAAATTCTACTGGAAAAATAAGACCCCAAGAATTAAATTGACCCTACAGAAACCAAAAACACTAGGAGGACTGGAGGCACCACATTTCTACCACTACTTTCTGGCCAATCAACTCCAAAATATATACAAATGGACTCACCCTAACTCATCAATAAACACTTGGCTAGATGTTGAACAAACAATTTGTAAGGACATTACCATTTCAGAATTACCATTCTATGGTCACACACCGTAAAGCGAGTGTGTGTTCAAGTTTATGTTCAGCTCATGTTTGAGCTGACTGTAGCATTTTCTCCGTTGGGGATTTGATCCTCCAGAGAAACCAAGCAAAAGTGATCGAAGTGCCTGATTGGTATTACCAACGAGAAAGCTTACGATTGTTGTCAATATGGAAGATATTAAAAAAACTCTGGCCTCAATCCAACTAGAGGTCGGTAAAATCGCAACACAACAAACGGAGATCCTGCAGCTCACGAAACAGGTGAATCTACTACAGGCTCAGGTGAGCGGCTATGAAGTTAAACTAAAGAAGAAAGACGATCAGATCAAGGAACTGGAAAAGAGATTGGACGATGTAGAGCAACATTACCGTATGGATGATCTGATTGTCTCTGGATTGAAAACACGACACCGTGCTTATTCCAATGTCGCTGCGGGAAACAATGCTGAGGACACAACTGCTGAGACGGAGACCCTGGAATTCCAGGTTATCCAATTCTTCGGCAGTAAGGAGATTCCCATTCGTAGTAATCAGATCTCGGCCTGTCATACACTTCCTCGGAATAAGAAAAATAGTCCTACCCCACCGACAATCATAATTCGCTTTGTCAACCGAAAGCACAAGATCACCTTGTTGCAGCAGGGTTTCAAGTTAAAAGGCACAGGAGTGTTTGTGAATGAACATCTAACGAGGAAGAACGGGAATATTGCTTATGCAGCGCGGTAACTGAAAAAGGCTAAAAAGATTAAAGCTACCTGGTCTCGGAATGGCAAAGTTTATATTCGAATGATTGGTGCAACACCAGAAGAGGAAAGAGCTGTGATGGTGAAGGAAATGGACGAATTGAACTTGTACAAATGATGATTAGAGCTGAGTCACAACATGAACTGTGGATGGGCGGACCTATTACTTTATTTTTTTTATTTTTGGTGTCGTTGATTGTGGATAATGATTATTCAATTCTCTGGGACAGATGGAATATTCAGTTAATTTTGGTTATTAGTCCTTTTGATCTAGGAGGCCTTTTCAACCAGGAGACAGTCAGTATTTTTCACGTGAGTCTGTGTCGATTTTTTTGGCAGTTTAATTTTTATGGCTTCTATTGACTTGCCCATCTTTGACGATGACTCTTTTATTTTTAACCCGTTTGAGCAGAATATAGACAGTTGTGGCATCTACGATAGTTTCTTTAATCCTGATGTAAATCAACCTAATCTAAACTTATTAAAACTGTCTTGTAACTATTACTCTGAAGGGCAAGTAAACTCACTGCATCAAAATATACATTTTTATAAAAATCTTTTCTCTACTTTCCATTTGAATATTCGTAGTATGTCTAAAAATCATGACGAATTGAGAATTTTCCTGTCTACCTTAAGTTTTTCCTTCTCGGTCTTGGCTTTTTCTGAGACTTGGCTGACTGATGATGTATTTTCTTTATTCCCCTTACCTAATTATTTATCTTTTCATTCTTGTAGAAAAAACAAAAGAGGAGGGGGTGTCTCTTTATATGTTTTGAATTCCTTTGATGCTGGTGCTAAGGATGATCTTAGTACAGAATTTGATACTACTAGCACAGAGTCTATATTTATTGAAATTCCATTTTGTCAGCAATTCAATGGTAAGAGCATTTTGATTGGATGCATCTATAGACCACCAGATTCAGACCATAACACATTTATTGATGCACTTCAATCAACACTTGAGTCAATAACCAAAGAAAGTAAATTATGTTTTTTACTTGGTGATTACAATATTAATTTACTCAAATGTGATTTACCACAAACAGTCGATTTCTTAAATGCACTTCATTCCTTTAATTTTTTTCCTCTTATTACTAAACCGTCTAGAATCACCTCCTCATCTGCTACTCTTATTGATAATATTTTATTTAATTCTTATAATTTTCAGGTCACTTCAGGCCTCCTGAAGTGTGATGTTTCTGACCACTTTCCGGTCTTTCAGTTTATCCAATCCCGCCAACTAATGTCTAGCTATCCTAAGAATGAGTCAAATAAGTATCGTAATTTCTCTAGTAATAACATTGATCATTTTAAGTCTGCCATTGGCAATATCATATGGGAGGAGGTACTTGTGTCACAAGACGTTAACAGTGCATATAGTTTATTCTTAAAGTCTTTTAATAAGGCCTTGGACTCATCATTTCCATTGAAGAGCACAAAAACTAGAAATAAATACTCTAAGGGGAAGCCGTGGATATCTGATGAACTAAAAAAGCTTTCCCGGAAAAAAAATAAACTTTATAGGAGGTCTATTCTTAATCCTTCTTCAATTAATGTTGAAACTTATAAGAAATGTAAAAACCATTTTACATCTTTAGTAAGAAAAGCAAAGAAAATATATTATTCAAATCAATTTGCACAAGCTTCTAAAAAATATTAAGACAACATGGCACCTCATTAATCATTTATTGAATCGCACTAAATCCTCATTTACTGCCCCTGTAGTAATGAACAGTGAGAAGGGGGTTCTCTCTAACCCTGTTGATATTGCTAATGGCTTTAATGATTTCTTTATATCGGTTGGTTCAGATCTAGCATCTAACATTAATGATTCGGATATACATCCATGTTCTTTAATCAAAGGTCAATATCCTCCATTTTATAATTTTGACCCAACAACTGTTCAAGAGGTTCGGAATATTACTTTATCACTTAAAAATGCAGCCCATGGTCATGACGGCATTAAAAGTGTTCTTATTAAAGAGACAATTGACTACATAATTAAACCTCTCACTCATATTCTCGCACTGCCTCTGAGAACTGGAATTGTCCCTCAGGATTTGAAGGTTGCTAGGGTTATACCAATTTTCAAGAACGGTGACTCCAAGGAATTTGGTAATTATAGGCCAATATCAATTCTCCCGTGTATATCGAAAATCTTAGAAAGACTTGTCTATTCGAGATTATTTAATCACTTGGATGCCAATAATATTTTATACAAACATCAATATGGTTTTCGGAAGCGACACTCTACTGAGCATGCCCTTATTCAACTTGTGAACTATATTTCTTCAGCTCTTGATAATAAAAAAATTGCTCTTGGAGTCTTCCTGGACTTGAGTAAGGCATTTGCTACGGTCAGTCACAATATTTTGATTGCCAAACTTAGTAGATACGGAGTGGAGGATGTTGCTTTGAGATGGTTTAGAAGCTACTTAGCTAATAGAGAGCAATATGTTTACCTGGAAGGTTATACCTCAATGAAGTCACAAATTATGATTGGGGTCCCTCAAGGATCAATTTTGGGGCCTCTTTTATTTTTAATTTATATTAATGATATGGCTACGACTTGTACCAAACTCCTTCCAGTACTATTCGCAGATGATACAAATCTCGTAGCTTCTCACCAAGACTTCAAAATTTTAATAAAAACGGTCAATGAGGAACTATCATATATTGTGGAATGGTTCCAATGGAACAAGCTTACGCTTAATATAAAAAAATGCAACTTTATGATTTTTTGTAATACTAATAAACATTACCCTATAGAATTATCTAAGATCTTTATAAATAATACTCAAATCGAATTGCTTCAGCATACCAGATTTTTGGGAGTCATTATAGATAGTGGTCTTAAATGGTCTAACCATATCAACTTCATATCTAAGAGGTCAGCTAAAATGTTGGGTATATTGAGGAGGGTTTGTCCTTTAGTTCATTCTTCAGCATTTTTAACCTTATATTATAGTTTTTTGTTTCCATTTATTAATTATTGCAATATTGTCTGGGCAGCTACCTATCCTACCTATCTGAAGAAATTAATAGTCATACAGAAGAAATATCTCAGATTTATTTCTTATTCTAATAGATATGTACCCTCGGCACCCCTTTATAATAAATTTAAAGTTCTCCCTATTGATAAGGTAAATATTTATCAAACATGTTTACTTATGCATAAGTTTATATATAGGAAACAAGATCTACCAGACTCTTTTCAGAGTTTGTTTATCCCTATTTCACATGTACACTCATTTCAAACTAGACATAGCAATAATAATTTAGTCTTACCATTCACACGAACTACAAGACATAAAAAATAATATTTCTTTTAGAGGTTCTAAGCTCTGGAGTGATTTAAGTCCATCGTTGCGATCAATGTCCCCTTATTCAGCTTTTAAAAAGCATTTGAAGAGACTACTATTGCTAGCCTGACGCCTTTATGTAGTTTTTTTTTCTAGGTGTTGTTTGCTTGTATTGAATTACTTTGTATCGTTTGTTGTTTGTTTCGTTTTTTTATTGTGAGTTTTGTTTATTCTTCTTTTTTGATGTTTAGTCTGTATGTCTCATGAGTTAATAGGAGCAGGAGTGGAACTCTGTACAAGCCTAGAGTGGCTTCGTTCCCTCCTTGCATTGTTCTGTACTTGTACTAAACGTGCTAAACAAATAAACTAAACTAAACTAATGGTCAGGCAATAAAAAAAAAAAAAAACACCACTGTTTCAAAACGCCAACTATAGCAACGACTCTGACAGCCTGGTGGAAATTCCATCAAATCACAAATACTCGTCTTGCACCATCTAAACACACCCTCATCTGGAATAACCCAGATTTTATAGTTAACAAGAAGCCACTCAACTTATGCACATGGGCAGAAAAGGGTATCACACAACTTCAACATATCTTTCATAATAATAACATAGCAGCATTTCCCCACTTGGTCCAGAAATATGGCATTGGAAGTAATTGTTTTTTGGAATACTTACAAATCAAATCATCTATTCAATCAAGAATCGACACTCAGACAATAAACTTGTCCTTCTGCCCTCAATTTCAGAGTTGATTAATTTATCCTCTTCAAAAAAACTACTCTCCAAAATATACAGAATGATATTAAAATCAGACAACACATTAAGCCTACCAACTGGTAAATGGGAATCAGACCTATCCATTACTCCCGTTGCCGCTTTCTGGACACAAATCTGCAAAAATATCTTCTTCATGACAAAAAATGCCAAGCTACAACTCATACAATATAAAGTACTTCATAGATGTCACCTAACGGGACAAAAATTATTTAAAATGGGATTTACTTCTGAAACCTGCTCACATTGTACACAAAATACCCCAGATACCTATGTTCACGCCATTTGGGGTTGGGGGTAATAAGGAAGAGGTAACAACACTAGCTAATATCAAACCTAATTAAATACTTTTAAAAGATTGATTGTTGGGGGTAAGGGGAGGGAAGGATAAGGTAACTCTCTCTCTCTTTCTCTCTCTCTCTCTCTCTCTCTATGTATGTATGTATGTATGCATGTGTGCTGTGCATGTATGCGTATATGCGTGTATGCTGCACACGTATGTATGCATGTATGCTCTGCATGTATGTATATATGCGTAAAAAATTATCGTGATTTTAACGGTAAAAGACAGTACTACAGTGCAAAACTGTTAATTGGTTAACAGAAAGTTTCCTTACTATATACGATAAATAACTGTGATAGATCTAATGGTACATTTAATGTAATTTTACTGTAAAATACCGCTAAATTTACAGTTTTTGAAAGTGAAAAAGAATATCTCATTGTATAATTTACAGTGAAAACCCGTAAATTTACATTCCCACAATTCCCTGCGTGACACTTCACATTTCATTTCATTTCATTTCATTTCATTTATTGCCATGTCAACAAGTTGATAGGAATTTGTCTTAGTACAACTCTCAGACATAAATAACCTAAAAGACAAACATCAAAAATACACCAACAATGTACATCAACAGTCCCCAACAACAATAAGACATTAGACCAGAACCTGCAGTCGTTCAAAGGATAATACATACGACCAAGAAAGTGCCCAGTGCCTGCTGTTAATAAGGTGCTGCTAACAGTCAGTGCAAATTCAGATGTCTAATCGCCAGAGGGAAGGTGCTGTCTTTGAAGCGTGATGTAGAAGTCTTAATGCTCCTATATCTTCTTCCTGATGGGAGGAGATTAAAGAGATGGTGAGCAGGGTGAGAGTGGTCCGCTATGATGTTTTTAGCCTTTCTTTTTATTCTAGTGAAGAAGAGTGAAGAAAGTGAAGGGAGGCTACAGCCTATGATTTTTGAAGCCCTGCGTACTACTCTCTCCATCCTAGTTTTGTCCTGAGCGGTTGTATGACCGAACCAGACAAGCATGGAGAAAGTAAGGACACTTTCAATAGTAGACCTATAAAAGTGGGTCATGGCAACTCGGCTGACACCAAACTTTTTGAGCTGCCGCAAGAAGTGGAGTCGCTGATGAGCTTTACTGATCTTAATATTAGTGTTGAGCTCCCATGATAGGGATTCCTGGATTGTAGTCCCAAGGAACTGGAAGGAAGTGACCCTCTCCACCTCCTCCCCATTTATGGAGAGCGTACGGAGGGGACTAGAGGTCTTTCTAAAATCCACTACCAGTTCCTTGTTTTTTAAGATGTTAAGTGACAAGTTAAAACTTTCGCACCATTTTACCAGCCCCTCCACTTCTATGCGGTAGTCAGACTCATCTCCATTAGTAATAAGACCAACTACAGAAGTGTCATCAGCAAACTTAAATAGCAGAACTGAACTACTGTGTGACTGACAGAATTGTGTGTATAAAGAATACAGAAGTGGACATAGGACGCAGCCCTGTGAGTCCCTGTGCGTCAAATCAAAAAAAAATTGAAGTATTTTTGTTGAAATAACTATGTTTCTTCATAGTTTTCTTAGTTTTTTTCTAATCAGTTATGTACATTAGGGTTTTATGTTACATTTAATGTTGTTAAATTAATGTTTATTGCATTTTTAAAAATTTCATGCGTGTTACCATGATGGTGTTTAATGTGTGTGCGGACGACACTGTGCAGCTATAAATTAGTATTAACTTTCTTGTGGAAGAGCTGCTTGTGATGAGCTTTGATTGATCACGTGACTCTCATCACTGCTGTGATGATTGTTGGTTGTCAGTGTATTACAATGTTACAAAATAGAAATTAATACTTCAATACGTGGGTAAATTAACATTATATCAGATAATGAAATACGGTTTATTACTGTAAATTTTAAGTTAAGTCTGTAAAACCAATAACGTTGCTACCGTATTTTTGACGGTAAAGTTCTGGCAACCACAGCTGCCGTTTTTTTACCATAAAAATTACGTTTTATTTTTTACAGTGTGTATACTATTTCTGGACCCAGGTTGGCCGTGGCATCCCAGTCCTTGTCCTATGCAGTTGGCATTAGTTCTGGGCGAGTGTGGGGCCTGGGGCCTTGGGATTGTACCTTCAAGCCGTCTGCCTATACTCTTTTGCTCTGGATTTCTTGCCTCTGGCTGGTTCAGCACTACATGTCTTACTTTTTTAATGCATTACATATTAGTTGAGATACATACACATTTAATTGGTCGCTTAAACAAGAAAAAATAAATAAATAATCACATACGCAGGATAAGCAAGGCATGGTCGTGGTGACCTGGGCTTTACACGGAGCTGGTTCCACGCTACACGTCTCATTTTTTTAATGCAACACCCTAGCTGACATGCATATACATCCATCACGAACAAAAACACAAAAAAAACCCAAGCAAACAAACAGGGTAAGTATGGTATGTGTGTGACGGCCGGAGGTGGGGAGTGTTCTTGTTGATCAGTGAGTGATGAGGGATGGCCTTGGGCCCCAGGCTCCGGAGCACATTTTCTTAGTGGCCCATTGTAGTGTGTCGTGGCCAGGGGGAGATCAGAGGCAGCCTTTTTTTTTTTTTTAACCATATTAGTAATAGCCTTATTTTTGTTGTTGTTATTATTTGTCCTCTTCTTTGTCCTTCAACCTCGCCCTCATTCCTGATGAAAAGATTAGTTATTATTGCTACTACTATTATTATTCTTACTTTTATTATATTTTTATAAGACTATATTATCATATCTTCCTCATCCTCCAGTTAATACCTTTTTCTTTTTTTTCTCTTCTATTATTATTTAGTTAATTTTTATTACGTCTGTTGTATCTATAATATGTTCCTCTGTTAAGTTATTTCCACTCACACACCCAGTAATACATGCACACACACACACACACACACACACACACACACACGAACGCAGCACGAATGCACGCACGCACGGAAGCATGCACGCACGCACGCACGCACGCACGCACGCACGCACGCACGCACACGTTTATGTGTTGATGTTTATGTATGTGGCCTTGATGTTTTTTGTTGTATCAGTCACTTGTAAGTATTGGATTGCATCATAATAAAAAAAATAAAAAAAAAAAATAAAAAAAATCCCATTTATGGTTACTTGAAGTTCCCCTTGAGATTTTAAGCTATATTTTAAAATTTAAATTAATTTAATTAATAAATTAAATGACTCTTTTTTTTTTATTAAGACCAAAGTAAAGGGTAATGCTTTGGAGGTTTTAATTTGACAAATTTTACATTAAAACATTTGTATTTTTATAAATGTATTTCTATTACAGCTTCACAAGCCCCCTACAATATCCATTGTGAATCCACAGTTGGGAAACCCTTCCTTAGAGTAGAGAAACCCTACTTTAGTGAGTTCACACTTATGTGTGATTAGATTTTAGTTACAACTACATTAATCTAGCTACAAGCATTAATAGTTACAACTACATTAATCGTATTTATAAACTCACAATTATAACTTTTCCTCAGAATTGCTAGATGTAAACATGTAATTGTGCATTACAGTCTGAATGTCGAGATTTTTTTTATTTTTTATTCTGTGTTTAGTCTATAATTCAAATACTGTTTCTAAAATGTCTTTAACAGAGAGATTGTGTTTTTTTGGTTGCGACATGAAATGTGTGTAAATCTGTCTAAGGCAAACTCAGGCTTGAGCTGAAGCATTGAAGACCTTTGATCCATGCCATTGATGCCACCTTGCTGTTTTGAGATTGGTACGTTTAATGGTGTGATGTCTAACCGCATGAATCTCAGTTTCATCTAAAACAGCTGCGTATTGATTTGCACATAATTCAACAAAACGCTTGCCCAACTGTCATGTTTCTGTGGTTTGATTTTGTGCAATAATCCATGCTTTATTTATGTGCTGTGTTACTATAATTCTACATTAGTTATTTTGGAGCTCAACAGGCCGGATCACCATTCATTTTTATCATAAATTCATCAACATTTCTTCTTTTGTTTTCCATTAATGTAGAGTTGGAACGAGATGAAGGCTAGTAAATGATGATAGTACTCTACAATCATCCTGATTATCATGCTTCAGTACCCTCACATGAGTGTGGTTAACCTTGAGGCCTCAATACTAATGTTCTCAGTAAAACTGAATGTAACTGCTTATTAAAAACAGCCATGACAAGCCAACCTGTAGCCAAAGTCCCTGATCTCACGTCCAGGCTCATTGCGCCACAGTCAGATCCTGCACTCTATCACCTGTCACAGGGAATTTCTGGCCTGTTGGATGCCCTTCTGGATCGCAGCTTGGATCTCATGCCGGTGGCGACCGACTTTCCCTCCCTTCCGCCTCATGCAGGAATAATGCGACCTCTGAACCAACAGCACTGTGAGATCTGATGAATAGTTCAATCCACATCATGAACTTCTACCGGTTTATTTAAATTTTTGTATCCTATGAGCAGTGTTGAGGGTAACTTATTACAAGTAACTTGTTGAAAGTTGATTACTTGATTACGTAATCAGATTACTTTTTCAAGTAATTAGTAAAGCAACGCATTACTTTTTCAATTTACAACAATATATGTTACTTTTTCCAAAAATTAAGGATAGTTACTTTTTCACATTTATTGACTGACATCTCTCCTGTCCCCATGCTGAGAGAAATAAAGTGAGGCGGTGTTGTGTGTGCTGTGTAAACATGATGGTTATTTTAGTTCTAGACTAATTGTGAACATGCATTTACTCATCTCACTTGCACGAAAACAGTATTCCTCAAAATGAATAAAAACAGTAAAATGCAATCTCAGAATTTTATGCAAAACTTTTATAATTAACTTTATTAAATTACACAAATATATGTATTTATTCTTACTTTATTAACCAATGTCTTTGCTGCAGACCTTCAATGCTCCAATTTAACCATACTAATAAGCAACAATAATTTTTTTGAAAAGTGTTGAACTTCCTTCTCCTGTATCCTATTGTTCTTTAATCCAGAATGGCAGCAAATCTGAAAGGTTTGTTTGAGCTGCGCCCTCTACTGTACAGGTGTAAATATGCATTTCCTTCAGCCTGAGGCATTTTTGGTGTGAAAGGGCCTTAACATTTGCCAAAAATATAACTTTTTTTGTTGTTATTAAAAAAACAAAGTCCAGGTGAGAAAAAGTAACTCAAAAGTAATGTAACGCATTACTTTTCATAAAAGTACGTCGCAATTCGTTTTCTGGGGGAGTAAAGCAATATTGTAATACATTACTTTTGAAAGTAACTTTTCCCAACATTGCCTATGAGTGACTCAGCAACACTGTACCAAACAAAACTTGAAAATCTGAAAATATGACGGACAGAATGGTTGCTTGAAAGCAATTAGAGCTGTTAATTTAAAGGACATTTTTGACCTCAGGCTTCATCAGGTCAAAAACACATGGGAATCACTGTCTTCTGAGAATCTGAGCTCTGAGAATGAAAGTTTAATCAAGTCAAGTAATAAACCTAGGCAGATTAAAAACAATCGCAAAGTGAAAAACAAGACATCCTTGCAAATAGATCAAATGCCATGAGCAGCATGAGATTTATTAAGTTTCCTTTTAAAACTCAGCAAATATTCAGAAGGTGTCAGTTATGAGACAAACCACTAATGAGTTTATCCCAAGAGTACACACATAGGAGCAGACTCAATTTTGCAGCTTCCTGCAGCCTTTTTCTTGTCATTTAGGCTGAAAAAGAAACAGAAGACTCATTAATGGGAATTGATCCTCAGCTCTTACTGATATTTTGAATCACTATGCATTATCTACAGTAAGTGGTAAGGGTCAGGCCAATTACAGGAATGCATTAACAGTGATTACTCATTTAACCCAGAGATCACCTATTAACCTATGTTTGGTACTCTTCAAAGATTTGCTTTTAAGAATTGCTTGAGTATGCGTGTGTTTCTGCTTATGTTTATCTCTATGATTTTGTGATGATAAATTCTTTAGATATGAGATACAGATGCTCAAGTGCATTAACCTATATTACCTCCACCCTGTGTCTGCTCTTCAGTGATGGAAAGGCCATATTGACCTACTCGGCCTTGGCAAAGTGGATGTATGTGCCTTTTCTTCTGTCTATATTGATTCAGTCTGCCTATCTCTCTTCTTTCCATTTACATTTTGGCAGATGTTATGGCTGCAGATGGACAATAAAGACCCAAGAGCTGTGACTGGATATTAGACTGGGGAACAGGCTAAAAATAGACTCATGCATGAATCTGTATGCAAAAAAATACATAAATAAAAAAAATAAAAAGTGTTAACCAGTGTTGGTTGTTTTAGCTCTACACATTTATTTAAAGTAAGCATGAAACCGTCTCGGTTACGGATGTAACCCTCGTTCCCTGAGTAGGGAACGGAGACGTTACGTCGAGTGACGGAGAATGGGATTTCGCCTAGAAAGCCAATCATCTTCGAGTATTACAAAACGAGCCTATGGCAATGAAAATGCCATGGGTCTGCGGAATTTGCATAGCGTATCTCCGCCCCACCGCGTGGGTATAAAAGGAGGAACGCCGGCAAAGGCAGATCATGTCTTCGCTGAGGAGCCGAGACTGAACTCAGGCGTCTACCCAGCGGTACAGCGGAAGTGGCAGGGAGACGTAACGTCTCCGTTCCCTACTCAGGGAACGAGGGTTACATCCGTAACCGAGACGTTCCCTTTCGTAGTCACTCCGAGTTACGTCGAGTGACGGAGAATGGGGTCCCTGTATAATCACGCCACCTTCACAGCTGTCTTCCAGTGCCCTGCGAAAGTCTGATCCCCCTGTCGTGATACTGGCACGGACGAAGGAGTCCTACTTAACACAGGAATACCAAGGTACACTGGGGAGCATATCTCAGAGGAGATAGCCGCAGCATGCCTACCCGTAGGGAGGACTTAGAAATACGCATATGGCCGGAAGGCTTCATATGGAGGAACACTGGAGTAACCAGCCCGTGGGGTGGCAACTTTCAACTCCAGGGTGGCAAGGTGGCTTGCCGAGGGAAAGACACATGCTCAAAGAGGCTTACAGTGGACATACACATGTGGGGGTTACTCAAGGGAGGAACCATGCACACGGAGGCACCTAGCCGACGCACAGGCAATAGACACTGGCGCCAGCGTCAACAGTGCTGGAGGAACTCAGGGCTTCAGAAGGGAAGGCTCACCTGAGGAGAATAACCGCACGTATCCAGTCCGTGGAGTGGAATGGCGAGCAAGCGAAGACACCTGAGCGGGTCCTGAACTAGCTGGTTGAAGCGAGTACATGGGAGGACACTGGCTCCACTCGGAGATTATAGAATCTGGCGAATGTGTTAGGTGTCGCCCAGCCTGCAGCTCTACAGATGTCTGCCAGCGAGGCGCCATGCGCTAGAGCCCAAGAGGAAGCCACACTCCGGGTGGAGTGGGCTGTCACACCAAGGGGGCACGGTCGGCCTTGCTGTTGGTAAGCCAAAGCAATGGCGTCCACTATCCAGTGAGACAACCTCTGCTTTGAGAGAGCCTTTCCCTTCAGTCTCCCACCATAACAGACAAAGAGCTGGTCTGAGGTCCTGAAACACCGCGTCCTGTCTACGTAAGCGCGGAGAGCGCGTACTGGACAGAGCAGTGCCAAGGCTGGGTCTGCCTCCTCCAGGGGCAGCGCTTGCAGGTTCACCACCTGGTCCCGGAAGGGAGTGGTAGGAACCTTGGGCACATATCCAGGCCCGAATTCCAGGCACGCTTCGTCAACGGAGAATGCGTGCAGGTCCCCTACCCTCTTAATGGAGGCCAGTGCAACCAGGAGCGCTGTCTTCATAGACAGGAACTTAAGCTCCACTGATTGCAGAGGCTCAAAGGGAGCCCTCTGCAGGGCATTTAACACCACTGAGAGGTCCCAAGAGGGAACGAGAGGAGGGCGAGGAGGATTCAGTCTCCTCGCTCCTCTCAGGAACCTGATGATCAGGTCGTGCCTTCCCAGAGACTTACCATCAACTGCTTCGTGATATGCAGCTATAGCGGCCACATACACCTTCAGGGTGGAGGGAGACAGCCTTCGCTCCAGCCCGTCTTGCAGGAAGGAAAGCACGACACTGATCAAGCATCTCCTGGGGTCTTCTCGGCGAGAAGAGCACCAGTTGACGAAGAGGTTCCACTTCAACGCATAGAGATGTCTCGTGGACGAAGCTCTAGCGGAAGTGATGGTAGCCGCCACCGCAGGTGGCAGGGTACTCAAACCTGCCTCGTCCCGTCCAGAGGCCACACGTGGAGCCTCCAGAGATCGGGACGAGGGTGCCAAAGGGTGCCCCGTCTCTGAGAGAGGAGGTCCTCTCTCAGAGGAATTGGCCAAGGAGGTGCTGTCGCGAGGAGTACTAGTTCGGAGAACCAGGTCCTGGCGGGCCAGTACGGCGCAACCAAAGTGACCTGCTCCTCGTCCTCCTTGATCTTGCACAGAGTCCGTGCGAGAAGGCTCACTGGGGGAACGCATATTTGCGTAGGCCCCGCGGCCAGCTGTGCGCCAGTGCATCCGTGCCGAGCGTGCCCTCGGACAGGGAGTAATACAGGGCGCAATGGGATGAGTCGTGGGAGGCAAACAGGTCTATCTGTGCGTCCCCGAACTGGTCCCAAATCAGCTGGACCGACTGGGGATGGAGTCGCCATTCGCCGGGGATAGGACGGAACCGAGACAGCTCGTCGGCTGCAAGGTTCCGAACGCCCGGAATGTAGATAGCACGAAGGGACCTCAGGTGCTTCTGACTCCATAAGAGGAGGTGGCGAGCGAGTTGCGACATACGGCGGGAGCGTAGACCACCTTGACGGTTGATGTACGCTACTGTTGCGGTATTGTCTGAACGGACTAGCACGTGTTGACCCTTGAGCAGCGTGTGGAAACGGTGCAGGGCAAGGCGTACTGCCAGCAACTCGAGGCAATTGACATGCAGAAGGCGCTGGGGTCCTGTCCAGGAGCCCGCGGCAGCATGTCCGTTGCACATGGCGCCCCAGCCCGTGGAAGAGGCATCTGTGGAGACAACAACATGCCTGGAAACTCGTTCTAGGGGGACTCCGGCCCGTAGAAAACTGAGGTTCCTCCACGGGGTGAAGAACTGACGGCAGGTCAGAGTCACTGGGACTCGGAGCGTGCCGTGATGCCATGCCCACCTCGGGACTCGATCGCGAAGCCACAGCTGAAGCGGTCTCATATGAAGCAATCCGAGCGGCGTTGCCGCGGCTGCAGATGCCATATGCCCCAGGAGCCTCTGAAATAATTTCAGTGGGACCGCACTCTTGCCCTCGAACTGACGAAGACAAGTCAGCAGTGAGTGTGCGCGCTCGCTCGTAAGCTGCGCGGACATGGCGACCGAGTCGATCTCCATACCGAGAAAAGACATCCTCTGCACGGGGCTGAGTTTGCTCTTCTCCCAGTTGACCCGAAGGCCCAGACGGGCTAGGTGCCGGAGCACAAGGTCTCTGTGTTCGCAAACCTGAGCTCGAGAGTGGGCTAGAATCAGCCAGTCGTCGAGATAGTTCAGGATGCGAACCCCGTGTTCGCGTAGGGGAACAAGGGCTGCCTCGACGACCTTCGTAAAGACGCGAGGAGACAGAGCCAACCCGAATGGGAGAACCGCGTACTGATATGCCTGCCCCTCGAAAGCAAACCGAAGGAACGGTCTGTGTCGAGGTAAGATGGAGACATGAAAGTAGGCGTCCTTCAGGTCTATCGCTGCAAACCAATCCTGTGGCCGCACGCACTCGAAAATGCATTTGGCCGTGAGCATCCTGAACGGCAGCCTGTGAAGGGAGCGGTTCAGGACGCGCAGGTCCAGGATCGGTCGTAACCCACCGGTTTTCTTGGGGACGATGAAGTACGGGCTGTAAAACCACGACCTCATCTCGGCTGGAGGGACAGTCTCGATTGCACCCTTCGCCAGCAGGGTGGCAACCTCCGCTCGCATGATGGGGGCATTGCCACCGACCATAGTGAAGCGGACTCCGCTGAAACGGGGAGGAGACCGAGCGAACTGAATCGCATAGCCGCGCCTGATCGTTCGGGCGACCCAGCGGGACAGGCTGGGGAGCTCTAACCAAGCTGCCAGAAACTGAACCAGCGGGGTCATGCGAACGACAGACGTCCCCCCGGAGGGGCAGCGAAGCGGAGTGACCGGCCCCGGCGAGGGTGGCATAGCGGCCCTGTGCGGGGGCGTGGTCAGGCTCCGCGCCCTGACAGAGGAGACCAGGGAAGGACCAGCGTTCCACGGGGGTCTGCTCTGCCAGGGGGCTGGCGACAGAGGGGGACGAGAGCGGTGTGGTCCGAAGAAGGCACGCACTGCTGTCCGAGAACTCTGTGACAGAGGGGGATGAGAGCGGCGAGGCCCGGAGGCGTCGCACACTGTCAGCCGGCTCTGTGTGCTCAGTGATGGAAGTGTTGGTTCTTTCTTTAACAGTTTTAGGTTACTGCCCACCCGTGGGTGAGCAGCGGGAAAACAAAAGATTCTCCCCCGGCCCTCCGCCGGGGGAAGGAGGGGGCCTGCAACCACCTCTTGGGGAAGAACCGGGACCATCATTGAGCAGCCCGTCTCAGGAGCGCTGCTTAGCCTGGCGTTTAGCGGGGCGCGGGGCTGGAGAGGGCTGGGGCGCCTTCCTGCGGCCTCCTCCACGACGCGGCCTGGGTGAAGGCTGCTGCTGGGGCCGTGCGGGAGGGGAGGGAGCGGCAGGAGGGCGCCCTCGGCGGCGAGCAGGCTGAGGCTTCTGAACCGACGGCTGGGTGGAGGCAGCAGCGGGCCGTCGGGGCAGAATATGTTTGATAGCCTCAGACTGCTTCTGTGCGGTCGAGAACTGCTGGGCAAAGTCCTCGACCGTTCCGCCGAAGAGGCCGGCCTGGGATATGGGGGCGTCGAGCAGACGAGAGCGCTCGGCGTCCCGCATATCAGCCAGGTTCAGCCACAGGTGACGCTCCTGGACCACCGAAGTGGCCATCACCTGACCCAGGGAGCGTGAGGCCTCTTTCGTTGCTCGGAGAGCGAGGTCAGTGGCGGCACGCAGCTCATCAAAGAGCCCTGGGACAGTCCCGCCCTCGTGCATATCTCTGAGCAGCTGGGCCTGGTAGACCTGTAAGGTGCTCATCGCATGCAGAGCGGCGGCCGCCTGTCCTGCAGCCTTGTAAGACTTCGCCACGAGGGAGGACGAAAGCCTACAGGCCTTGGACGGGTGCTTAGGATTACCACGATATGAAGCACTCTGAGGACACAATTGCATCGCAACAGAGCGTTCAACCGGGGGAACCCCAGTGTACCCACGGGCGACCGCCCCATCGAGGGGGGGAAAGGCGGAGAAAGCCGACGAACGTGCACGGGAGGCCAAGGGAGCCTTCCATGATTTCGTCAGCTCCTCATGCCCTTCCGGGAAGAAAGGTATTGGGGTTAGCTGCGGCCGAGAGGCGGCAGCCGCGCCCAAAAACCAATCGTCCAGCCGCGAGCGCTCGGGGCAGGGTGGAGGGTTCCACTCGAGCCCGATGCTCGCGGCGGCTCGGGAGAGCATGGCGGTCATCTCGGGATCTGATACGGGCAACGCTGGAACTCCAGAAGGAGGCAACGCAGCCGCATCGTCACTTCCCGATGACTCTTGCCCACCTTGTGATGCCGCGATCGACATCGAGTCATCCTCTGGAGCGCCGAATGAAATACGCGGGGCATCAGCGGATGGACCCGGTAAAATCACCGCGGCGCTCGCGGGTTGCAACATTACAGAGGGGGGCGTGGTCCGAGGACGTATCGTCGGATTTTTGTTCCACACCGTCACCCTCAAGTCACCCTGTCCACCAGCCGAAGTACCACCTCTCGAGGAGGGTGTAGATCGGGGTGTGGATGAGGGGACTCTCTCTCGAATGAGATCATTGAGTCTCGACCTTAGTGTTGCGATGGTCATGTTCCCACAGAAGGAACATGAGTCATCCACAAGCGCTGCTTTAGCGTGCTCTAAGCCCAGACACGCAAAGCAGCGATTGTGCCCATCAAAGGCAGACAGGAATCGACCGCACCCAGAAGAACACGGGCGAGACATCTTTAAAAAGACGTGCCACGTGCAGCTCTTTTAGAGAGGAAAAAAGCTCAGCGATGCTGAGGCGACCAGGGAGAAACACACCAACTGGCAGATCACTGCACAGACCGCAGGCAATGTGAACTCGCTGGATACCGCCGTCACACCAACACCGGAGAGCTCGCTCGTCTCGAAGAGAAGTCATTGATAACTCAGGATTTGGCTTGTGGAGTGAAGAGAGTTTCTTGGCTCCGAAGCGAAAACATGATCTGCCTTTGCCGGCGTTCCTCCTTTTATACCCACGCGGTGGGGCGGAGATACGCTATGCAAATTCCGCAGACCCATGGCATTTTCATTGCCATAGGCTCGTTTTGTAATACTCGAAGATGATTGGCTTTCTAGGCGAAATCCCATTCTCCGTCACTCGACGTAACTCGGAGTGACTACGAAAGGGAACCAATATTTTTTTCTCCCCATTGTGACATATCTAATTATATCAGATTCTGAATGGTTGGAATTGATTGAATGGTTGGGGTTTGCTATTGCTATTTTGCTATTATCTCAAGTGAGTGACAGGTTGCCCCGCCCTCGCGCCAGTAAACACATCATCAGAGAAGAGATGTCACTGCAAGAGGGAAGGGAAATTATTTTGATGAAAGATTACGATGAAACATGAATAATAAAAAATAAAAAATCCATAAAAAAACAATCATTTTTGATTTCATGGTGACTAAAATGTTTATTTTATTATTTTTTATTTATTTAAATCTGCAGTCGGCAAGATTTTTTTATCATATTCACTGAAACCGACACTATGCTCCGACAGAACAACACAAATCAACCGGTTTTATAAAAAACCCTGCGCTTCTAACTCCACCTAGAGGCTGTTATTTGTTTTGCAAATAACCCGGTTCTTCTGGTCCAATCAGTGCAGGGCTGTGTGAGATCTGACTGTCAATCACAGTTTGTGCACACGCCACAGATTCCCCCTCCCCCCTCGCACACGTTACAATATACATGCACTGACGAGCACAAACTCGATGGGAGGGTGCTCGTTGGTAGTGGGGGAGGGGCATGAGAGTTGTAAACATTCCATATTTTGGCTAAGTCCCCTCAATCTGCCAGACTTGCCAACACAATCTCATGAAAGTGTGTATCTATACCATGAATATTATTTCTCGTGCCATTTATTCACCAAAAATGTTTTTTTGCGTGCATATGCTACGCACTGAAAACCCCTTGGTTAGGATTAGGGGTGGGGAGTGCGTGCGTATTACACGCCATTAAGTACATATGCATGCGAAAACTGCGTATCAAAAACTATTTTTGGCGTGTAAATGGAACTAGAAATAACATTCGTTGTATAGATACACACTTTCATGAGATCGGGCTGGACTTGCCGACTGCAGCTTTCATTTAGCATTGACATCTCTGTATTTGTGTTGTGAACCCCAGTTGTTTTTAGGGACAGGCCCTGTTTTCACCTGGTACTAAGATGCATTTTTGGTGATTTTTGGTATTCAAACTTTGTTGTGTTAAATTAATTAAATGGTTAGCGGAATCACAGCTGTTATCCGTATCCTTTTCAATCAGTGCAACATGGGTTTGGATTAGTATTTTTTTGTTTTGGATATGGCACTACTGTAAAAGAGATGTATGGTGTGACAAAATAAGTGAGGAGGGCCTCAACGAAATCTGAACACACGTAGTGACAGTAGACAGATTTGAAAAGCAAGTCAATTACCAAATAATTGTTTACTGTACATTAAGGCAGGAAAGGTATTGGCACAATTTCACATGTACTAAGTCAGTCTGGTCACTAGGAACGTACTACATCCTTTGGAACATGAAAAAAAAAAAAAAAAACTTTTGATTAATACAGTAATTTAGTCCTGAAAATAATTGTTTACTGTAAATTACGGTATTGGCAAAATGTCACCAGTAGTAAGTCAGTCTACTAGGCTACCAATACAATTAAGCTTTGGAATTTGAACATGTCTGTTTTTAAATGTTAAAAGTAATTTTAATTAATACAAATTATACGTTTTAACCACTTGGTGGAAATAGCAGACGTTCCCTTAGGCTTCATGCACCGTGGTAGTGCGTCAAAGCATTTTCGAGTATAACGCATGAAGGTGATTTTGAATGAATATCTGATGTCAATATACAATGGTAACATACTGTTAAAACTAAGCGTGGTATTGACATCTTTGTAAGATTGCCGACTCTATTGGTGGAAACAGTGGAAAGGAAAACTAACTTTACCACTCTCCGTGAGCCCTCTAGTGGTCGGGAACATTTCCGTTGTGTTGTGGCCTGATTTTGTTGTGTTGTGGCTTGTTTCCATTGTATTATGGCTTGTTTTCGTTGTTGTGGCTTGATTTCGTTGTGTTGTGGCTTATTTCCGTTGTGTTGTGGCTTGATTTCGTTGTGTTGTGGCTTGTTTCCATTGTATTGTGGCTTGTTTTCGTTGCATTGTGGCTTGATGTCGTTGTGTTGTGAACTTATGTTTGCTTATTAAATTTCGCTCTCTCATCTGAATTTCTGCATTTGATCATTTATAATGGTAGCGGATTCTAGAGAAGTACACTAGATTCTCTTCTTCTGTTCTTTTTCCTGTTGTGGTGGTTAACAAAGAGCGTTGCGTTGCCTGTGACTGACTGTATTCATCGTCTGACTGTATGCACTGAACTGTGACGTCCGTACCATGCCCGTACATGTACCTTTACATATATATATAAATTTAGTCAACATAAAGGTTCATATTTTTTACCTATAATACATTTGCAATGCTTTACTGTAAGGGATTCTGTCATTTAGGATCAGTTAAAGAATGTCTTTTAGAATCAAAAGGACTTTGAATTTACTTTGGTTCAGATGCTTGTTTTATTTATTTCCTTTCCTGTCAGTCCATTGATGTAAGTCCATGGTACTTTGTTCTATATACTTATTTGCTGCAGATGTTCTCCAGTGTACAACATCAAATCTTTCTCTATTGAATACTAGAGCGTAAATCAAATCAAATTCTTGCTATTTTTTTTTATTATTAAAAGTTTTATTTTTATTTTTTATTATTATAAAACTATTTTTTTAACAATGTAAAAGCAACAATTTACTGTCAGTTTTGATCAATTTAAGGCATTCATGCTGAATAAAAGTATCACTTTCTTTCAAACAAACGAACAAATAAACAAAACATCCTACTAAGCCCAAACTTTGGAATGGTATTTATTCGTCATGAAAATAATTTAATTCAATTTAAATTTGTATAAAGTTGTAGAATAAGCATTTTCATTTTCATTTGGTTTGCACCGCATTTACTAACAATGAAATATGTGTTTAGTGTAGGATGTCATAAATTGAATGCAAATGCAAATGGCTTGTCATATCAATAATTTCCACCCCAGTATTCTCAACATATGCTCCTATTTTCCATTTCTTTTAAAATAATGAGCACAAAATTCATGAAGCCATAATTTACAAAAGACTGTCATTTAAAATGCATAAGAACTAACAGCTTGGAAAGGTGCAGATGGCTTTCATATCCATTGCTTTAATTGTTATGAGCATTATTCTCCTCTTAAATTTTATGATGTAATTTCAACCAAACTGTGGTCAGGAGCATAACATTAGCAGCATTATGAAAATGAGGTCTCTTATGCCAGAGCACAGTGGACAAAACAACAGAAAATATATATTTTTTCTTAAGCATTAAAATTCATTGCACAAAAGTTTTACAGCATTCTCAATACGCAGTCTATTTTCAAGTTCTTTTGTAAGTCTTTCATAAAGACTCACTGTTCTTATAGAAATGCTCTTGAGTCACCCACTAGTGATCCTCCAAGGGCAAACTTGTCCAAAGAGAATGAGAACTTAAAGCTTGGAGAAGCTTAAAACATCCGCAGTCGATGGCACAACACAAGTATTGTTGTTTCTCTCACAAACCGAAAGAGCTTTGATACAATGCTCTGGAATCAATACATAAGCCACATTTATCTTGCTGTTATAGTTATGTAGAAAGAACTTGGACTGCTATCAGACAACCTTGAAGAACCATTTCGGATGAAGAAATTGATCTAAACCCCTAGCAATGAAGCTGCGACTTGAAAACATGAATTTATTCATCTCAGTTTCTGTCTTCTTGATGAATGTGTTATTATTTTAACATGAAGTTTTATTTTAAAATTACAAGCCTTTTGCTGAGATTTTAATAATCAGTGAAGGATTAAAGTCATATTAAATGTCTCATTTCATTTATCATGCAAGCACTGAAATCATTGTGGAAAATACGTGAAGTCTCTACAATATCTTAACAACTTTGACTGCAAGCAGGCATTAAGCCATGTTAATAAAATCATGGATGATATGTTTTCCACTTTTTCCCCATTTAAATCAAATAATATAATGAACTGATGATCCAACGTGATCTCATGAGAATATGTGTGTATTACGTTCTACCACATGTATGTTTACTTACGTTTTTATACACACTGAAATGTGTAATATTGATGTATCGACAGCATTAAAAGGTAACATGTTTATGTATTGACAGCACTAAAATGTAAATTATTTACTTATGAACAACTTTAACGACGTACAAATTTGTACGTATTACTATTTATGAATATTAAAATAGTGGCATTGATGTTTTGTTCAATTGTCATATCAATTGACATGTTTTTAGTCGCATTTTTAAAATGCAGTTTAAGTCAAGTACTCAATAAGAAATAATAACATTTCGCTCTGTTCGTGAATTCTTTTGCTAACTCGTTTCTGAAGGATTACATGATGTTAAACAACAGTACACCAGACAGCAACATAGTGTCGGCCCAGATCCGACCCACATCTGGACTGGGTGGAATCCAGATGTGGGCCGTATCTGGGCCGACACTATGTTGCTGTCTGGGACACTTTTAAACCTTAAAATGAATAACATTCCTTTAATCATTTAACCATTTTGTAATATTTAAGTTTGTTTGCGAGATACACAAGAGATACACAAAAGGCATTTTCTCCTATACAGCGACTGACAATAGAATCATAAAATACACCAAAACCCAACATAAATTAACAAACCTTTAGATTCCATACGTTTGCTAGGACCAGATCCAAATTCAGCCCTTTATCCAGTGATCTTTATCTCCATTCTCAGCAGCGACAGTAAATGTCAAATCCTGCGCTCGTTATTATGAATTCAAATTCAAAAATTGCGCTCTAAAGAAGCGTTACAACATGTTTTACGGCAGTGATATCAAACGCTCATTGGCTATCGCCTGCTTCGTTACAGATTGCGACATGCCTTGTTTCAGTCGATGTACATTTGAAATTGGGAAATGTGTGCCTTCGCAGAGTGAAGCCGGATTAACATTTTCATGGATTAATAACTTATTAATAACTGCTCTGGACCTCTAGCTATACCGCAAGAGAGGACTGCAACACATCGTCATTTTAACAACTTTTGGTACTGCTATATTTCGCAATAAATAGCCTACATTTTGTGATTACACTTGTCTGTCTGTTATGTTTTTCTTCATAACTGTAACGTTACGTAGTTTTAAGAATTGGTTTTGGGTAGGTTTAGGGGTAGGAGTAGGAGCGACTCAAAATATCTTTTTAATGCTATATTATTACAAAAATTGGCATTTGCGTTGCGTTTTATTCTTTTTATATTCTGTATAAACTTGATATGTTTAGGTTTGAGAGTTCAGGTTAAGGAATCTTACATTTATCTATAAAATGGTAAAATGGAAATTAGTCAAGTCAAGTCACCTTCATTTATATAGCGCTTTTAACAATATGGACTGTTTCAAAGCAGCTTTACAGTGATGATAGGAAATTAAAGTAACAGAGATTGTTTTGGCTTTACAGCAGCTCTAGAATAAAGTTATTGTCCAGCTAAAGTTGCTTATGATTGATTCACTTCCGTCGCAACGATCATTAGTTCTTTAAAATGCTCTTTAATGCGATCCGGCCGCTCATTTGTATAAAACAGTGCCTGGTGGCTCTGAGAATTTTTTATCGCTTCCGCGTAGCCACGTGAATCGGAATTATCCCGGACGTTTTATCAGTACAGAGGTAAAGGGAAGAAGGCTTTCACAAGGGAGAGACTAGTGACACTTCAGGACTGCGTTGTCGTCGTGTCCAGGTGCAGTTCCTTCATCAGATCCGGATACGGCCTGGATCCAGCGGACTGCAGTAAACCTCAGGATGAACAGAGAGACAAATATTAGCGTAGACGCCATCCTTCTTATGTTGTACAAAGTACAACAGGATTTATGGGAAGTGTTCCCGGTTCCGGCTGATCTAAACTATGTAGCCTAACATTGAATTATAGAGGTCTATAATGTGTTATGTGTATGCTAACCCAAAGAGATTTTTAGTCTAGATTTGAACTGACAGACTGTGTCTGCTTCCCGGACAATGTTAGGAAGATTGTTCCAAAGTTTTGGTGCTAAATAGGAAAAGGATCTACCGCCAGCAGTCGATTTTGATATTCTAGGTATTATCAACTGGCCAGAATTTTGAGATCGCAATAGACGTGAAGGAGTATAATGCGTTACGAGCTCGCTCAAGTACTGGGGAGCTAAACCACTTAGTGCTTTGTAAGTAATCAGCAATATTTTAAAATTTATATGATGTTTAATAGGGAGCCAATGCAGTGTTGACAGAACCGGGCTAATATGGTCATACTTACCAGAACCAGGAAGAACTCTAGCGGCTGCATTTTGGACCAGCTGTAGTTTGTTTATTAAGCGTGCAGGGCAACCACCCAAAAGAGCATTACAATAATCTAGCCTTGATGTCATGAACGCATGGACTAATTGTTCTGCATTTGTCATTGAGAGCATATGACGTCATTTAGATATATTTTTTAGATGGTGTGGCGAACAGGACGGCTGAGGGACGTGAGAGAACGCGCGAGGCTGGTGGTGCGATTGCTATTGAGCAGCACCTGTGAAGCACACCGGTCTCTCATCTCTCACGGAGGAGCGGAAGCATACAGGAGGAGCGACGACATTGATGATCGAGAGAGGAACAGGCCTGTATTTTAGTTGTGTTGTGCTTTGTTTTTGTATCTGTATTTTAGGGTTAGGGTTAGGGTTAGGGTTAGGTTAGGGTTAGATGGTCTGAGCCGAGGCTGAAGCTGGCGTTGATGGTCCGGCCCGTCCCTCCCGGTCCATCCAGCTCTGGAACAGCTCGTGGTCTTCCTGCTGGGCGCGGAGGAGCGCCTCGAACCTGCGCTCCTGTTCCTCCTTCACGGCGAACAATCAAAATATACTTTATTTAAAATAGAACAAACAAACCAAAATACCGCCAGCAGCCCCTCGCGGACGACTGCTGGCTACCGAAAATAAATATAACTGCCAGCAGCCCCTCGCGGACGACTGCTGGCTAAAGTAAAATACAGATACAAAAACAAAGCACAACACAACTAAAATACAGGCCTATTCCTCTCTCCATCATCAACATCGTCGCTCCTCCTTTATGCTTCCGCTCCTCCGTGAGAGATGCGAGACCGGTGTGCTTCACAGGTGCTGCTCATTAGCAATTGCACCATCGGCCTCGCGCCTTTTTCTCACGTTCCTCGGCCGTCCTGTTCGCCACAGATGGAAAAATGCGGTTTTACAGATACTATTCACGTGACTTTCAAATGAAAGATTGCTATCAAAGAGCACACCCAGGTTCCTAACCGACGACGAGGACTTGACAGAGCAGCCATCAAGTGTTAGACAGTATTCTTGGTTATTACGTGAGGAAGTTTTTTGTCCAATAATTAGAATCTCTGTTTTTTCAGAATTAAGTAGTAGGAAATTACTAGTCATCCAATTTTTTTTATATCAGCTATGCATTCCGTTAATTTGGTGAATTGGTAAGTTTCGTCAGGGCTTGAAGAAATATAGAGCTGAGTATCATCAGCATAACAGTGAAAACTAATGCCATGCTTCCTAATAATATCTCCTAAGGGTAGCATGTACAGAGTGAACAGCAACGGTCCTAGTACTGAGCTTTGTGGTACGCCATACTGAACTTTTGATCGATAAGACATCTCTTCATTTACTGCTACAAACTGATAACGGTCAGATAAGTATGATTTAAACCATGCTAATGCAATTCCACTAATGCCAACATCATTTTCGAGTCTATTTAAAAGAATGTTGTGGTCAATAGTATCAAATGCAGCACTAAGATCGAGTAACACCAATAGCGAGATACAACCAGGATCGGATGATGAGAGCAAATCATTTGTGACTCTAATGAGAGCTGTCTCAGTACTGTGATATGGTCTAAATCCTGACTGAAAATCCTCGCAGATACCATTTCTTTCTAAAAAGGAACATAGTTGTGAGGATACTGCCTTTTCTAGTATTTTTGACAGAAAAGGTAGATTTGAGATCGGCCTGTAATTGACTAATTCTGTAGGATCAAGTTGCGTTTTTTTAAATCATACAGATATTTTTAAAATATGTAAGATTCGTAAATATTCAACGTTTTCTAGCTGTAAAAACGTAATAATGCTACATTTAAACATTCATATTATATGTTTCAGCATCTATGGAAACGTACAAAAAAGTATAATTTGTGTCTTTGAAAGTTACGTATTATTTAATACCTACATATTAACAATGAGACCAGGCTGGATGATCTGTCACTGACCCTTAATAAATTCCCAGTAAGTAGCTAATAAACAAATGTCTAGTCTGGACATGGCAATGAATCTAAAACAAAGGCTGCAGAGCCAACTTAAAACAACAACAACATCACCAGTGATAATCGGTAGAAAAAACACTATATTGTCAGTCTTACGAAAATCATGAAGTAAGGCTTGCTAAACTGTGCCTAAACCTGTAGTATTGCTTCCTGTAATTGTCAAAGCCGACAGCTGACTGCACTGTGACTGTTCATATTGGATTTCTGCGTGAATCTGTTTGTGGATGATATGATTCATCATTTCCAGTGAAAGATGACAGACATATTGATTTTCACATAAGTACATTAATTTTAGTTAATTACACAGAAAGATAATAAACATTATTGCCTTTTCATGCAAAAAATGAATAGGCTACAGATTTATATTCATGAAAACATTGGTTTACTGCAAAGAAAACTGTGAGTCAGTCAGCAAGGAGCTCTTATTGTATGAGGATATTTGGGATATTTCTTCTGTCTCTCTTAAATAATTTATTTTAGCAGCAGTGCATCTCAGCTGTTGTACCTGTCTTATACAATATTTTTTCCTTTGTGCACAGCCTCTCACTATCACTTTGCAGCCAAATAAAATGACAGTAAAAAAATAAAAATAAAAATCAATCCAAGCATTGGTTTTCATTTTAATGAGTTACCATGTAATTAAATATCCTCTGCAAAGAGATGGATGAGGCTTGAGTTTCAGCTACTTGTTTTTTTATTCATTACTCATTTCATTATTAGATGTATTTAAATGTGAACTATGTAATTTCTGTTCCACCAAACAAAACTGCGAAAATAATGACTTGTAATAATGTTTTTGAACAAGATTTGCTCCCCATGTCTTTTATTGTTCATGCAAACAAAACACAACAAATCTAAACAAAACAAGATACAAAATACCCAAGACAAAAAATAAAGCAAAACAAAACAAGACAAAACACGGATTGTCATGAACAACCAGACACAGGTAGATCCAAACGCAGCGTAGGTTTATTCACAGGGTAGTCAGACAGGCAATGGTCACAAACAGCAAACACAGTATAAGAGACAAGGCGATACTCAGAGTCCAATAACCAGGCGGGAAGTCAGAAACACAGACTGGAACAGACTAGGTAATAAAACGCTCGGAAATGTACACAACAGTGAAACAAGACTTAGCAAAGGGTAATAGTGTGAGTGGGGTTTTAATCTGTGTGGAGCTGCGTGTGGAACTAGATGCAGATGAGAGTGATCAGTGGAAACAGGTGAGTGCGTAATCAGTTCAGGGTGTGTGTGTGTGAACAGTCCAAAGGAAGGCAGTG
Source organism: Gila orcuttii (assembly GCA_026230005.1). Classification (NCBI taxonomy): domain Eukaryota; kingdom Metazoa; phylum Chordata; class Actinopteri; order Cypriniformes; family Leuciscidae; genus Gila; species Gila orcuttii. The sequence continues at coordinate 24,921,598 of JAPDVR010000012.1, read as the reverse complement.
CAGGAGTGGAGCGCCCTCTCGTGGAACTCGAGGGCAATCCAGCCGAACATCGTCACATAACCCCCCCTTTAAGGAGCGGTTCCAGACGCTCCAAAGAAGATCCAGGCGGGGGGCAGAGCGAAGACGATCCTGGGGGAGGGATGGAGGGCCAGGCCCGTGCAGGGGAACGGGACAAGGACATAGCCACGGCGGGCCTGGGCCACAGAGCGTGGGCGACCAGGGCGGAGCAGGACGTGATGGCGGCCAGGGCGGAGCAGGGTGGACCGAAGACCACGGCGGAGCAGGAAGAGTCGGTGGCCAGGGCGGAGCACACTTGGCAGGGAACCAGGGCGGAGCACACTTGGCAGGGAACCAGGGCGGAGCACACTTGGCAGGGAACCAGGGCGTATGAAGCTTAGAACCGGACGAGTCCAGCGGCATAGGAAGCTCGGGACTGGACGGGACCAGCGGCATGGGAAGCTGTGGTGGAGATAGCAGAACCAAGGTCCAGGTTGGCGCCGCCTCCATGGACCCCTCAGGGTACCTACTGCCCCCCCCCAAAAAAATACTTGGGGAAATCCACGTGAGGAACCTCCGGGCTGTAAACGCGTTCAAGAGAAGCCTCTCGGAGCTTAAAGGGCGCAGGCAGGACGAGGCGCAGAGGCGGGGCCGGCAGGGCGAGGCGCAGAGGCGGGGCCGGCAGGGCGAGGCGCCTGGGTACACTCACCGGAGCCTTGCGAGTCGAGCGAGTCCTCCTCCTCCTGCGACGGTGCGCTGTTGGAACTGGTAACTCTGGATCCAGGGGAACAGGCTCGTTTCGCTTAACTGGACCTGACTCCATAGATTCAGCCAAACTTGACTCACTTTCCTCGCTAAATTCACTTGAGTCAGGATTCGGTTCACTTGACTCAGGATTCGGTTCACTTGACTCAGGATTCGGTTCACTTGACTCACTTGACTCGGCTGGCACGGGCTCGGCTGGGCAGACGTGAAACTCGAGTTCGTCGTGGCTGACATGGAGCGCAGGTTCGGCAGGGCTGGACAGGACCAGCGGTGAAGGCACTGGGCTGGACGGAACCAGCGGCGCAAGCTCCTCCTCTAACTCACCCACAGTGAGAGCCGAACCACTCAATACAAGAGCCGTGTTAATATACCGCCTTAAGGTGCTGTGAGGCTCTGGGTTGGGCATCAATGAGCGAAGCGGTTCAGACAACCCTCCGCGGAACAGGTTCGTTAGGAAAACGTTGTTCATACACGTATGATGAGAAAGTTCATAAAACTCCGCCACATACCACTCGAGAGAACGATCCTCCTGACGAAGTCGCATTATCTCAGCCCCCGTATCCGTGCTCGGAATCGCTGTGTGAGCTCGTCGTGATGTCTCGCTGTTGAATTTTACCGGGAGAGCTTGGCGTGACATCGGGATAGGTTCTGGGCAAACAACTGTGGAGGTGGGTTGAGTCTGCGATGGTCCCGGTGTGGAAACATGGAGACCGCGAACCATCTTGGCCAACCTCTCCAACGACACGGTGAGTTGGTGCAGTTGATCCCGGTGTACGGTGCTCCGGTCCGCATTAGTTGACTGAGAGGCATACCAGGCTGACATGCTGCTGGATCTGGTGAAGGCTAAGTCTTCTGTCATGAACAACCAGACACAGGTAGATCCAAACGCAGCGTAGGTTTATTCACAGGGTAGTCAGACAGGCAATGGTCACAAACAGCAAACACAGTATAAGAGACAAGGCGATACTCAGAGTCCAATAACCAGACGGGAAGTCAGAAACACAGACTGGAACAGACTAGGTAATAAAACGCTCGGAAATGTACACAACAGTGAAACAAGACTTAGCAAAGGGTAATAGTGTGAGTGGGGTTTTAATCTGTGTGGAGCTGCGTGTGGAACTAGATGCAGGTGTGAGAGTGATCAGTGGAAACAGGTGAGTGCGTAATCAGTTCAGGGTGTGTGTGTGTGAACAGTCCAAAGGAAAGCAGTGCAGGAGTGGAGCGCCCTCTCGTGGAACTCGAGGGCAATCCAGCCGAACATCGTCACACGGATACCCGAAAGAAAACGTACAAAAAATAAAATCAAAACACAAGACAAAACACAAATACCAAAAAACAAAAACAAATTAGTTCCATTTAGTTACACCAGTGACAGAAATCAAAAATGTTATGTCTGAAAATCTACATTAAATCAAAATGTAAAATTCTTATTTTTTTTATGGAATATTAGGAATAATAGGAATAATAATAGAAATACGTCTCAATATGGAATACAATATAATCACAATTGCCTTTTCATCCCGACTGTAACATTTGCTTCAATATGGCAACAGTTACAAGCAGGAGATGGAAGGAACATGAAATGTGTCCTTACACTGGTTTCACACTTCTTAATATTCTTTACTTTGTATAATTACTGTGTACTCAGATCAACAACATTCACATTTGGATGTATTAAAAATTTGATTATGTTTTCCCCCCCCCAGTTTGAAGTGATATGTAATCATCATTCCTACAATATATACTAACAGCACAATCTCTAAATTTGAGCTAATCAAATTTCTAATACATCCCAATGTGAATGTTGTTGATCTGAGTACGCAGTAATTATACAAAGTAAAGAATATTAAAAAGTGTGTCCAGTTAAACCAGTGTAAGACATGGTGATCTAAATGAACCATATGGCAATTTTGGGAAAAGTGAGCGAGAGAGAGACAATATCATTGTGAATTTTATTCTTGTTTTGACAGAGGGTATGGCTTTGTGAGTGTTAATAATTCACTACCAAATCTTTGGGTTTTGGGAGACAAGGAAAGAGAGAAATAATTTGATGTCTGAAAAATGCTAATTAAAGAGAGGAGCCAGTTTGAGTTTTCAAGCCGTCAGTCTGCCCTGGAAATCTGAATTCACAGCTCAGCCAGGGCTAATAGTGCCAGCGCAGCGTCTGGGGAAAAGCAGGCATGAAACGACAATGCAAACACTAATGAATCGCACATCCCTCTCTAGCACGAGGGAGACCATTCACGCATTTTCTATTTCACACCAAAGACAAGAGAGGATCCTTCATCAGACTTGAAGCCCACAGTGACTCATTCCACAGCCCTTGTATGAAGCATTCTATATTTACAAAGTCATACAAGACTGCGCTGCTCTACTTCCAGTCTCTTCAGCCATCGGATTCCAGGAGCGATTAAGTCACAATTCTGGACTGCAGGAAAGAAAGTGGCCAAAATGCAAATCTGATTTCTGTTCAGTCTATCAAACCATTACGTATTCACTGTTTCCAAAAAAAGCAACTTGATGTTTCTAACTTGTTATAAGCATTGCACTTGCGCTCATGTATAAGTCCCGTGAGTCACAAAAAAAAAAAAAAACAGCTCAAAGACTTGTAGAAGCAGCTAAAATGACATGGTTGCTGCAGCAAATGTGTTTTTATCACACATTGGCTTTTATGTAGCGGCTGGACTGATCAAACACAATTATTCTTTATATTTTAATTAATAATCCAGCAGACCCCTCATCCAACAACAAAACTAGGTGCCAAGGTGAACAACCCCCCATAAGGAAGAACAGGTCCCTGGTTACCATGGCAACAAAGACAGAAAAACAGGCCCAAAAACTGACTTTTCTCTATTAACTTATAGACAAACCTTTCTATGAATGAACATGCATATCACCTTTTGTATAGTGTCTTTTTAATTGATTATATCCTCATAACGTGCATTATATGCTTGTTTTATTAAAGTATAAAGGGACACAAAACTGCCAGCCCACTCTGATCATGCAAATGAGTCGGCTTCCAAACAAAGAAACCTTTACCACCTAAAACAACACCCTTTTCATTGGTCAAGCCAAACTCGAGAGGTGTGACCTCTGCAGAAGTTAGAAGGGTATTGTCTCAGTGACCCTTCTCTGCTGGTTGCTTTTTGTGTGAAAAAGACTGGAGACATCCGGTCCGACCATGACGCTGCAGGAACCCCACTTTGCCCCTAAGGGCTTCAACACATCAAGCCATGTTGTAACTTTCGACTCTACCGACCCCAACCGAGTCAGACTAACATTGCTGAAGTTCATCATTCTTCAACCTGAAAGAACCAGTTGCAACTTCACTACCATTGCACTACCAAGGCATTGTGCAAGTATCGTACATTTAACTAACTAAACGGAGGTTAAGTATGTGCTGTAAACCCCTTTTTAGCAATGTGCTTTGAATTAAGAAACTGATGATTGTTCAGGTGGTTAACTGACTCTTACGTTTCCATAGCTTCATTCTGTTTCCGTTTCATTTATTCACTTTCCATTTTACCCATATATGTGTGATCTGCGTGTATGTTATGTGTTTGTGTTAAATAAAACTGCACATTCAATGAGTGTTGATTCTGTGGTCACTGCTTGCAAAAGAAAGTCACTTTAACAATGCTCTGATTAGTACTGTACCCTGCAAGAAAGAGTCATTTTTCTGTGGCCACGAAAATAACCTTTGATAGACGGTTAATACTGAGTGTTTGGATGAACAGATTAATTCATTGTAATATTGATTCTGCTACATCGAGTTAATTCTATTAAAGGATTAGTTCACTTTTAAAAAAAACTTTTGCTGATAATTTACTCACCCCCATGTTATCCAAGATGTCCATGTCTTTCTTTCTTCAGTCGAAAAGAAAAGAAATTAAGGTTTTTGATGAAAACATTCCAGGATTTTTCTCCATATAATGGACTTCAATGGGCCCCAAACGGTTCAAGGTCCAAGTGACAGTTTCAGTGCAGCTTCAAAGGGCTTTAAACGATACCAGACGATGAATAAGGGTCTTATCTAGCGAAACGATTGGTCATTTAAAAAATAAATAAAAAAGTTTAAGTTTTATAAGCACAAATGCTCGCCTTGCTCTGTTCTGTGATGTGCGTTCGTGGCGTCACGTAATACGCAATTAAACGCAATTTCAGACGCACATCACAGGACGCAAGACGCAATTAAACGAACGCACATCACAGAACAGAGCAAGGCGAGCATTTGTGCTTATAAAACAAACTTTTTTATTTATTTTTGAAATGACCAATAGTCTGGTATCGTTTAAAGCCCTTTGAAGCTGCACTGAAACTGTCATTTGGACCTTGAACGGTTTGGGGCCCATTGAAGTCCATTATATGGAGAAAAATCCTGGAATGTTTTCATCAAAAACCTTAATTTCTTTTCGACTGAAGAAAGAAAGACATGGACATCTTGGATGACATGGGGGTGAGTAAATTATCAGCAAAAGTTTTTTTTAAAAGTGAACTAATCCTTTAACTGATCCAAATATTTATAATTAATTATAACGAGTAATAATGCATTTTTCACATTTCCCTTTTGAGCTAATTTGCGATACTCACATGCTATTGGACATTTCCTACTTCCCACTTCTGAAGTCGTGATTACGAGCTCCAAGTGCTGTGTTGTCGGAAGGAACAGGAATAAATGGAAGACACATTCTTGCCTATTTTTTGGGAAAATCTTATTAAAGCCAAAATTATATTTAGCATCCCTTTCATTGACAACCATATAAACATATAAGAATTTTCGGCACCTGGGGTATTTTTGGCTCATTTCTGACCCTGGTATCATCAGCGCAAACTGCAACTGGATTTGATTAGTTGATAATGAGGATTTTCACACATTGTCACTCAATTTTAAACTAAGATGGACAGTATGTTTTCTCAATACTCATCAAAACTTTCTTCACATTAGAGCGCAAAGCAATAAGCAGCTCCCAGATGAAAGAATAAATCACAAGAAGCAGTGGGAGGAGATGTCTGAAAGAACTGACTGATTCAGTCATGCTTTATGGGGCTTCCTCCCACTGGGGCCATTTTTAATTTACTCATAGTTTAATTAAAAGGATATTTCCCCTTCCTCGGCCCATCCAGATCAAGAACCACAGTTAGACAGATCACTGGGACCGCCTCCAGGTTGTTAAAAATGAATTAGTTCAATGTTTTGCTAATGCTACCAATGGGAAGTTAGATATTATCCCAGACCTATTGGTCTTTAGTGCCTGTGATTTATCCCAAACATTAGGTGGCGTACAACACATTTTCTTTAGAAAGCTCTGATTTTATGAGGCACACTCAGGTTCGTTATAACAAATCTGGTTCCTAATTGATGACATGTGGGGCTGTAGCAGTGCTTCATCTGTCTCCTTTTATGGGACCCTGAAATGGTGCCAACACTTCCTATTAAACACAGCAGTTATGCTCCTGACAGACTTGTGACACAGTTACAACTTCATCAGTCCTTGAGCTCTTAAACAGAGAGGAAAATGAGCCTTTTTAAACTTTTACAGAACTCATGAAATGAGAGGGTCATTTCAATTGGTCAGCTGTGTTGCACAGTGTTAAGATACAATACATTTTGTGTCACTAGTAAAATAACGTAAATGGGTTCACCGTTAATGTACATCATTCGATGCTTTTTTAAATAGTTGTAGGTGTTTTCACACTTGTTGGCCACTTTTGTTTCATTGTCCAGTCCAACAAATCAAAATAAATAAAATAAAAAGTACAGTACAGTAAAATAAAATAATAAATTCATACACAGGACAAGCAGTTGGGAAAATGGATACATTAAATTAAACACATAGGACAAGAGGTATGGAAAATGGATAAAACAAAGTATATAAAACTAAAATAAAAATAAGTTTAGTAAAGTATTAAAGAGGACCTATTATGCTTTTTTACATTTTTATTTAAAAATGTATATTGTATATTGGTTGTGATTATGGCAAGGGTGTGCCATTTCTGAAACACGCTCAGTGGTTGACCAATCACAACACACTGCACCAGCCGACCAATCAGAGCACATTGCACTTTTCAGAAGGCAGGGTTTCATAAAGACAGGAACTAAACTGAGTGTTACAGACAGACTGGGAAGCGAGGTCCTGCAACAATGTAAAATATGTAAAAATAGTGTTTTTTGTACATTCAAGAACAAAAACCTATTTGAGTATACACCAAAATAAAAAAAGGGCATGGCAAACAAACTTTCAAACTTTTAGACCTGAGAGTAAACGACAGAATACTACTTGTATTGTAACTTTGTGCTATAATGGAAATTATATAAGTCCTTAGCAACTAAATGCACAGTGACATTTCCCTCTAAAATATAATACACACTTGACACACACTGACCACATTTCTGCATGCGAAATACTAGCATGATGAATCTCCTAATATACTGGTGAACCAGAAGTTTTCCTAAGAAAGTCCTGACCCTGTACAGCTACTGGAGAACAAAGAAAGCCTGTCTGAGTAATCCATAGAGAGATCACAACTAGATGAGCAATTAGTACAGTATAATGAACTTTCAGATGTGCTGAAACACAGAGAAAAGCGGGACAGCACAGCACTTTCTCATCCTCAAATGAAGAAGTTAAAACAGCGGAGAGGGACACTCTGTAGTGAGAAAAACTATTTCTTATTGACCTTCATGCACTGTGTCTCTAATTATGCTGGAGCTGAGGATTTTCTTCTGATCAATGTGGGAAGACTGAATCTTTAATCTTCTGTGTAAGGTATAACTCTCTGTGAAACTGAAGACTGCACTGCAATTAGAGCCCTAATCAATGACCAGTCAATAGACCAGTGTTTATTCAGTTAGAAATAGAAGAAAGTCACTGTGCATATAGTTCATGTTAAGGGCTCATATAATTTAAGGCATTTCCCTGAAGAAAAAAATAAATTAAAAAAAATAATTCACCCTCATGTCTTTCTAAACCAGTGTCCATTTATTTTTTTCTGTGAAACTGTCACGGCTGGGTAGTGGAAAGGATCGAGGACTCAAGTGCAGGAAGAGAATTTAATAAAGTAAATATAAATACAAAAACTAACAAACAAAAACAGACAAAGAATAACTCAGGTCCAGCAGGAAACACGAGGAACATGATAACAACGAACCAGCACCGGACTACAAACACAGGGAGACTAAATAGGGGAGCAAATAAGGAAGGTAACGAGAAAAACAGGTGAGACAAATTAACCAATAATCAGATAACAAGGAAGGAGGAGTCAAGACAGAGACAGGAACACAGAACACCACATGTGCTACATATGACAGGACAGACTTGTGACATTACCCCCTCCTTAAGGAGCGGCTACCAGACGCTCCAAGACGTAAAAGACCACAAAACAAAACAAGAGTCCAGGATGGGAGGCAGAAAAGTAAAGGCTCAGGGGGAGGGATGGGGGGTCAGGTCCGTGGAGGGGAACAAGAACAGGGGGTGATGGTTTAGCTGGTGGCCAGGGCGAAGCGGACAGTCCATCGGGCGGCCAGGGCGGAGAAGACAGTCCATCGGGCGGCCAGGGCGGAGAAGACAGTCCATCGGGCGGCCAGGGCGGAGAAGACAGTCCATCGGGCAGCCAGGGCGCAGGAACAGACACCGGCTCAGGAACAGACACCGGCTCAGGAACAGACACCGGCTCAGGAACAGACACCGGCTCTGCTTCCGGCTGAGGAACAGGCACTGGCTCTGCCTCCGGCTCTGGAACAGGCATTGGCTCTGCCTCCGGCTCTGGAACTGGCATTGGCTCTGCCTCCGGCTCTGGAACAGACACTGGCTCTGGAACAGACACTGGCTCTGGAACAGACACTGGCTCTGCCTCTGGAGCAGCAGCCACCGGCTCAGGAACTGCAAACACCGGCTCAGGAACAGACACTAGAACAGAAATGGTCACAAGGACAGACACAAACACAGAAACAAACACTGGCTCTGGCGCTGGAACAGGCGCTGGCTCTGGAACAGACATTGGCTCCAGCTCTGGAACAGGCCTTGGCTCTGCCTCTGGCTCTGGAACGGGCACAGGCTCTGCCTCCGGCTCTGGAACAGCAAACACGGGTATGTCCAGGATCCGAGCCAGACGCTTCATATAGTCCAGGTCCATGAAGGCAGACGGAACATGAACAGTCTCTGACTGGGCAGACGGGACGTGAACAGTCTCTGACTGGGCAGACGGGACGTAAACAGTCTCTGACTGGGCAGACGGGACGTGAACAGACTCTCGCTGTGCAGACGTGAACAATCTCTCGCTGGGCAGACGTGACGTGAACAGTCTCTCGCTGGGCAGACGGGACGTGAACAGTCTCTCGCTGGGCAGACGGGACGTGAACAGTCTCTCGCTGGGCAGACGGGACGTGAACAGTCTCTCGCTGGGCAGACGGGACGTGAACAGTCTCTCGCTGGGCAGACGGGACGTGAACAGTCTCTCGCTGGGCAGACGGGACGTGAACAGTCTCTCGCTGGGCAGACGGGACGTGAACAGTCTCTCGCTGGGCAGACGTGACGGTAGACGTCTCTTTCTTCCTCCTCCTCCGGACCACCGGACTCGGGACCACCGGAACTGGGACCACCGGACTCGGGACCACCGGACTCGGGACCACCGGAACTGTGGGATGAACTGCCTCCGGGGGTGCTGCCTGTTGCCACAACGGCGGTTTCCCTTGTGGGTCTAAAACGTTAATAAAAGCCCAAAAGTCAAAAGCTCTCAGCACTTCCATCTCCAACACATCAAATGGCTTATCCAGGGCATAATTAAAGAGGTCCTTAAGAGCCGTCTTTCCCAACCCTAAACCCTCACTGGCGGAAAAAAAATTCCCGGGCAAAGTCTCTCACGTTCCTCCCCTCCTGGTGCAAGGAAACCAATGCAGAGACCTTCATGATCCGGTCATAGTGCGGGCAGTCAATCGGCACGACTGGTGGTTGACCCGAAGTCTTCCGCTGAGTCCTCATCATGGCTGGTTCGTTCTGTCACGGCTGGGTAGTGGAAAGGATCGAGGACTCAAGTGCAGGAAGAGGGCATATAATTTCCAGGGCTCATATAATTTAAGGCATTTCCCTGAAAAAAAAAAAAATTAAAAATAATTCACCCTCATGTCTTTCTAAACCAGTATCCATTTATTTTTTTCTGTGAAACTGTCACGGCTGGGTAGTGGAAAGGATCGAGGACTCAAGTGCAGGAAGAGGATTTAATAAAGTAAATATAAATACAAAAACTAACAAACAAAAACAGACAAAGAATAACTCAGATCCAGAAGGAAACACGAGGAACATAACAACGAACCAGCACCGGACTGACAGAAACAAAAAGCAGAAATGCAAATACAGTGAACACAAAAGCAACATAAAAGTACTGTTTTTTGTGATAACTTTATTACAGCAGTTTTTAAAAACATCTTCATGTTTCATAAACTGTAAATTGTGGTAACTTGTTATCTTAAAGGCTATTTCTACCGAATTGAACCCCTAAATATTTGTTTTGTTGGTATAAATTAACGTTGTTTTTTTATGCTTTTTTTTTTGCTCTGATTGCTCAGATGGCCCAGTATGTTGTGATCTACTCTGCTCCGATTGGTCAAATGGACCTGTCTGTTGTGATTGGTCTACTCTGATCTGATTGGTCAGATGGCCCAGCATTATGCAAATTTGTTACAAACCTGCATAGGTTTGTGCAGGAAGTAAGACTGGAATACCTGACGACTTGATTCAGAATCGGTTCTTTATTTAGGAGACAATAACTTCCTTTGTTGTGCACTTTGATCTTTGAAACTTTTCAGACCTTTTAAATTCACAAACAACTATATTACACACTCCATGAAATGTAATATCCGAAAACGCATAATATCGGGACACTCTAAATAATATGGTTGACTTGAATAAAACCGGTTAGTTTAACTGTTATCAATCAATCAATCAATCAATCAATCAATGTTTATTTTATAAATATTATGATTTATACTATGTTGACCCCATAAATGCACTACAAATTATAGTAATAGAATTTTAAAATTAAGTGAATTAATATGAATTAATAGTTTAGGATAATTATACCTAAAAACCAGAGGCCTTCTTTTCGCATTCAGATTCTACTAGAAAGTGGAGACGCATGAGCAAAGAGAAAATGGATGGCAGTTTTTTACTATTCAGTGAAGAAAAGTTAGTTAAGATGTAGTTAACAACGTACACATAATGTACAGGGCGTGAGATCAGCTGGTTACTACCAAAAATGAATAAGTACTGTTGAAGATAATGTGCAATAAATACAAAGCAGGAATCTAATACACACTGCCACAATACAAATCTCTTACAAGGTTTGTGGAAAACTTTCTTCTAAAAACATTTTCTAAAACAGTTTGTTCCTAAATCTCACACTCAATATGTATTACAATAAACACAGAGGAAGAGACATGAGCAGATGTGTCAGTGACGGGAGAGAGAAATGGCGGGCAATAGAAAGAGGGCAGAGAGAGGAGCAGCTCATGGCAGTTCTGATGGATGGGGCTTGTTAGGAGGCCCAACTGTTAGCTAAGTGACAACGACAACTGGAAAAGACCTCCATTACCACTTTTAAGATGTGGCTAAAATCCCCGTCATCTCGTAGAAGCAGATGTCGATAACCCAGGGCGAAAGTTCTGTCAGTGGCGATGACAGTTGCAGGAGGTGACACATTTTCATCAGACTGACGGAGCCACAATATAGACACTAATGTTTACAGTCAGCATGGCAAAAACATCGGAAAGCACTTAGCACACAAGAGGTTGTGCCAGGTCCTTATAGATTTGTGAAATAAGTGTTTTGCATGTAGAACAAGGCTGAAGAGAAATGAGAGCTCAGCAGCGTTCAGCTCAGCCTGCATGCATGAGTTCTCCACACCTTAGGATATGACATCCATTAGTGCAGTAACCAATGCCACTCACACTGGAATATCGACACCCATTAGCAATGTTATTTTATGCTTAATGTGTCACGCTTATACAGCCAAATATCTTTCACATATCCCTGAGTATGTTACCCATTGCACAACAAAATGATGTCAATGTGAAGAGAGTTGAAGTGATTTTACAGACGGAATAAAAGACCATTATTCATGAAAATGTTAATGCCCACTTTAGTGGGTTTCTTTATGAGCAGATTTTTAACACGTTCAATGACTTTTGCATTGAATTCCATCAAATGGTTTTGACTATTTATTACTTGTTGTAATTTATGCGCAATTTAGTTTCCTCTAGCAAATAATCTGGAGTATATTTGTATGAAGGAAACATGTTCTTAGTTCTTAGTATGGACAATCTTGAAAATAAGTAAGGCTTTCTAGTAGAAGCTTTGTGATGAAAACTTTGGGATGAAAGAGTAACAGTAACAGTTTTAGACTAGTTAACTATTATAAATATATATACTATTAGAAATAATAAAATACAGAATATTATAGGAATATTACAGGAAACTCTATATTTACCTAAAAATCGCACACTAAACTTACACAAATACTTTTGCATTCAAAATCCACTTGGTTCAAAGATCAAAAATTTGAACATGCTTTTACAGTGTATGAATTCATAGGCCATGATTGTATTATTCAGAGGCAACAATGACCCAGATAGAAGGCTGAATATTGCGGTCAGGCACAGTACATCCACCCAGAAGAGGCACTTTTTGGTTTAAAATACATTTTCCAAACATCGATAGGTCTGAGAACTTCTGGAGAGTTACTATTTGTCGTACACTTCATTTAGAAAGGCACAATTCAGATGTACTCCAGCTCAATACCCAGATTCTCCAGGAGTATTTCTTTTTGGAAATCATCCACATAGATAATCAATACTTTAAATATTATGATATTATTGTTAGAAAGCTCAAGGTCCAGCATGATGAGGATGCAAACACCTCCAAAGACAATTCAACTATAGAGCAAAGGTGAGGAAGGTTCCCCTCATTTTTAAAAATATGTCATTATCAATACAGACGGTAGGAAATGTACAATGTGACACTTCAGGCTAAACAGAATTTAAAGGGATAGTTTAAAAATATAGATCTGAAATTTCAGATAAATCTTCTAATAAATTTCTTTTGTAAAACACACACACATGCACGTGTTGAGTTTTCGTGCTTATGCAGACATTCCATAGACATAATGATTTTTATGCTGTGAAATCTCTCAGTAGATTGCTGGCATGCATTGTTTAATATGCCTGTCCTCAGTTCTGCTTAAGGCGAGACACGGCAGGCAAAAACATTGTTTTTTTTTTACTGGTCAATTTTGAGATTTTGGGATATTTGTCTTCAATATCATGTCTTCTTTCAGACTTGTGGTGAAAAAAAGTCTGAAATACACATTTAGGTCTTTATTTTACCACACTTTGTCTGTTTGCGTCTGTAGATTTCTCATAAATTCATCAAAAGTTGTCGTTATAAATCATCCCTCTGCTCCGCGATCGCGATCTGCACCCTGTCATCACACACACCGTTAGAAAGCTCTCTCTCTCTCCTGAACAAGACTGCCGGATCCAAATATGGTCATTTCCTTTTTATCAGCAACCAATCGCGAAAGTAAAAAAGGGGGGGGGGGGGGGGGGGTTACTCTAAATGCGCAATCTCATTGGCTGATGCTAAATCTTTAAAGCACGTTTTCTCAAAATGTCTTTTCTCTCATACTCCAAGTCCGAAATCTCCAGTTCAGTAGCACCTATATACACCAAACTTTCCAGTCTTGTACCTAGTTATATTATGAAGACATTTACAGAGGGATTTGTAAATATATTATTCCTAGCCTGATTTATATAACATTTTATTCCCAAAAACATGGCGAAAATAATTTTTTTAAGGCTATTGGCAGTATATTCTGATTTACAGGATAACAAAAGTAGATATCCATAAATCCCTCTGTAATTTTTTCTCCATCTAATATGTGAACACAATGAAAAAATAATTTTGAACCTGGCTTTTTGTCCAATACTCAGATTTCGTTTTTTAAAATATATGCAAAATAGCGCATATTTAATTAGACAATGCCTCATTTGCATATTTAAACATTAAATTACAGAAAATTTGTAATACATTTTTTTCTCATCTTAATGTAGGTAATCAACTGGCAAAGTTTCATGGTATTATCTGATAGTTAAAAAAATTATCCTATTCACCTGTAGTGTCTCGCCTTAAATAAATAAAGACATTGCTGCATAAAGAAATGTCTGAAAGTAGCCAAGATTCTACATTTTATGGTTGTTGTTCATTGCCATTTTACAGTTACTGCCCTCTCAGTCCCTTCAAACCTTCCTTATGTCTTCTACACATGTGGTCACATTAGGAACAGAGTAATATGGTATATAACAAAGTGACACTAGTGCTGCTCTTCTGTTTGACCACTGAGTTGTCAAGGGAACAGCAAGAATCAATGACACTTGCCGATTGCTCAGTGGGCAGCATTTGTCTCCACTATTTCCTTTAGACCCCAGACAATAGGATCTTATTGCACTTTTCCTTGTTTTTGTGGTCCACAATGACTGAAGAGACTTTGCAGAAGATTTTCTAAACAATCGTAAAACCATTATCATAGGCAATTATCATGGAATTAAGTAATTTGTGTTTGTGACAGTACAATTTCTACATATTTTTTGTAATAATATGATTTTGTATTGTAATTAACAATAATTAGTTTAGTGATTTTTAATTACTGAATCTGCAGTAAGCAAATATTAGGCACTAAACTTTAATGGTCTCCATGAGGAAAACAGCTTATAAATCATATTAAATCATGTTTTTTTTTTCTTCTTTTTTTTCTGTTTTTTGAAAATATAAAAATGTTCTTTTAGAAGAACATTCATTTCATACATTCAACATGCATCTAATTCATATTGCTTGTGTAATTATTCACTTCTGAAAAATGTAAAGGTATTCATCACCCTCTAGATTGGCTCATCTTTTTTTTTAGTTGAGCTCATTTCATTCCCACATGGTCCTGACGTACCTTGGCAGTGACAGCTCCATCTGTTCCAAAACTGTGCCCAGGCCTGAGTTTCATCTTTCTATCCATTATCATTCAAGCACAAACAAACAAAACAACTGCTTATCTGTTGGAGGTTGTTGAAGATATTTTCTCTCTCTAATGCATTTTACTAATATATGTAATGATATTCATAGCAGATTAAAAATGTATATGAAAGTCAAATCTTTTTTTTTTAATTTGCGATACAAACATTTTTAGAGATCATTATTCATTTAAAAGAGATATTCTATTTTCATAGCATTTTCATAGCCATAAATATTTAAGTTGTGGGACATGTTTTGTCCCATGCCTCAAGAATCAGTGAAACAACAGCCAGAGATAGAAAGCTCTGACTGGGTGCTGCAAACGAAAAATGGGAGTGGCCCAAGTACAGAACCGTGTGGTACACCCACTTAGTCTCAGAGCTTTTACAGCTGATTTTACTGTACGTTTCTTTACAGATATAAAGTAAACACGAAACAAGTTGTCCACTATATCCCATGTTGCTGTTGATGTGCTACAGTATGTCACATTCAAACCACAGCATCCAGTTCCAATATTGTACTTTATACATTGCTCATCTGCCACCTATTTGAGTGTGTTGTGTTTTGAGAGAGAGCGAGTGAGTGGAAATGAGAGATAGACCGGATGTTGTGCTCTCTGGCCTTTTCCATGGGCTGCTCTTTACAAGTTGCAAATGTGGCACAAGGGTGGTGGTGGCATTTTATTAAATAGCACCTAAAGCCAAAAGCACCTAACCCTGACACACATACAATGTTGACCAGATAAGCCATGAAAAAAATTTAAAATCCATACTATATAATATATTGCTAGTACAGGAAAGAGAAGCTGGAAACAGAGAGAAAGACCAACAAAATCCCCACTATAGACAATGGTGAAAGTGAAAAAGGTAAGTAAGTTAATAGCTCATTTAAAATCCTCATATGAACACAAATTAAAAGTTGGTATTAGTTTTTCATTACAAAAGTTATATTTTTTCTCATATATATATAGAGCTACAAAAATCTTCACTAAATCTCCAGTATGTTTGAATCATCAGCAGTATGTCTTATGTCACAACATGTTCCCCAGAGACACTATTTAAACTTTT
Organism: Gila orcuttii; assembly: GCA_026230005.1. Classification (NCBI taxonomy): domain Eukaryota; kingdom Metazoa; phylum Chordata; class Actinopteri; order Cypriniformes; family Leuciscidae; genus Gila; species Gila orcuttii. Next base: position 24,905,718 of record JAPDVR010000012.1, on the reverse strand, counting down.
GCAATGGGCTGTGAATGAGGTACCTTTTGTCTGTCTCCCTTTTTTGCCTCTTTGAAATCTGTTTGGTGTGGTAAAGCATGGGTCTGGCATTACTAAAGAGTCTGTCTGGAGAGCAGTCCTTATGTGTGTCGTGGCAGGAAGCACTGAGCTCAATGATACGCTCATTATAAAGGCCCTTCAGTTAGACAGACATAACAAGCGTATCGCTCTAATTCCTGCATGCCTCTTTAGACATATTTACAGAAGATGGCTAAAATACTAATTGGATACATTTTGGGGTCAAGTCTTTGAAATTACATTTCACAGATTAGCCTTGTGAGACGTGTTAAGATATGCAGGTCCTATTTTAAGGTGAAATTAAAATTTAACTAAACACTTAATTATGTAACAAAATTATTTTTTAGAAAGTAGACTAAATATTTCAACTGAATTTTAAAAAGTATCTGACAATTCTCCTCGTCTAATCTTGCATGATGAACACGGTGTAAGTCTCACACTCAGAACCAGTCATTTTAGCAAAGCAACGCTTTAGCAAATTTTCTTTACTGAAATAATCAAAGGTACCCTATTTAATATTTAATTAACTGAAAAAATATGGATTATGAAAAAAAGAAAGAAAAGAAAACAAGGCAACACAGAGGACACTACTAATGAATTCAGAAAAATTCATTGCATTATTCAACATTTTTTTTATTTTTTTTACCAGTTGTCATTTTCTGCAAATAAATGCTCTTAATGACAATATTTTTATTTGAAATTTGGAAGAAATGTTGTCAGTAGTTTGTAGAATAATTCAAAAATATCAATTTTATCAAACAGATATAAATAAAAAATCCAGAGCGACAGCGATTCTATGACTGGTCGAGACTTTTAGGCAGAATCGTGGTTAATGTAATATTTCCATCAGGGAATTGTTTTGTTAAATATTATTATTTAAAAAAAGTTAAGTTGAAATAATGTTGTTTCAGTAAAAGCATGTACCTTCAGTTAACAACCTAAGAGCTCATATCAAGTCGGCATTTGTTTTAATATTGTGAATTTGGACATACTCATTATTTTTCATTCATTCATTATTTATTTGTAAAGCACATTTAAAAACTACCCATGGTTGACCAAAGTGCTGAACAGGACAGAATAATCAGTACAAAGATAATACGATATAATAATGATAATACGATATAAGATATAAGTCTTTTCACATACTTTCTTTTTTGTCTACTATAAGGAAGTAGGCATATTCAGATGCAGGGCACTGTAATACCAGTGTCCATCTGATATACAGACTTACTGTATATCAGCTCTCAGTCTCAACCAATCAAATTCAAGAACCAACTGCTGAATTATCAAATTTATTGTTTGATTAACTGACAGTTGTCAACACTCTGAGCTCTTCAATGATTTGAATGGAAAATCCATTTGCTTGAGTGAAGGGAAAGTCTGTTAAATCAGAAACTAGAGAGAGAGAGAGAGAGAGAGAGAGAGAGAGAGAGAGAGAGAGAGAGAGAGAGAGAGAGAGAGAGAGAGAGAGAGAGAGAGAGAGAGAAAGAGAGAGAGAGAGAGAGAGAGAGAGATTTTTTGATTTTTCAAGCATCTTTATTTAACAAAAGATTACTCTCATAAAAACAATGTATATTTTGTTACAAAAATTCTCTTTTTTTTCTTCATTTTATAAAAATAGTGCAAAATGATTTAGTGCAAAAATGATCAATGACAGAACACAAAGCTCTTCTGTGACGCCATATTCCTTCACAAACATTTAAATAGAACTTTGTAAAAACGAAAATCAATTACAAGCCTTGATTTGATCATAGCTGCAAACACCCTTTCAACATTATATTCACTTTTTTTTTGTTCAATTTGATCTCTTCTACTAATATAAATGGCCACTTTGGCTTTACCCAAAATAAAATTCAACAAATGACACTCATACTTTTGTTTTGGGTTTTATTATGTTCAAAAGCCAAAGTCTGCACAGAAAACTTCTCATTAAAACGCTGAAGCATTGAACAATACAAAAAAGTATGAAAAACAGTCTCTCTCTGGAAACAAAAAGGACATTCTTTGCCAACATATCTATCAACTTTTCAGGTTCTAAAAAAATTCCTGTGTCTTCACCTAAATTTGGTGAAAGAAACAGATTTGGAAATTGGTCCCTAGTAGAGATGCGCGGATGGGCTATTATTTCATCCGCAACTGCATCATAAAACTCATCATCCATCCGCACCAAAATTTTTGACCAATTTTCAAAACCGCACCCGCCCGCCATCCGCTGATTGGGCGATACAAGGCGCTGCTGATGACAGCCGCGAGACTAGAATGCTCTCAGAATATCAGCAGAGAACTCCATCTCCGATCGGCGCGGCGAAAATAGCCTAAATTAAACGCACTTCGGCAAACCTGACCTTATCTGATCAATACTGTACAATGTACAATATTGTATAATGTAATATATCTGTACAATATTTTCATTGTAGCCTAATAGAAAACGCATTTTGGCACATAATTTCAACATGCTGCTATTGTATGGGGCGCCGTTTGTAAAGCGGCTCACGCTGAAAATAACAGCAACATTTTGTCACATTCAGCTTCAAACAATGTTTAAAAAAACTGGTATGAATTTTTGACGGTCACTTTTTAGCACATTTACAACAATATTTGTCAACTTAGAAATATTTTTAAAATAGTTAAATCTAAATATTAAATGTTAAATCTAAATCTAAATGTTAAATCTAAATGTTAAATCTAAATGTTAAATCTAAATGTAAATGTTGAATCTAAATGTTAAATCTAAATGTAAATCAGATAACTCAGATAGTCAGATAACAATACTTAACAATGTATACATATATTTTTCATTTGATTGGTTCAACCGCCCACCACCCGCCCGAATTTAATTAAAATATTTTTTTTCGTCACGTCATCCGCCCGATCCGCGGTTTATCCGCGGAGTCCGCAGCTGTAACCGCCAACCGCGCATCTCTAGTCCCTAGGGATAAATTCCCCTTTACAGTAACCTTGAAGCATTTTTGTTTCTTCTGTTGTAAAAGCAGATTGCAGTTTCTGTAATAGCTACTTATGCCACAATTCGAATGGATTTAACTACCTAAAAAACATCTACATCTTCAACTTTTTCAAAACTTGGGCCAGCCACTTTGATTAAACACCCAAGTGTTGAGATTTAACAAAAGTTTCAGATTTTGCCCCACATGCACCCACAATGTCCAAACGTGACCCATAAATCAAAGGTTCTTTCAACAGCCAAAACAAAGAGGATATAGACTCAATTCTTTTAACTTGAAAGAGGTCCAATACTTTAAGAAGATTCTTGTCAAACTCTGGCATTCTGGATGTGTTGATTTTTCTGGGATTTAACAAGAACGTACTCGGTTACATACGTAACCTCGGTTCTCTCTAGAAGAGGGAACGAGTATTGCGTAAGTTAGCTTACGCTAAGGGTAAAGTCATCTTTTCTCGAGATATTGAAGCCAAAAATTATCCTTAATTTTGCATTAATTGTCAACGCAGTGCAGCAGCCAGCAGACCTAGAGCAGGCCATCTTGCGTGCTCATTGAATGCCGTGCGGCAACTGCTGCAGCCTACCACTGAGCCTCGCGCGTGACGTCACACCCAATGAGGGCACTTCGCGCCTTCTACGCATCATAGCCCACCAAAATGGGGTTGGGTTAGCGTATAAAAGTCAGGCTCGGAGGCTGCGTCACCGATTTCATCATCTTCCGCCCAGCCTCCACTTCATGAGTCCCAGGGATTCCCAGGGAACATAGATAAGTGGGAAACAGGTGGCCAGCAATGCGGGCCAGCACATGTTATAAGCACCTACAGGGTATACAGAGAGGCGTCGCCGGTCCATATAACTATTCACCATAAAGTGCAGCTCAACCAGGAGAGCTAATGTCGCGTGAGAGTAGTCTGCACATGATAATCTGGGCAGGATATACACACCGCTCACACTGACAGAAGTCTAGCCTGCAAGGCGGGAACTTCCAGGTTATAAAACCTAACAAATGTGGACGGAGAGGCCCAGCCTGCCGCCTCACAAATGTCTTGAATGGAAATTCCGCTGGACCAAGCCCACGACGAGGCCACGCCTCTGGTGGAATGCGCCCTGATGCCCAAGGGGCATTGCAGGCCTTTAGACTTATAAGCGGATGTGATAGCTTCCACTATCCATCTGGACAGGCTCTGTTTCGAGGCGGCGAGACCCTTGGTGCGCCCACCAAACGAGACAAGGAGCTGTTCCGAACGCCTGAAAGAGGCGGAGCGCGTAATGTAAGCCCTCAGCGCCCTGACGGGGCAGAGGAGATTAACATCACCCTCACTATTGGATGCTGGCAGAGCCGAAAGAGAAATGACCTGCGCTCTGAAGGGGGTGCCCAACACTTTAGGGACATAACCATGTCTTGGCTTAAGGATGACTTTAGAGTCATTTGGCCCGAACTCAAGACACGCAGCGCTAACAGATAGCATGTGTAAATCCCCCACACATTTGACTGACGACAGAGCTGTCAGGAAAACGGCTTTGAGCGAGAGGTACTTTAGATCCACGGAGTCTATCGGTTCAAAGGGGAAAGCTTTCAGGGCCTCCAGGACCAATGAAAGATCCCATATGGGAACCGACGGGGGTCGCGGGGGATTCATCCGTCTGGCTCCTCTAAAGAAGCGGCCGCCACATAAACTTTAAGCGTGGATGGGGACCTGCCCTTATCGAACAGCTCTTGAAGGAAGCCAAGCAACCCCGGGACCCCACACGTTCGTGGGTCTAGATCTCTATCAGCACACCATTTGAAGAACACCGACCATTTAGATGCGTAAAGCCGCCATAGAGGGAGCTCTGGATTGCGTAATCGTGTTCATAACTCCTTCTGGCAGGACAACGGGTATCCGTTGATTAACCATACGTGTAGAGACCAGCTCTCTGGATGGGGATGCCAGATTGAGCCGCGGGCTTGAGAGAGGAGATCTCTCCACACCGGAATCGGCCAAGGGGCTGTGTGAGACAGCCGCATCAGCTCCGGGAACCAGGTTTGATTCTCCCAGCGTGGGGCTATAAGGAGCAACGAGTGGCGCGTTTCCCTGATCCTCTTGATTACCTGTGGTAACAGAGAGACCGGAGGGAAAGCATAAAGTGGGAGGCTGGGCCAGATTTGGGCCAGCGCATCCTCGTTCTTTTAAAAAAGAACAGTGGGCAATGAGCCTTGTCTTTTGTCGCAAACAGGTCGACTTTCGCTTTGCCACTTTGTCTGGGGGTGCAGGGACCATTCCCCTGGGGGAACGTAGTTCCTGGACAGTTTGTCTGGACCGTCGTTCAAGTGGCCTGGCACATGCGCAGCTCTCAGCGAGCGCAGGAGGTGCTAAGATCATACAAGAAGGCGTTCTGTCAGATGGCAGAGGCTTCTGGATCTGACACCGCCCTGACGGTTTATGTAGGACACCACAGACATGTTGTCCGAGCGGACTAGCACATGGTGGTCCTGTATGAACGGGAGGAAGCGTTTGAGTGCATTTTTGATCGCTATCATTTCCAGACAGTTTATGTGGAAGCGTCTCTCTTGGTCTGATCACAGGCCAAAGACCGGTCTGCCCTCGAAGACGGCGCCCCAACCTAAGTTGGAGGCGTCCGTCGAGATGACCTTTCGGTGTGAGACAGCCCCCATTGTCACTCCCCGCTGGTACCAGTCGGCCGCTAACCAGGGCTGCAGAGCCAAAACGCAGCTCTGAGTCACTCTGATTTGTCTGTAGCCTGAAACCCAAGCCTGGTGAGGCACTTGGGCGTTCAGCCAGCGTTGTAGTGGGCGCATGCGCAGCAGGCCCAGCTGAAGCACAGCCGCAGCTGATGCCATACAGCCTAGCATCCTCTGGAATGTCTTCAGAGATGTGATGCTGCCCTCCTGGAAAGACGGAGGTACTGGTTCTATGGCCCCTTTGCACAGCAGTTTGGCTATTTCTGCGCGGAGTAGATGCGCTACATCCGCTTTCACTTTCGTCTCGGTCCGTGCTCGAAAGTGAGGGGGGCGGCGAGCGAACTGAAGCGAATAGCCCTGTCTTATTGTGCTCAGCACCCATTCTGATACACCTGGAATAGGCTTCCATGCTTCTACATGTATAGCTAGGGGCAGAATGGACTGCGGGTTCTGATCGCCGCACTTCGCGGGCTCGGGAGACTGAACCGGAGGTGTGTGCGGGGTGCGCGCACGCCCTCTGATCTCGGGAACGGCGGCTCGCTGACAGCTGTGACTGTCTGTATCACTTGAGATGACCCGATTACTGGGAATGAGGAACATTTTGTGACGATATTTACTGCGAGCGAAGCCTGGGGTGAAGTATTTGTCAGTAAGCGTGAGCGCTCATGACCGGGCACGTGACTTACATTCATAACTTGGCCGCTGTGAGGCTGTTGCCGTGTAACAGAGCGGGCAGCGAGTAGGTGTGAGCACAGGTTTGTGGGCACATTCTCTACATCTAGCACTTGAGCGGCATTTGCCAGTTTTAAGAGAGTGGGCTCTGTGAGAGCGAGAGCCACGGGTATAGTGTTTGTGTGTAGGGGTGAACACTGAGATGTGGGCACCTTTTCTACACTTATGACACCATCGGCCTGAGCCGTATAACCAGACATTATACCCTACTTTGTGATGCGCGAGCAGCGCCGGGCATTTATTAGTAAGCGTGAGCGCTTGTAAGCGGTCACGTAACTTACATTCATAGCCACGGGCAGAATAGCCTCCGGGTTCCAATCGTCACACTTCGTGGGCTCGGAAAACTGAACCGGAGGTATGGGCGGGGTGCGTGCGCCCTCAGTGCTTCAATACGGCGGCTCGCTGACATTTATGGCTGGCTGTTTCACATGTGACGTCCCGATTGCTTTGAACGGGGAACGTTTGAGATAACTTTGTGATGCGCGAGCAACGGCGGGCGTTTATTAGTAAGCGTGAGCACTCGTAAGCGGGCACGTAACTTACATTCATAGCCATGCGCGCACCCTCGGTGCATGAATACGGCGGCTCGCTGACAGCGAAGGCTGGCTGTTTCACATGTGACGTCCCGGTTGCTGGAACGGGGAACGTTTTGAGACAACTTTGTGATGCGCGAGCAGCGCCGGGCGTTTACTAGTAAGCGTGAGCGCTCGTAAGCGGGTAACGTGCTTGAGTGTAGGGGTGAACACATTCAAAAGTTTAGTATGGCGTACCACAAGGCTCAGTACTAGAACCATTGCTGTTCACTCTGTACATGCTACCCTTAGGAGATATTATTAGGAAGCATGGCATTAGTTTTCACTGTTATGCTGATGATACTCAGCTCTATATTTCTTCAAGCCCTGACGAAACTTACCAATTCACCAAATTAACGGAATGCATAGCTGATTTAAAAAAAATTGGATGACTAGTAATTTCCTACTATTTAATTCTGAAAAAACAGAGATTCTAATTATTGGACAAAATACTTCCTCACGTAATAACCAAGAATACTGTCTAACACTTGATGGCTGCTCTGTCAAGTCCTCGTCGAACCTGGGTGTGCTCTTTGATAGCAATCTTTCATTTGAAAGTCACGTGAATAGTATCTGTAAAACCGTCTAAAAAATATATCTAAATTACGTCATATGCTCTCAATGACAAATGCAGAACAATTAGTTCATGCGTTCATGACATCAAGGCTAGATTATTGTAATGCTCTTATGGGTGGTTGCCGTGCACGCTTAATAAACCAACTACAGCTGGTCCAAAACGCAGCAGCTAGAGTTCTTACCAGAACCAGGAAGTATGACCATATTAGCCCGGTTCTGTCAACACTGCATTGGCTCCCTATTAAACATCGTATACATTTTAAAATATTGCTGATTACTTACAAAGCACTAAATGGTTTAGCTCCCCAGTACTTGAGCGAGCTCTTAACGCATTATACTCCTTCATGTCTATTGCGATCTCAAAATTTCGGCCAGTTGATAATACCTAGAATATCAAAATCGACTGCTGGCGGTAGATCCTTTTCCTATTTAGCACCAAAACTTTGCAACAATCTTGTTGGACACAACAAGATGCAGTCGTGAAGTGTCAACTAGTCTCTCCCTAGTGAAGGCCTCCTTCCCTTTACCTCTGTACTGATAAAACGTTGTCGGGATAATTCCGATTCACGTGGCTACGGCGGAAGCGATAAAAAAAGAATTCTCAGAGCTCCAAGGCACTGTTTTATGCAAATGAGCGGCCGGATCGCATTAAAGAATTTTCTGTAAGAACGGTGCCATGTTAGTGGCCCCTAAGTTAATAACTAATGATCGTTGCGACGGAAGTGAATCAATCAAAACTAACTTTAACTGGACAAATAACTTTATTCTAGAGCTGCTGTAAAGCCAAAACAATCTCTGTTACTTTAATTTCCTATTATCACTGTAAAGCCTCGTACACACCGGGACGAATATCGGCTCGCGTTATTCGTCAGCTTTTTTCAATGCTTTTTTTGTGTTCACACCCAAGCGATTTTCGCTGACGATGAGCCGAGTGAACATGCAAATGTATTCCCTGACATTAGATGGCGCTTAATGTAAAACAGAAATACCCCGGTCCACAAAGTGCTTCTGACACTCGCTTGTCACTCAGAAGAAGAGAGCAAGTTTGTCGCGTTTGTCATATAGTTATTTATTCTCGTTGGTGTCTCTTTATAAAGACACCAACAAGACCAGCAGCTCTACATTCATCTGGCCTTGCATCTTCCTCGTCTTATTTCTTCCCGGCAGAGTGCAAGGGGGTAATCCATCAGCCGGAAGTTAAAGCCTCGCGGGAGCCGCCATTGTAGCAGAACTTCACCTGCTGTTAGCATTCCATTGACTCCCATTCATTTTGGCGGCACTTTGACAGCGAATAACTTTACATCTGAGGCGTCCAAAGATTTCATTTGTCCATTATTTATTTCTCAATAAACACGACAATGTATAAAAGGCTCCATTACGTTGTATCTTACGTTATGGCCCCGTAGAAGCCGTTTTTGTTAAAAACAGGCTAACGATTGCGTCATAACCACGCGACTTTATGTCGCACAATAGAGACATTACCGTATAGACAGGAGGAGAAGCTCGCAGGCAATTGGGGGGACGTCCCGTCAAGGGAGAAGCCCATAGATAATGAGTCCATAAAAGCAACGGGACAAAATATTTCAACAACGTTTTGGGGGAATTGGAAATAATTCGGTATGTGGCAAGTGAATACATATGAACTGATTAACATTGGCAATTTTCACGCACAGCTACTTGAAGATATACGTCTTTCAGACAAGTTGCTAACATCATTAAGCTTAGTTTGAGTCGGTTTGAGTCTGCGCGTCAGGAACGGAAGTGCTCAAAAATCGCTAAAAATGGGCTTCAACTGTCTCAATTGAGTTGCAATGAGATGGCTCTGTCCACTTCTTATACTGTCTATGGCAGAGTGTCGTAGACGCTGTATATCTTCTTCGCCATTACGTATGTGTGCTCGGCAAGACCGTTTTGTGTTTGAGCGCCCCCAAGTTGTGTTTTACTGTAACTTCAGAAGCTCCAGACACGTGAGCAAAAGCGCCAATCTCATTGGTCAGATAGTTTTTGACGCGGCGCGCCAAACCAAAAAAACGAACCCGAGGCGTTTAAAAAAAAATGACGCTTTTACGCGTGGCGTTTTACGCGTCGGTGTGCATACATTGGCGCCCATTGTTTAGTCACGAGGCGTTAAACGTTGCCGAATATCGCACGCGAATTTCGTCCCGGTGTGAACAGGCCTTAAAGCTGCTTTAAAACAGTCCATATTATTAAAAGTGCTATATAAATGAAGGTGACGACTTGACTGAAGAGAAATCTCTCAATGTTTTTAATAATAAATCCACATCATTTTGTTTATAAAGTATAATGACAACATCATCAGCATATGCTGATAAACATAAAGTGCTGTTACAGTCTTGTAAAGATGAATTGATCTTCTAGGTACACAGTAGGACTGACAAGAGTGGATTACTTCCTCCAAAACTCTTGCTAGTCTAGTAGCTAAAACTTTTGAGAGCAATTTATAGTCCTAGCACAATAAAGATACAGATCGCCAGTTTTTTTTGTCTCTCACATCACCTTTTTTTGGCCAAAAGAGTAAGGACCGCTCTTCTACAGCTCAGAGGCAGAAGTCCTTCGACTAGACTGTCACTGAGAACTGGCAGCAGATCCTCCCCTACCACAGGCCAAAAGGCTTTATAGAACTCAACTGGGATTCCGTCTAGCCCAGGAGCCTTGCCATTCTCCATACTCTGGAGAGCTTTGTGCAGTTCTCCCAGGCTTACAGCTCTCTTGAGTTCTGCATTGGAGTCTTCAGAGACCTTTGGTAGCTCTTCATAAAAACACTGTTCAACAACCCTATCTTCTCTGTGTTCACAACTATAAAGCTTTTCATAAAAACTGTTTGCACTTTTCCGAATTTCAATAGGGTCTGATACAAGAGAAACGGTCTCAGAAAATAAAGAACGTATAAACCGTTTTTGGACGTTCTTTTTTTCTTGACTAAAGAAAAATTTTGACGGTACATCCATTTGGTCTATATCTTTAAACTAGCGCCTCCTGTGCTTTCACTTTTTGTATGTCACACAAAACAGATTTTTTCATTCAATGTGTGTTTGATTTCCACTTGACTGTGCCACTTCTTGGAATTTCAGAATTTCATCTTCTAAAACTTTCATGGATTTAATTGTATATTTTGTGACATTGTGAGTGTACTGTTGACATAATTGTTTGATTTGTACTTTACCAAACTCCCACCATTTTTGTAAAGACTGAAAAATAGCTTTTTCCTTCAAAATTTTTTGGGAAAATTTTAAGAATGTTTCTCTAAAATGTGCATCACTTAATAAATTCATGTTAAAATGCTAGTAAGCACTTTTCAGCTTGATGGAGTTTAAAGTTACTGTACATATGACAAGACTATGATCTGAAAACCCAACTTGGATTATGAAACAATTTTTAAAAGTATTAAGATGGTGTTTAAAACAATAGAATCTATCCAGTTGTGCTAATGACAACGTTATCACGGGCATGTGCCCATGTGTACTGCTTTAAATTCCCATTTACTGTAAACTCCTTTATACGTCACATAAATCATTTGTTTCAATCATCTGAATGAGTTGCTTACAAGAAAGCAAATGTGGTTCTACATGATTTCTATTAATATTACTTTCTACACAGTTAAAGTCTCTGCCTAAAAATAAATGCTCCTCACTATTACATTTGTCCAACGTTTCACAAAGAGTATGTAAAAACACCATTCTTTCTACTGGTAGACTTGGAGCAAATGCACATATAAAAACAAAAGTGTGATTCTCAACCTGGGCTCGAATCTTTAACAATCTACCGGTCACAACCTCTTCCATCTTTTGGTATTGTTCTTCCATCTCAAATTATTCCTTTTCATTTTCTGTTTTCCTAGCTTGTTTTGATTCAGAAACCTTGTCATTCTTTTTCCTCTTTAAAGGTGTTTTGAAAACTGCCTGATCTAGATCCATCATTAAATTATCACTTAAGTTGACACTCTCTGAAGGAAACTTTGAGTCAGACACTATAGTAACATGTGAAATATCCATGCTCTCATTAGACTTGGGCTCTCCTTTGTCAACAACAGGGATAATTAAATCATTCTCATTATTCCCAGCTATGGCCTTATTCACCTCTTCTGTATGTAAATGAGGCATTGTTTAAGTTAGACCACTAGTGGATGGCCTAGGTTCAGTTTGGGTTGGATCAGGAACGTTATCTGTACCTGCATTCCTGACTTGCCAACCAGTTTCACCTGAGACATCTTGTGTATTTGTACCATTATTATCTGGACAAGCACGCACTAAATGCCCAGTTTTGCCACAGCCAAAGCACTTCATTACATCAGTACTTACGAAGACAGTATAATCAAAGTCATCAACTCTGATTTTCAAATTCAGGTTGAGTTCATTTCTATTATCTTTCAGGATCATAAGTGAATCTCCTGAAAGATACCACGTGTTTAATCAGGTCTGATTTGCTACCAAGAACGATCTTTTTCATGGGGCTGACTATTTTTCCAAACCGTGACAGTTCTTTTGTTAGCATTTCGTCTTTTATGAACGTTGGAACGTTAGACAGAGTGACTTTCTTAGCAGGGGTAGAAAGGGGAAGCTATGAGGTAAACAAACCACTAATCACTCCACTACTTCATTTGCTCTCTCAACAGAATTTAAAAACAAAACCATTGCATTATTCATCCTATATGTTGCTAAAATACACTCATGGCCAACAACATTTCCAATGGCCAGAATGCACTCCTCCACATTCACTGCGGACACCACTTTCACTCCTTGGCGCCGTGTGAGAGAATCTAAACCGCTGTTTGTGTTTTGAGCTGCCATGCTTCCCAGTGATACACTGGTTGCTAATGCCCGGAAACCCTTCAAGGGAGCCTTATTCCACCACCCGATACACCACAGATATCAAAACTCCAAGAAATAAAGAAACAAAAAAGAACTGAAAGAAAAAGCAACTGTTTCTGCCACAGCGGGCATAAACCACTCGCACTCACCACAAGCTCCTCACACTCGCTCAACAGATGCTCACGCATGCGCAGAGAGAGAGAGAGATAGGAGGAAGACAGCAAAAAAGATAAACATTTCAACTTAGTGAAATTAGATATCGTGATAAAACAGCAGATGGATTTGCATAGCCCAGGGTTGCCCAGTGCGTGGCCCACTTTCCCCTTCTCTCCCCAGCCAATGCATGCCATTATCTGTGCTGAGGTTCCACAGCTGGTTGCCAGTGGTACCGCCTCCAGTGTTCGATCCCACAGCCTACAAGGAATGAGTGGCCCAAATTTGTTTGTGGTGTGTGGTATGTCAAGGGATGCTTTAGGCATCTGGAAAGAGGACATGTCATAGAAACATATCTTCAGAGACACCACAAATAGGGGCATTTGCAAGCCATGACCAAAAAGAAAGATTTCAGTCAGATATAAACCTTCCTCAAAATGTTTCTAGGGTAGAAAATCTTAAAATATCTCAAGAATTTTTAACTAACAAGTCCTTTGAGAAGAATGAAGGAACATCATAAATTACAGTATCAAAGTATTCAAACTGGTCCAAACTGATTCTTTAAAGCAAAATTTAAGAAGCATAGAGGAGCTTTACTTTGCAAGTAAACTAACATCCTTCAAAAATTCCATTCAAATTACTTTTTTTTTCCCCATAAGCCTATTTAGAAAAGTGATTTGCTTATGTCCATATTAAATTGTATCTGTGCATAAAAAATGTCCATAAAGTTCTCACTGACCCTTATTGTGCTGTTATGCTTCTCTATGCTTTTAATGACATGCATTTCCCATGCATAACAAAAAAATATGATATGTACTGTTTACAAAATTGTACTGTGCCACATTGTCTGCCTATGCCAGGTTGGTGGCTATTAAAGGCTTGACACATTTATATGAGTTTATTGTGATGCTAGACCATCTATGTAAGCTCTGGCAACAGTGATCACTCAGCACCAAGGGCAAAGTGTGCGTTCTATTAAATAAGAGCCTTCCCTGAGCATTTCATTGTCCCTTTCTCAATGTCTTCATTCTCTTCCACACCATGTCTAGACAGTCAATTTAGAAACATATCTAGACCAGCCAAATGCAGTAGATAACAACTGTTTGGAAGCTAGTAAGGGTGAAAAAGAAAGCATAAATATAACAATAGCACTGTCTCATTTGTTACTTCAAGCCAAGGCTGAGCACATAACTACATTTCAGATGAACCTGAGCAAAATTCTGTACAACTCATTAAATATTTAACTGGAGCTGCAGGAATTGTAAAATGAGCGAGCAATTTTACACACCTATTCTGGTTACATAATATATTTCATCTTCTGTTTCATTAGTCCTTAAATTTCCATATTCTCGCTTATCCTTGGTATGGTCAGTGAAATATAGTTGGTGGTAACTAGAGATTGGTGGTAGCCAAGCTTTTAAAAATTTGACACAGGAAAGATTGTGTCTTTTTATCCTCAGTTTACAAAAAAGATCTGAGAAGAAGCAACACATATTGTAATATACAAGCTTCCACCCAACCATATGGAAAACTCAGAGTGTCTGTGTTTTCCCTTGCTCCATGATCTGGGATTACCTTCAAAAATAGCTTACAGTGACAGTAATATGCTGTGATGGCATGAATACCATGGTATTTTGGATATGTGATATGGTATTGAGATCCATCTTTTACACTGAGGACAACTGAAGGACTCACACATAACTATTACAAAGGTGGATACTACCCCCTTAGAAATGTCCCTCATAAAGATGTTTTTGATCGCGAGCAAATAATCAGATGCATTTGTATGTTACTTTAGTTGACAACACCTATTTGGTCTTACAATATTGTATTACTGTTTTACGGAGGCACAAACTGCTCTAAATGCTTTAGTGTAGTGAGTGAGCTGTGAATCAGACTGATTTACCAACTGTTTCAAATCATTTTGTGACCCATTGTCAGAAGAAGCGCAAAGTATCTCAGAAATAGTAGAACAGGGCATACTTTCTGCAACTTGTCATGTTGTGCCGGGCATCACACATGTTCTGATTCTAAACAGGGGTCAATTTCAATTCAGATCAATCTGCATTTTTATGGGAGAGACCTAAGGTGCAGTTAATAGATGAAATAACTACTAATTGTAAAATACAATCGAACTACTCCACAATGATGAATCCTAAAACAAGCTATAAGCTGCATTGGCATAGCAATACTAGTGTTTGACACAGGATTTTTGGTAAATCTGTGGTGGGTGAACCTCTGTCCCTTTAGGGGGGTTCGGGGGAGTCCCCCGTAAGAAAAATTTGTGCTTTTTAATGTTAAATTCATCAATCTGGTGCACTTTGAGAGTTAAAAATTAAGAGCTCCAACCCATAATCAGTTTGCAAATTGAACAAAGAAAAACTCAAAACTCTTTTAGCTGCGATATTTGTCTGTCTGCATTACACTACTACATAATAATAGTTATAATATTAATTCCATGACAGTAATTGCCATATATTGTAAAACAAATGCACTGAAAAATAAAAGCAACTTTCATAATTAGTTTTGTACTAATTTCTATGGTTGAAAGAGATAAACACATGATCTTTTATTTTGGCGGAAAACATGGTTTACAAACGCGTTTCATTACAATTCTAGTAAAATGCGTAATCGTCAACTATGCCGATGTGTAAATAATGCGTAACTGGGTAATGGGTTCCTCACTCATCGCCTCAGTGTTCTGAAAGTTGCCTAGTTCTGCTTACCACAGTTCTCTACACTCACTCATTCTCTCCTGATCCTCCACAATATCCTCATCAGACACTTGAAGGGCCCATTTCTTTTTTTCATGCTATTTCTCTGCACATTCCTTGCGTTTCTTCTCCATCTCTGACTATTTTGACAGATACACACTGGCCCTGTCCCAAATGGCGCATTTCATGCGGACTTTCGGTCTTGTGGACTTAAATTGCGCGTGCTCGCCGAGTCTACGAGTCCGTAGGCCATCCCATTTAGCATTTTAATGTGTCATTGAAATTTTATTCCAACTGGAAACACCAAGTGACAATGTGTCTATTAGTGTAAATACATTTGCAAAACAAATAATCCATCAGCCAAGATTTCATTGCTATCTGAGCTCTAATAGGTTTAAATTCGTTTTATTCTCACTCAGAGTTATAATAGTAACTATTAATACATTTGACAGAAATGGACACCCCCAGTAAGTTTCCTTATTCATCCTCATATGATGAGTAAAAATAAAAGGTGAAAAAGGTGTACTTCCTATGAGAGTTCTATTTTTGCAAGGTTTCATTTTGCCAGTTGCCATGGTGAGACCTTGCAAGAACACTTAGAATCAGGTACTATGTTAACACGATCAATGTGACAGATATGAAGATTTTCTGTTAAAAGGATCATAATTCCCTGAATCAGCCACATACACACTTTAAAACGTCAGCACCCAGATGAAAATCACACAACATACACTAATGCTCAATAAGCATTTGTACAAAATGGCTCTCCCATTGTACCATTTCATATACTGCCAGGGATTCAGAGGTTAAAGTAACTCTCATATTGTGACATATACTATTCCTATAGTTTTTCCCTATCTCCCACTAGACACTAGAAAATGACTTTGATGTTTACCAAAACTCACAAAAATTTCCCACAGCTTCTATTTGCGATTCAGCAGAACAGACTTTTATAAATCACACACAAAACGATCCAATATTTTATTTGTTCTTTCATAATCACTCAGATTTAAAAAAAAAAACATCCATCCCTTGAGAGCAATATTATAGTTATGATTATTTCTAACTAGATATTTATAACAATTTAAAGCTGTGGATACTGTAAGAAAAATAGTTCAGTGAAATATCAAACTATATACTCAAAGGTTTTGACAGACATGATGACCAGGTATGTGTGCTCGAGTGTAGCGCTAGAGCAGAAAATGAATGTGGGACTTTGGAGGTCTCGACTAGATGTGCTGAATTAATGTGCTGGAAAATTGAGGTCAAAGGGGAGTCCAAGAGCAATTAAAATCTGTTTAAAGAGAGAAGGTTTTGAAGAGACTCTTGGGCCCTTGGACATACCACTATTACCGTATCACGTGCTTATATAAATACTTGATGATTAAAACGTGACTTTACATAATTCCACTATTCCTCAGAAGCAGTGAATAAAAGCTGTGAATAAATGCCTTCTGAAGGCGAAGTGTCCAGTGATACCTTATTACATAAATGTATGCTCTGAATACCCAAAGAAAAATATAGATTGTGGCCTTCCAGAGGAGTATAACATTTTTATATATATCGGTTATATTTTATTTTAAGGTATCCGTGTTACAGTGTAATTTTGCATTTAAGTACTGTGTAATAATAATTAACTACATGTACTTAATATACGGTTAGGGTTGGGGTTTGGTTTAGGGTTAGTTGCATGTAATTATGCATAATTTATAGTTATTACTACAGTAACTACATGTAATGTGTAACAAAGGACACTGTAAAACAAAATGTTACCATGGTGTTCTTTTAGCCTTGTTGTCCTAGCAGCAGTAATATGAAATGTTAAAGTGTCTATCATATCATAGTTGAAATTTGAAAAAACAATATTATGCAATATGTCTGCTTAAGTTGCTTCAGTTCAGTAAGACTTTTACTTGCTAAAAAGAAATATCAATCAGGGGCCAGTTGCATAAACTTAGCCACTATGTTAAGACTGTGTTTTAAGAACAATAGAGTTTTCAGCAATGATCATGTTGATCATTTAGAGGCCTTAGAAATGTGTGCATCAAATATATAGGCTTTATAGGATTAATAATGGTAATATAACTTAGGGCCCCCTGAGATCAGCTAGTCCTTTGCCCATCACGGTCACTGTCTTAACAAAATGAACAACATAGGAGACCACTGTGCAAGAGAACAATGGTGAGTAGAAAGATTTCAGGGTGCTTAAAAAAAAAAAAAAAACGGAACGGTGCCCATGTTCAGTTAGAAAATTTGCTTTCTAAAAAGATTGTTATTTATTCTCAACTGCCTGTGAGGTTATTGACTATTTTAATAATTTGCTGGAGGAACTCTTACTAAGATGTATGATGATTTTTGCTGATTTCTAAGCCATCTTTAGTGTTCTCTGCTTGCATGGGTTCATACATGCATTTGCACAGTTTAAGTGATATGACTGACCTCTCTAATAGTGTGTCCTCTACGCTGTCCATCACTTCAAGTGCTGAAACTGACCTGTCATTGTCCAGTTCACAAGGTGACACATGTTAAAGAGCAAAAACAGGACACTTCCCTTGCCACGGTAGAATCCTGCGGTAAACAAGGATGATTTGCCAGGGAAACTAGCTTATTTTCAGGTGTGTTGCTTGAAAAGCACTCACTCATGTCCAGACTGCACAAGATGCTGCCTTTTAAGGACTAAAATGTATAATTTTCACACAATAAATGTTCCCAAGGCCATTTTAATTTGACTTTTAAAAAAAAAGTTAAACAAATTTACATCCAGTATAAAGCAAGTATCTCTGTCCGAGTGAGCTCTGTATGACTAAAGTATACCAACATGAAAATAATTTCGGATAAAAGCATCTGCAAAATGAATAAAAGTCTTTTAGCTAAGAACCACTTTCCATAGACCAGTGAAAATACTCTGTCAGATGTTGTATGGTTAACTGTCTTTTCCCTTTATGCATAGTTCATGCAGGCTCATATCCTAGCTATTAAATTACCTACCCAAAACATTACCAGACCATCCCTTTCCCTATGATCATCTGGCAATTGCATTAAGAGCAAAGTACAATAATTGCAATGGTGATCAAGAGAGGAGAGAGTTTTTGGAGTGGTTACATGGCTTTTCATTTATTTCAATGAGAATATACAGTTCACAAAAAGCTAAAATTACAACATACAATTGCATAATCTCAATATTTATCTCTAAAAGTAACCCTTGATATTTGCAAAAAACAAACAAAAAAATTGTTCTGCATGTAAATGATCAAACTAAATTATATATTCACTACTATTCAAAAGTCGATTTTTGAAAAATATTTTTTATATATTTATATAATATTTTTCTATTATGCTTACTAACGCTGCATTTATTTAATAAATGCACACTGTATTTATTTATTTAAATAAATTCTGAAACTGCCCGAATTCCATTGGAGGTAAAATTTGATTTCAAACATTATTATAATCGGCTGTCGGTGAACATGTCAAACTAATGATCAAAGACTTCAAATTTTAGCCTAGGATCAGAGGATTCTTTTAGGATTTGCAAAATTTGTCTTAGACGGCCAAATTGCGGCCAAAATCGTACCGTGTGAACCAAGCTTTAGTATTTGGTTTGTCTTGTTTCTCTTTTTTTGTTGTTTTTGCTTTACTGGTAACAGCCTTCAAGCTGCATGAAACCAGGTAATCATGTTCAAATTACCTGCCCAAAAGATGAAATTAGACATGAAATAGAAGTTTTTTTTTCCAGTAGTAATAGTGTCCTCAGATCATCTCAAGTACATTAAACCTATTGGAAAGTGGTGACCTTATGGTAATGACGGTGCTATCTGTGCTTTTTATATAGTGACTGTAGGCACTATATAAAGTTTGAGAACTAGTTAGAGGCAGAGACAAGCAGTTTGCTGAGTGTGCAAATGATAGGAGAAGGGGCATAATTTTTTAATTTCGCAATTTAAAGACAGAACACTTTTCTGGGAGGGTTGTACAGAGACTTTCTGAAACAAAGGAACAAATTAATAATTTATCTGATTTTAAAGAGAAACTTTCGACATTCTCTACTCATAAAGTCACAATCAACTGATTTACTGTAAAAAAAAATCTGAATTTGTAAATAATATTAATAAAATAAACAAGGCAATCTGCTTCAGTGCTCGTTTTAGTTCATTCAACTTCAGGACAATTTATTTAAATCTTAGTTAAACAATTACAATGGTTAAAATTAACATACAATTGAATATCATTTACATATAGATCTAAGTTTAAAGGCCATGTTGCAGGTTTAATTTTTCAAATTGTTGAGAGCGACGAGTAGTAGACGAGAGTATTCAGATAGCGCAGATCATAGATAAATACATAGATATAGAGAGATAGATAGACGAGATATATAGACTGACTAGATATATAGATAGTCAAGTATAGAGAGAGATAGGCAGACAGCATAACGTTAGCAGATATAGCTAACGTTAGCAGCTAGATAGAAATATATACAGTTGTAATTTACAGTTTGACACGAGTTTTGAGTGTGGCAGAAGCACAATGTTGTGTTTTATTGCGAGTGTACACAAATATAAGTAAACACTTTGAACGATATCCTGTATGAACAAAATGACGATGTTTTTATGTTTCCACTGTTCGATCGCGCCTCTCTCTCTAACACTCACACACACTACGAATACATGTATAATTCCAACCCTAATAGCTAGCATGATGCTTTCTATTTCTAGATGACAAAGACAAACATTACCAGTACTACGACACTATGACAAAGGTTACCGGTACTTATCTGAACTAACGTCATGATCATATACTGCCACTAGATATAAAGAAAACGTTGATTTTTCACTCGGTGCTATTCAATGACCGTAAAAAAATATATATGTGTCGTTATTGTGCACTGCTGCTCGTAAGTTAAAACGGCTTGCCATAGCTTGTAGACTAGCTCAAGTGTTCATTTCTGCGTTGCTAAATGATAGCAACTCACCGGGACACTTCACCAACTCTCCACTCATTCTCTTCGGACCATGCATTCAATTGGCTTTGACAGCCATCAGTTCTTGGCAATTCTTCATTTGCCCTCTCACGTCTAGCAGGTTCAAAATTATACGGCTGCGGGCTATAATACATGTTAGTTCTTCTTGCCAACTCTTCCTCATCCCAGTCAGTCGCCATAGTTCTAATACTAGGCTGAGGCACCCTTTCCTCCGCTTCTCCCCAACGTGACGTCATCACAGAGTTGCGTAAAAAAAAAAATTATACCAGAAACGTAAAAAAATGGTCTTTAAGACCATTTTTGAGACATTTTAAAAATGATACACATCTTGAGTGATTTATGTACCCATTAATCAACAGTGGTGGTTAACCTGCAACATGGCCTTTAAGCTTTATAATTATTGACTTGAGTACCAAGAGGAACATTAATCACTCTAATGGTGACTTGGTAACACATCAAAATAAGTGTACTTGACAAAAGATTGTTAAAAATGTTTGATACAACTTTTCATCTAACATTATTACAAAGTGCAGTTAAGTGTACTTAAATGTGTTAAGAAACAGTCATTAACTTGTACTAATGAAGTATTCATTAAAATGATTTCATCTGCAGGTACAGTTTTAATGTTATTGTAGGCTACACTACTACAACTGCACATTCATCACAATTATGCACACTTCTTTTTTTCACAAAGATTCCCCCTAGCCACAATGCTTCATGAAGCAAAGAGGTATATGGAGAAAGCTATCTGTTAGTATTTCCATTTAACACTTTTTAAGAATAAAAATGCAAGAATTTGGTACAATACATATGCATGGTTCAATACAAGGTTTCTTTTGAAAGGCCTTCTATAGGGAAATAAGTTTTGCTTTTAAATGATGTTTGGCAGCAGGGGTTAAGTAGGCCAGTCTAACTCTGACCTCTTCAGCTTTCCAACAATTTCACTTACATAACCACAAGGGGGCACTCTTATCATATACTACATGTTGGTGTGAGGGATCATGCAGATTGATGTTTGCAGCCTCTGGATGTACCTCAGATACTCACACACTGGTAATTGCTTCCATTCCCTCTCCCTCCCTCCCTCCCTCCCTCCCTCCCTCCCTCACTCACTCTCCCGGTCTGTCATTCTCTCTTGCATGCACAAGTAGCTCACTTCATGTTGCCGTAGCCTACTATCCTCCTGTCAACAGGACAGTGAACTAGGCCCTCTGGAAACATACTAATGTGGGTCATACCCAGCTAAATGTGTTTTGTAAGTGATTCATTCTGAAGCTAACCTTTTTTTTTTGTTCACTTGCCACATAACTCAGGTTCTGGAACAAGAGCCAGTTAAACATTTGATAAATCTTTAAGTCATCAGCCACTCTGCTTGATTTAAAGATGATAAGTTTACAATCTGGCCTTTCTGGTCTCTCTTTCACCATGTTGTCCCTATTAAACTTGTGCGGAACACATATACATACAACACTTTTGCAAGCTGTAAGTTTGAGCTATACTTATTTTAAGTATTTTAATGTGTTGTTCATCGTTTATGATATTTGACTGTACAGCTTCAAATGCGGGGTGGATGTTTACATAGGCATCTTAAAGGGATAGTTCACCCAGAAATGAAAATTCTGTCAGTATTTACTCACCCTCATGTTGTTCCAACCCTGTAAGACCTTCGTTCATCTTCGGAACACGAATTAAGATATTTTTGATGAAATCTGAGAGCTGGATCACTCCTCCATACTAGTCCATAGGCTTCTTCAGGGATTGAAACTTGCCAGCCCCGAAAAGTCATTAAAGACATCGTTAAAATAGTCCAAGTGACTACAGTGGCTCAATCTTAAGTTTATCAAGCGACGAGAATACTTTTTGTGCACAAAAACAAACAAAAATAACGACTTTATTTCAACTATTCATTTCCTTCTCTGTTGGCCTCTAGTCAGTTAACGTAGTCTGATAGCGTAGAGCTACGTCACACGTAGTCTCACTATTGGCCGACGCTGGTCATGTGTGTGATGCGTGTGACGTACAACAACAGAAGCTTACGCTATTATACTAGTGAACTGACTCGAGCCCCACAGAGAAGGAAATGAATAGTTGAAATAAAGTCGTTATTTTTGTTTTTTTTGCATGCAAAAAGTATTCTCGTCGTTTGATAAACTTAAGATTGAGCCACTGTAGTCACTTGGACTATTTTAACGATGTCTTGAATGACTTTTCGGGGCTGGCAAGTTTCAATCCCTGAAGAAGCCTATGGACTAGTATGGAGGAGTGATCCAGCTCTCAGATTTCATCAAAAATATCTTAATTCGTGTTCCGAAGATGAACGAAGGTCTTGGAACAACATGAGGGTGAGTAAATACTGACAGAATTCTAATTTTTGGGTGAACTAACCCTTTAAAGGCACAGCTGCAAAAAAATTACCATTTAAAGGAATAGTTCACTACAAAATGAACATTCTGTCATCATTTACTCACCCTCAAGTTGTTTCAAACCTGTATGAATTTCTCTCTTCTGCTGAACATTGACTTCCATAGTAGGAAAAAAAAAAACTGTAAGTCCGGGGTGCCCAATCCTGCTCTTGTCGATCGACTCTCCTGCACAGTTGATCTCCAACCCTAATCAAATACATCTGAAGCAACCAATTAAGGTCTTTATGATCACTTGAAAATTAAAGGCAGATGTGTTTGCTTAGGTTTGGAGATGAACTGTGCAGGACAGTCGATCAGCAGGAGCAGAATTGTGCACCCCGATGTAAGTCAATGTGGTCCATCAACTGTTTGGTTAACGACATTCTTCAAAATATCTTCTTTAGTGTTCAGCAGAAGAAAGAAACTCATACAGGTTTGAAACAACTTGAGGGCGAGTAAATGATGACAGAATTGTCATTTTGAAGTGAACTATTCCTTAAATTATTCAGGTCATAGAGAGGGTGTAAAGTAAAGTAAAGTAAAGTAAAGTAAAGAACATTTACTTGTAGATCACTTTTCACAATACAAATAGCACTTATTAATGAATGTTAATAATATATTCAATGCTTTATACTACTGTATATACAGTATAATATAGCAACATTTTGTAATGGATATAAAATAATATAAAACAAAATAGCAAATAAATAGTATGCATAAATTATGACTGACTTAGATGCAAGAAACTTATAACATTACAAGTGAACTTTATGGTAAAAAAAATTTAACATTGTAATATTTAAAATTAACAATAAAAAAATGCTTGCAGTACAGCTTACCTTATCAATGGCATTAATAAATAAGCACAGGGGGGCTAGTTAGGAATGTCTCTCATTTGATTTGATTTTTTTTTTTAAATGTGGAAAGCAAAGAAAAAAAAAAAAAAACTGGGAAAAAAATTGAAGTGTGGAAATATAGAGTCCTCTCAATTTTTCAAGTGTATTTTTGCATGCAGAAAAACAGTGAAAGCTGATTAGAGCTTTCCATTTTGCAGACATTTTCATACAATGCAATTCACATACTGAAGGAACAGTCCCTTTGGAGAAACCTGCGGTTAAGACCCAGGGTGATCGTTCATTGATAGCCCACTGTGGGATCTTAACCTACAACCTATTGGTTGCCTGCCCAGAACGTTAGCCACTAGGTTACACCGCACCAGTCTGGCAGCCATCCAAAATAGACATCCTTTACCACTGTCATAAATATCAATGTTTCTAATATCTTATCTACAAACCAGCCTAGAATGGTGTTCTATCTGGGTCAGAATGTTACAGTGAAAAACATGGATGATGGCTGTAATTTGGGCACCAGTGGGGCAACGTTATATGACTTCTTTGCTCCACTTAGCCTTCCAATCGCTCGCTGCATGACTCCACTGGCAGTGCCTGTCGCTTTCCTTCTTAAGGCTTGGAGAGGAGAGTTGTGGGAGGGTGGGCAGAACTCTGAGAGATTGAGGGCCATTAGCACAGACACCCATGGCTATCTGAAGCAGGCCAAAATACATGCTCAGTTCCTGGGTGAATGACTTCCATGGCACCCCAGAGTTTCCAAATATGCGCAAATGAGCCCTTTGAGTGCAGGAGGATGGGAACCGTGCATGAGAAACAGACTAATAGGACAGGAAAGTTGTCACTGTTTTTGTCATTCGATAAAAAATATCAGGTAGCTCACATAAAGGTTTGCTCCTATAACGTTAAGAGTTATAATATTAAAGGGATAGTTTACCCTAAAATGAAAATTAGGTAATAATTTACTCACCCTTGTGTTGTTGAAATACCGTTTGCCCTTCTTTCCTTTATGGACAACAAAAGGAGAATAAAAAAAAAAACGCGCTTGTTCATATTTTGGCAATAAATTATGCCAATATTATGGTCGCTACCAGCATCAAGCTTTTTAAAAAATACACGAAAGGATCAGAGAATAATCCCATGCGACACGTGCCGTGTATTCCAAGGGTTCTGGGGGTATATGATTGTCACGTTTGTGTCTGTCTGATTCTGTTCTGTTTTGCTCTTCCGTTTGTTTTCAGTATTAGTCACATGTCTTTTGCTTTCCCGCCACTCATCAGTTACCATGCCAACCATCATTATTCCATCTTCATCACCTGTGTCTTTTTAATTACCTTCATCTGTGTCACCTGGTTTATGTTCATCAGTGTCTGTATTTAGTTCCCTCTGTTCAGTCAGTCTTTGTCCGTTCTCGTCTATGTTATGTTGATGTACACCGTTCATATTATGACGTGTGTTGCAACTCCTGAGTTTTCTTTAAATAAATTCCTGTTTCGTTTCCTCATTGTCTTCCTCGTGATTCCTCAACAACGTTACCCCTAACAATGATAGGGTTTGGAGAAAAACAAACCGTAATGTATTATTTAATAAAATTCTTGACCTTGGCAGTGAGGCTTCTCTCCACGGCTTCTAGCACACAAGTTTTGATCAGGGGCCAGTTGCATAAACATAGCCATTATGTTAAGACTGTGACTTAAATACTAGTACGACCAACTAGCGGGTAGTCGAGGGGAAATCAGTCTCACTTTTTAGCATCAAATTAGACCAATCTCTGGTTTTATGTAACTGACTTAAAACAGTTGTGAACAGTCTTCAAAAAAAAGACTTGTAAGACTAGTCTTAGCAGTTTATGCAACTGGCCCCAGATGTTGTTGATAGAACTGTGGTGTTTTAGTCATTATTTAGATATTAAGAGAAAATAATATCAAAAGGGCCGTTTTGTAAAAACCTAAATTTGTGCTTGCATGTGTGGCAAAAACTTTTGGACCTAGTCACAAATTACCCCTCTCTGATAAACAACTCTACAACAGAACTGTATGAACAGTGTGTGAGACTAGATAATATGGTGAATTGGTAAACCTTTCTGAATCTGAGTCCTCCTGTTCACCATGATAACACTTTAACATCATTCAGTCTAGTAGAAATTGGGCCTTATGTGAGCAGCAAATCTTCTAGTTGTTCTGTTCACAGCTACCACATGACCTGTCAAGCACATCCAGAACGCTGCTGTGCTGTATTCAACCTCCGTGAATTCTCATCACGCTTTTCCTCACATTCAAATCTGTTGCTGGTGACATTCAGTTTCAGCCGTCTATCTCTCTTCTGTCTTATATATTTATGTAGCTTTGTCAATCAAAGGATGCAAAACTTTTTTTTTTAGATAATTTCCGCAAGATGCTCATGTTACAAGCAAACATCAACACGTGATTAATATTTCCTTTTATTACACATATTCTTTTGAATTTGTTTTACAGTTGCTTACACACAATTTCTGAAACTATGGCTCCATTTCTCGAAAGTCTACACAAAACCACAAAGCATGCACACAAGAAGTAAAATTTTCCAAATTGAAACACAAGAGCTGTTAGTTTGGAGTTATGTGTCTAATATAGGGAGCTGTTTAGCATTTTGCAGAAAATTTGTTTCACATTTGCAAACTGGGGGTAAAGCAGATAATGTACTTGCAATTTGGCACACTTGTTCTCAAGATTAGGTACATAAGTGAATGGTTTCAATGGTATTATTTTAAAGACAGATAGGCTTTCTCTTTGTTTGCTTTTCTGAAAATTGTAGTTTCTTCAACACCAAGAGCCACATACTGTGGAAGAGAGGAAGACATTTTACTCCCATTGCCCTTGAGAGAGGCATTGATAAGGCAAACGTCAGAGGACATCATTTGCATTATATAATTCAGTCACCATTGACTCTCTGTTCCCATTTTGAAGGTTCAGCATGGTTCAAGAAAGGTTTAGAGCTTAGTAAGAAGCTGAGATAGAAGGCCTTTCAATTTCCAGTTTCAAAGATGTAGAGCGACAGTCTGGAGAGAGAGGTTATGATACGTTGTCAGTGAATGAGTTGTCCAATTGTTGTGAGCTGTAAATACTATTTTTTATATGGGTCTAAGGTTATCGTTATACACAATAAGAAAACAGTTCAGAGAAAAATCACCAAATAACCCTAAATTTTAAATACTAACTCTAACCACAACTGTTTCTCAAGCCTAGTGAAATAAGACCATTGTAACCATTGGACCATTCTATAAATAAGTGATCTCTCTGTGACTTCTTTTAGGCCTATGAACCTTTGCAGAAAAGAGAATGGGCATAAAGCCTATGGGCATGGGCCAGACTGGCCTTCTTTATACCCTCCTCACTCACTGTGGGAGTGAAATCAACCGTTTAACCACAATGGAGGGATCTACTACTACACAAATGAGAGAGTTTAAGCCTTGTACTACTTCAGTGGAGCACCAAAATGAGAAAATAATGAGCATCCATCAATCTAATGCAGTTTTGCTTCAGGGAGACACAATAATAATAATAAAAAAAGTTTAATCCTCTGAAAAATTGGTTAAAAAAACTCCCACAGAGGTAGAGACTACAGTTTCTATCTCCCCTTTTCCAGGGCTGAGATATGAAGAAACTGGAGACAAATAAAAATAAAAAAACAAAGGATTGATCAATGCTGCAAGGTAAAATGCAATGGGTGTTTTCAAACTTATTAGTTTGATTATTGTGTTGTGCGTACCCTATGCTGTCTGTCATTGTCTTTTGCGTGTGAGATTTTGTTAACATCCTTAGTGAAAAATAAATATACTAAAATATATTTGAAATACATTTATTTGATGCTAGGTACACTACACATACATTTACATGTTACATTCTTAATATAAATACCCTGCAATTGCACTTTTGGTATACTAAATTTATACTTAAAAATATCAAGTATCAAGCGATATGTCAGTAAATATGTTAATGGCTTTGTAGTATACTTCGCATGAAATAAACATCTTTTAAATACATTTTGGTATAGGTTTTTTCACTAGGGATGTGGTGACAATGACGGATGCACAAAGTTCAATATTATATATTTCTTTTTCAAGAAATCACGGAGAGACAAGCGAGTGAAGCGGCACCTGAGGCTTCCCCTTTCCAGGACACACATATTTGATTACTGGACTGTATGAGACTTACACAACACAAATAGGCACAATGCCAAATTATTTTGTCTTCGGTGATAAAGTAACAACGAAACAAAAACAGGTCAGCAGGTTATGATTTTACTGTGGCTGGACAATTATGACTAACCCTAATACTCCCACTGCTAGATACTCATTTAGCTTCTACCAAACAAAAATAAAGGTAAATATCAAATAATACTTTCTCCACACAAAACCCAAATAACAGTAATATTTACAACCAAAAATATACACTTTATCATATCATAACACAATCAACTAGAAGAAACAACTCCAACAAACAAAACAAAAAGATAAACTGAATGAAATAAAATAAAAGATCCCCCTCCAAATCAGATCATGATGGTACAGTTGAATTTCCTGTGGAACAGCACAAGTTTGGAGGATGAAGCCCCACCTCTTCCTTTGTTTGCTGACACATGGAATGTGGCCGTTCACTCCATGGACCAGAGTAATCTAGGGTTTAGGTAGAGTTAACCAGTATATAGGAACATAAAAAGGACAAATAGGTTGAATAAACAAGATTATCAATATTGGGTACTTCCATCCGGTCTAGCTCTATCACCCCACATGTTCACGAAGTGAGTAGATGCAGCCCTGGCCCCGCCCAGGTTGCAGGGCATACGCATTCTGAACTATATCGACGAGTGGCTGATTCTAGCGGAATTAGAGCAGTTGGTGGACATCAAGATGTCGTCCTTGCACACATGCAGACACTGGGGTTGACGCTCAATGCCAAGAAGAGTGTGCTTTCTCCAGTACAGAGAACCACCTTCCTTGGTGTGGTCTGGAATTCAGTCACGATCGAGCCGTCCTATCGCCCGCTCTTGTTGCTGCTGTCCTCACAGCCACGAAAGAGTTAAAGCTAGGCCAGTCACGCACTGTGAAACAGTTCGAGAGACTGTTAGGCCTCATGGCAGCGCCGTCTAATGTGAAACCCTTTGGTCTGCTGTACATGAGAACTTTGCAGTGGTGGCTCAGTTCTCCCCGAGGAGAAACTCACTTCCTATGATCAAGATAATGTGGCGGTGTCTCTGCGCCTTGGTTATATGGAGGAAACCTTGGTTCCTGTCCCAGGGTCCAGTGTTAGGAGTACTTTCCCATCGAGTTGCGCTCTCGACAGATGCTTGCCTCATTGGCTGGGGAGCGGTAATGGAAGGCCGCTCAGCTCAGGGTCTCTGGAGGAGTCATCATCTTTTGTGGCACATAAATTGCCTGGAGATGATGGCGGTCATCAATGCGTTGAGACATTTCCTCCCAGACCTGAGGTGCCATAACATGTCCGGTCAGACAACACATCGGTGGTCCATCCATCTTTATCCGCTTATCCGGGGTCGGGTTGCAGGGGCAGCAGCTCCAGCAGGGGACCCCAAACTTCTCTTTCCCGAGCCACATTTACCAGCTCTGACTGGGGGATCCCGAGGCGTTCCCAGGCCAGTGTGGAGATATAATCTCTCCACCTAGTCCTGGGTCTTCCCGGAAGTCTCCTCCCAGCTGGACGTGCCTGGAACACCTCCCTAGGGAGGCGTCCAGGAGGCATCCTTACCAGATGCTCAAACCACCTCAACTGGCTCCTTTCGACGCAAAGGAGCAGCGGCTCTACTCTGAACTCCTCGCGGATGGCTGAGCTTCTCACCCTATCTCTAAGGGAGACACCAGCCACCCGCCTGAGGAAACCCATTTCGGCCGTTTGTACCCGTGATCTCGTTCTTTCGGTCATGACCCAGCCTTCATGACCATAGGTGAGGGTAGGAACGAAAATTGACCGGTAGATCGAGAGCTTTGCCTTACGGCTCAGCTCTCTTTTCGTCACAACCGTGCGGTAAAGCAAATGCAATACCGCCCCCGCTGCTCCGATTCTCCGACCAATCTCCTGCTCCAGTCTCCCCTCACTCGTGAACAAGACCCACAGGTACTCCCCTCCTTCACTTGGGGTAAGGACTCATTCCCTATCAGGAGTTGGCACTCCACCGGTTTCCTGCTGAGAACCATGGCCTCAGATTTAGAGGTGCTAATCCTCATCCCAACCACTTCACACTCTGCTGCGAACTGACCCAGTGAGAGCTGAAGGTCACGGACCGATGATGCCATCAGGACCACATCATCCGCAAAAAGCAGTGACGAGTTCCTAAGCCCACCGAACCGCAACCCCTCCCTACCACAACTACGCCTTGACATCCTGTCCATGAATATCACAAACAGGATTGGTGACAAAGCGCAGCACTGGCGAAGGCCAACCCTCACCTAGAAAGAGTCCGACTTACTGCCGAGTACTCGGAAACAGTCGCTTTGGATGTACAGGGATTGGATAGCCCTGAGAAGGGATCTCCTCACCCCATACTCCCGCAGCACCTCCCTCAGTATCTCCTGGGGGACCTGGTCATACGCCTTCTCCAGATCTGCAAAACACATGTAGACTTGATGGGCATACTCCCAAGCCCACTCCAGGTCTCTTACTATCGGTGGTCGTGTCCACTATGCAAACTGGCGCACCAGATCCTCCTGTGGTCCCTAGGGAAGATACTCTCCCTGAGGGCAGTGTATATCCCAGGGTGCCAAAATATAGGGGCAGACATCCTGTAGAGGCAGGGGCTGAGGCCAGTGGGTTAGAGACTCTACCCGAGGTGGTGGAGTATATATGGGAAGTTTACGGCCAAGCAGAAGTGGATCTGTTTGCGTCTCAGCACACAAAGCTGTTACGATATCCTGATTGGTCTAGGAGAGAAAAGCAACAGCAAAAATGGATGGTGGTGAAATGAATGTGCAACAGCATGAAGCCACCTGTCTCTCTAGACCCAGAATTGTTTCACAACAACCCAATGAACCACATAATATTTCATGAAATAAAGTATTTTATTTACAAATTAAGCAAAAAAAAAAAAGAGTGGTATCAGATTCAGAAGGGAGTATTGCCAAAACAACAAACATAATCAGTCTACCTCCTTATTAACCAAACTACTTAAACTAAAAGAAAAGAAAACAAGAGTACAGCAAAATAAGCTAACTCCCTTGCTAACATAAACAGAAGAAAAAGTAAAGTGCAAAATAAAATGGCACCCACCTTCCTACTAACCCCACAAATAAAGAAATAAATTATTAACTAGCAAACTTCAAGTAAACCAAGAGAAAAACAGATAAAAAAACATACAATGAATAATCATTGAGTGTGATCAAAAGAGACTAAAGAGAGAAAACTCTAGTAGAACACAAATTAGGTAAAGATAGAGAGAGAGAGAGAGAGAGAGAGAGAGAGAGAGAGAGAGAGAGAGAGAGAGAGAGAGAGAGAGAGAGAGAGAGAAACAGAGCACAGCTTGGGCACACACAAACAAAACCTTATGCCTCTGGACGCAACAAAGCACTGTTTCCCCCTGTTGCTCTGCTCCCAGGAGTTCTGGAGAGAGTCCACCGGGATGGAATAAACCTACTGCTAGTAGCACCACACTGGCCCAGCCGGATTTGGTTCCCTTGGAGATTCTGTCTCAGGTGGGGGGCACAATCCTTCACCCCCGATTCCTCTGAGGGGGCCCAACTCATAGATGCTGGTCTCTCAACTGAGGTTGTAGAGACCATCTTACAATCCAGAGCTCCAGCTACGAGGAAACTTTATGCCCTGAAGTGGAAAGTTTTCACTTCTTGGTGTCATCAGCATCAGTGAGATCTGGTTAACTGCCGAGTTGGTACAGTGCTTGAGTTCTTATAAGCTTCGCTTTCGAAAGGGAACATCTCAGGTTACGACTGTATCTCTAGTTCCCTGAGAGAGGAACGAGATGCTGCGTCGCCCTGCCATACTTCCTGCATCCCTGTGATCGACTTGCTTCGGCTAATTTGAAGCTAACGCCTGTCAGACCTGATGTGCTTTTATCCTTTCCTGGTCGTGATGCATCCACTCATGACACTCAATCTCGCCATTGGACTAGTTGACATACGTGCTTCAGACGCAATCACGCAGGGGCATTCCAAAGCATCATTGACGCAGCGTCTCGTTCCCTTTTCAGGGAACTAGGGTTACAGTTGTATGCAGGCTTTTTATAAGCATTGTCAGCAGGCATGTGCACACATAGACATCAAAAAGGGCTTGAGCCCCTGCCCTTTTTATTCCTGGAGAGAAAGTGCCCTTTTTTCTGGGGTGCTTTTTTTTATTTTTGAAAAATAATATATATTCCTGTTTGCGCACAGCTTCCCTGTCAAACAAATATATTTATTGAATAGTGTTTCTAAATATCAGGTCAGGAGTTTTGAAGCGCAATTAAATCAATTCAATTAAAAATCAACATATCACATATTTTAAAATATTACATAATTCATTGAAGCCTGTTTGTCATGTATAATACATCGACCAATCGTCATCTGGCACATGCAGGGCACAAGAAGTTCAAATTTCATTGGACAATGTGAATTGGAGCGGCAATTTTCTGGTCATTAATAAATCGTTTGAAAATTACATTTATGAAGCGATCTGAATCTGCGTCGTTGAAACAGTGGATGCTAATTGACTACAAAGCACTGCACAATACAGCACCAAAAGTAGCATTAATGGTAAGTAGTAAAAATTACTTCAATTTAAAAAAATATTACAATTTAAAATAATAGTTTTCTATTTTAATATACTTTAAAATATATATATAATTTATTTCTGTGATGCAAAACTGGATTTTCAACAGCCATTACTCCAGTCTTTAGTGTCACATGATTCTTCAGAAATCATTCTAATATGCTGATTTATTATCAATGTTGGAAACAGTTTTTTTATTGAATTTTTTTTATTTTTTTATTTATTTTTATAGAACAACATTAAATTAAAATAGAAATTCTTTTATAAGTCTTAATTGTCACTTTTTATATCAATTTAGCACATCCTTGCTGAATAAAAGTATTAATTTCTTTTATAAAAAAAAAAGAAAGAAAATGACTGACCCCAAACTTTTGAACAGTAGTGTATATTGGTACAAACTATTTCTATTTTAAAATGCTGTTCTTTTTTAACTAAGAATCCTGAAAAAGTTTTAAAGGTTAGTATATTATAATAGTATAAAGTATATTATAATAGAAAACAATTTTTTCAAATTGTAGTAATATTTCACAATATTACAGTTTTTTTCTGTATTTTAGATCAAATAAATGCAGCCTTGGTGAGCATAAAAGGCTTCTTTAAAAAAACATAAAAAATAGTAGTATATACTTATACTTATAATACTAATATATATATATATATATATATGCCCCTTTTTTACATTTGAGCCCCTGCCCCTGAGGAACTCTCTGCATGTCCCTGATTGTCAGCCATTTAGACTTTACAGTGGGTGACTTGGTTTATATTGTGAGTCAGCAGCGTCTTCGGCCTTAAACAGAGAAATAACCTGCAAGACTTGTCAAGATAATGATACACCTCTAATGCACTAATGTTTGCATCTGCAACAGAAAATTAGGTTGTTAATGAGAGCAGAGCATCTTGATCTCCAGGGTGGATATAAAAATAGTCAAAACCTCTTGCATTCTTATTCTGCAAAATGTGTGTCACACTAATTACCAAGAAAGGACTGGTTGCAAAAATCAAAATCAAGTATAACTACTTCAATAGATAGAAATATGCAGTTCAAATTAATGTAAAAAGATGACAATAAAGTTTAGATTTTTTTTTATAAAAAACGTCTCGGTTACGTATGTAACCCTCGTTCCCTGAGTAGGGAACGGTGACGTTACGTCGGATGACGACGAATGGGGTTTCGCTTAGAAAGCCTATCAGCTTCGAGTATTACAAAATGAGCCTATGACAAAGAAATGCCATGGGTCTGCGGAATTTGCATGACGTAACTCCGCCCCACCTCGTGGGTATAAAAGGAGGAAGTCCGCAACAGCAGTTTATGTTTCTTCGCTGAGGAGCCAAGACTGAGCTCAGGCGATCCCCGCGGTACAGCGGAAAGTGGCAGGCAGACGTAACGTCTCCGTTCCCTACTCAGGGAACGAGGGTTACATACGTAACCGAGACATTCCCTTTCGTTGTCACTCCGAGTTACGTCGGATGACGACGAATGGGGTTACCAGTCTTATCACGCCACCTTCTCAGCTGTCTTCCAGTGCCCTGCGTAAATCGAGGTCCCTGACATAGAAGGACGAAGGACTCAATTTAACACAGGAATACCAAGGTACACTGGGAAGCATATCCCAAGCTAGGGGAAGTATGCAATTAAAGCCAACCCAGAAGGGGGGGGGACTTAGAGAATACACATATGACCCGAAGGAAACATATGGAGAACACTGGGGTGTCCAGCCGCAGGTGGAATATTTCAACCCCAGGGGTGGCAAGGTGGCTTGCCAAGGGAAAGACTTACAAAGAGAGGCTTACAGTGGAAATACACATGTGGGGGTCGCTCAGGGGAGGGACCATGCACACGGGAGGCACCTAGCCGACGCGCAGGCAAGAGACACTGGCGCCGACGTCAGGAGTGCTGGAGGAGCTCAGGGCTTTCGGAAAAGCTCACCTGAGGAGAATATCGCACGTATCCAGTCCGTGGAGTGGAATGGTGAGCAAGCGAAGACACCTGAGCGGGTCCGGTACTAGCTAGTTGAAGCGAGTACATGAGAGGACACTGGCTCCACTCGGAGATTATAGAATCTGGCGAATGTGTTAGGTGTCGCCCAGCCTGCAGCTCTGCATATGTCTGTTAGCGAGGCGCCATGCGCTAGAGCCCAAGAGGATGCCACACTCCGGGTGGAGTGGGCCGTCACACCAAGGGGGCACGGTCGGCCTTGCTGCTGGTATGCCAAAGCAATGGCGTCCACTATCCAGTGAGACAACCTTTGCTTGGAGAGAGCCTTTCCCTTCAGCTTCCCACCATAACAGACAAAGAGCTGGTCTGAAGTCCTGAAACACTGCGTCCTGTCTACATAGGCGCGAAGAGCGCGTACTGGACAGAGCAGTGCCAAGGCTGGGTCTGCCTCCTCCGGGGGCAGCGCTTGCAGGTTCACCACCTGGTCCCGAAAGGGAGTGGTAGGAACCTTGGGCACGTATCCGGGCCGGGGTCTCAGGATCACGTGAGAGAAGGCCGGCCCGAATTCCAGGCACGCTTCGTCGACGGAGAATGCGTGCAGGTCCCCTACCCTCTTGATGGAGGCCAGTGCAACCAGGAGCGCTGTCTTCAATGACAGGATCTTAAGCTCAACTGATTGCAGGGGCTCAAAGGGAGCACTCTTCAGGGCAGTTAGAACCACTGAGAGGTCCCAAGAGGGAACGAGAGGAGGACGAGGAGGATTTAGTCTCCTCGCTCCTCTCAGGAACCTGATGACCAGGTCGTGCTTCCCTACCGACTTACCTTCGACGGGGTCATGATGTGCGGCAATGGTGGCAACATAGACCTTAAGGGTGGAGGGAGACAGCCTTCGCTCCAACCCTTGCTGAAGGAAGGAAAGCACAACACTGATCGAGCATCTCCGGGGGTCTTCTTGGTGAGAAGAGCACCAGTCAACGAAGAGGTTCCACTTCAACGCATAGACGTGTCTCGTGGACGACGCTCTAGCGGAAGTGATGGTAGCCGCCACCGCTGGTGGAAGGGTACTCAAACCTACCTCGAGCCGTCCAGGAGCCACACGTGGAGGCTCCAGAGATCGGGGCGAGGGTGCCACAGGGTGCCCCGTCCCTGAGAAAGAAGGTCCTTCCTCAGAGGAATGGGCCAGGGAGGTGCTGTCGCGAGGAGTGCAAGTTCGGGGAACCAGGTCCGGCCGGGCCAATACTGCGCGACCAAAATGACCTGCTCCTCGTCCTCCCTGACCTTGCGCAAGGTCTGCGCAAGAAGGCTCACTGGGGGAAACGCATATTTGCGGCCCGGCGGCCAGCTGTGCGCCAGTGCATCCGTGCCGAGCGTGCCCTCGGTCAGGGAAAAATACAGGGCGCAATGGGTCGAGTCGTGAGAGGCAAACAGATCTATCTGTGCGTCCCCGAACTGGTCCCAAATCAGCTGAACCGACTGGGGATGGAGTCGCCATTCTCCAGGGAGGGGCTGAAGCCGTGAGAGCTCGTCGGCTGCACAGTTCAGGGCTCCGGGAATGAAAATGGCTCGAAGCGACCTCAGATGCTTCTGACTCCATAGGAGGAGGTGGCGGGCGAGTTGTGACATACGGCGGGAGCGTAGACCACCTTGATGGTTGATGTACGCTACAGTAGCGGTATTGTCTGAGCGGACTAGTACGTGTTGACCCCTGAGCAACGCCCGGAAGCGGTGCAGGGCAAGGCGTACTGCCAACAACTCGAGGCAATTGACATGCCATAGCCTCTGGGGTCCTGTCCAGGAGCCCGCAGCAGCATGTCCATTGCACATGGCGCCCCAGCCCGTGGTGGAGGCATCCGTGGAGACCACAACATGCCGGGAAGCTCGTTCCAGGGGGACACCCGCCCTGAGAAAACTGAGGTTCGACCACGGGGTGAGGAACTGATGGCAGGTCGGAGTAACTGGTACCCGGAGCGTGCCTTGATGCCATGCCCACCTCGGGACTCGGTCGTGAAGCCAAAGCTGAAGCGGTCTCATATGAAGCAATCCGAGCGGCGTGACCGCGGCTGCAGATGCCATATGCCCCAGGAGCCTCTGAAAATGTTTCAGTGGAACCGCATTCTTGCTCCTGAGATGTCTCAGGCAAGTCAGCAGTGACTGCGCGCGCTTGCTCGTAAGCTGCGCGGACATGGCGACCGAGTCGATGTCCATACCGAGAAAAGAGATCCTCTGCACGGGGCAAAGTTTGCTCTTCTCCCAGTTGACCCGAAGGCCCAGACGAGCTAGGTGCCGGAGCACTAGGTCCCTGTGTTCGCAAACCTGATCTCGAGAGTGAGCTAGGATCAGCCAGTCATCGATATAACTCAGGATGCGAACCCCGTGTTCCCGAAGGGGAACAAGGGCAGCCTCGACGACCTTCGTGAAGGTGCGAGGAGACAGGGCTAGCCCGAAAGGGAGAACCGCGTACTGGTATGCCTGCCCCTCGAAAGCAAACCGTAGGAACGGTCTGTGTCGAGGAAGAATGGAGACATGAAAGTAGGTGTCCTTCAGGTCGATCGCTGCAAACCAATCCTGGGGCCGCACGCATTCGAGAACGCGTTTGGCGGTGAGCATCTTGAACGGCAGCCTGTGAAGGGAGCCTGACAAGTCCAGGATTGGCCGTAGTAACTGGCCCTGACGTGGACGGCATAGCGGCCTGGTGTGGGGGCACAGTTAGCAACCGCGCCCTGGCAGAGGGGGCCAGGGGAGGACCAGGCTGGTCGTCCCGCGGGGGCCTGCTCTGCCAGGGGTCTGGCGACAGAGGGGGACAGGGGCGAAGCGGTCCGTGGACGGCACGCCGTGTCAACCACCTCTGGGACAGAGGGGGACGAGGAGAGCACGGCTAGAGGGCGGCGCTCTGTGTCGTCCGAGAACTCTGTGTGCTCAGAGACGGGAGAGTCAGTTCTTTGCGAATAAGGATTCTTCCCCGGCCCTCCACCGGGGAAAGGAGTGGTCCTGCTCCCAACTCCTGGAAAGAACTGAGTCCCATCTCTGAGGAGCCCCTCTCAAGAGCGCCACCTAACCCGGCGCGTAGCGGGGGGCGGGGCTGGAGAGGGCTGTGGTGTCCGGCCGCGGCCCCCAGAGCCGGCCCGGGTGAACGGGCAGGGTGGGAGCCGCGGGAGGGCGCCCTTTGCGGTGGGCAGACCGAGGGATCTGAGCGGACGGCGGGGCCGTCGGGACAGAATCAACGTCAGTCTGCTCCATCCCCGAGGAGCCCGTCTCAGGAGCGCCGCTTAACCCGGCGTGTAGCGGGGGGCGGGGCTAGAGAGGGCTGTGGCGTCCGCCCGCGGCCCCCCGAGCCGGCCCGGGTGAACGGGCAGGGTGGGAGCCACGGGAGGGCGCCCTTGGCGGTGGGCAGACCGAGGGATCTGAGCGGACGGCGGGGCCGTCGGGACAGAATCAACGTCAGTCTGCTCATGGACGGCTGAGAGCTGTTGGGCCAGCCCTCAACCGCACCGCCGAAGAGGCCGACCTGGGATATGGGAATGTCGGACAGACGGGTCCGCGCGACATCCGGCACATCAAACAGGTACGGCCACCGAATGGTGAGCATCACCTGACCCAGGGAGCGTACGGCCACTTTCGTCGCTCGGAGAGCAAGGTTAGTGGCGGCGCGCAGCTCAGTGAAGAGCCCTGGGTCAGTCCCGCCCTCGTGCAGGTCCATGAGCATCTGGGTCAGGTAGACCAGCAGAATGACCATGGCACGCAGTGAGGCGGCCGCCAGTCCCGTGGCGCTATAGGATCTCGCCACAAGCGTAGACAAAAAACTACAGGCCACGGACAGGTGCTTAGGATTGCGCCGAGAAGAAGCACTCTGAGGACACATAGCATCGCAACAGAGCGTTCAGCCGGGGGAACCCCAGTGTACCCACGGGCAGCGGCCCCATCGAGGGGAGGAAAGGCGGATGAGATCAGCGAATGGCCCCTGATCTCATCATGCACGTCCGGGAAGAACGGTATTGGGGTTTGCCGTGGACGAGGGTCGGCGGCCTCACCCAAAAACCAATCGTCCCGGGAAAGCATGGCCGTCATCTCCGGATCAGACTCGACGAGTCGTCACTTCCAGGAAAATCAAACCCACCTAGTGAAGCTGCTACAAACATAATATCATCCTCTGTAGCTTCAAATGAAACACACGGGCCACCAGAGGGTAGACCCGTGGGAATCACCTGTTCACTAGCGGGCACCGTCATTGAAGAGGGGGGCTGGGGTCGCGGACACATAGTCGGCGCCTTGTTCCAGACCGAAACCCAGCCAAAGATCGGGGGGTGGATGAGGGGACTCTCACTCATGTGAGTTCACCAAGTCTCGACCTTAATGACGCGATGATCATGTTTCCATGGAGAAAACATGAGTCATCCACGAGCGCTGCACTAGCATGATCAAGCCCAAACATACTAGACAACGCTAGTGCCCATCAGAGTCCGATACCAAGCTGCCGCACCATTCATTTTTTTTTTTTTTTTTTTTAAATGCACGGGCGAGCCGTCTTTAAAAAGACGTGCCGCGTGCAAGCTCTTTTAGTGAGAGAAAACTCAAGTGTTGAAGCACCCGGGGAGACACGCACCGACTTGCAGACCACTGCAACAGATCAGCAGGAAGCACGCGCTCGCCATAGATCGCCGTCACACCAACACTCGAGGTACTCGTTTGTAAAGCTGACAATTCAGAGATGGCTTGTGGAGAGAAGAATACACTTGGCTCCGAAGCGAAAACATAAACTGTTGTTGCGGACTTCCTCCTTTTATACCCACGAGGTGGGGCGGAGTTACGTCATGCAAATTCCGCAGACCCATGGCATTTCTTTGCCATAGGCTCGTTTTGTAATACTCGAAGCTGATAGGCTTTCTAAGCGAAACCCCATTCGTCGTCATCCGACGTAACTCGGAGTGACAACAAAAGGGAACAATGGTTTTCTCTGTAAAGTGTAAATAGTAGGTGTGTTCGACTTCGGCTGCTAATTGGATGTAACGATCGACGAGAGTTGCTGCGTGCAGGCGGGGAGGAGCTGAAAACAGAGACGTGAAGTCGGATACTTTCTGCTTCCCGTAGTGATGCTCGTGCTGTGTTTGCATACTTTATCACAGCTGAAGTGAAATAAATGCAATATTTGTCAAATACACAGATGTTACAGAATATATATGAAGTTCAACATAAGCATATACTATCAATGAAGTGGGGTCTATGTTTTTTTATCAGTTTTATTTTGATTAACATGACACAATATAACATCACGATTACATGAAAAGATATTTTACTGTTATAAAAAACGGATTTGTGAGCATTAGTGGAACTAAAGGTTTAAGAATAAACACAAAACACACAAGATCGCTGTCATGCGGTGAATCCGGCCAATCGTGAAACGGATGTGTCGTCATCAGAGCTTGTGTAGCCGCTCTGGAGAAGCTGCACAGAATGAACCAGCCAGCTGCTCTCGAATCGCTCTCGCTATACTTTGATGGCAAGCGTCACAGTCACGTGGCGTCTGCGCTGTATCAAGTCGGACAAAATTTCTAACCGACATACTTTGCTTTATGTCAGCCGCCGATCGGTCTGCTCAGCGCTGCATGAAGTCGAACAAACCTTGTGACTTTGTGGTGCTATCTGTCACATGTATGTTGGTTTCACTGTGTTTTGATTTGGTTTAGTTCTAGTTCTTGTTTCCTTTTATCTAATTATACTGCCATTAGTTAGTGTCCATGGTTTCTGATAAGCTCCTCAGCTGTTTATAGCTCAAATAATTACCTCACTCCTTAATAATTTGTTACGTTTATATATAGCGCTTTTCTTGGCACTCAAAGCGTTTTACATGAAAGCGGGAACCTCCTCAAGCACCATGCAGATGCAGCATCCATCTGGTTGATGCGTTGGCAGCCATATTGTGCCAGAACACCCACCAGACACCAGCTTATTGGTGGAGATGAGACAGAGTGATGAAGCCAATCAGTATATGGGGATGATTTGGAGGCCATGATGGACAGAGGCCAATGGCAAATTAGGCCAGGATGCCGGGTTTAAACCCCTACTCTTTTACGAAGGACATCCTGGGATTTTCAATGACCACAGATAGTCAGGATCTTGGTTTAACGTCTCATCCAAAGGATGATGCTTTTTGACAATATAGTGTCCCTGTCACTATACTGGGGAGTTATGACCCACACAGATCACAGGGTGAGCACCCCCTGCTGGCCTCACTAACACCTCTTCCAGCAGCAACCTAGTTTTCTCAGGAGGTCTCCCATCCAGGTAATGACCAGACTCAACCCTACCAAGCTTCAGTGGGCAACCAGTCTTGGGGTACAGGGTGATATGGCTGCTGAAAACCTCCTTGTGTATTTGAACCCTTGTGTTCTTTCTGCTCGTTGTCCAGTGACGTCTTTTGTTTGGAAGCATGTTATTCT
This sequence comes from Gila orcuttii, assembly GCA_026230005.1. NCBI lineage: Eukaryota > Metazoa > Chordata > Actinopteri > Cypriniformes > Leuciscidae > Gila > Gila orcuttii. The sequence continues at coordinate 24,865,095 of JAPDVR010000012.1, read as the reverse complement.
AAATATAATTCTTTTGAGTGTTTGTCTAGTTAAAGGGTAACTAAACCCCTGGTCAGAGCCTGACTCCACCCACTGGCAATATTTGAAAAATGCTGGAAAAGTGGGCAGAGCCCAGCGGAGGGGGGGGGGGGGGGGGTGCGTGCACCTGAGACGCATCTCTCTGTGGGCAAGGGCGTGGTTAGCTGGTACCCTCTGACGTCAGAGGGTACCACAACTTCCAATAGGAAAATTCAACTGCAGTAGCCACCGTTCAACCTGAAGAGGGCAGCACTCAGACGTTTTTACACCATATATTGTAGAATTAAAACACTTTAAATCCAAATGTCAAAAAATGTACTCAAATCGAACAGCATTTATGAAGCTCCATTCTTACAGATCATTAACTTAAAAAAGTTGTTTTAGTGTTTAGTTACCCTTTAAATAAAGACTAAATCAAGTTCCCTTTCAGCCGATAACGTCTGACATAGTCGACGTTGACTGAACGAGATCACGCCAGGGAGCCAGTCATCTTCGAGTACTATTGAACGAGCCAATGGAATTGGCGTGCGTGATTTACATCACAAACTCCATCCCCGCGGCGCGGGTATAAATACGGAAGTGGATGCACGCACTAGTTGCCTTTCGCTTCGGAGCCGATCGTTTGATGTCTCTGAAGAGTGCTGTTGTTTACAACGAGCAAGTGTGTCAGTGTTCTTCTGGAAGACTCTCCCGGTGCTGATGGTTTCTACAGTGCAAGTGCAGCGGTGATCGCAAGCTTTGCTGCTGTTTTACAGCAACGAATTTCTGAAGGTTTGTGTGTGTTGACGGCTGGTTAGAGGGCAGAAAAGTGAGTGCTTCACTGTTTCAGTTCACTTTTCAGTGTTGCCGCGGTCATTCCCCTGTGTGCTCTGGCACTGGTGATGGGTCCTATTTCCTGAAAGAGCAACACGGGTGCGTTTGCGCCTTTTTCAAGATGTCATTCCACCTGAGCGTTTCTGGATGCGTTCTTTCCCTTTTTCTCTCTGATGGTCACAATTGTTGCATCACGTGTTTGAGCTATACACGTGTTTTATGCATTTATATACATTTATGTGTATATAAATATGTATATATATTTTTATATGTTCAGCATGCTGAGGCATCTTTTGTGGACGGTTCATGTTCCCATTGCACGAATATAACTGTTGCGGTATTTGCGCGAGTCCCCATTACCATGCCCCACCCCCGGGTGCCGTGTGGGATGGGTGATCGGAGGATAGTGATGGATGTCTCGCCCAGTAACCATTCCCTGTGGGCTCCTTACTCCTCCATCACACCGCAGCTGATGGAATTCCTGTTGAACGTGCTGGTCCCTCTGTAATGGCCCGATCAGCTGTTTCAATTGGGGTTCCCCCAGAGGACAAGATGTCGATAGCAGCATCGGAGGGTGAGCTGGCCAGTGGGGATGACGACTCGGCTGTGTTATCTCCCTCTGGGTGTGTATAGTTTCCCGAGCCAGATCCAGATATGTCAGCTATGCTGAAACGGCCCGCCGAGGCTGCCAGGCTCGAGTGGAACTTCACCGTGTCCCGTTCAGTCTTGGTTGGAGGATTGGTATCTCAGGGCGGGCCGCGCTGGTTCTCAGTTCGCCGCCCCAGTGCCTTTCTTTCCCGAAGTGCATGGAGAGCTTACCAGATTGTGGACGGCACCTTTCTCTGCCAGAAACTGCCTGATTAGCTTTCCCCCCTCACTACCCTTGATGGAGAAGCGGTGAAGGGTTGCGAGGCTGTCCCTCCAGTGGAGCGGTCTGTCATGACACAGGTGCTGCCTTTTCACACTCAGACCCTGCTTCAGGCCGCCTCCAGGCCTTCCGAGCCGGGTCCCTGTCCTCCACCTCACTGCCCCACCTCGGGTACGTCTGTGGTTCCCTGTGGTTTCCCTGGCCCGGTTCGTAGAAGCAAAAAGTGCTTCCCAACCGGTCCAGATTGCCAAACTATACCACCAGACTCGGCTTGCGATTCATTTCGCTTGGCTTCCGCCCTGGCTCAGTGATATTTATCATACCCAGGTGTTGAGCTAAAATGCTCCTAAGATTAGTGATATTCATCACACCTACGTGTTGAGCGTTGCTCCTCTCCTGTGTGCGCATGTCGCAGTCCTACTGCGAAGGACGCGATGTAGCCTCTTCCTCCAGCCGATATGAAGACCGGTTTCTGTAAAACCCGTATTTCATTGTACCCTAGAGTGGTGGGTCACGGCCATCTTGGACCTGTGGCAATTGAAACGGGACCTTTTTCGAAAGCCTCCGTTCAAGTTGCTAACACAGATGAATTTCCAAATGCTCCGTCCCCAAGGTTGGCCTGCAGCGTTCGACCTGAAGGACAGTACTTCAGATCCACAGACCAGTCTGTGTTCTTGCGTTCAAAGGTGCGAAGTATCAGTACAAGGTCCTACCCTTCGAGTGCTCCATAGCCAGTTGGGTCTTCAGGTCAACTGGGAGAGAGTAATCTCGCCCACGGGGTGAGTATCTCTTTCTCAGTTTGGAGAAGGACTCAGTCCAACACGTCTCTTCAAGAAAAGAGTGTGTTTGGCTGATGCTATATAGAAGTGAGAAAGGGTCCCACTGAAAGAACTTTCAGAGGCTCCTAGGGCATATGGCAGACGCAGCCGCTTGGCTTCCTCCATATGAAGACCGCTTCAGCACTAGCTTCATGATCGAGTCCCGAGGTGACCGTGGCAGAGCGGCACGCCCTGTGTGACAACAGATAACCCCGGCCTGCCGCCAAACACTCAGCCCGTGATCCCAAACGGACAAGGCGTTTATACTTGACGCGCTCGCCGTTGTACTATTCTTTGAAACGACAAGAGGCGACTGAGTAATTGCCCTCTAGCCCATCCAGGAATCAGCAGTGAGAATAAGTAAGGTACAAAGCCACAGGTGAATGTTTATTTTAGTACACTTCACCAAAACCACACTACATCGTGTAAAGCAGTAAACCTTGAGATTATTACTTGTTACATTAGAACAAAATAAATTAATTTGAGAACATAGCTGTCACGGATGCAATCAACAATGACACATCCCAATCAATCTCAACTCAGCGCACCTGGTCCCGCTCATCATCTCCGGAGTTCTAATCGTCCCCACCTGCATGTCATCACCACTCACCTCTGATACACGCTGCTTATAAGCCTCAGTCATTCTACACCCGGCGTCCGGGCTCGTCTATCTGATGCCCGTGACTGTCTGGTTCCAGATTATCCCTATTGCAAGTGTTCTCCATGCTATACTAACGACCTGTCTGTGTCTCTCAAGCAGCTTCAGTGTGGTGGTTTCCCGTGTACACCCTGGTCTTCTCATCTGTGTATCCTCTGATCCTCTCTCTGCTACCACACGGACCCAGTGAAAGCCTCTAAGTCATCTCGTCACCAAGCTTACCCAAGACTGGTCTTGTTCACGAATATCCTGTATATTGAGTACTTCTGAAGTGACCTTGAGCCCTCTCGTTTCTTGGAGTTGCACTACGTGTCTAATAAACTTTGTCAATCTATTTCTGTGTCTTCGTCCCTCAGTAAACTGTGACAATAGCCTATACAACTAAATTAACGACAAATTACATATTTTCTAATTTCACTAAACATTTAGCTTAGAGAATTTTTTTTATAAAACATGGACCATAATTAAAAGAGCTTATGTCTGCTATTGTAGGCTCATTTTGTAAATTTAAAAAAATCTACTACTAGACGCACAAACTGGGTGTCAAAGTCGTACATCTTCGGATGCGGAGCCGCGCACGCAGTTACAAAATCTTTGTGTCTTTTCGTAGACAATCTTTTCTTAAATATATGTCGCACTGTACAGGACCGTTTTTAATGAACGTTTGGTGCAGGTCTACTAGGCATAGAGATATCTGAACATCTTTGCCAAGCGCAGACCAGTACATAAGTAAATTATCAGGGAGGGTCATGCCTTTTTTCACAATCATTTTGGAGGGTCATAGAAAAATTTATTGCTGGCGAAGGGAGGGTTAAGTCTATTTTGACTATAGATCTCAAAACTCCTCCGATAGCCCCTTAAATAAAAAACGAACAGTCCCTTATTATAAAGATTTTTAAATGACAAAACACATTCACTTACATGTATTTGAGAATCGGAATATCAGGTAGTTGATGACATAGCTAACATGTTTCTGAATATCTTAAAAAAAAAAGGAAAAACAAAATAAAAGTGATACATCTGTCATACAACACTATTCATGGGTTTCAGTCACGTGACTTTTTTGTTGTGGCCGCGATCTTTAGGACCTTTGCGTTAAATTGTGTAACCTCTCCTTGGTGATCGGAAAGATGTCGCACACTAAAATAGCACATCTCACTACAGACGAAAAGCAACGGTATTTAAATAAAATAGATACTTTAGGTATAGATCTGTAAAACAAACTGTTAAACAAACTGCTGACTCCACTAAAGTCTAGAAAAAACTTGCCAAATTTTACGTTTGCTGACATTTACATGTACCTCATCCACAATCCCTCTCCATACATCGGCGAAGCTCTCAAGGCAGGGGCATAATCTGTGGGTCGGACATGTCCCCATCACTTTTTGCTAGGGTCGATATTGTCCCTACCACTTTTGAAACATATCACGGCACGGATGTACCAATACAAATAAATAAAACATCTCCAGTTAACTTGCAGAGCATTCATTACGTTCGTTTGTTAAATAAGAGGTGATCTAGCACGCTGAAATATGTTGTTTTTGAAATCAAGCGATCAAAGTGCTCGTTGACTCTGCGATCAGTGGTGCAGATAAAGTGTTCTCTTGTGACTTGCGCACACTGCACAGTTGTCAAACGGACGCACACTTTAATCCGCTTCGGAGACTCTCTATTTGTACCGGTGATATCACAAAATAAAATGCACACAAATGTGTCCCTTCTTGATATACAACCACTGATAAACATAATCGGTTTTAATAAGGGGAAAAAACACTATACGAGTGCGAATTAGAACCCAGAACCTCTGACACGCTTGGCAAAAGTTCTGCCACTGGACCATTCATGTATTATGTAGAACAGTCAGATCTATGTATTTATTCAAGTGAAAATCACATTTCAAAGCAGCTTTACAGAAAATGCATATGTCTACATTACAATTTAGAGTGTCCAAGTTATGCATTTAAGAAATGTATACAAATCATGCAGTTAGCTAATAATATATTTATTTAAACATTGCATTAATTTAAGGCAGAAACAGTGAGCAGTAGTTTAGCATACTGAAGCAGGAAACAACAACATAATTCAGCGTTATACGTGTTCCAATTGTAAACTACATGTTTTAATTTAGCTAGCTAACCTGTAATTTGCTAAATTTACTTTTACTTAAATTTCCAGGTCAACGTTAATTTCTCAACATTTCTTTGTAATTCTTTGTAATCTGTTCTGCACAGCAGATAGACGGCATGTTGCAATTCGGTCCTACAAATGGCGGCCGCACCGCTGTGTGACGTCACATGAAATCTAAGAATTGTGGCTGTGATGTGTCACATGACAACCATGACACGTCGCCATAGAAGTAATAAGGTGATACGTTCTAAAATAACGGTCACCTTAAAAAACTCACACTGGGTTGTCAGCTAGAATATTTTAAACTTACGTGTTAAAGGGTTAAAAACATATTTTTGTTAGCTGGATTGGTAACCAAACATTTTGGTGTCTATTTACTTACATTGAATGGACAAAAATGAACTGAGATATTTCTCAAAATAACCACTACTCTTTCCTCAAGTATAGATGTATGTATAGAGTCTCATGTATTTAAATGTTTTGTGAACATCCACTATTAATCAATATGGTTTAACATTGGGTTTTCAAACCTTTGGATGCCAAATACCCCCAGATGCAAGACTTTTGAGAGAAACAATTCCTTTAAAACATCTGTTAAGCTGAATTCAAGGTGATTGGGACACTTTTTGCCATTGGAAAAAGTTTCCCAATCAACCTGAATTCAACCCTACTGTTTTGACACTGCATTACGGATCTATTGACCACTGTATAATGACCTGATCCAACCAGTGCTGTTCAAAATGAGAGTTGATTTATGGAAAACATTTACTAAAGCCTATACACATCCTTTTTTTCAGTTTGGACATTTGGCTGGTCAGTGTTTGAAACTCTGTCCCATCTCAACCCAGATGAGTTAACAGTTCCATTAGGAGGATTGTCCAGTTTTCAGTGTGCAGATGGGAGACATCCTTTTCTCATGACAATGAAAAACTGCTGTTGTCTGTTCTTTGTCGTTCATTCAGATCTCCTTCAGTACCGTAAGTCTGTCTTAAATCTTTCAAGAGACGGCTAACTGTCACGTCTGAGTGGGAAAGAAACGTTTTAGGAGATGCTTTCCAATTGTCCTGCAGATTATCCTTGTCTGGGCACATCTGGTGAACATTCAGCCATGTTGGCACTGCCATTTAGCACAACAGCAAGCACTTCTCAATCATTCAATAATTCTGGCATGCCAATAGTCCAAATAAAACATATTAGTCAGTCAGTGCCAGGCTCAGTGGAGGGTAAATGTGAGCTCAGTGCACAATCAATGGCATAAACCTCAGTGTTAAAGGGAGAGTTCAGCCAAAAAGTGAATAAATCTGGTATTCATGTCGTTACATACCTATATGATGATATATTTTTCCAAGCTACTTTTTGGAGAAACCTCAGTAACTTTTCAAATATCACCAGTATTGTCCTGCGAGCGCGAGGTCTTGCTTTACTTTTCTTTGCATCTACCCTGTTATGTGGATGTCTGAGAGGAGCAGCAGCACATTCTGTTGAACACATGGCAGCTGCTAGACGTGAATGAGCAGGCTTACACGTGAGCACACAGTGTTGTTGTCCAAGTACACGGACTTATCACTTATCAGCTTCTCCTTTGTTTTACACACTAGTCAACACTAGTCTTTTATATGGAGGCTTAAAATGGAAATGCAGTATCCCCCCAGGAGTAATTTAAAAATCATTAAGTAATTAATGACATCAATAATTGTCATATATTACTTTAACCCAACTGCACCTACAGTATACTATCCGCTCCTAAGAGTCTACTTGAAATAGGGATGATGGGTTTGTAAACCCCTGAGAGCTTCATTACCCTGTAATTATTGTCACTTTCCAGTTAATGGAAAGGGCTGACGTATTTGACTCATTCATAGAGGTAATTTTTTTCCATCATAATTTCATTGCAAAAACAGTGTGCATTTCAAAAATCTCAATGTGAAAGGAGTGTGTATTCTGGGTTGGTAATTACAGCACAGTATAATAAGCTTTCCTGATGTATTTGTTGCACACATAGACTAATGATACATTACACCCATGGGATAAGTTACATTTATTTTGGTGAAAAGACTCTCAACTTTAGTTTTCAAAGAAATCCACATGAACACTGTTCTTGTAATAATTCTGTACATTTACTAAACGCAAGCTGATTTCATTAATGAAGCAGATTTATAAAACCTTCAAGCCATTTCCTGAGAACATCAAAATGTGTCAACACATCATGGACGATGAAAATGCTTATCATTGTCTGTTCTGTGTGCTCTGTTTCATTTTTATGGACTTTTAGTTTGTTTCTCATCAGTTACCCGTTCCGTTTGTTCTAGTTTCCTACCACTCATTAGTTACTATCAACACACCTGTTCGTCATTTAGTTAGTTTTCACTGTGTATTTAAATTCCTCATGTTCTGGTCATTGTCGGATATTTTTGTGTGATACACGCTGTTACGTGGCCTTCTTGCATATGGATTACCCGAGTTTTGTTTTATTAATAAATCTTTTGTTCATTGGAACCTTTTTGACTCATATTCATCATCATCTGGACTAAATTGTGACAGAATACTCAACCTGAAAGAAATTAAGATAGTTTCAATTAATGTAGCTCCACTGTGGAGCATTCACAAGTTCATCTGTGTCAGCCACCTCACCACAAGTGAAGACATCACGCTGATGAAGGGGTTCTGGCTGGGTAGGACTCAATGAGGAGATCTGGCTGGTGATGCCCCAGGGAAACTCCTGCTGGACGCTGGCCGAGTACATCAATTTCGCCCTCTGGATAGACAGATCCTCTTTTAGCATGGGTGATGAGGAAGAGGATTCTGCTGCCAGTGTCCAGCCCCACACTACATTCTTCTCCACCCCAGAGCCAGACCCCACACCCACTGCAGTTATGGAACCAGAGCCCATGGCAGACCGAGAAACCCAGCTGATTTCCACCACAGAGTTTGTGCCTGGACTGATGCACATTACGGAACCATAGCAAACAGCCACATCTATCCCGGAGGAAGAGTGTGAAGACTTGGCTGACCAGGTGTGTGAGCTGGCCATAACATCTGTGCCAGTGGGAGTATTAGTGGAGCCGGATACAGAGGGATGGATGATTGACTGGGATAATGTGATAGTGCACCCACTCAAAAAACTTCCTCCCACCAGTCAGAGATATTCACGTATTTCACGATATTCAAGTCTTTCATCTGAAGTCTGAGTCAAGTCTGAAGTCTTTAAGCTGGAGTCTGAGTCAAGTCTGGAGTCTTTTGTCACAAGTCAGAGTCAAGTCTCAGGTCATTTCATGCTTAACGAAAAGAAAACACTCAAAAATCCTATTTTTATGCTAGTTGTATTATACAAAATATATGATCTTTCTATCATTTGTTTTGTTTGTAATAAAGGTCCTAAGATGTAAGGGATAATGTACATCCAGCTTGTTACTTTATGAACCATTACAATGTACAAAACAATGGTCCTGGCAACAAGACGAAAAGTCATTTTCAATACAGTCGTTAAGTGGAACCAAGATGGTGCCAGTCACGGTTTGTTGTACAGCGTTGTTATTGATGACAGTCATTATCAGAAAGTATAAAATATTTTTCTTCAGTCATAATGAACAGTAGAGTATATCAAAATAAATAAATAGAGATTTTGGTATGGTTCTTTTTATGTTTGTGTTTTAAATTTTGTTTGTTTGTTTCTTCTGTCTTTAACATCAACCTGCCAAGGTACTACAGATGAAAATAATTTGGCTAAATCTGGCACATTTTACATATTTTATATGTTTTTAATGTGCATTGTCCCGGATTAAATAAACAAGCAAATTAAATCAATAAAATTTATACTAAACTTAGTCACTTACAATAAGTATTCACAGCCATTGTGAGGACAGAACAAGGAGCATGATTATGTGTTCATACAAGCTGCTCCTGTAAATTGTTGTATGAAGAGAACAATTCGAAAGCAGTTAAATCAAGAAAGCTGTCAATCCCAAATGCAGTCTGTGATTTAACCCATAATCCTTATGTTGTATTCATGGTGGAGTTGTGCAGTCATTACCTTATATGTGGCTATGGCATTATGCTGCTTACATTTTTTTTTCTTTTTTTTTCTCTACTGTTCATTTTGACTGAAGAAAAAATTCCAAGGGGGAGTCATTTACTATGGCATTAACCATTAAATCACACAGTTGTAAATCAGTGACAACTTATAATTTGCAGTCTGGTCTTAAGCAGTACCCCGGCTTTCAAATTAATAACCGTGATTCAATATTTATTTAAAATGAAAATTACAGCTATGATGTATGGTCAGCAGTGTTCGAATTACGGGGGAGCTAAGGGGAGCTCGGCTGTCCACACTGTCCATTTTTTTGTGTCGCATACAGATTTTGATTATCTGTACATTAAGGTTCCTGAAATAAATGATGATGGCTGGGTTGTTATAGGTCTGCGTGACTCCCGATGTCTTACGGTGTGTTCACACCGAACGCGAATTGAATTATTTGCGCGAATAGATTACATACAAAGTCAATGCAAAGACGCGAATAGACGCAACATTCGCGCCGGGCGTCGCGAATGACGCGAATTGGGCGACGCGTTTGCCGCGAACGTCTTCCGCGCAAGTTGAAAATTTTGAACTCGAGCGAATGTTCAAGCGTCTAACTAGACGCGATAGACGCGTATTTGATGCTCTATTCGCGTTCGGTGTAAACACACCATTAGGCCTAATTGAACGAATGAATTATGGTATTCTTCTGTAGCCTGACGAGTAATATAACCCTTGTTCAAGTCAAAGACAGCCTATGTAGCTATAGACTATTTTGGGATGGCTGTTTGACTAATCAATTTGTGTCGATAAAGTATAATAGGGTGAATCCTGTATACGGTAGGCTATAGTGCTTGCATAGTGCATACTTGTAGCTGTTATGTATCTTTGGAAGTCCTTGAAATTAATGGGTTAACGCGCATTCCGCGTCCTGTCTGAAAGGCGCTTCAATCCTCGGCACGCGCAAGTGCACGATCCCCCCCCCCATTGGAAAAAAATTGGGCTCCCCCGAAGGACACGGTTTAGTTCGAACACTGATGGTCAGGGTATATTTTATGGTGTTAGAGAACTGGAAGATATATACTGTAGATTGTGGTTTCACTGTGCAGTTACTCTGATTAATATTGTTGTTATTCTGGCCCTGGTGGGCTTCAGTCAGAGTTGTAAATTCGAAGGCTAATTTATTGGTTACTTGTTTTGCAGTGCAGGAAATAACATTTGCTGTATAAAACTGTAAATGTAAGTTTACAACAGGAGATAAATGGAGAGCTTTAATTTTAAAATGCCTAATTTCTGGTAATATACGAGGTCTCTGTTAAAGCATGAGATCTCTTTGTGATACAATGATTACAGTGTTATCTCAAACACATTACTCAGGCAATTTTGTTGTCAGCTCATAATTGCCAATATAAAAGCCCTCATCTTCTATACTATGCATAATCAAATACTCTAAAGGTGCATTTTTCACATGCTATACTGTGTGCTTTTTCTATAAAAACATCTCCGGTTACTATCATAACCTCGGTTCCCTGAGAGGCGGGAACGAGACATTGCGTAGCTACGCTGCTGAAAGTCCTCCCTTCTCCACTTTTGTTGAAATCTTATGGGCTAACACCAGCTTGGAACAGCTGGCCAATTGTCGCGAAGAATGCAAATATTGACAGGCTCGTGGGCAGTATAAAATGCATGGGTGCGACAATTGCGTCAGAATGCAATGTATTGTTCCCACCTCTCAGGGAACAGAGGTTACGATAGTAAGCGGAGACGTTTCCTTTCGAGAGCGGTAACTCTACAATGCGTAGCTACGCTGCGGGAAATGTATTAAATCCCGCCATGAGAGTAGTGAAGATAAGCCCGGGGAAAACGGGGCCAAGCTACACCAGCCACGGAAGAGACAGACAGACAGGCAATAGCCGCATCATTTTTTAATTAACTATACATAGACAATGAAGAAAAAATTTAAGTTAAAATAGAAAACTGCCTATTCAGACAGAAAGGAAGCATGGTGTATAAAACCATACAGGCAAACTAGCAGATTAGGCAAGTGGCTAATGTAGCCAATAAGGGAGTCAAACAGTGCCAATCATTCCAGTCCAGGGTAGATTATATTTATGTATAAAGGCACCCAGATGAAGGCATGGTACAAAGGGTAGTTTGAAGAGCAGACATAAACACATAAATCAATCACACTCCTCAATCACACTCCTCCCCTTCTGTGTAGCATTAAAGAGCTGAATGGCCCTAGGGACAAAGGACCTATGCAGCCTGTCTGTTTTGCAAGACAGAGACAGGAGCCTGCCACTGAACATGCTCTTCTGCTTGGAGAGAATGGTGTCCAGGGGGTGGCGTTCATTATAGAGAGCAGTCTGCTCAGGGTCCTCTTATCTGCAACTGATGTCAGTGACTCCAGCTCCATGCCCACCACAGAGCCAGCTTTTCTCACCAGCCTGTCCAGTCATCCAGCATCCCTCTTCCTAATGTTGCCTCCCCAACATACCACAGCATAGAAAAGAACACTGGCCATGTCAGACTGGTAGAACATAAGCAGGAGTTTGCTACAGACATTGAAGGACCCCAGCCTCCTAAGTAAATAAAGTCAGCTCTGCCCTTTCTTGTAAAGTGCATCAGTATTGGCAGATCAGTCTAGTTTATGTCCAGATGTACTGACAGTCTCCACATTCACCCCATCAATAGTGGCATCGGTACAGGAGTGGCAAGCCTCCTGAAGTCCACCACCATTTCCTTAGTCTTGTTCAGCTGCAGCTGATTAGTCCTATACCATCCCACAAAGTCCTCCACAAGGCTACTGTACTCCCCCTCCTGTCCATCCTTTATGCACCCCACAACTTCTGCATATGACACGACTCAGAGTTGTACTTGAAGTCTGTGGTGTACAAGGTGAACAGTACAGGAGGGTGAACAGTACAGGAGAGAGAACAGTTCCCTGTGGCGCACATGTGCTGCTTACCATATCCTCAGATTTGAGGTCCCCCAATCTAACAAACTGGCTCCTGTTCAGTGCGGTAATCTGTGATCCAGGTCACCAGGCTTGGGTCCACTCTCATCTGCACTAATTTGTCTCTCAGTAGGAGGGGCTGGATGGTGTTAAAAGTGCTGGAGAAGACACAAAACATGATTCTCACAGAGCTGCCTCCTATGTCCAAGTGAGAGTACACCCTGTGTAGTAAATATAGAATGGCATCCTCCACTCCCACATTCTCCTGGTAAGCGAACTGTAGGGGGTCAAGCGCATGGCGAACCTGGGATATGGAGCAACAGGCGTTCAAGAGTCTTCATTAAGTGTGAGGTGAGGGCAACAGGCCTAAAGTCATTAAGTTCCTTGGGGTGTACCTTTTTGGGAACTGGTATCAGGCATGATGTTTTCCACAGTGAGGGTACCTTACCCAGTTGCAAACTCAAATTGAAAAGGTTTTGAAATGGTTCCCCAAGTTCCACAGCACAGGCCTTAAGCAATCTAGAGCATACACCTTCAGGGCCCGCAACCTTGGGCTATAGCCTTCTAAGCTCTCCTCTTATCTGGTCTGCACTGAAAGTGGGGGGTGGGGGGTACATTCTGAGTTTGATGGAGTGAGGAGAGGCAGAGTGATGTGAAAAGTTGCCAGTTGGCAGGGTGGTGCTAGTGATGCAGGTTGTGATGAGCTAGTGAGCTCATATATTAGTGGGGACAACCTTCCCCTGGTATGCATAAGCCAGCGCGACAGCGTCCACAATCCAGTGAGAAAGTCTCTGTTTTGAGACAGTTGACGTCTTTCCCTTAGTAAAGCAACCAAAGCGCACGAAAAGTAAACAGCGCTCTGAGCATCAGTGAGGATGATAGCTCATCAGATAAGCAGGCAGAGAAACATCCTGTGGTTTAAGCTTGTTATGTTAGCGCAAGATTTAGGCACATAGCCCCGTCTCGGTCGGAGAGTAACAGGGAGAGCTTTTTCAGGGAGAGCTCCTTAAGGAGCTTTTTCAGGGAGAGCTCCTTAATAGCAATCGAAACCAAGAGCTTGAAAGGCGGTAGAGAATGAGCCCTCAAAACTAGAGCTAGATCCCACGGCGGCACTGAAGGTGGCCGTGAAGGACATAATCTCCTCGCTCCCCTGATACTCTGACCACCAGGGCATGCCGTCCGATCGATTGCCCATAACCGGGGAATGAAACGAAGCAGTAGAGGCCACGTATTCCTTCAGCATGGGTGCACTCATTATTTTCCAGTCAGTGCAGCAGGAAGCACCAAACATCCAACACGGGGGGAACCACCGTATGTGCTTATGTACATACATATCAGTATGTACATAAGCACAGCGTCAGCAGCCGTAGCGGCGACAACTGTGAAAATAGATCAGTATAGCCAGTTGCACTGAAGGATACAGGGCAACATAATGGCATAAACAAATATCAGTATGTACATAAGCACAGCGTCAGCGGCCGTAGCGACGACAACTGTGAATATACGCAGTTAGATCAGAATAGCCAGTTGCACTGAAGGATACAGGGCAACATAACGACATAAACGCATATCAGTATGTACATAAGCACACCAACAGCGGCCGTAGCGACGACAACTGTGAAAATACGCAGTTAGATCAGAATAGCCACATTGCACTGAAGGATACAGGGCAACATAACGGCGTAAACACATCAGTATGTACATAAGCACAGCGTCAGCAGCCGAAGCGACAACGACTGTGCAAACCCGTAGTCAAGACTCAAGACTAGGAGATAATTGAGGATAATCACTCACCGAAAGCACTGTTCTGTGAAGATCAGCCGGTTACAAAACATACTTACATGCCTAAATGGCCCATGAAGAGGCGATAGACCTCGATGAGTGAGCTCACATGTTAAGGGGGGTCTTTCCTCCTGAACATGTGCTATTGAAGTGCTCGGTGGATGGGTCTCGGGTCCAGTATCAGACAAAGTCCTCCATCCCTCTTGGGCACCAGGAAATAATGGCTGTGCACTTCCATTCTCAGAACGGGGAATTTTTAGGCAAAGTCAGTGACAGACCCACACCTGACGCGGGGTGGTCTGCGTCTGGACTGAAGAGAATACCTGTGTTGAATTATCCCCAATAGCCAAAGTGAAATGCCTGGAATAACTGTCCACGTGTCTAGAAAATGACATCGGCCGTATTAGTTCTATGGTCGTTGTTGCCAGTTTGTAGACTGGAGCCCTGCCCCAGCCAGACTGGGCAGTGTCGTAGAACATTGGCACTCTCGCGTTTTTTCGGGAGGCCACTGTAGGCACGGACTGCAACTCCGTGCTTCTCTGGGCAGGGAGAGTGTATGAGGAGGAAATGGCCCTTTGTGTGAAGGGATATGTGCTCTTATTGTGGAGCTCACACAAACAGCACACAAACATTGCAAATATCGCCAACAGGAACTGAGGGGACATGATGCAGAACACGGTGCTTGGGGGCGGGACCTCCAACAAACTCTCTCCTCTTTTTGGATGGTCCGTAGGACAAAGGCTTGGCAGGCGCTTTCCGTGGTCCGTGACGCTACATTCGCGGAGCCGCAGCAGGCTGCAAAGTCGATCTTCGGCGGGACGAGGTGCAGACAAAGAGAGATACCTTTATGAGGGCTGGAACGATTGACGAGGCAAATTTTGTGACTCATAGCCTTCACGCGCCTCAGAGAAATGCTCAGTAACTGACTCCACGGTGTCACCAAGGAGGCCAGAGGGAGTGATTGGAGCCTCATCTTTTTCAACAAGATGAGCCGTGAACTTGCACGGCTTGGACTGAAAGCTGAGATCTCATCAGCTCCATTGTTTGCCCTCATGTATTTAAGCCCTCATCAGTTTCTGTCTGTCCCTTGTCTTGCATTGTTGTTGTTTAATGTTTGTTGTGAGTGTTAGGCTGGTTGTGTTTCTTTCTCCTGTATATCCCTGTAAGTTTCTAATTAAAGACTGTTTCAAGGATCCCTTGTCTTCATGAGATATCTCCTACAGACAGCCCTGACAGTCATGGCTGGTAAAGACATCTAATGTATATTGTACAGTATAAATGCAGATTGTAAGTTCCATATTGTTGTATTGGGTTCACTCTATACTTGTGTAAATTACACAAAATATATCTCTGTTAGTATGGACGCTTATTTCTGCCATGGAATAAAAACAAATGCAACTTTTAATCTCACAGTTCTGTCGCAATTGTGAGTTTATATCTTAACTTAATATGTTGTAATTGCACATTTAAATCTCACAATTCTAAGATAAAACGTTTGAATTGTGAGACAAATTTGCAATTCAAACTGTTTTCTTTCAATCGCGAGTTTATATCTCACAATTCTGAGTTTATATCTCACAATTCTGGATTTTTCTCAGAATATGTTCAGAGTATATAAGAATAATAATTAATATTAAACAGACAGTCTGAGTCTGAATTCTAATTGAATGATCAATGCTTAATGCCTTTTAATAAATAACATTTATTATTAGGGGCCAAGCACCGAAGGTGCGTACTGCGTATGCACCTATCATATCCGATAGTGTTCCAATTAGGGGCCAAGCAAAGAAGGTGCGTAGAAACCTATTGTAATCATTAGTGTTATAATTATTATTCCACTTTGGAAGTCTATGGCAGCCCATAGAATCACTAGCGAGAAATTTGGCACACAGATAGATGACAGTCTGAAATTTAACCACAGCAATTTTGGAGTCTCTAACTCAATCGCTCTAGTGCCACCAACAGATTTTTCCGAAAAAAGGAGTTCAAAAAAGTAGTTGGAACTCCTCCTAGGTCATTGCTTCGATTTTAACGAAAATGTAACCAGATCATCTTCAGACCACGCTGACAAAAAAGGTATGGAATTCAAGTTGATTTGTCAGACCATTCTCAAATAACGCGCAAAAAAAATTAATTGAAGAGCAAGCCAAAGTTGATGTGAGGCTATATCTCTGCTTTAGCGTATTCTGGCCTAACTTGGTGTGTGTTTTGACAACCATGATGTGAGGGTACTTGTTTCAGCGCATGGGCAACTAGTGGTCAGGGATATGAAAAATGTATCTTTTTGTTTTTTACTTCTGAACAGTTTTGCCTAAACTAGTCTCTTTAGATTCAGTGCAGCATGCTGAGTTGAACGATACACAATTTTCCCATTTCAACCATTTTAGGCATTGATGTATCGTTATGAAACTCGATATGTGTCATCGGCACCATACCCTGAAGGTTTTCAAAAAGTTTTGAGACAGCACCACTTTGTGGTCAAAAGTTATAATGAAATTTCCAAAAATACAAATAACTTTTGATGTGCTTTGGCTATTATAATACAACTGGTCTTAATTGATTCCTTGGGTCATGACAAGACATAGATATTAAACTGATAAACTGATGTTTGTCTGATTTTCACCAAATTTGACTCAGATCATCTTCAGACAATGCCTGCAAAAAGTTATGGATTAAGTGTCGATAGACAAAGCAGTTTTAGTATACTGCATCAACAAATTTGATGGCATGATGACACAATGACTCTGAGGCTGTATCTTTGCTTTGGCATATTGATACTTTACATGTATAATTCTTACCTTATTCTCACCACAGCACATCAATTTCATAACAGTGCAAACTATTGCCAAAAAATGATAAACCATTAAATCGTATTAGTAGTGATTGTATTCATGATTTTTCAGCCATTATCCTGAAATCATCATCATATGTATTTAATTGCTAATTTTTTTATGTGGTCTGATGCTCCCAGCCATGCTGGCATGACTTATTGTCCCTACTGCTTTCAGATATATTTATTATTATTATTATTAATAATAACTAATTAGTTAATAATTATGAATAAATATTTATTATATTTGTAATATAAGAATTACAAAATAATTATTAGTGAATTATTAACTAATTAATAACATTGGACTTTGATAAAATATTTACTAAAATTATAAAATACACCAATTTAGTAAAAGTGAAAAGCCATGAAAGGATTTATGTTCAAATTTGTGTCCCTCATGCCATTCCAAACCTGTATGACTTTTAATAAATAGTATCATTACAATAGTTTAATGATATACATTAGAAACAACTAATTACCCTACAGTAGCATCTTATTACCCTACAATTTTTTTTTTATGTTATGTGACATTTCTTGTGACATATTTACTGTGAATGATCAGATTACTATTCTCAAATGTCTAACTGACTGGTTAGAAAAAAGATTCAGTGAACATACCAGCAAACTGAAATAAACTGTAATCGAGTAGAAGGTTCACAAATCCAACCAGGGAGGAGTTAATGAACAAAATAAATCATTTTGTCATACATATGGTATTAATTTACAAATTTGACCCCTTATCCATGTATTTTGTGGTTTGCCGTCCAAAGTTCTGCCACCAGACTTTTTTTTTCCGATTCAAAGGGTCTGAGAACTGCACGCAATGTTGTGTGCTTACATATAGCGTTTCTTATTTGTTAAAAGTCATTTTTTTAAGTGCAGTGCAAGAGAAGGGTTATTTGATAGCAGAACATATTATCTTGCAATCATTACTGCGGATATGTGTTCTTTTTTTTCAACGTCATAAAACCGCAATTACAGTAAAGCTTGATTTTCTCTACACCTACACCTGACTGTACTGCATATTTTGTCTAAATGAGGCTGTTTCTGACAGCAACTATAACTGAAATAATGCAGGTGTGCTAATGAGCTGTGCACTTTATAATGAATAAATAAAAATTTAACTCACATTATATAGTTTGCTTATGCATTATCTTCTTTATTTCCCCAATGCTTGGCGCTCTGGTTTGAATAATGAAATTGCAGTAGGTTCTATATGGTTCTATAATGAGAGACACTTTGGTTCTCATTACAACCAATCATGTGTTGGGGAATTTTAAAATAAATTTAAAATAAGTTATGTAACCAAATTCACAATAATTATGCTGTATAATTTACTTACTTAGACTTAGTTCCTCCAGCGTCGAATGGCGCATTGGGCGACTAGTGCTCTTCATTATGCTCGATCCATTGCGGCGGTTTCAGCTTCGTCCCATGAGAGACCGACAGCTTGCAGATCTTGAATAAATGTGCTGCGCCAGGTGATCTTTGGGCAGCCTCGCTTTCGCTTTCCTTGCCTGGGCCTCCACATAATGCCTGTCCTTGTTAAACACGTTGTCGGTTTTCGTAGGATATGGCCCACAAACTAGAACCGGCATTCTGTAACTGTGAGGGGCCGTGACGATGCTGTGCAGTAAACTTCGTCATTCGTTATCTGCTGATAAACTGCGAAAACCTTTCCAATTCGAGAGACCACATCGCATTCCACATCCCCATCGCTAGCCACGACACTTTCCAGATAGATGAAGCTGTCGACTTCTTCAATTTGTAGTTGCCCAATATGGACTGGTATGTTTGATAATCTTGGTCTTCGAGATGTTAATTCGTAATCCAACTCTCGAGGCCTTTTCTTGCAGACTTGTCATATCACTGAGGATCTTCTGCGTTCGGCCGATGAGAGCGATATCATCGGCGAAGTCGAGGTCTGCAAGGCGACACATGTCCGTCCATGATAATCCAAAGTCTGCCTGGTCCACAGCTCGCCGCATAATGAAATCGATCACAAGCAGAAACAGGAATGGAGATAGAATACATCCCTGTCGGACTCCGGTTTCGATATTGAATGATCATGTGACTGCATCGTCTGTTCGGATCTGGAATTCTGATACAGGCTGCAGGCGAGCTTCACATAGTGGTCGGGAATGCCATACGAGCGGGCAATCCGCCAAAGGGTTTCACGGTGGATGCTATCAAAAGCCTTCACAAAATCGATGATTTGACTGAAAGACGTTGCTGGAACTCGAGGCTTTGTTTGATGATTGTTCGGAGAACAAAGATTTGCTCCATTTAAGATCGACCACTCCGGAAACCTGCTTGCTCTTTACGCAATTAATCGTCCACTGCTTGCCTCAACTTTCGGAGCAGGATGGAGCAAAGGACCTTCCCAGGCTGAGAGTAGAGTAGAGTGATGCCACGCCAGTTGTTACAGTCGGACAAGTTGCCCTTCTTAGGCAGCCAGTCTTCAGGGACTTTTGTATCCACCCAACAGGCAGTGACCAGATCGGTAAGTGCTTGCATAAGCTCCCACCCTCCATTTTTAAATCTCATCCATGGCAGCGGCCTTCCCATTTTTAAGTGTACGCACCGCCACCATGACCTCTGCTATTCCAATGCATCCATTAGCGATGGATAGATATTCTGTTTGCGCAAATTCGTCCAGTTGGAGCATCCTCTCAGGGGCCGGTTGATTAAGCGTCCCTTGAAAGTGTTCAACCCACCGTCTGTTTTACGTTTCTTTGGACAAGAGTGGCTTCCTATCCTTATCCTTTATGGGCCTCCTTTTGACCCTGACAGATCACGTACTATGCGGATTAGAGTCTTTGAATCATTCCTATCTGCAGCTTTCTGGGCTTTCTCATCCCGCTGTTCAAACCAGGCCTGCTTGTCTCGACGGCAGCTCTGTTTGACATAAGTCGCTGTAAATTCTTTTTGCATGGGCGCGCTGATCTTCATTTGCCACTTGATCCCGTCGCTGCTTCTCGTGCTGTCTCTCATCAATCAACCCCATGTCTCGTCCTGTATCCATCGTTCTTTTCAGGTTCTCTTCAGTGACCAATCGCAACCTCTGCGCTCTCCACCACCGTCTCTCGGAAAAGCTTCCAACGGCCCTCCAGGTCGACGAACTCAGACTGTTCCAACAAGCCTCCGCACAAAGCCCAAACGACACTTGGCACGAAGGAGGTTGTGTTCAGAAGCCACATCTGCACCGCGCTGGACTCTGACATCAAGAACAGACGCTCGCCATCGCTTTGCGACGCAGATGTAGTCGATCTCATTTAGTGTTCGGCCATCAGGGAATTGCCAAGTTTTCTTGTGGATTTCCTTGTGGTTGAAGAATGTATTTCAGACGCACAGATCATTTGCAGTGCAGAAAGTGGAGAGTCTGATTTCATTATCATTTGTTATTGTTGCTGAACCAAAGGGCCCGATGTTTCGCTCAAAACCTTGTCGGTTTCTGCTGATCTGGGCGTTAAAGTCTCCCATCAGCAGGAGAAGGTTGTGATGTGGGACGCTGCCAATTTCTTCCTGCAGTTGTTTGTAGAAGGTGTCCTTGGCCGTATCATCTACATCTTCAATTGGTGCATATACCTGGACCACAGTGATCTTTACGTGTCGGGCTAGTAAACGAACCGTTAATATTCGGTCGGTCACAGGCTTCCAAGTGACCAAGGCAGATGCTGCTCGCTTCGCCAGCACAATGCCAACACATGGTCTGAATTGTGGCCGGAATAGATGATAGTCTTATCGTCACTGATGATTTTACCACTGCCCGTCCATCTAACTTCGCTAACGCCAAGCAAGTCCATTTGGTATTTGTAAAATTCATGGAGAAGTTGTACAAGCTTGCCGGTTTGGTACAAGGTACGCATGTTCCAATTTTCGTGATGTTACGTCGGAGATCAAGCCTCTCATCCGGCATCGGATGCCGCCCCCCAAGGGGCTTCGCTCCTCTACTGTCATAGCAATTCGGTTGTCTCCTCCGTAGGAGAGACTTTATGCTCCATAATGGACGTAATAATGAGAATAATGTGAAGCTGAAAAAATCTGAATTATATTGTATTATATTATAATACTTTTTTGCTATTTAAATAGTAATTCAATTTAAGGTCAATGTTATTGTCATGTATTGTATATAATCCAACAAGTTTTACACAATGTATAAAGTCTTTAATAAACTTAAAGGTTGTGTAGGTAGGAAATTTATAAAAAAAAAAATTTCCAAATTTGTTTAAACTTTCTATATATATCAATGCATAATTAAAATCTAAGTACTCTGAAAAAGAAAGTATAAAAATCGAGTGTCTGTAGACCTCTCACGACTGTTTTAAAGACAGCTCATTATTTCCATTCACTTCACCCCCTCCCTTCTGGTCTCCTTCCAAAGCCACACCCCCAAAACACATGAACGCGCAACTCTGACAGCTGAGCTGAAGACGCATTATTTACCTGAGACGAGCGAAGAGTAGAGGAACGAGTGCATGTAGTGACATCATGTCAGACACACATGTAAATAAAAAAATCTAACTTTATCATTATGAAGTTAAACAAATAAGTTGTATTTTATTACTCACTATCAAACTAGCATATTGATATTGGTAAACTTTACTATATATATTTATTGATTCGCTAACGAGCTAGTTATCTATAAGGCAAAGCTAAACACAGGTTGCGTGATACACGTTGTTCCATTGCCATCATTTACACTGTGATGTAGATGAATTTCGTGTAAGATTTCTAACATATATATGATGTTCTACATGTAAGAGTTTGCTTGATGAAAGCATAGTTGATTCTGATGAGGACTACACTCCCGAGACAAGTACCACATCGTCAGCTCGAGGACAGAACCGTGGTCGAGGGCGAAGCAGAGGAGGTCGTGCAAGAGGTCGTGCTACTAGGGTCAGAGGAAGTAGAGGCCGAGGACGGGCCATATCAGGACACCAGGTGTCATCTTCCCAATCGATACTATGTAGTAAAAAAAGAAAAATATATTGAATCTAACAACATAATGTAAAAAATCTATTCAGTCAACACAACCACTTACGTTGAGTTTTTAATATTGTTAAATTCATCTTCACTGATGACATCCAGATCCAGTGATGACATACTAAAGAGAGATAACAAACAAGATTTTATGTCACCATCACTGGTTGAGGTAATGATGGAGACAACTATAAAGTGAAGTTTAATAAATAATGTAAATAAATGTCTAAAAAATCAATACCTTGCATCTAATTCATGAATGTTTTTCTCCTGTATGCTGCTACTATCCAACTCTTCAACTCCATGTACTGAGAAGTCATCATCTCTAAGAAAATGAAAATAAAAACAGTTAAAAATGTGGACTGTTACAAAAACTGTCACTCGTTCACTGAACGACACAACATACAAGTCTCACCGGTCAGAAAGCGACTCCGAGACAATAGTGGATACAGGTGGTGGTGGCCGTGTAAATCCACTTTTGGACGGAGTGGATGTTGATATGTCTTTCTCATAACTGTAGGAAAAAAAATACAAATCAACACAACCATCACATTTATAAAATGTCTTGATTATAGATAAACAGAGTAACATACACTCAAATAACTCACAAATGCATTGCAGACACAAAATATTAACACACACATACAACATAGTGTGTACGACAAACAAAGATACACGATAAAGACATCAGTAAACATCGGTCTAGAATATAAAAACAAAACAAAGATGAAAAAAATGATAAATCATGGTAAACATGTTAAAAGAGTTAGACAGAGGGTAAATATAATACTAAGAAAAATACCAGGATGCGGAGTAACGTTAGACCTACTACTATCTGTTAAACCTACATTTAGTTATCTAAACAAAATTATGCACAATTCAACACTACAGCTATCATCTTGAGCTAAGTCTATTATTTACCGTCTCTACTACGGCTCGCTGAGTAATGCTATGTTAGCTATATTAGGCAGCTACGTGTGCTAATGACGCATGCTTCTTGAAAAGATAAAAAAAAAAATCTGTATGATCTAAATACAAAAAGAAAGATTTACCTGTCCAGCAGAAATGAAGCCATCAAGGCGTCACTTTTCAGCCCCTTGAGGTCCCTCAATTCTCGCCAACGCTGGAAAGCCACGCCGATATTCACCCGAGTTTTATTTCTTTGTTTATCCAACAACTTTTTGTTCATTACCTTTTCTTGTAATGTAAATGACTTCCTTTTTTGACTGGGTTGCCTTCGTGAACTGCAAATGTGGACTTAGATTGGTCTTTCTCTGCCATTGTTTTGGTAATCCTAGGTTCCGTGGCTCTTGAATTACATAAACCAAACGAGTGTGCGCAAAAGGGCAGGTCCTGTGTGGCGAAGGGGTGGTTGCCATGGTTGCGAGAGAGTGACAGTCGCCTAGGCCAATCCGTTGTTTCGTCCCGGTTCTAAATAATGAGCTGTGTTTAATGCAGATTAAACGGTCTAGAGTCAATCGATTTTTATACTCTTTTTTTCAGAGTACTTAGATTTTAATTATGCATTGATATGTATAGAAAGTTTAAACAAATTTGGAAAAAAGTTTTTTATAAATTTCCTACCTACACAACCTTTAAAGAACACCCAGGAGATTGGAAGGGGAATAACTAACAATACACACATACACCAAAAAGATGATAACCTACAAGGTACACAACTATGCATGGGGTATATATACACAAGGGAACTAAATAGGACAGAGGTGTAACTAATCAGGAACCAAGGAAACTAACAAGGGGTTTATCAAGCCGGCTAAACTGTAAGGAAACACAAGAAACACAAACACATGAAGGAAAAGACGATGAAACCAAACATAATCCTGATAGCTATCTTGACTAAGATAACTGTCATGATTATGTTTGATTTCATTAGTTTATCTAAAATATCCAGGAATTCACACACCAAAAAAAAAAAAAAAAAAAAAAAAAACATAAAAAACATAGGATTTCAAAGGTGACATCATTTTGCATTTATATTTATGTGATTTTATGAGAGGTGGAATGACTGAAGGTCAATGGTGGAGTCTGACATCATCTAAGTCAACAGAGGTGTTGCCAACCAAACTATCATAATATATGATGTCTACATTTTAGTCATGCTTAAATATATATATATATATATATATATATATATATATATATATATATATATATATATATATATACCACCAAATGTTGACCTGGTCAAGAACCACAGAAAAGCATGGCACATAAACTTGAAAGTCAAAAGTAGCTTGTAATTGAACAGTGAAGCCCAGCTGTTCTGGAGAAACTGGAGCCAAACCCAAAACCCCTGGAAAAATATATAAAATATCCATGTATATGATGAAGCACAGACTGTCTTCTATAGTGGCACAAGGCAACAGTTCAAAGCTAAACTTAATGATTCAAGACCCCACAGGGACTGTATTTTATATATACATATATATATATATATTAAAGCCTTATTTAGGCTTTTTGGAGCAGGCAGTTTACAACTATATACACTGTTCAATATATATATATATATATATATATATATATATATATATATATATATATATATATATATATATTATATCTCCTGCGAAACCACACAATCTCTGTCTTTGGCTTTGCAAATGTCACACACACACACACACACACACACACACACACACACACACACACACACACACACACACACACACACACACACACACACACACACACACACACACACACACACCACACACACACACACACACACACACACACACATTTATGTTTCTCAAACTAGGGTTATCAAAGTTTAGCAGAAATTGTCAAAATGGCTGAAATTGCTTACAGCATCTTTAACTTAAAGCATGCAAATCCATTTTCACCACTTACGGAAAAGTCATGCTTTGGCAAATAATATATCCTACACAGAAAATAATAATTATAACATAAAAAATTATGAGAGAAAAAGCCAAAATTATGACACAAAAAATCTGTATTATGAGATTAAAAGTTTAAATTATTACACATTAAGAAAGGCAATTTAGAGCAAAAATTTTAACTTATGACATAAAAGGCCAAAATTATGAGATGACAAAATCAATATTATGAGATAAAGGGAATACCTTTGACATACAACTTGACATTATGAGATACTAAGTCATGATCATGACATAAATATGCCAGAATTATGATATACATTTCTTTTCTCATAATTGTAATATTTTATGTCAAAATTGTGAAAATTGTGATTTGTGTCAAAAATCTATAATTTGTTGTCCCTCATGTCGTTTTAAACCTGTTTGACTTCCCCTTTCCTGTGGAACACAAAAGAAAATATAAACTGAAAATTGTTTCACAGTATTTTATCTATATAAAAAGTAAATGTTGATATCCTTCAGCCTGAGGCTGATTCATTTCACTTTTGGTGTGAAAGGGCCTTTACCTTTGACAACAATAGAACTTTTTGCTATTAAAAAACAAACAAACAAACAAACACGCAAGCCCAGCCCAGGTGAGAAAAAGTAACACAAAAGTAGCTATGCATTACTTTCCATAAAGAGTACCTAAGGCTATGTTTACACGGAAACGATCTGAAGAGAAAACGCAAAAGTGGCGTTGCGTTATCACTTTTTATTATGCGTTTAGACGAGCGTTATGGGGGGGGGGGGGGGGGTCTGTGTGCATATGGTGACGCAATAGTGTGTGTAATTCGATGTAGTATGCACTCCAGGCGGCTAGGTGGCAATGTGAAGCACTGCCACAAAACAACACCAAGTACTCGCGCCTGCGTACAACCTTCCTTCTACTTTTCTCCCTAGTAGCGCGAAATCAAAACATGGCGAAGCCAACAGCAAAAACATTGTACGTTTATCAGAGCTGCTAGGGCAACTTGAAGGCAGACTTTCCTATGAGCTAATGGTTGATTTGTGTAATGAGAAACATCAGCATAAAGATATGCCATCATCTCCCGTATTTTTTTAATAAAGACATTATATATGGCTTATTATTGGAGACATATTTCCTAATTGGCACAACTGTTTATTTCAGAGATTTTCATTGTTGCTTGGCATTTGGAAACCTCTTTTGATTGGCTTGTCTGTCAACAGTTCTGCACCTCTCCCTTCTCTTCCCCTCTCTCTGCAAACTGATCAAAATCAAACATACTGAGGTGTTGCTTGTTTGAAAAGGAAAACCAGAAATTATGTTTGACAGCTGTCAAATATCTGTGAGTGATCTGATATACTGTGGAGAGAAAACCTGATGACACGAATGACTGCAGTTCGTTTAACTCCTACCAATGTGATGAAAGGTATTCACAGCGGACATGACATTTGTTTTTCATCAAATGTTAGCAGTCAATAAAAATCATGTCAGAAAGAGTCCCACAGACAATTTGGCTTCTCTGGACTGCTATACTTTGTTTTATAATCTTGTTTCCATGCAATTACAAAGATTTGTACATTTTCACAAAAAATAAATAAATAAAAACAATAAATAAGCAAGCAAAAGCACCTTGAAAATAGTCCATATAGGACTTATAGACTATTCAAAGTATTTTGAAGCCAATAGATTTGTGTGAAGAACAGAGAGAAACTGAGGTATTTTCGATGAATCAGAATATCTGGCTCACAAACCATTCTAAATCATTCATTCACGGATTGGACTGATCCAGTTCTCAAGTTTATTGAAGATTATCAGTGAATAGCAGCTTTAAAAACATAATTTGGACCCTTTCTTCAGCATGACAAAAACACAATTCAAGATTTTCTTTTGTGTTTTTGTCAAATTAACTCATTGCATGTTACCAAAGTTACCTTTTAAATTGAAACAAAAATAATGTAAATATATATATGATTGTTGACCTTGTTGTAAGCAACTGTTTATTTTTTTATTTTTCAACTTGCCCCAGGCTTTACATTTTGATTAATTGTTAATGTGGCTGTAAGTCTGTTCATATCAGCAAGCAGTAATACATTGCAAGGTCGGAAAGACATAAACACCCCATGGCATTGAATCAATAAACAGAGGAGTCCATGGTAGATTGTGGAATAAAATTAAAGACAACATGTTATTTCAGGTAAAGACAATGGTAATGGAATTTGAATTACGGTATTTTTTTAAAAACATAAATAGCTATCTGGAACTGATTTAGGTAAAGTTGAACTGTGTAAAGACCCAGGTATGCTTCATTTTCCATGTTATGCTCAATCTAGCATACATTTGTTGAACGCAAGCCTTTCAAAGTACTCCATTGACTTAGAGCACAGATGAATGCGCTTGATGCATGTGCACTATCCAACAAACCTTTGTTTTTGAGCACTCAATCCCTCGCACATGCACTATTATTTGCATACTCTACAAGTTGGTAAGGACATCAGTGAATTGTGCTTATGATAAAAATGACATGACGTTGTTGTCACCACACGATAATGCAAAAAAAGGATTGTATTTCAACAAGTTTCCCTGAAGTCTTCCCCATTAGTTGGACAACCCCGCCCCCCCCCCCCCCCCCTATTGGGGGGGTATAGGATCTGCTTATGATGTGCTGCAGGGATGACGTATTTTTGTAGGCCAAAACCAAAAAACAAGTTAGCATTTTAGCACTTCCGGTCCCATTGTCTTGTAGTCAATGGGCTTTTTGAAAGCCCAAAATAAGGTCTTTGTTTAACATAAGCTCAATATGTTTTCACATTTTATTCTATGATATAAAATACATCAGTATTTGTGTGTTTGTGTACCTTGTGTGTTTTTTAATGCTTGTACTTGTCTTTTTTTTAAATAAAGACTGAAAGAGTTGTTGACAACATAATGGTGGTGGCAAAGTCATCCATAGTTCATTTAGCTTTTTAATTAATTGTATTTAGACTTCAAAATTCATAGTGTTCAGATTATCATGATGAACAAAATGTGTAAGAATCAAACTTTTGTTGGTTATATCCTTTAAAAAAAGTTGCTGCCTTAAATTAAGTACAATCAACTACGTTTAATTCATTTAAACTTAATTTACATTAAATGAGTTGAATCTTGTATAACTTGTAAAAAAAAGTTGAAAATTGCTTAACTTATTTTGACAAGTCAAAGCAATGTAAAAACATATGTTGTTATAACTTCCATGTAGAAATATAATCACTGCAGCACTATATTTAAGCTAAAATATAGCAGGTTTTTTTTTTAACTGAAAAAATAATACTTCAGCTTTAAAACTGGTATTTGGAGCTAAATTAGTGGATTCTGAGAAAAGTGATCTGATGAGATGAAACGTCTCGGTTACATATTGTAACCCTCGTTCCCTGAGGGAGGGAACGAAGATGTAGGTCATGACTGACCAATAGGAATCTCGCTAGAGAGGCCAATCTACTTCGAGTGAAACTAAACAAACCAATACACATTGGCGTGCAATCATTTGCACGAGCTGCGCGGCCTCGCAGCGCGGGTATATAACGAGCAGCTGCTGCAATTGCACTTCAGTTTTTTGCTGAGGAGCCAAACCTGATAATCTGGCCGCCCCAGCGGGTGGCAGCAGATGTGGCAAGGGCACCTACGTCTCCGTTCCCTCCCTCAGGGAACGAGGGTTACCATATGTAACCGAGACATTCCCAATAGGTCAGTCACTACTACATAGGTCATGACTGACCAATAGGAATACCTACCAAAGCGCCACAGCTGCTGCACCCCATCCAGTGCCCCGTAGGTTGTACTGCATATGAAACAATGGGTGACTTAGGGTCCCCGTAGGGTCACACATATGGAACCCAGCCCAGATCCGGTTCTCAAGGATTCAGCGATATCCGGGCCGAGGGTGTTGGAGGACTTGACAGGTTTTTCACTCTGGAGCAATAAGGGTGCACAGTAGGGTGCAGCAAGCCGACAGAGCCGGACCTCTCTGTGCTTCTACCCGTTTAGGGTGAGAACACGGGAGGAGACCGGCTCTACATGTAGGCTATAATATCTAGCGAACGTGTTAGGTGTCGCCCAGCCCGCAGCTCTACAGATATCTGTTAGCAAGGAGCCACGTGCCAGCGCCCAGGAGGATGCAACGCCTCTTGTGCATGCAACCTAAGCGGGCAGGGCACACCTTGTGCTTGGTAAGCCAATGCGATGGCATCCACTATCCAGTGGGTCATCCTCTGCTTGGAGACAGCCTTTCCCTTCTGCTGGCCTCCATAACAGACAAAGAGCTGGTCTGAGGTCCTGAGACTTTGAGTTCTGTCCACGTACAAATGCAGAGCGCGAACAGGAAAGCGCAAAGTCAGGGCTGGGTCTGCCTCCTCCAAGGGCAGCACTTGCAGGTTCACTACCTGGTCCCTGAAGGGAGTGGTAGGAACCATGGGCACATAGCCAGGCCGGGGTCTTAATACTACATGGTTGTCACCCAGCCCGAACTCTAGGCACGATTCGTCGACCGTAAATGCCTGCAGGTTCCCTACCCTCTTGACAGAGGCCAGTGCAACCAGTAGCAAAGTCTTCATGATTTACTGATTGCAAAGGCTCAAAGGGAGCATCCTGAAGTGCTCGAAGCACTAGGGAAAGGTCCCAAGAGGGTATGGAGGGGGGTCGAGGAGGATTTAATCGTCTCGCCCCCCAAGAAACCTGACAACCAGGTTGTGCTTTCCAACTGTTTTGCCATCTATGTGGTCGTGATATGCTGAAATAGCAGCAGCGTGTACTTTGAGGGTGGGTGTACTTGAAGTAGATTGGCCTCTCTAAAAAAGATTCCTATTGGTCAGTCATGACCTATGTAGTAGTGACTGACCGATAGGGAACATCAATGAATGGGAACAGTTGAGGGAACAAAGTCTAATTATGCCTTAGAACTGAAGTACAACTAATGACAATCTGTCGTCTTTTATAATGCCACCCTGTGGGAGAGACTGTCACCATGACCAGTTTTCCAAGCAGCACTGTTTCTTTTGCTCTTATTCCTGATATTCTCTTCCCAAGATACAGGATATTTTAAAATGAATGACTTTGATTTACATGCTCTGAATTAGAATGCTCTACTTCAGATGCATCTCAAATATCTGAGCAAAAATTCAGGGTGGTCTATTGACAATTGTCAGGATACAGGCAAGGAGACAGAGGTAAGTGAATCCAAACACAGCTTTATTAAATGTGACACAAGTGCAAGGGTGAGTATTCTCAGAGTGCAGGTGCAGATACGAGGTGGATCACTATGTGCGGGGCAGATTACAGGTGAGCAGATCCTCTTCAGGTTACTTTATGTCAAGCGGTTGCAGATCTTTCATACGTGTCTTTTCTCTTTCAGATGTCGTCGTGGGAGAGATAACTCAGCGTGAACACCGGGACTCAGGAAGATCCAGGATTTAAGGGGACAGGTATCCAGATGGGGTTTCAGGAAGCAAGGACTCGGACAGGATGTCTGGAGGCAGTGGAACAGGAATGCAGAGGTTAGTAATTCACAGGTGAGTATACTTTACTTGGCTGGAACTGGACTTCTTTAGAGGCTTTGTAGGACAACGGGAAATGGTCTGTTCCTGTTGGAGGCTTGACGGTGAGTGAGGCTGTGGTGAGTGTTTTTATGCAGGGGTTGATGAGGCTTACTGATTGTGAACAGGTGCAGGTGATTAATATTCTGGGGAGAGTGATCGCTGTGTGGTGAAGGATGTGGTGTCTGATTGGTTCCTGACATTACCCCCCCCTCCAGGGTCCGCGCCAGCGGACCTTGGACCCCGACGTCGTGGTGGTCTACCTCTTGGCCGTGGTGCAGGTTTATCTGGATATTGAGCGTGAAACTCTCGGAGCAGATTGGGATCAAGGACGTCGTTCCGGGGTACCCAACATCTTTCCTCTGGTCCATACCCCTCCCAATCTATGAGATATTCAATCTGACCACCTCGACGTCGGGAGTCCAAAATCTCATTAATCAAACAGATGGGCTCTGGTTCAATAGGTGGTATCGGGGGGTTATCCTCAGGGACCGGTTCTGTGGCTGAGTGGGGTACAGGTGGGTGGTGAGGTTTCAGGAGGGAGACGTGAAACGTGGGATGGATCCGATGTTCTGGAGGTAGGCGAAGTTGATAAGTGACTGGGTTTACTTGTCTTACGATGGGGAACGGTCCGATGAATCTGGGGTTGAGTTTGCGGCAAGGTTGGCGTAGACGGATGTCTTTAGTGGAGAGCCAGACTAACTGTCCGGGTTGGTATTCGGGAGTTTGACGGCGGTGAGCATCTGCAAAATGTCGTTGGCGATTTACTGCTTGCTGAAGATGATGATGAGTTTGGTTCCACACTCCCTCGCTCTCTTGAAACCACTTATTTACTGCTGGTACTTCTGAAGGTTCGCCGGACCATGGAAACAGTGGGGGTTGGTAACCCAGCACACACTGGAAAGGAGTCAGTTGAGTGGATGACTGTCTGAGGGAGTTTTGTGCGTACTTTGCCCAAATGAGGTAACGACTCCAGATGTTTTGGTTGAAGTGGCAGAAGGTACGCAGGAATCGCCCTACATCTTGGATTTTACGTTCGGTTTGGCCATTTGTTTGTGGATGGTATCCTGATGACAAGCTTACGGTCACATTCATGAGGGTGAAAAAGGCTCGCCAAACTCGGGAGATAAATTGGGGTCCCCTGTCAGACACGATGTCCTCTGGGATGCCGTAGTTCCGGAAGACGTGCTCCATCAGAAGTTCAGCAGTGACAAAAGCCGTGGGGAGCCCTTTCAGAGGAATCAGCCTACATGCCTTGGAGAACCGATCAATGGCTACGAGGATACAGGTGTTACCGTCGGAGGCAGGCAGGTCCGTGACGAAATCCACTCCAATGTGGGACCAAGGTCTATGTGGAACTGGAAGCGGGACGAGTTTACCCACAGGGAGATTTCTGGGAACCTTGGACATGGCACAGGGGATACAACCTTGTATGAATGTCGTGATGTCATGCTGCATATTGGGCCACCAGTACTTGACTTGGAGAGTAGTGAACGTTTTATTTATTCCGGGATGACCTGTGCCTACGGAGGAGTGAGCTGAAGCAATGAGAGAGTTGCGGAAGTCCTCTGGGACGTAAATCTTCTCGGGGGGGCACCCTGGGATTCGATGTTGTTGTCGTGACAGTTCCAATAATTGCTCGTTGATCTCCCACTGGATGGGATTGACAAACAACTTTTTGGGGAAAATGGTCTCGGGTTCCTCCTTAGGGATTTCTGGGGCATGGATGCGAGAGAGGGCATCTGCTCTAGTATTCTTGGAGCCTGGACGATAAGAAATCTTGAAATGGAACCGGATGAAGAACAACGCCCATCGCGCCTGACGTGGATTCAGGCTTTTTGCATCTCTTAAGTACTGGAGGTTCTTATGATCCGTAAGTACCAAGAATGGATGCTTCGCCCCCTCTAACCAATGCCTCCATTCCTCCAAGGCAAGTTTCACAGCTAAAAGCTCTCGGTTCCCAATGTCGTAGTTGATTTCCGCTGTGGATAATTTCTTGGAAAAGAATGCGCAAGGTACGGTCTTGGAGGATGAGCCTGAGTACTGGGACAGAATCCCTCCTACCCCGGTAGTGGAGGCATCTACTTCCACCACAAATACCTTCTCTGGATGGTGGAGCAAGGGTGCAGTGGTGAAAGCGGCCTTGAGGGCGTTAAAGCCACGCTCAGCTTCTGGGGTCCAAAGCAACACTTTCGGTTTCCCCTTTAACAGGGAGGTAAGAGGAGCAGTCAAGAAACTGTACTGGTGTATGAACCGTCGGTAAAAATTAGCAAAGCCAAGGAACCTCTGGAGCTCTTTCACCGACTGTGGGGTTGGCCAGGACATGATGGTTTCGGTCTTCCGTTTGTCCATCTCCACACCTCTTTCACTGAGTTGGTATCCCAGGAATTCGACATCGGTCTGGTGAAACGTGCACTTCTCTGCCTTTAGAAAGAGGGTGAATTCCCTGAGTCGTTGAAGTACCAGGGCCACATGATGTTGATGTTCAACAGTGTTCTTGGAATAAATCAGAATATCATCAATATACACCAACACAAATTTCCCCAGGTAGTCTCGGAGTACCTCGTCCATGAAGCTCTGGAACACGGAAGGAGCGTTTACTAACCCATACGGCATTACCAAGTATTCATAGTGCCCTGCAGGCGTGATGAAAGCTGTTTTCCACTCATCCCCTTCTTTAATTCTGATCAGATTGTAGGCACTTCTCAGATCCAACTTGGTGAAGATCCTGGCTTCTCGGAGCTGTTCGAGGGCTGTTGGGATGTGAGGCAGCGGGTAACTGAATTTGACGGTGATTTGATTCAGGTCTCTGTAATCAATGCAAGGTCTTAATCCTCCATCCTTCTTGGCGACAAAAAAGAAACTAGCAGCAGCAGGGGATGTAGAGGGACGAATGTATCCCTGTTGTAATGCTTCCTCGATGTACCTCCACATAGATTCTTGTTCAGGAATGGAGAGTGAGTAAATCTTACCCTTGGGAATCGAGGCATCGGGGACCAGGTCAATGGCACAATCCCAGGGTCTATGAGGTGGCAGGTTGGAGGCAGTAACCGGGTTGAATATGTCAGAGAACGAGGAATAGCAAGAGGGAATGTTTGTAGACAGATTCTCCGTGGGGCTCTCGATGGAGGTGGAACTCACAGTGAGCATTTTCTCGGGTTCCCCAGCATGTGGAGCAGAATGTGCGCATTGCTTAAGCGGACAATGACATCCCCAACTGGTTATCTTACCGGACTGCCAATTTATGGTAGGTTGGTGACGAATTAACCATGGACGGCCGAGAATGATGTCTGCTTGGCTATTCTGAAGAATGAAAGGTTTGAACATTTCGTGGTGAAGATTTTCAATACACAGTTGGATGGGTGTGATTTGCGAAGTAACATACCCCTTGTTAATAGGTTCGCCGGTCACTGCATGAATGGAATATGGCTTTGGGATGTCGTCCTTCCTGAGGTTAAGTTTTTTGCAGAGTTGCCCTGATATGAAGTTCCCCGCTGATCCGGAATCGACAATGGCTGCTACAGATACATGGAAAGTTCGAATTTTCAGGATTACTGGAATTGTGAGTGGTGTCGATACGGCGTGGTGAGCCAGAACGGAGCTTACCGTCATCTGAGGTGGCCGAATGGGGCATGCAAGTCGAAAATGACCCTTCACACCACAGTACAGACATAACTTCATTTCTCTGCGACGAGAGCGTTCAGCCTGGGTGAGCCGGTGAGTATCAACTTGCATTTCTTCTGGGGTTTTTTCAGACTCACGATTCGTGAGGACGTGAGGGGATGTGGCGTGAGAAACTCGAGTATCTCGATAGCAGCTCTGGGACCGTTGATGAATACGGAGAGTTTGCTGTATGAACTTTTCGAGCCCCAGGTTGTCATCGTAGATCGCCATTTGGAGACGAAGTGCAGGATTGAGACCGCCGCGATAAACAGCCAGGAGAGCCTTTTCGTTCCAACCACTCTCTGAAGCTAGAGTTCGGAATTCAATGGAATACTCTGAAACGGATCTCTTATCCTGTCGAAGATGCATTAGCTTATCACTGATGGTGGAATCACTGACTGGTTGGCCGAAAACCTCCTTGAAATGGTGAATGAAATTTTGTAGTGACCTGGTAACCTCAGTCTCTTGTACCCACAGCGACTCAGCCCATCTTAATGCTGTTCCAGATAACTGCTGAATGATGAAAGAGATTCGTGAACGGTCTGTGGGAAACAGATGAGGCTGCTGTTCAAAGGTGAGCGAACACTGCAACAGGAAGCCATTGCAATCTTCCGCCCGACCGGAGAAGGGCGCTGGTCGGGACGTGGTGCTAGCAATGCATACCATCGTGGAAGTGAGGTTCGCGGAAGTGGAGGTGGGCTGTGGAAGCGAACTCGCCGCATCGGTTGCTGGTTGCCCTGGAATGGCTGCGGTTGGCGGTTGTGTTGGATCCATAGCGGTAGTTGGTCAAGCCTTCTGTCAGGATACAGGCAAGGAGACAGAGGTAAGTGAATCCAAACACAGCTTTATTAAATGTGACACAAGTGCAAGGGTGAGTATTCTCAGAGTGCAGGTGCAGATACGAGGTGGATCACTATGTGCGGGGCAGATTACAGGTGAGCAGATCCTCTTCAGGTTACTTTATGTCAAGCGGTTGCAGATCTTTCATACGTGTCTTTTCTCTTTCAGATGTCGTCGTGGGAGAGATAACTCAGCGTGAACACCGGGACTCAGGAAGATCCAGGATTTAAGGGGACAGGGATCCAGATGGGGTTTCAGGAAGCAAGGACTCGGACAGGATGTCTGGAGGCAGTGGAACAGGAATGCAGAGGTTAGTAATTCACAGGTGAGTATACTTTACTTGGCTGGAACTGGACTTCTTTAGAGGCTTTGTAGGACAACGGGAAATGGTCTGTTCCTGTTGGAGGCTTGACGGTGAGTGAGGCTGTGGTGAGTGTTTTTATGCAGGGGTTGATGAGGCTTACTGATTGTGAACAGGTGCAGGTGATTAATATTCTGGGGAGAGTGATCGCTGTGTGGTGAAGGATGTGGTGTCTGATTGGTTCCTGACAACAATACATGGAACAATTTTCTGCAGTTGATATTTGTGGTTCAGTGCGCATTTTCAAGACTATTTTACCTGATCTTTCATGTATACGGTGGTATTTTTGGCTTGCATGTCTATGGAGGTCAGAGTTTCAG
Source organism: Gila orcuttii (assembly GCA_026230005.1). Taxonomy (NCBI): domain Eukaryota; kingdom Metazoa; phylum Chordata; class Actinopteri; order Cypriniformes; family Leuciscidae; genus Gila; species Gila orcuttii. The sequence goes on along the minus strand of JAPDVR010000012.1, from coordinate 24,829,611 downwards.
GGAGCAAAATATTCAATCAAATATTACAAAATGAAATAATTATTTCTGTTTCTTTTCCCCGACTTCAATTAGGAAATACACTTGTTGTGGACATGCCAAAAATGGACATAACCTTGCAGAACTCTTGATAATTGATGTGCACATAAATAATAATAGTCAACAAGTTTAGAAGGGTCGGCTCTCTAAAGAACATTTGATATATATTTTTTTTTTTTTCAGTGTCATTTAAAAAAAAAGTGGTATGAATTTAAGATCTCTCCATTTATCTATTAGAGCTGCACATTTCAGTTGAATTAACAATGAAAATATTACAGCCCGTTAATAGAGTGAATATTTCCTTTGCTTAAAAAAAAAAACACACACAATGTTTTTCACATTGTGGTTAGCATTTCTGTGTAATTGCCTAAAATGTAAAATGTGATTGTTTGCAGGTTTGTATGGCTGTGTACGTATTTTCTAACCTTATCATGACGCAGGTTTTAGGTGCTTTTGACACTGGTAAAGATATGAAAGTGGTCGGTCAAGGAGTGTATTTTTTCTGTTTAAACCTAAGCCAGGAGAGACGCCTTATGAATGGTACTTCAGAGGTGGTGTTTGAAAGGCCTCACATTTGTTTCTAATTCCCTCCAGAACCTTTGAAACCTTAAACTGGCAGAAGTGCTGTTGGAAACATTAGCATTTGAATCACCTTCTTCTCATAAACATTTTGTTTTAGGAGTGAACAAACATGTTATATAGTCCACCTTATTTAAAGCTAGCAGTTGCACAGATAGGTGTCATTGTTTAGCAAACGGTGACTGATGCGCAGGGCTCAAATGTAACACTTTGAATCAGTTCAGTTCAGCTTTAGTTATATAGTGCTTTTAATAATAAAAATAGTCACAAAGCAGTTTTACAGGGTGTCAAGCATTAAACCCGCTGTGTGCAAGCACATGGAAACCGTTGCAACCCCCCCCCCCCCCACACACACACACACCTTGTAAAAAAAAAAAAATGTATTTAAAGGTTTTGTACTCATGAAAAAAGTTTTATACTTAATTAATTGCATTACATTTGGAAAATATGTTAAAATCATGTGCTGTCACATGGAATAGACTTTAGTTTAAAGACTGCAGCCTTGTCTTTAAGAATGGTTTCTTGATTCGCCTGATTCGTTCAAAAACACTGAATCATTCAGAAGCAAAATGTCACTGTGTGTTGATCGGAGACGCAAGGGTTCTGTGGTGGCTATGTTCTTCATGGAATCTCCATTCTGCCATGGAACATACATTTTGACTTTTGACAATCTAATTGCCAACAGTTTTTCCTGTTGAATATCTGATTTCCAGTAAAACTAATTGTAAACACCAATTTACATAGTCTTTAAGGTAAAAGAAAGAATCAATTCAAAGAAAATATGTAAAATGTACTGTAAATATAAATGTCCCATTCTGGGCAGTATTATCACGAGTCCCTGAAGGAGAGTCCAAGGCACGACCCATTGCCTTTGCATGTAAGGCACTTACACAAGCTCAGTCCAACTACCCCGCACACCGTCTTGAGATTCTGGCGTTAAAATGGTCTGTCTGTGATACATTTAACCATTGGCTAAAGGGACATCCTTTCAAAGTCTGGACAGACAATAAATTGTTGACCTACATTTTAACGAATCCGAAATTAGACGTGTGCCGACAGAGGTGGGTGGCTAAGTTGGCCCTGTACACTTTTGAAATCCAGTACATCCCTGGCATCAAGAATGTGGTTGCCAATGCACTGAGCCATTAGCAGTTTGTTCTTAGTCATGTGAGTGAGAGACTAGACTAGCTTTACGACCTTTTGCTAGAACAGTCTGAACAGATAAGAGAAGACACAGTACAGGATTCCTTCAGGCTCAGCGCAAATAGCCAGTGCGTTGGACATGCATTGGAACAATGTTGCTTGTCTTCCAAACAGGTCTCTGCTATCTTTGAAGCTCATGCAAAGTGGGATTTGGGAGCAGAGGGAAGAGTCATTTATTGGCTTGCTCAAGAAACCCAACAGACGTTACCAGTTGGTCAGAACCCTATACCTGTCTACTCACTGAAAGAGCTTCAAAAGTAGCAAGAAGGTGACAACATGCTTTCAAGAGTTCTTTGCTATGTGTGCCGAGGTAAGAGACCTTTGCAGAGAGAAAGAGCCAAGGAACCTGACAAGGCCTTGAAACTGCTGAAGAAATGGGACAGACTGAAGCTGTTGGATGGTATAATGTACAGTGTCTGCAAGGATCCAGTGATTAAGTTTTCTCGTTACCAGTTCATAGTTCCTGATTCACTGGTCACTGAAGTCTCGCATGGCATCCACGATGAGGCAGGCCGTCAAGGAAGAACGTAGTCTTTGGCTAGTCAGAGATTCTCATGGGTTGGTTTGGAGCGTGATATTCGAGACTGAGTAATATGCTGTCAACGTTGTATGGTCAGCAAAACTCCTGAACCAGACGGCAGAGCACCTTTAGAAAGCATCCAAAATGTCAGTCCATTAGAATTAGTCTGTATAGACTTCTGGTCTGCCGAGGATTATTCTGGCAAGAGCATTGATTTACTTGTGGTAACGGACCACTTCACAAAAATGGTGAATTCGTTTCCGTGCAAGAACCAGTCAGTATCTCAAGTCGCTCATAAATTATGGTATAAGTACTTTTGTGTCTATGGATTTTCACAAAGAATCAACTCAGACCAAGGAGCAAACTTTGAAAGCAGGTTGATCAAGGAACTGTTGCAGATTGCTGGCATACCGAAGTCATGAACCATGGCATATCACCCAAAGGGCAACGGTCAAGTCGAGAGGTTCAATCGTACCTTGGGTAATATGATCAGGACATTGCCTCTGAGAGCCAAACAGGACTGGATGCAAATGCTGCAAACCCTAACATTCGCTTACAACTGTACTGCCCATGAATCAACCGGCTTTGCCTCGTTTTTCCTGGTCGGATTCCCAGATTGCCTGTAGATTTGATGTTCCAGAGTGTGCATTGGGATAACAACGTCACGGACTATGACCAGTATGTGAAAAATTAAGGACGATCTCAAGGAAGCTCTCTTACATGTGTTGGAGATTTTCCTTTGCCTCATGTAAAAGACTGTATTGCTGTATCTCAGACAGACACCAGGTTAAATCAGGTTAAATTAGGTCAAAGGGGTCTGTGAGGATGGAAAAGTACCTAACAAGATCAGAGAGAAGATGTGTATAGATAGTTGATAAGATGGTACTAAAAACGTTAATTAAAAATGATGGATGGCACTAGAGCACTGCAGGTGCAGGGAATCATGTGACCTGAGCTAGATAGCTGATTGGCTACCTAGTGATAAGAAAAGGTATAAGACCTGAAGTTCGACCATTTCAAGTCAGATGAACAGCTGCATCTCACTTTGTTGCTTGTCAATAAAGTTACTTCTTCTGAAACCTGGAACTTCGACTCTTGAAAGATTTCTTTGAGACCCGATTTGAAGACTTTGAATTTGCCACAACACTTGGTCAGGCTAACAACACTGTGAGTCAACAACAGCAAAATGAGCATTACAACAAAGACATCAAAGGCCGAGACATTGAGGAAGGAGATTATGTTGCTTGCCAACAAAGGAGACCGTGGACGGTGCAAGCTTGCCGACAAATGGGACTCGACCTTGCATGTTGTGGTATCTGTGGATACAAGATGTCATACTTACCTTGAAAGGAACGCCAGGACTGATCAGGAGAACTTGCTGTTACAAGCTAATTTCTTGCCTGTTGATGAGAGGGAGGACTGTGTAGAACTGGCCTTCAATGACTCCAAGTCGGACTGTGAGACGGACGAATCCATGATCAACATTACTTTAAATGAATTAGAGGATGCTGGTAATGAGATTGATGGAGCGGTTCATTCTCTAGCTTGTCCATTGAATCAATCATTGGAAGAGGACACCAAATATCCAAGTTTTGGACCAGGATCGGAATGTCTTTGATGGAACAGATGTTGGATGTGAGAGTTGGGAAAGAGTTCAGAGTTCCAAACCTGACCCTTCTGATATGAATGTTTAGGAAGTTGAACCTGACATGGAAGAGTCAGTATCACCTGATGGAGTTCCTGGAGAGGTGGTTCAGCCTTCGTCTGAAATAGCTCACTCAGTCAGAACAAGGGCTGACAGATTGGTAAAACCAGTTAATAGACTGATTCAGATTATGACGCAGTCTTCTAAGGTCAAAAGCTTCTTAAGTGGGAGTTATGAGTTCCTCTGTCAGAATTTTTCATCTGGTGTACAATATCAGCGGTGATCGTTTTGAGTATCTATGAAATGGAAGCTTTAGCTTAAGTTCTGTCAGGAAGACTCAATCAGCGCGTCATGTATTACCTCATCCCTATCCAATCAGGTGTTAACAGCCACAGTATAAAAGATTGGTACTTACACTTGTCTGAGTTCGCAGATGCTGACGCTGCCATTCACCTCCATCCTCCCCAACCACCACCAAGATGGTACCTTCCCCTCCATCCTCCCCATCACCACCACCAGGATGGTCCCTTCCTTACCTCCAGGGGGTCGGCTGCGCCCCCGCCTTCATCTCAGGCGGGACATGCAGATTCGGCTAACCTCGCTTTGTTCGCTAAGGACGGGGCCTACGCCAAAGAACTCATAAATTTATGCTTGCTGAGCTGTCAATAAATGTATACAGCCTTTCAATTTATCTCCCGAGTCTTTCTGGTAGAAGTAGTGTTTATGGCACTTCTTTTTGCGGGCAGACACTTGAGAGACTGAGCAACATTCTTTTGACTATATCCGAGTGAGTTGGGTAACAAATATGTTGCGTGCAGATACTGTGATTTTGTCAGAGTGTGATCACATCTCCAGTGTCATTTAATCACTATTATTAGACTAGTTTTGTGAAGTCCAGGGGGGTGAATGTAGAAAGTTGGGAGGAGAGAAATATTCATTTTATTTTATTTCTGTGATGTACTTCCCAAAACTATTTTTTATGGAGTAAAAGACATTTGGTTTCAAAAAACCTCACAGGTCATGCAACATTATTGATGGTAGGAACAATCAATTAAGGTGTTTTGTTCAAGTGGGACGCTTATCAGTGTTGCACGCTATACATTTTTCCCTGCTCTTCTTCCAGTCACTATTTTGTATAACGTGGGAAGAGGTTGGCGCGACGTATATTATTATGATGAAGTGTCCCATGTCTTCCAGAGGTAATAAATGGAGATGGATTGAACCTGATCTGTTTCCACTGTGTGATGTCTCTTATGGGCAGAATTAGATCTGCTACATAAACATACCTTTAGTCATGCCAGGGAATACTGAACAAAGCTTGGGTCAAGTCAAGGCCATTGATTCAGTAAGTTGCTCATTTTTAATTCGTTGGAAGCTTTTATTTTATTTAATTCATAAATACAATTTGAGCATTAGGCTGCAAAACACATACAGTAAGCTTCAAATGATATTGCTTTCATTATATTATATGAACAAATCTTTCTAAATTACCTATAACAATAAATATTTTGTATTGCCTTCAGCTTTTAAAACTAGAAAAAAATATTATAATTAATTACTACATCAGTTACACTTTATTTTGATAGTCCACTTTTCGGTAACACTTAATAATGGTCCGTCATTAATAAGTAACTATGCAGGAAGTAATGCAGGACTAATGAGTAGTACTACATTAACACTTCAGCTACTACTATTAACTAATATGGAAGCAAGCTTAATTAATCAGTAAGTAATAATGAATTTAGGACTAAAATAGTTCCTTATTAGGTAATCAATAATTACTTAATGAGATTGGCATCATTAATAACTACTTAGTAATTATGACAAATTATAAAGAATTACTAATCACAACATTATATGTTTTTCACTTTAAAACAATGGTCCAGATCTCTTGTAGTTTCTGGAAAATGACTAGGTAACACTTGAGTAATTAGTGGTGCATTTTATGACTATATTAAGAGTAAAAATTATGACTGATTATGTCTCAGACACACAATACTGTTCATTATAATTTGTCAGTTAGTTAATAGTTATTAATGAGGCTAATTAAGTAATTATTGATTACCTAATAAGTAACTATCTCCTAAATCCATTATTACTGACTGGTAGTTAAGCTTATTTCCATATTAGTTATTAGTAGTAGCTGAAGTTTTAATGTAGTACTATTCATTACTTACTGCATAGTTACTTATAAATGACAGACCATTATTCTAAAGTGTTACACTTTTCTACAAACTATTATGTAACTTTGGAACTACATGTCAACTAACACTCATTAAAGTATTAGTAGACTGTTAAATTAGGGTTAGGGTTACTAGAATAAGTGGACAGGTAATTACAATTTTATATACACTCACCTAAAGGATTATTAGGAACTAGGGATGCTAACCGATGACCGTTTGACCGATGGTTGACCGTCTCAACGTTAACCGATCAAAGTTGTCGGTAGTCGGTTAAAAAAAAAAGTGATCTCTAAATTAGGCTATTATAGACAGCGGACTAAACGCTACTACAGTTAGCCATCTCATTCCAAGATATTTTTGTGTGAAGTGAAAAAATCCCTCACACAATTTTTCATAACTCGCCTGTTTGTACTTAATAAACACCAATAAAAACATTTGGCGCGAGGTCACAGCGTTTGGGTTTGCGCGCTCACAAGGTTTGCGAAAAGTAAAGGCTACAGGCTAAAACACTGGAGGTTAGAGCCAGGGCAGACGACAGGATGAAGCGTGCAAAGAAACGTAGTGTGTGGGACCATTTCACCAAAAAGAATGACACAGTAAGTTGCAACTTGTGTGATACAGTGCTTAAATACCAGTAGTAATAGCTACTGTAGAAATACATTACATCTACATTTCAGTGGTAACAGATAAGGTGATGATGATCATCATCTTTCTTTATTATTGTTAGCACTACCTCAAACTAAAGCGGCGTCTCTTCGGAGCTGTCATTTAGCCGCGGCAATGTTTCAAATGAGCTTCTAACGCTAGACTAACGCCTTTATTTTCAACCCGATCACCTTGTACCCAAACCATTTCAAAACTAAGGAGTCATTTGTCCTCCGATTACATACAAGCTCCTCGGCGCCGCGTTTACGGGACTCATGTTTCGCGCTGTAGGGGATTTAAAAAAAGTGACGTGAGTGGAAGCGCGGCGGCGGTGTGTGTGTGTGTGTGTGTGTGTGTGAGCGGGAGGCAGAGAGAGATGCGACAGAGTTGCTAAATTGCAGGCGCGGCTCGAAATGGCTGTTATTTCAAATAGCGTAGCATATTTTAAACTAATCGGTTAACCGGTTTCAACCGGCTAATGAGGCTCGGTGGTCGGTCAAGAAAATTTTTAGTTTTCGCCATCCCTATTAGGAACACCATACTTATACTGTGTTTGACCCCCTTTCGCCTTCAGAACTGCCTTAATTCTATTTTCTTTAGAAATGTTGGCCCATATTGATAGGATAGCATCTTGCAGTTGATGGAGATTTGTGGGATGCACATCCAGGGCACGAAGCTCCCGTTCCACCACATCCCAAAGATGCTCTATTGGGTTGAGATCTGGTGACGGTGGGGGCCATTTTAGTACAGTGAACTCATTGTCATGTTCAAGAAACCAATTTGAAATGATTTGAGCTTTGTGACATGGTGCATTATCCTGCTGGAAGTAGCCATCAGAGGATGGGTACATGGTGGCCATAAAGGGATGGACATGGTCAGAAACAATGCTCAGGTAGGCCGTGGCATTTAAACAATGCCCAATTGGCACTAAGGGGCCTAAAGTGTGCCAAGAAAACATCCCCCACATCATTACACCACCACCACCAGCCTGCACAGTGGTAACAAGGCATGATGGAACCATGTTCTCATTCTGTTTACGCCAAATTCTGACTCTACCATCTGAATGTCTCAACAGAAATCGAGACTCATCAGACCAGGCAACATTTTTCCAGTCTTCAACTGTCCAATTTTGGTGAGCTCTTGCAAATTGTAGCCTCTTTTTCCTATTTGTAGTGGAGATGAGTGGTACCCGGTGGGTTCTTCTGCTGTTGTAGCCCATCCGCCTCAAGGTTGTGCGTGTTGTGACTTCACAAATGCTTTGCTGCATACCTCGGTTGTAACGAGTGGTTATTTCGGTCAAAGTTGCTCTTCTATCAGCTTGAATCAGTCGGCCCATTCTCCTCTGACCTCTAGCATCAACAAGGCACTTTTGCCCACAGGACTGCCGCATACTGGATGTTTTTCCCTTTTCACACCATTCTTTGTAAACCCTAGAAATGGTTGTGTGTGAAAATCCCAGTAACTGAGCAGATTGTTAATACTCAGACCGGCCCGTCTGGCACCAACAACCATGCCACGCTCAAAATTGCTTAAATCACCTTTCTTTACCATTCTGACATTCGGTTTGGAGTTCAGGAGATTGTCTTGACCAGGACCACACCCCTAAATACATTGAAGCAACTGCCATGTGATTGGTTGATTAGATAATTGCATTAATGAGAAATTGAACAGGTGTTCCTAATAATCCTTTAGGTGAGTGTATAGAAAGTAGAAAGTCTGAAGTGGATTATCGACATAAAGTGTTAGCATTTGATCAAATCCTCCTAATACGAACAATAGTGATAGTGATGATTGCAAGCACCAATAAAACCATGTGATGCGAATAAACTGCTCAGTTCAAATTTAGTAATGTTAAGCGCTGTCCTTATGTGGCCAACCTGCTACTTTAAACTTCTCTGGATCCCCTGCTGTTCATTTGTGTGTGCACTGAACCTAATCATATGCACTTCCCATTAATCAAACTTACTTTTAATGTCTTCAGTCTCCATAAACCTGAATATTCTCTCTCATAGGGCCAATCTGTTAGTGTGGGAAGCAAAATTCCAGTATATGGGGAATACAATTGTTTGCTTCTATTTTAGCATTTCCATGTATGCAGGACATACTTTGTCACTAGAGATTGAAAATCTAAGTCATCTTTTTTCTTTCTCTTGCCTAATAAGATCAAGACAAAGGAGTTTATCTGTGTCCTACGGAGCTGTTTCCTGTCTCTCACATCAGATGATCCTGTGAATATCCCTGACAGGAAAGAGTATCTCAACTCAGGTTATTATCATTAACTAAAAAGCTAACAGATTTTTTTGGGGGGATAAACAAAAAACAAAACAATAAACAATTTATTTATGCACCATTAACCTGGCTGCAATTAAAAATCTGAATCTAAAATCAAAAATAAAAACTAGTGAATCTTTTAGAATAAAATGTATAACGTACTCGCTTACGTACGTAACCTCGGTTCTCTCTAGAAGAGAGAACCGTAAAAACGGCAGTTGTGTGGAGGCGAGCGGGTTGTGTTACCGACTCGTTGGCTGCCAAATACACAGCTGCAGTAGCCTTCTCTGAGGGGACTGGCAGGGCGAGACACTTTGACGGTGGTCCGGCCGCGGCGAGACCCAGCCGTCTTTTCCTCTCTGCTGTCGCTAGGAGGACTTCGCATGCTCGGGTTTCAGCGCAGCGGCCTGTGGCGGCTGGCTGAGCGCGATCTAGGGCGGCCGCCCTGTCGTCGCTGCGAAGGCTGGGGCTGAGCTGGACACTGGTTAGAGCTTCGCACAGGCGGCTGGTCACGTGGGCGAGCTGCAGCAGAGCTAGAGTGTTGAGGCAGGAAGAGGTTCATGGCCTGAGAGGTCTTCTGCACTTCAGAGAAGCGGTCGATGATTCCGCTTACCGCTGTGCCGAAGAGACCTGTTGGGGAGAGCGGCGCGTCGAGAAACGCGGAGCGCTCAGATTCCCTCATGTCAGCGAGCGTCAACCAGAGGTGCCTCTCTGTGATGGTGAGCGAAGCCATGCATCTCCCAATCGCCTGTGCCGCGGATTTTGTAGCGCGAAGGGAAAGGTTCGTCAAGCTACTAAAATCCGTAATGGTGGCTGGATCCTTGCTTCTCTTGTCCCATTCGCGGAGGAGATCGGCTTGAAGGATCTGAAGCACAGCCATCGAGTGCAGGGTGGACGCAGCCTGTCCGGCGGCTTTAAACGCGTGGCCGACAAGAGCTGAGGTGGTCCTGCAGGCTTTGGACGGGAGGGCAGACTTTGAGCGCCATCTCGCAGAGGGTGGGCAAAGGTGCGCTGCAACTGCCTCCTCCACTGGACGAATAGCTCTGTACCCCTTCTCGCCAGCGCCGTCCACTTGGGAAAGTGCCGAGGAGACATGTGTGTGGAGTCTCGCGGAGAATGGTGCATTCCATGATTTAGCAAGCTCCGTGTGGAGCTCTGGCAGAAATGGTGCAGATCTTGAAACAGGCGCTGGGTGGCGGCTCTGGCAAAAACAGCCGTCGAGTCTGTTGGGCGCGGGCTCCTTCGGCGGTGACCACTCCAGGCTGAGTTGGTCAACGGCCTTAGAAAGGAGGCGCATAAGTTCCGCGTCCACGGCAACCCGAGTCCTGCTGGATTCCTGGACCGAGGAGGAGGCGGAGTGATGAGAACTCGACCAATCCTCACTCGTCCCCTGAGGCGGTGGCAGTGAGGGCCGAAGCCGGCATCTGTGCGTCCGGGAGGGGCGGAGAAGGAGAGAATGAAACTCGCGGGGGCTCCGGCGAACGTTTCAGTGAGACCTCAGGCTCCGGTGGCCTCTGTAAACGGCACTTCTTCTTGCGCGGTCCAGAGGGGGGCGGAGTGACAGCTTCCTCGTTGAAGGCCTTGAGTCGAGCCCGCAGGGTCGACAGCGGAAGCGCTTCACAGTGCACGCAGACTCCCGAAGCAAGAGCGAGGGCTGCGTGGTCTGGGCCCAGGCAGAGAGCGCAAATCACATGGCGGTCTCCGGCGCTGAGCGGGGCTCGGCAGGAGCCACAGGAAATGCGAGGCATTTTAAAACAAACGCCTTGCGCTCTTTTAGAAGTGAGTGTTGCGGTGGCGAACACTCACAGAGGCAATAGCTCAAAGGATACTCGCCGCCGGATGGCGTAGCAGGCACGGAAGGCTGAAGGCGGCGAAGACGACCGGCTTCCTCAGGCTCTTTCCTCTGCGTGCTGGTTACTGGTTTCAACAGCGGCTGCTTCTCTCAGAGTCCAGTGATGCGGAGAGCTTTGCTGAAGAGATGAAAATCAGTGAGCAGCCTCTTAGCCTGATATTTATACGCTAAACCACGCCCCTTTTGGCGGGCTGTGACGCGTAGAGGGCGCGACGTCATGCGCGAGGCTCAGTGGTAGGCTGCTGCAGTTGCCGCAGGGCAGCCAATGAGCACGCAAAATAGCCTGCTCTAGATCTGCTAGCTGCTGCACTGCGTTGACAATAAATTGAAAAATTAGGATAATTTGTAGGCTTCAATATCTCGAGAAAAGATGACTTTACCCGTAGCGTAAGCAACTTACGCAATACGAGAGAACCTCTGGTAAGAGAACCTAGATTAGCATCGCAAGTCGCTCCCCTGCTTTCGGGAATATAAGGCAGCGTGCAAATACTCACATTAAGAGAGTCGAGCAGAAGTTTGTCTTCAATCATCAATCACCTCTGCTCTCAATTATCATTTTGTGTTTCTACTGAACCAGAGAGAAGCCTTTTCCTGTGTTGGTGTGACGGCACGTTCCAGCGGAGGTCGCGGTTGCTAAGTGTGTGAACGGTCAAGTGCAGCGGCTGTTCCCCCGGGGGCTATTTCCCTAAAAGAGTAAACACTCTAAAAATCATTCCACCCGTGTGTTTCCTGTAAATTCTCGGCTGCACTCGCGGCCAAGGCTTAATGCAACGCTGGACAAGCCGCCTCCACCCTGCATGCCATGGCCCTCCTGCAAGTATACCAGGCCCAAGGCGCTAAAAGAGCTGCACAAGGGTAGTTCAGACCCCAGGTTGATGCAGGAGCTGCATACAGCCGGGTGACAAAGGTCACAGTGCGGTCCCTGGGGCAGACGATGTTCACGCTAGTGGTCCAGGATCGCTATCTCTGGCTGAACCTTGCCAAGATGAAGCAGGTCAACAAAGTTCGCTTTCTCGTCTCCCCCATCTCCCAGGCCGGCCTCTTCGGAGACCCTGTCGATAACTTTGCCCAGCAGTTCTCAGCAGTACATCCTGCCCCCACGGGATTCTGCTGCCAACACCCGTCCGCTCTGAGGCTTTAATTTCTTGATCCTACCTTGGCACAGACCGTTTCTGCGCTTTGCTCTCAGGCGAGATCCCAATTCGTCAGTTCAGTTCTGATGTAACATCTCTGTTGCCTCCTTCAGGGAATGGGAGTTACATTAGTAACCTAGACATTATTATTGGTGCTCAATTTTAAATACCAGTTGTTATTTCTATATATAGAAATATTTTGTAAATGTCTTGACTGTCACTTTTGACTGATTGATGACTGGTCTTATTCACCACTTTTGAATAAGAAACAATATCAAGTCTATAAAACTCGTCAAAACTCTGCGAATCAGAACAAGCGTATCGGTGAGAACACTCATTTAAATAGCATACACACACCGAACTTGACCGCACATCACATTTTTGCCGTGCCCCTGGTGCACACTGTACAATTCTTCAATTCTTCAATGTCTTTCGTCATAGGTTACAACTAGCAGTCTTGGACCGCTTATTGTGACAAGCTCACTTGTGGCTGATGGCAGAAATGGACAACAGAAATTGCTTTTTTGTAGAAAATTATCCTCTAGAGAAATTCTGACAATGTCAAAAATCCCTGTGAGTGCTACAAATGAAGAACCAAAAGTAGGTGTGTGTGTGTGTGTGTGTGTGTTTGTGTGTGTGAGAGAGAGAGATGTTCAGTACAATACATTGGAATATTTGACAAACAATGAAAGGGGAAGTACAATAGTGTCATGATGGATACATACACATTGACAAACTTTCAGCGCTGCCCCAACAATTATCTATACTCCTTCCAAAACTGAGCATTGAGCACTGAGCACTGTGTGCACTTCTAATCCTACGGTACACACAAACCAAATGTCTTGCTGAGTCTGGTTCTTTCATTGACAGCCTTGAACAGCCAGCCAATAAGAGTACAGGATAATGTGAGCCCCCTGTGTTTATACTGCTGAATGTCTGTGTGGGTTGCTCTTTCCTCCACAAATCCTTTTAAAATCATAATGTCATTTCAGAAAATCACATCTTTCTCTCAAAATGAAGGCAAAACCTTCACATGAGCTACTAAAGCTCATCAATAAAGGTTTGTTTGTGTGGCTCTGGAGATTAATTTCTGAAGTTATTAAGAGAAAGAGATAAAGACATAAATAAGCCATGAAATAAAAATAGTCTGTTAGCTACGAAGCCATCTGTATGCTAGTGTACTCATTGATGTTCCTAAATTAACACTATACTACATATATTTATTTATTTGTACTTAGGGCCATGTCCAAACTTTTGTCCAATAAAATTCTTGATTTTGTCATTTCATTATGTGTAAGTTTTTTGACTTGTTTAATTAAAAAACAAAAACTTTAAGTCTACATTCTTCAGCATTTATACACTGCTTTGAATTTATAACCAGCACAGAACCAGTAAAGCTTAGAGAAAAACCTCTAGACGAAGTGGAGTCATTCACATACCTAGGGAGCATCATCGACAAACAAACAGGCAAAGATGCAGACATCAAGGCAAGAATCAGAAAGGTGAGATCAGCATTCCTAATGATGAAAAATGTGTGGAACTCCCGCTAGCTCACAACACACACCAAAATCCGCCTCTTCAACTCCAATTTTAAGTCGCTCCTTCTTTTTGGAGCAGAAACCTGGAGAACAATAAAATCAACCATCAGGAAAATCTAGACCTTTATCAACAGCGGTCTACGCAGAATCCTTCAGATCCGCTGGCCAGACACCATCAGAAATTGCGACTTATGGCAGAGGACGAACCAGCTTCCTGCAGAACAAGAAATCAGGAAGAGGAAGTGGAAATGGATAGGGCACACCTTGCGAAAACCAAGTACAAACATCACCAGACAGGCCCTGACGTGGAATCCACAAGGCAAAAGGAAAAGGGGGAGACCTAAAAACACCTGGAGAATAGAATTGGAGGCAGACACCAAAGAGAAACACACCTGGAAAGATCTGGAGAAAATTGCCCAGGACCGCCGCGGACTCTGGAGAAAAGTTGTCGATGACCTATGCTCCAGGAGGGGTGAAAGGCTTAAGCTAAGCTTGAATTTATAGCATTGAGTATACATCGAATATATTATTTTAGTTCTAAACATTGCACTAATTTATTATTTTTTTTAAAAAATTTTTATAACTTTACATTCCAGTGATCAAGGAAATCTATCCAAGAATTATATGAACCAGACCATATGTTTTTGTACCAATTTAAGCGTATGGAGAAGTTTGGTTCAACAAAGATTATTGAGGCAACTCAGACAAGTGTGACGTAGTTTTATTTTGAAATGGCATTCAGCTTTGTCTGAGTTTCTCAGGTTCTTTCCCTGCTCAGCCAATAAACTGTAATTGTCACTTTTCCATGAGAAACAGGTTAATGTAGCCTGAAGGAGATAAAACCAAAGACCTAAGTCTCACAATTGTATATTAAAAAAAAACACCTGCAATGGCACTCTGTGCCAATCTCCTTACAGTTACAGTCATTTCCCAGCATCAGATTAGCCTGATTTTTTATTAAGCACTGATAAAAACTATTTAAAAAAATACTTTTATGGGTTTACAGTCGATTAAAGATGGAATAAACTTTCCTTGAGTAACCAGTAAATAGCCTGGATTGCCTAAAGTACAGGGACGTCTCAGATTTAAACACACACTCTTTGTATTAGTGTTGGCAAGGTATTTGTTTCAACATGGCAGTAGAGCTTTTTTTCATGTGGCCGCCTGTTTGTGATGATTGGCTCAACTTTAACACTATGTGGTCCTCCATCATGATATATTTAGTACCGGAATGACAACCGTGGAAATGACTGCATGAAGCTGCAATCTTATCTGTCTCTGTGGTGGAAGGGACACTTTACACACTTAGAATAATAACCAGATCTTCCAATTTTTTTTGAGTAAATCTTTGTACCAGCCGTCAGTCTGTCTGAGGCTTTGCTGAGAATAACATACCATCATTCTCTTGAAATTTCTGCATGTATATCCCACAATGCTATGTTGAGTCTTTGATCTTTCCAGTTTGACAAATTAACTAGAGAGAATATATTTCAAAACCATTCTTCCAGTCTTCATATGATCCTTCAGACAAGAAACATTTCCAATTACTATCAATGTTGAAAAAAAGCTGAACAGCAATTTTGTGGATACCGGTACTTTTTTCGGGATTCTTTGATAAATAGAAAGTTCAAAACAACAGCATTTATTCAAAATAAGTTACAGATCAATTTGATGATAAACTTTAGACATTACACTAACTACAATTAACTTTGCAACTTGTCAACTAACTCTTAGTATAGTATTAGTAGACTGTAGTAGACCGTAAGGTTTAGGGGTTTGGGTTCGGGTTAGTAGAATTAGTTGGCATGTTGTTGCAAAGTTCCCGTTCAGTCAATCACATTTAACGCAACGTTGGACTAACATCAAGGGGTCTTGCCTGGGTGCCCGATCACCTCCAAGTGGTAACTAAATGAGCCAATGGACATTGGCCAGTGAGATTTTCATGCCAGGTCACACCCAACCGGTCAAACGGGTATAGATTAAATTAAAATATAAATATAAAGAGCAAACAGCAATTTTAATTGATATTAGGAGATTATCTCCGAAAATAGCAACTTTAATTGCTTCTGCAGCTCTTCGTGGGATCTCTCTGCTGGTGTGCAGGCGCAATCCTTCGGTGTCGTGCATCCATCTTGCTGTGCACTGAGAGAGTGCAGCGTTTCACCCCTATGCACTTCGCGTTTAGAGCAGTTTCCCTAAAAGAGCAAGCACGGGCGGTCTTTTTCAAGATATCTTTCCATTCAGTGTGTTTCTAGATTCAGACTTTGTCTGACGGCCATGATCGCTGTCTCTCATGCCTGTGCAAACTGCATGCTGAGAGAACGTTTGTGGCTGTTGAGAACATGTCCATGTTGGAATTGCAGAGGTACGAGTCCCCTCTGCTGCTACCCAGCAATTTTGACTCCTTAATTCTTGTCGTGTTTTGAAGAAGAAACATGTCTGTCACGGTTCATGGATTCACTGACTCGCCCTCGCTATGTGTGTGCGTGTATTTGTGTGTGGGCATCACTCATCAGCGCGGCTCGTTAGCGTGGCTGATGAGCTGATTTGTGCCAGCTGTTTTGAATGAGTAGTCCTACGTATATATTGTTTGTGATCTTGTCCTGTCTTTGTCAGATTGTTGTCGAGGCTCTCCAGTGCTGCTTGCCGCTGTGCTGTGCTGTTCTCTGGATTTACCCCAGCATTTTCCTGTGGATTATTTTTCCTGTGCTTCCTGAGGGACTGTTGGCCGTCTTCATTCTGCCGTCTGCCCATTGTGTCCCTGCGCTATCAAGTTGGACTATTGTACTGCCAGCACCTGCTTCTGTGATTCATCATTTATAAACTTTCTCACTGGCTATTGGACCCTTCTGTCTTTCTTACACCAGTCATGACAATGTCAGACTACACGTTGTTTCCTGACTTATCCCTAGCCATATTTAACGGCATATGGATGTTGTCATCGAGAAAGCGAAACTAGCGATTGACTTCCAGAAACAAGAGTGTAAACAAACAATGGTTGTACTAGCTTAGTGCTAATTCCATACTCACCGGGTTGCTGAAGCCCCTCCACTATCGTTCGCCAGCATTTATCTTTATTCACTCTGTCTTGGTAGTCTCTAGAGGAAACATAATAAAGGCAGGGACATTGTTGCCATAGCTCCATGAACCTTTAACCCATTGCATAATTCCACCTAGCAGCACCAATACCATCATCTTTCTTCTGTTTCGCCATGTTTGAAAGCTGTGTACAGAAGAGCTTCTGTGTTCATATTGGTCAGTTTTATAGATGTGACGGAACCCATTGTGTAGGACCAAGTTTTTTTTAAACGTTTTAGTCTTTCTGTTGGGATGTTGTGGAGCGCCTCAGATACAGCGTTGGTTGTCGTCCACTATGACACACAATACAAGACAAAACGATCAATTCTTACATCCCGACGCCCCTTGTGCCAAAATCAAGCTGATATCGAGTAGTCTGAACCATCTTACGACTATTGTTTTTAATATGCTTGGCACTGCATGAAACATTTCTAGTTTGATTTAGTTGCAGCTGTGCTGTTACGATCACAGGGTCTACTGCTGCTGTTCACAGTATGAGATGATAAATGGTGCACAATGCTCTCTGTTCAGGGTTCATGGAGGGACTGAGAAGTTTCCACTATCAAAACAGTTCATCCCCAAACTAGTCTGTTCTGCTACATCAAGCTCATAACCTCATACCTAAGTGCTGGATCAGAGGTCAGCATGTCTGTTTTTAACTGACGAGAAACAGCAACTTAAGGGCTCTTTTGTGATGTCTCTCTTGAGTGTTTTGAATCTGTTGAAGTCTGTTTATTTAATCATTGTTTTGTTTGTTTGGGAAGTTAATGGACTAAAACATTTATTTTTAATTAATGGAAAAAATAGAAGGTCACACTGTTGTTTTCCACTCACTGATTGTGCTGATTATATCCAGCCACTTGTATTTATTTTCTCATAAATAATTCCAATGCTTTCACATACATACAGACACTGATGTTTAAATTTAAATGTTTTTTTAAGTAGTCTCTAATGCTCACCTAGGCTGCATGAAAAATAAATTTTATGCACATTACAAAATACAATTATGTGATGAAAAATAAAGTAAAAACAGTAATATTGTGAAACATTATTACTATATAAAAGTAATGTTTTATTCTAGAAAAATACCAAATCAATTGTCTTGGTGTCAGGGCTTGACATTGTAAGACTGGATAAACTGGAAGAACTGGAAGAGAGAAAACAAAGGAAATTAACATTTGAATTTCTCTCGTGCACCATTCGAGACGCAAATCTCACCTAAGCAATCCTAATCTACATCTTTTTCCCTTGATTCCCCATTCCCGGTTCGCTCTTTCTATCATGCTGAAATTCACTCAACAATCTATATGGGTTAATGTGAATAATTATCATACAGTATAACACATGATGATGTTTTATTAACAAAGTTCGGGAGGAGCACACTCAAATAATTAACACGAGTGGAGAGCACTCAGCAATCAACGATAAGAGGTGTATATATATATATATATATATATATATATATATTCAGCAGTCTCACCTCAATTCGTTGACAGTTTAGCAGCATCTTGGCTCGCCGTTTTGCTACCATGTCGCAATGTCAAAGCTCTTTATCTGATGAAGAAACAAACTTCCCTAGGGATCCACCGTTGCATTCCACCGGCCCCAGGACCATTCCTCCTACGCCGGACATCGCACCTAAGCTCCAGGCATCTTCACGTGGCCACACGCCTGCCCGAACAGCTCTGCTGTCGCAACGTCAAAGCTCTTCTTTTTCCTTTTCAGTGGCCTCCAGCTCCTGTTGCAGACACCAGCGCGAGGCTATCGCTGCTAGCAGCACAGGCCCAACCATTTCAACAGTTTTACCCAACAGGTTATAACCCCACCCACTTCCAGTGGCCTGCAGCTCCAGTAGCTCAAACAAGTGCGAGCCCGCTTCCGCTTGCAGCACAAGCCCACACTTCATTCTATCATCCTTCCTTTCCTTCTCATCCTTCAACTAAATTTCCTTTCCAAGCCACACAGGGTAATCCAAACGTGAGGCCATCACCGACATTTGCAGCCCCTGCTTATACCCTTCCCAACTCTCTCATGCAACCTAAATCACAACATTCTCTCTTCACAGCAGCACCCGTTTCGTCCAACGCCGTCGCCATAGAACCACCACCAGTGTCTCAAAGCATCCGCGCACAGATCCTCTCAGATGCGGATGTAGACCTTTTTTCTCTTCTCTCTCTGCTCCCCGCAGCCGATCCAGACCGCCAAATAGACTGTGAGGAATTCTACGTTACCCTAAAAAACACAAACACACGTTCATACAGTGTTCTTTCATTTTCCGAGTTTTCAATTGCTTTTTCTTGTTTTACCAAAATCATCTGTTCAGCTTTCCCCCTCAGGCGGCGCAAACTGAATGATTATCTAGCAATCATAGCCGAGCTCGTGCTGTCCTATGGGGGAAGGCACTTCTACACGTACCATAAACTTTTTTTCAGCCAAAAGTGCCGTGCGAGTTGCACAGTGGCCCCATTGGAGTGGCTACAAGAAAATTCTCGGGTAAAATATGCCTAATAATCGACAATTCCCCGTTCCCAAGCATAAACAGTTTGATCCCTCTCGACGAATTTTCGCTTAAATACCACGACATAGATTAGCCAATCGTCATGATCAAAATTGCAGGTCGGGGCGCTTGTCTTGCCAAAATTTGACGTTACATCTGCTTTCAAACTAATGCCTATCCATCCAGATTCATGGCACTTATTCAGAGTTCGCTGGCTCAGGAAATACTATTTTACAGTGCGTTTAACTTTCGGATGCAAAAGCAGCCCTAAAATATTTGACATGCTATCAGAAGCCGTTTGCTGGATTTTGTCGAACAACTACGTTATTCCCCACCTCATTCACCAGCTAGACGACTTTTTAATAATCTCGCCTCCCAATGCCATCCCAGCCGCGCACATCCTCACAGTCCAAAATGTTTTTTTCTGAGCTCGGAATTCCCATCACACAGGAAAAAACCATGGGCCCTGCAACATCCATCGGGTTCCTAAGAATTAATTTGGATTCAGTCAAATTCCAAGCATCTCTGTCCAAAGAGAAAATTGACCGAATAATTCTTGTCTCATCTACTCTACTTGAAAAATCTAATTGTTCAAAACGTGAACTCCTATCCCTGCTCGGCCATTTAAACCTCACAATGTGCATCATTCCACAGGGCCACCCCTTCATATCGCATCTCCTCTCACTTGCGTCCTCCGTCCACTCGCTAGAGGACCATCTAGTTTCATCCCCCATTGATATCCAACTGTTCACAGACACCACCCCCTGAATCGTTTTCGGGGGATTTTATCAAGGTTGTTGGTTCGCGTCTCCATGGCCACCGCAGCTCCAGGACATATCACAATCCTCAGCGCTATTCGAGCTTTACCCTCTCGTAGTAGCAGCTTTTCTGTGGGGGAAAGAATGGGCCGCTAGCAGCATTTTAGTGCATTGCGACAACAACGCAACAGTGCATTGCATTAGCAAAGGCCGTTCCCATTCACCTGCTCTAACGCCACTCCTAAGGCGTCTCATCTAGATTTCAGCTTGCGACCAATTCATCATAATTGCTAAACACGTCCCTGGGTCAGAAAACCAAATCGCTGACTCCCTGTCTCGTTTTATGTTTCAGAAATTCAGGATGCTGGCTCCAGAGGCGGATCAATTCCCAACTCCAGTACCTCGCTATTCAGAACTGATATTCCTTTAACCCACCCGTTAAAACCCCTCCTCGACGCATTGCTCGCACACTATTCTCCACACTATTCTCCAAGCAGTTTCTCCCAGGACCCTCCAATCCTACCTGACCGCTTGGAGATGTTTTAAAGCATTCCATGCCTCTTATAACATGCCGTTCCCCGATTTTTCTCTTCTTTCAATCACCTCATTTATTTCCCACCTTAATAGTACAAGTCAGGTCCATCAAAGGTTACTTGAGCGGCGTTCAGTTTATCCATAAATTGATGTACGGCGCTCCCTCCCCCGAGATAAATAATTCACAGACCTCCCTCATGATCAAAGGTTTTCAAAGATCCCAGCCCACCTGTCCCAATGCCAGACAACCCATAACGCTAGACATTCTCACCAAATGTATTCACTCCCTCCGCAAAGGCTACCAGCCCCTCAATACCACCCGCACACTCGATGCTATGTTTATCCTAGACTTTTTTGGTTTTCTTAGATTGTCGGAACTCACTATCACTTCCAAATTTGACCCGAAAAAATCCACCCCACCATCTCAGACTTATCAGTACTAGGTGGTGAAACAATCTTATATCTGATTAAGCAAAGTAAGACCGACCAAAGCAAAAAATGTCATTTCATCTACATTTTTAACCCTTTCACACGTAAGTTTAAAATATAACTGACCCCCAAGCGTGAGTTTTTCAAGGCGACCGTTATTTAGAACTGGTCACTTTAATGTTTCCATGGTGACGCGTCATTGCTTGTCACGTGACACCGCGCAACCACAACACAGCGCTGAATGAATGATTATCTGCTTTTATGTCAGTTTTCCTTTTTTATTAAAAATATTCACAAATGTATTAGCTATAGCATGTAAAGACTCAGGGGCGGATCTAATCCGTGGGGGATTTGCATATCATAATTAATAATTGGTAATTATAAATTATTCATACATGTTTGGATTAGATCAGTCTTACATGTTAATAAATCTCCTGATAAGGGATGATATGTCATTTTACCTGCATGCATGCATGTGTATCCTTGCAATTAACCACAAGTTGATTGTAATTAATTACACGGACCACGTCCTACAAAACAGGCAAAATTAATTAGCTCAATTGTCAGAATAATATTTGTGGGGATCCACAATATCATCCTACTTTATAGGATTTCAGGAAAAGCAATTCTGTGGCCACAAGAATTGGGTTTCCTGCCCTATAAGCAAATACTCTGTAAAGTATCTTTAATTTGTAAGCTTGTAAGATCTTTTGACACTTAAGGGACTTGAAAGTGAGCAAAAAGCAGTACATCAATCAAATGAATATAATGAATTTAATAAGGCAGAACTACTTATGTATTTACTACGGTTACATGGGATATATGTATTTACAAACATAATAAACAACAAAACACGATAAGGCATCGATGAACGAGAAATGCATAGAGACGGAGAGAGAGAAGAAATGTAGAGAGTTGCAGTTATGCAAGAGGGAGTTTAGAAAGACCCGATGATCTTTCTAAATAGCAAATTCACATAGACAACAGAATTTTGAGAGACAACGAGACTTCAACAAATCTTAAAAGCGTGATCAAACACGGATACTTGCACAGGTAATTCTTTGCATGGCTTGTGAAGAAGCGTGTGTGTCTCTTGGTCCGGCGCGTCACGTGCGCGTGTTTCTCCTTCAAAGCGAGCGCGCGTTCGTTTAAAGGTCCCTTCTAGATGGATTTGCTGAAGAGATATGTCACGCGGTGTTCTTTTCACTCGTCGATTGGAATTAAACATGGAGACTTATCTAAGACTGAAAAAATACAAACTAGACTAGAAACAAATAAAAGAAAGGCGAAGAGCTCGTGTCATAATGTAAGAGACGTTACATTATGACACGAGGACAAGAGAAGTAAGAGAGGGATAAACTGGTATTAAGTCCTTTTGAAGACCTGACGTTTCCGCCTTCTTTTGGAAGCGGGTCCAATCAGGAGCTGTCCCTTTGGAGGGAGATTTTATGACCCTTTGTGTTATAGCCAGGCATTTAAATCTCTAGTTTCATTGGGTGTTTAAGAGAAGAATCTTCACAATTCTTAAAATACTAATGTGTCACAAAGTTTAGCAAAATGTAATGTCAATTAACAAATGGGGAATGAAAATTGGAGTTTATCGAGACCAAACTTGCCACAAATGGATTTGGTTAAACATTAGTTGGCAAAGTTTGAAACATTATCCCATTAGAGTTGTCGAGAAACACGGACCAAACCACAAAAAGGCAACTCATGAAATAGGGAACTTAGATACATTGTTCATACAATTCTCAAGTGGATATATAATAGCATATATATATCTGAATACAGGATTCATTTCTCCTCCTTGTTTAGAATTCAGAGAGAGCCACAGTTCTGTGAACATTCCTTTGGGTCGTAAACGCTGTTATCTAAGAACTCCAGTGATGTTAGTTTTGGTCTCTTTTTACTCCAATGATGGAAAACATAGTAAACTATATTTTACTGGATATTACTGTACGTATTCTGATTGATCACACCGAAAGCATTCTGGAGGTGTCCAGAACTATGTGTACAAGTTATGGGAATAGACAGTTATATTTAAAATGCATAATGAAGGTATTTATAATTCACTTTAAGCTACGATAAAATCATAGTCATTCCAATGTGACATGGGCAAATGGACACACATAAAAATACATTGAATATATCTGGTTAAATGTCTTTTAAAAAGAGAAGTTTCTTTCTCTTTAGAATCCTTCTTTGGGACATTCCAGTCAGTCATAA
This sequence comes from Gila orcuttii, assembly GCA_026230005.1. NCBI lineage: Eukaryota > Metazoa > Chordata > Actinopteri > Cypriniformes > Leuciscidae > Gila > Gila orcuttii. The sequence goes on along the minus strand of JAPDVR010000012.1, from coordinate 24,806,484 downwards.
AAATGTCTCGTAACTGGACACCACGCTCTGTCCTGAGCGGGCTTCACTTGTGGGGGATGCGTGTGTGGTTGTGAGTGTGTGTGTGTGTGTGTGTGTGTGTGTGTGTGTGTGTGTGTGTGTATGTTAATGTACATCCAGGCTTTTTGGGCCTGAAGGCTTTGGGATTTTAGCTAGGATGTATTTAGTTATTCAGATTCACCTCGCCCAGTCCCTACAGCATGAAACACTGATATTCCGATTGTCAAATGTGTGCAGGTGGATGTGTTTTGTTGTTTAAACACCTTTATAACGATCGCGTTATTTGAGCTGTATGCGTGATGGGCGGCGCCATGTTAGTTTGTTTCACAGTTCAGAGAATCGGATCTGTTGGATTTACAACACGTCAATTCCTCCACTTCTCAATAAATACATGAAAGTAAGTGGCTGGTGAACTGGGAGAAGAATAGGGAAAAATGTACAATGTGTATCTGATATGAATAAAGTGTGTCGTCTTATTATAATGGAAAGGGTTATTATTGCCGCTTCCATTGACATCAGTGTGTATTTTACAAACTCAAAATCATTGTTTTGCTAGGTGTGATCGTACGTGCGAAAGGGTTAACCTCTCATCACCAATCCAACCATACCAGTCCATTCTGGCATATCTGCAATGGAGAAGCTCTCAGCCTAAATCCTCTTTGGAACCCCTGTTTATAGACGAATCCAATAAACCCGTGACATGCTTTTGGTTCCAAAAACACCTCAAATCCATTCTCCAACAGTCAGGCATTCCAGCAAAGAATTTCTCAAGTCACTCTTTCCGTATCGGGGCAGCAACTTCAGCAGCCCAAAAAGGCCTCTCCCAACAGCAGAGCCAAACTCTTGGGAGATGGTCCTCAGATGCTTTCCAAAGCTATATCAGGACCAACCGTTTCCACATTAAAATAGCCCACCAAACCCTGATTGATTAAAACCCTCTGGGTCGTCCACCTCTCTCTTTCCGTCCAGCGGCTGTCATCTGCTCTTTAGCCTTTTGGGGGGAATACTCTGGGTTCGGGCCGGACTCCGAGCTCGGAGCCCTCCCCCTGGACAGCACGCCAAATACGCATTAAACTTTACTCCCTCTAATTGTATGTAAGTGTGAACTAATGAATTTGATATCATTTGAAATGTCTCAGTGCGAATGGTACAAAGGTCTCATTCCCAAAGAAGTAAACCAAAAGGTAATAAGGTATTTAAGAGTTTAGAGATAACTTGCACACAGAGGAGGGTGTGTCTTCCAGGCAAATGGTCTCCAGCTCTCAGAAGGTGTAAACTCAAATCAAATTCCCATTGTTAGCAAATGGTTCCATGTAAATCAACTTCTGCCTCCAGTAAGTCTGGGACGGTGATTAATGTAAGTTCCCACTGTGAACTCATGTTTACATTTGAAAAGAGGTTTCTGCCTTGGTCTGTCTATATAATGAAATGCAACGAGAGGCTCGGGGCAATTCTGTAACCCAGACTAGCCCGTGATGTGAAGTGTAAGCAAACCAATTGGCATCATGTATTTTATAATGTCAAGGTATCGCATCTTCTCTCTTTATTCCAGAGCATTTGATGTTTTGTATCTATTATCTTTGAACTGATTATGAAATTGGCATGATACATTTACCTGACATAATAAATTGTAAACATTGATTTTATTCTAATCGACTCTGACATTATTTTCAGTAAAGAGTTAAAAAGAATAGTCAAACATTTGCTCACATTTAATGATGCAAAGATATCATTAAAACCTTTTTCATTTATGGAGTCAGAAGAAATAACAAGTTAATACATATGAGAAAATGTATTTCATTTAATCAAATTACTTTGCCACACGGAAAGACAGTAAGACCTTCACCCGCTGATCAAAAGATTGAGCCGGGCTTACAACATTAACTTTTTTTTTTGCTCAACAGCCACTGTGGCTAGTGGTTTTACAAAGCCACTCAGCATGTTCACTGGCCACAATTTTGTTGTTGGGAAATTACGTTATATTAGGGGTGTGACGATACACTTAACTCACATTACGAGACTTTACACAATATTGGGTTCACGTGAATAAGACGAGACAAAATTTTAAACTATTTTTAAGAAATCTTTAATGACGAAATATTTGACTGAACAAGTAGTTTTATTTGACTAAAAGTCACAAAATCTAAATCAATGCAGGTGCATTTAGAAATGTTTTAACTAATCTAAATGCTATCACTAACAATTATTTTGGTAATCGAGTAATCAGTCGATTATTTTGACGATTAATCAAGTAATCGGATCTTTTTTTTTTGTGGTAATAAAAATAGACCTAAGTGATCAATATCCTTTAAAATTACTTAAAATGCATATAATACAATGAGGCAATAATAATTGGTTAAAAATAAAGTATCAAAAGCAAGTATTCATATTATTGAACAACACTGTTAAAATAAAATAAATGTTTTATTTTTATTTTTATATAATATAAATGTAATAAACACATGTACATTATGTATTATGGAAAATGCCTGCAGAGGGCACCAACAGCCTTGTGATTGTTGTTGTTACACTTTACAGCAGGGGTGTCAAACTCAGTTCCTGGAGGGCCACAAACCTGCAGAGTTTAGCTTCAACCCTAATTAAAGGGTTAGTTCGCCCATTTAAGACATGAAGTTGTATGGAATCCTTACCAGCACTATAGTGCATACACACTGACCCACTCTGTAGTCACCTCCCTGGTCAGAGTTCTGGCCGCTGGAAGTTTTTCAAGAAAGAACTCCCGGTTAGTTTCCGGGGCCTCAAAACTGTGCGTTTTTACGTGAAAAAATGATTTGCGTTTCAAAGCTTGATTAATTTAACACACAAAAAACACGCCGGTCAAAATTCATACCTCAGTTTTAATCGGCACTATTTTCTTTCCATTTCTATCAATCCGCGCTGCTGTCAACGTCAACAGTGCGCACGTTCCGATCAGCTGTTGATAGCGCGACTCGCTGACAACATGTCTAGACCCAAGTTAGTAAATAGAGCTTACCCGTGGTACTGGTTCAGCAAAACTCTTTAAAATCAGTTCCCTTTCGTCCTGGGAACTCCGACGTGTCGTCGGGGGAGTTCCCTGACGAATTGGGATCACGCTAGGGAGCCAACTGCCTTCGAGAGAATTAAAACGAGCCAATAGACATTGGCATGCAAGGTTTGCATTCCGTGACCCGCCTACCAGCGCGGGTATAAAAGGCGGAAGTAAACATTGCACAATGCTTTTTGCTTCGGAGCCATTCAGTGTCTCTCTGAGCTGCTGTATTCCGAGGAAATATTGAAAAACGAGTCTTCTTTGGCGAAAGGAATCCTCTGCTGCTGGTGTGACGGCGCTTCAAGTGGCCATCGCTTCCCGTTGCCGGCCGTTTCTCTCTCTCTATTCAAACAAAGAGCTGTTTTAACGGCTGGTATTGGTAACGGTGAGTGCAGCACACGGGCTTGCAGTTTCCCCGCTGTGTCTGCCGCGGTGGTCCCTTTGTGCCTCGGCACATAAAAGAGCATTTCTTTTTGTCTAAAAGAGCAACACGAGTGAAGATCGCGTCCTTTTCAGGATGACGTTTCACTCGTGTGTTTCTGGATGCGATCGTTTCCTGTCCTTATTTGACGGCCACGTTCATTGTTTCACATGCCTAATCAGTGTGTGAGACTACGTTCGTGGGTGGTTCATGTTCTCCCAGGAGTGCATGACCACGTCGGTACGTTGTTCGTCTCCCCTTTCTCGTAAAGGCTTGAGCCGCTCAGCGTGCCGTGTGCCGTCGAGCGCCGGCTGACAGCGCGGGTTGTCACGGCAACCCAGCGCGCGTCATTCGGCGCTCAAGATGCGCGGTCAAGATCAAGACTCATGTGCCTCTATGAGGTGAGTCCCTTTGCTTATTTCCCCGATATAGTTTCTCTTCTGGTGCACCAGAAGAGGGCTACTTTGGCGAATAACATTGGTGATCTGAGGGTTTCAGTGAGCACGAACCACTCACTCCTCTAGTGCATCGCAAACATGCTGAGACTGTTCGTGGGTGGTTTATGCTTTCTTATGAGAGCATGACCACGTCGGCACGTTGTTCGCCTTGCCTGAAGGCTTGAGCGCCCAGCGTGCCGTGTGTCATCGAAGCGATGGCCACGTTCACTATCTTGCATGCCTGGTTGACGGCCACGATCACTGTTTCACATGCCTAATCAGTGTGTTGAGACTGCGTTCGTGGGTGGTTCATGTTCTTTCAGGAGTGCATGACCACGTCGGCACGTTGTTCGCCTCCCCTTTCTCGTAAAGGCTTGAGCCGCTCAGCGTGCCGTGTGCCGTCAAGGCTTTCGGATGGGATTCTGGTCCTTCTCATGAGGGACCAAGCATTTCATTCGGGGCCCCAGGGAGGACAGATGTCGATCGCTACATCGGAGAGAGGGCTGTTATACTCTGAAAATGATGCTGAGTTCCTACTATAATGGTGTTTCTCATGCTGAAGATTCAGACTTAACAGCCACACTTTCCTGGGCTGTTCTAAAGTGCCTGGATGTGTGTGAAGAATTTTGGCAGTATGGAAGCATTTTGGTGCCAATATGGCAAGCCAAACATGCCTAAATCTGCAGAAGTTTTTCCTCTCTCGCTACCACTGTACGTGCGTAGTTCTAACTCGGGGTTGAGCTGTGCTTAGTGACTGACCGTGATTAGTCACAGCGCTGGCCCTCGGTTAGACGATGTCCACACTGGTGGTCCAGAAGCACCTCACAACCAGCCCGCTCGGAGTTTGTTTTCCCCCCAGCAAAGGGAAGGGAAACAACCCTGAGAGGAGCGACCCAGAGTATGTGACGATCTGCTCTTTGGGAGTGCGTGCCATCACCACTCCTTCCCCCGGGGGAGGGCCGGGTGGAGAATTTCGCTTCTGTTCCGCCGCTGGTTATCCAGTAATCAGCGGTACCCAAAGTTTGAGCAGTCCATTCCTCTGAGTCGTTCACGGGCCCCAGCGCTCAGATGGCAGTGAGGGCTACGGCCTTGTCACTCTCGTCTCTCGCTGGGTGAGGGGAAACCAGGACTCGATGCCCCCGGGCCTTGTTCCTCGTTTCCCCTCACGGTCGAGACTGGCAGTATAATAAGACCAGTTTCCTCCGTCCGAGAGGGTCAGAATGGCAGTGCGTGCCGACCCCCTAGCTGCACCACTCCCGTTCCCCTCTCCCCAGCTTGCAGATAGCAGTGACGCAGCCTCGGCTGCGTCGCTCCGGTCTGCAGCTGGGCCCGGAGGCGCAGAGACCAGGACACAAGGAGTCAGGGCCTCGTTCTTCGTCTCTCCCCCTCCCTTCGCCACCGGGCAGCCCGCAGCAGAATGCCCACGGGCCTTCTCTGTCGTTTGCCCTCAGGTGGAAGCAGGTTGGTGTCAAGTTAAAACGCCCAGACCCCGCTCTTGGTCGCTACAGTGCCACCAGGGCCAGGTCCCTGCCTTCCACCTCGCTGCCCCTCCGCGGGTACGCCGGTGGTTCGGGTGGGTTTGTTGAGACCGTATCTGGAAGCCTGGCTAAAAAACGCTTCCGGGTCCGTCCCGATGGCTCATCCGCACCGTCCGGTTCGGCTATGCAATTCAGTGTGCACGCCGGCCTCCCAAGTTCAGGGGCGTCCACTTCACCCGTGTGCGGTCGGTGGACGCCCCTGTCTTGAGGAAAGAGATCGATGTCCTGCTGGCGAAGGACGTGATCGAGCCGGTCCCTCCTGCCGAGATGAGGTCTGGGTTTTACAGCCCCTACTTCATTGTACCCAAGAAAGGCGGTGGGTTACGGCCAATCCTGGACCTGCGTGTTTTGAATCGGGCCCTGCACATACTACCGTTCAAAATGCTTACGCAGAAGCGCATTTTCGAGTGCATCCGTCCCCAGGATTGGTTTGCAGCGATCGACCTGAAGGACTCGTACTTTCACGTCTCGATTCTCCCTCGACACAGACCGTTTCTTCGGTCTGCTTTCGAGGGTCGAGCGTATCAGTACAAGGTCCTACCCTTCGGGCTGGCCCTGTCGCCTCGTGTCTTCACGGAAGTCGCGGAGGCGGCCATTGTTCCCATGAGAGAACAAGGCGTTCGCATTCTCAACTATCTCGACGACTGGCTCATTCTAGCCCACTCGCGAGATGTGTTGTGCGATCACAGGGACAGGGTGCTTCGGCACCTCAGCCAGTTGGGGCTTCAGGTCAACTGGGACAAGAGCAAACTCTGCCCCATGCAGAGGATCTCTTATCTCGGAATGGAGCTGGACTCGGTCGCCCAGACTGCGTGCCTCACGGAGGAACGCGTCCAGTCAGTGCTCACCTGCCTCAGGTCTTTTCGAGGCAGGACAGCGGTTCCACTGAAACAATTTCAGAGGCTCCTGGGGCATATGGCAGCCGCAGCCGCAGTAACGCCGCTCGGCCTGTTACATATGAGACCGCTTCAGCGCTGGCTTCACGATTGGGTCCCGAGGTGGGCGTGGCGCAGCGGCACGTTCCGGGTCAAAGTGACCCCGCACTGTCGCCAAACCTTCTCCCCGTGGTCAGATCCTGCGTTTCTACGGGCCGGAGTGCCCCTAGTCCAGGTTCCCAGGCATGCTGTGGTTTTCACAGATGCCTCTGCCACCGGGTGGGGGGCCACGTACAAAGGGCATGCAGTTTCAGGTCTGTGGACGGGGCCTCAACTGCATTGGCACATCAACTGCCTAGAGTTGCAAGCAGTACGTCTAGCCCTGCGTCGCCTCAAGGGGTTTCTCAGACACAGGCACGTACTGGTCCGTACGGACAGCACTGCGACCGTTGCGTACATCAACCATCAAGGTGGTCTACGCTCCCGTCGCATGTCGCGACTCGCCTCCCACCTCCTCCTATGGAGTCAGAAGCATCTGAGGTCGCTTCGTGCCGTTCACATTCCAGGGGAGCTCAACCGTGTGGCAGACGAGCTCTCACAGTTGCCTCCCCTGCCAGGAGAATGGCGACTCCATCCCCAGGCGGTCCAGCTGGTTTGGAGTGTCTTTGGAGCCGCACAGGTAGATCTGTTTGCGTCTCCAGACACGACCCATTGCCAGTGTTTTTTCTCCCTGACCGAGGGAACCCTCGGCACGGATGCCCTGGCTCACAGCTGGCCCCGGGACCTACGCAAGTATGCGTTTTCCCCAGTGAGCCTTCTTGCACAGACACTGTGCAAGGTCAGGGAGGACGAGGAGCAGGTCCTTCTAGTGGCGCCGTATTGGCCCACCAGGACTTGGTTCACGGAACTCATGCTCCTCGCGACAGCTCCTCCTTGGCCGATTCCTCTGAGGAAGGACCTTCTTTCTCAGAGACGGGGCTCTCTATGGCACCCGCGTCCAGACCTCTGGAAACTCCATGTCTGGTCTCTGGACGGGACGCGGAGGTTCTAGGTGGTCTACCACAGGCAGTGGTAGACACCATCACTTCCGCTAGAGCCCCCTCTACGAGGCGCCTCTACGCGTTGAAGTGGAACCTGTTCGTCGATTGGTGTTCCTCCCGTCAGGAGGACCCCCGAACTTGCCCGATCGGTGTCGTGCTTTCCTTCCTGCAAGATGGGTTGGAGCGGAGGCTGTCCCCCTCCACCCTCAAAGTGTATGTCGCCGCAATAGCCGCGCATCACGATGCAATAGAAGGTAAGTCCTTGGGGAAGCACGACCTGGTCATCAGATTCCTCAAGGGTGCTAGGAGGTTAAATCCACCTCGGGTTTTGCACTCTGTACCCTCTTGGGACCTAGCTCTGGTACTTAGAGCTCTTCAAGGTCCCCCCCTTTGAGCCATTGCTGACCGTAGAGCTCAATTTCCTGTCCATCAAGACAGCGCTCTTGTTAGCTTTGGCCTCTTTCAAGAGGGTCGGGGATCTGCAGGCTTTTTCGGTCGACGAATCGTGCCTAGAGTTCGGGCCGGTCCTTTCTCATGTTGTATTGAGACCCCGGCTCGGATATGTGCCCAAGGTTCCTACCACTCCCTTCGTGGACCAGGTAGTGAACCTTCAAGCGCTGCCCCAGGAGGAGGCAGACCCAGCCCTAGCTTTTCTCTGTCCCGTCCGCGCTCTGCGGGTTTATATTGACAGAACGCAAAGCTTCAGAACCTCAGATCAGCTCTTTGTCTGTTACGGAGGCCAGCAGAAGGGGAAGGCCGTCTCCAAGCAGAGGTTAGCCCACTGGTTAGTGGATGCTATCACCCGAGCGTATGAATCTCTGGGTGAGCCTTGTCCTCCCAGGTTGCGTGCCCACTCTACTAGAGGTGTTGCCGCTTCCTGGGCTTTGGCTCAAGGCGCCTCGCTGACAGACATCTGTAGAGCTGCGGGCTGGGCGACACCGAACACGTTCGCTAGGTTCTATAGCCTTCGTGTGGAACCTGTTTCCTCCCGAGTTCTGGCTACGGCCAGTGGGTCGAGGGAATAGGTTGTGTCGGCTTGCCACGCCACTCCGTGCCTCGGCCGGATACGTGCGTCTTTTTGCTCCGTTGGCGCCCTACGTCGGTGAGCCTCGTGAGTTCCTCCTTCACCCCTCGGTGCTGGGCGCGGCGGACCGCCCGGCGCCAGGTCTGCTACCTCTAGTAAGGAGTTGTTAGTAGACTGGGTGCCCCAGTGGTCTCTACTGTGACCCATGATGCCATGTGCAGTTCAGCCATGTCTTCCTCTTGACGGACTCGTTCGTCGTCCCCTTGAGTACGCTCCCACTTCCCTTGGATTGGGACTACCTCTGGGACTGCCATATGTTTCACTATTCCTTCGGGCTAGTACATATGTGTATTCCTGGCCTTCCTCAGTCAGGCTGGGGCTTCCGCAGCGTTCCCTCCTCTCTTGAGGGAACGCTTTCCCAGTGTTATCCAACCACTGTGCGGGTCTTGCGGAACAGCAGTGTGGTTCCCGTGCTAGCTCCCGCAACTTATTTCAAGAAACTGCTGCAGGGTAGCTTAGCTGGGCGCTGGAAGGGGCCAGCACCATGGCGTTTTATTAGGGATCCCAATTCGTCAGGGAACTCCCCCGACGACACGTCGGAGTTCCCAGGACGAAAGGGAACGTCTCGGTTACGTATGTAACCCTCGTTCCCTGAGTACAGGGAACGGAGACGTGTCGTCCCTTCGCCATGTTGCTGTACCTTCGCGAGGACTGGACACTGTTCGGCTCCTCAGCGAAAAGCATTGTGCAATGTTTACTTCCGCCTTTTATACCCGCGCTGGTAGGCGGGTCACGGAATGCAAACCTTGCATGCCAATGTCTATTGGCTCGTTTTAATTCTCTCGAAGGCAGTTGGCTCCCTAGCGTGATCCCAATTCGTCAGGGAACTCCCCCGACGACACGTCTCCGTTCCCTGTACTCAGGGAACGAGGGTTACATACGTAACCGAGACGTTTTTTTCTTTTTCCTCCTTGGTTGGGGATGTAATCGTCTTCGCTGAAGTGAGCACTGCACACAGGATAATCCTTGATTCTGGATATTTTAGCTCCCGCAGAGTAGCCGATGGCAACCAGCCAAAGCTGTCTCGTAGCTATATCCGAAACAGGAAAACGATGGAATCTGAACGGTGATCCCGGCACATTCTTTTGGTCACAGCCTGGAAATTTACAAGTTCGCACCGTCGTTCATTTTCTACTTTTTACGTCGTTTCGTAATCGATTGTGTAAACACTATGGAACAGCTGTTCGGAACGTGCGCACTGTTGACATTGACAGCAGCGCGGATTGATAGAAATGGAAAGAAAATAGTGCCGATTAAAACTGAGGTATGAATTTTGACCGGCGTGTTTTTTGTGTGTTAAATTAATCAAGCTTTGAAACGCAAATAATTTTTTCACGTAAAAACGCACAGTTTTGAGGCCCCGGAAACTAATCGGGAGTACTTTCTTGAAAAACTTCCAGCGGCCAGAACTCTGACCAGGGAGGTGACTACAGAGTGGGTCAGTGTATATGCACTATAGTGCTGGTAAGGATTCCATACAACTTCATGTCTTAAATGGGCGAACTAACCCTTTAAACACACCTGATCCAGCTAATCAAGGTCTTCAGGATTACTAGGAACTTACAGGCAGGTGTTTTTGGAGCTGGTTGGAGATAAACTCTGCAGGACAGTGGCCCTCCAGGAACTGAGTTTGACACCCCCTCTTACAGCATTATCAAATCCTTGTTTTATATTGGCCAAACAACATTTAATTGAAATGTCCACTTAATCTTTAATATTTGGCCACTTCTTTATGATAGAAATGCAACAAACACTCTAATTTCTTGAACAAGAACATGTGGACATCACAACATGCAAACTCGAGGGTTTAAAAGTTAATTTTGAAATTATGATGAACAACAATTTGCATGTTTAGAAACATACTAATGTATTATCCTGTGTTGGCATAGGTTTATAAATGATTTACATTGCAAATGTGTTGAAATGACACACATTGCGTTTCCAGATGAACACTCACAGCATTATGCAGAAATGGAATTTGTTAACCGAGCTGCACCAGTGTATGAAATTGTACAATTAACCGCACATGAAGAGACTGAGTTTGTGTGGAGCAGCATTTACTATGAATTGAGCCGCTCTGAGCCGCTAGAAGAAACATGTAACCTGCACTAATGTTAATAATTTAAGCGCTGTTGTTCACTCTGTAACCTGCAGCACATATATTTATTTATTTGAATTTAAAATTCAACCCACCAAAGTGGCTAGTGGAAGTGACTGTGATACACCACTGCTTAAATCCACCCACATTCGGTGTGTGTTAATGTTGAACCCACTTGGCATTATTCATGACACATCAATTTTCATGCAATAGAAACAATAAGACGCCAGTATATTCTGAAATATAGAATAGTGCTGACCTTTCCAGGACTAAGTCAGCAGTGACGTCACATTGCTCCTCTGCCTCAACAGATGATGTTCTAGGAAACGGTTTCCTAAAACTGTCAGCAGGAAATATGACTATTGCAGCCACAAAGCCCTGTGCAATACCTGACTATTGTGAATAACTGAAGATTGACGGAGCAGGAATGGTCATTATTTTGATATATTTTATCTCTGAGATCAGAACTTGATGGCAGCCTGCTGCTGATAGGTCCAAGAGCTGAAAAAGCTACAAAAATGGTCCATCTGGTGAAAAAGACGCTCCTGAGATCATTCCAGACCCAGCAGGTGTGAATGCGGCTGCAACAGAATACTATAAAACAGTGCTTTAAGAACAGTGTCTTATTGTTTCAGGTTAAACCAACTAAATTTGATCCTAGTGAACTGTTAGATTTACTGACTAGATTCTTTAACATATTAGACAGTCTCCAGGAAAGATCCAGTTATTATTGTTTTTTTGTAGTTTGCCAGTAGTTTTGAAAGTAGTATAGTTTTTCCAATAACAAGCAATGCTTCCCAAAGAATAGCAGTAAAGGATCACATCACAAATATGCAGTTTAATTTAAGCAAGTGACAAAAACCAAACCATCAAAACCAAGATATGAATTAAACAAAAGGCTTGGCTTGACTAAATGAACAAAACGAGATTAATAAACAAGGTCAGATAAGAACACAAAAGCATTCAACACTCAATATTGACAAAAGAAAACATAAGCGCTATTAGTGCATTCGAGAGACCTTAACATACAGTACATGATGTCAAAATTAAAGTCATGAATCCACAAACCCCCCAAAACGTACACAGTTTTAATCTCACATTGTATTGCGTACATAACGTTTTATTTGAATGAGCTGAGAGAATAATCAAATGAGCTCACCGGACCAGTCCTCTCTCTCACAAAATATGTAGTGTTTGAATATACAGTTAATTTTTGTCAAGTCATCTTTATTTATATAACTTTCTTTACAAAATGTCGAAGAACAGATAATTTATTTAAAACTACAAAAAAGAAGACATTCCAGAGCCAGACATGTGATCGAAAACAGCTTTGGAATTTTGGTGGCAAGATGGAGAATTGTAGGACAAGCCCTGGAATTTCATCCTGACAAAGCAGTTGATGTTGTGAAGGCCTGTATCATGCTTCACAACTTCCTCACCTACACAGATGAAGTAAACACACCTGCTAATTTTGCAGACACTGATGCATCAGGTGTTCCTCAGCCAGGGGAATGGAGAGGAGTTGTTGCACAGAATGGTAATCTTCACTCGATCCACCTGTCAAGGTGCTGTTCCAGCAGAGCTGACATGCGTAATGACCTGATGGCATTCTTTCAATCTCCACAAGGACTTGTACCATGGCAGAACAACATTGTTTTGTGGCAGACAACTAAATGATTTATAATGCTATGCTGTATAATAAAGGATAAGACACTACTTGTTCTTTGCGAAGTGAATATAAACAAGTGAATGTACAAATAATATAAATGAAACATAACTTAGTGAATTATAAAATGCTACATTAACTACATTACAAAATGCTACATACATTACAAAGAAAATACAATATTTACATACAGAAGCAGAGCAGTTCAATTTAAAAAAAAGTTTATTTGTGTTGCTTTTGTTTATCAAATAACAATTTGTAAACATCAAACATGGTCTGTGGCCGATGTTCCTCTGGCAAACGACGCAGCATATCAGCATCAGTTTCTTTCAAAAGCTTTTGTTGAATTTCTGACCGACGGGCCTCCAGCAGTTCCAGCTTTTTGCAAAGGGCTTCATCTTCTCTCCTCTTTCTCTTCTGCGCCATAAATATGCTTCATATTTATAATTAAATATTGCTGTATTTTTTAAATTATATAAATTAGAGTGTGTTGGTTGATTTAGATGTAAATTAATTTGTTCAAATTTAATGCTAAATAAAGGATTAAGTTATGTAAGTAATATAATCAAAATTATTATATATTTTAACAGGCACTGATTCTGTGAATAGATTCAGTGTGGTTATTGTTAGTGGATTGCATTGCAGCTAAATATTTTTTTAAAGGGGCAGCTTGACTATAGATTAACTTAAATTACAGTTAGCTTACAGCTTGGCAAGCTGCAGTTTTAAAGCAGATTCCCAGACACTGGAAATAACTGACCACAATGCATTTCTAATTTACAACCCCTGATGAAAAATTGAATACACCTTTGGGTCGACTGATGTGAGAAACACTGAAATTTGCTGAAAAAGGTCATATTGCTTCACTATGTCGTGTCTCGAAGGTGAACAGGATAAAAGATTACTGTCAGACCTTGTGTTTAATGCATGCACTCTCATGGCTTCATAATCACTACAGCAGTCAGAGCGATATCAAAGATTCACAGAAGAGATTTTTATGAATGAAAAGGTGCACGCAAACCTCAACACAGATGTGTTTTTGTTAATGCTAATATATTCCACATCACACTTCTAATCACCTGTTGCAGTAAAGCAAAACATCTCATACACATACACAGACCAATCTGGACTTGGCATATATCACATTACCATAATATTAACAGCTATGAAAGCACATTTTAGTGATGCATGAAAAAGGCTCAGTCTGATCAGGACTTTTCAGTGCCAGCACCTCAAGCTTTGTTTTTGTAAAGCTTCAAAAAACGTAAAATATTATCATACGTTTGAATGACAAAAATCACATGGCTTCACTAAATTTACATTTTACATGCATCACTATACATTTATAATATTATATAGATATTTTAAGGCAGCAACATCTGAATGTTCGAACAAATGCCATATACACAAGTAGAATGCATTTGAGAAAGTTTTCCTAATATGTAAACAAAAAACAAAAACAAATGATCATTTACTCACCCCCAAATTATTCCAAACCTGTATGAATTTCTTTATTCTGCTGAACACAAAAGAAGAACATTTTTTGGCCCCATTGACTTCCATAGTATGAAAAATAAAATTACTATGGAAGTCATGTTGCCTGTAATGTTTTTTGAGGTTCTGTAAGATAAGCTTTGTGGAATCTGTAGCTATTTAATTTCTCAAAAATATCCTAGAAACAGACAATGTATAATTTATAAAATCCTCTCCATTATCTCATGCACAGAGAGTGTTGTGCTCATGTTACTGAATGTTTGTTACATCAGTGAAGAGTCAGTGAATCCGCAAGAACTCTATCTTTAGAGCACAGGTGATTGGAGAACCTGTACAACTGTGTGTGAATCACCTTAATCATTGTTGGTTTTGTTGATGTGTGACATACTGTACTGGAATTTACAATGACTTGAAGACTTGAACATGATGAATAGATGCAGATTTTATGATTAATAGATGCAGTATTTGATGCTTGTGCTTTCTTCAGATGGTCCTTGCAATCTTTTTCAAACAATGTAAATGTAAATGTATATCCTCATGTAGTCAGACTTTTGATTTGGAGCAAAATGTTTGATCCTCATTGCAGCTTATTCTGGCCAAAAACAACTTAGACAGGAAGACACTGTCTGACTGACATGCAAAGTGACCAACCACAGCAGTTTGTTTGTTATACATTTTCTCTCAGAAATATATTATGATAAAAAAAAGAATAATGAGCATTTAAAGGTTACGCAGCTTTACTATATATCTCATATAACTCTGATAGGCGTCGTATTCCTATAGATAGATGTGGATCAGCTGAGAGTCACTGAGGCGAGATTGACTAACGTGACCTGTCAGAACTGACGCTATGCTTGATTATTCTCTCCCTTTCTGAATTAAATTTTAGAATCATACTTTTCTCAAACTGGGCAGATAAAACAATTTCTGTATATTCTGTATGATATCTTAAATTAAATTTTTTTCTGTTATCTCCATTTTAATGCGCATAAATCACCCAGGACTTAGGAGAGACCTTTGCAGTTTAATTTATCTAGATGGGGAAGATTTTAGCGTCTTTGTGTATTTTTATAGCTTCCTTTTCCCTATTGGCAATGTAAACATCCCATCTGCCAGGGTCTGTTGTGTTTTGTGAAAGGGCTCTTATCAATACATGCTCAGAGAATGAGGTCTGGTTTGAAATGAGTGGTAGACAAAATCACTGCCTCCACACTCACCTGAAAATCCTTTTTGCTGTGGGACACAAGAGCTCCAGGTATCCTACAGTATTGATATTATTTATGCAGTGCATCAGGAGGCTGTTAACCTTTCGGGGAACAAAATCTCTACGGAGACCATTGTGGAGCCAGATTAAGGAGACAGAATAATGTTCAACAAGTCCACATTTGTTCAATAACTACTCAGAGCTTCTTAGAATGCTAATGGAGCACCTTCAGAAATCTTTGAGGCAGCACAGGTCATGAAAAGAGTGAACTGCTTTTTTCTCTTGCAGTACTTGTTCAAAGTTCCCAGCCACACAAAGCTGCTTTGAAGGTTTTCTGAAAGATATTTTCTCTTTAGAGATGCAAGGTCAGCTATGGTGCATCTGCTAATTAATTCTGAAAATTACAATTTTTTTTTTTTCTGACTCCAAATAAGACTGCTCACATTCAGTTTGATTTCTTCAAAAGCAGCCAAGGGACACCATTTCTACAACCTATAGAAATTTGCACATTAGCAAGTTTCACTATAAGATCAACTTGCCCTGTGTTTTTTAGGGACATACTATATATTGGCACCATATCGGCTATCGGTTAATATATTGGGTATGGTTGGTGCTGGATATTTAATTGTGCATGACCATTTTACTTTTACATCATCTAACACCTACTGTAAATGCAATCAACTACAGCAACACAACTTTACCGTTAAAAATACGGTAACACCAAGTTTTACTGTTAAAAATAAGGTACCAACAAGTTTTACATAAAACAATTTAGTACATTACAGATTGTACCTAAATTTACACAAAAATGTATTGATTTTTTTTTTTTGCAAAAAATAAATCAGCCATATACTGTATAATTAATTAAATCATTAATTAATTCATTAATTTCTTTTGTCTATTTTACTTTTACTATATACTGCTACAATATTACACCACAGTTTAGACCATTTGAAACGTGGGAACTTTAAGTTGAAACTGAAAGGAACCAAGCTGTTTACATTACTTTGAAGTCACTTTGGCTGAACTCATTGTTTTACACTTGAGATGTGTTCTCCATTTTCTTACCCTTCTAAAATCATATAAACAACATTAGCTAATGTCCCATTGACTAAAATGCTCATGGCTCTTTATCATTCTGGATAGGCAGTAAAATGTGGAGCTGGTTTCTATGATTGGATTCAGAGAGAATACAGGTGCTTTCTGTTTCCGAGACACTGCCTCCACTGTTCTCGCTTCTCACCCAACAGAACGATGCCCGCCTTTCACCTTTGCCAAACCCCAAACATCTGGCAACATGCTTAGAGAGCAAGAGGAACTATTATAGCTGAAAGCTATCTGTTAGAATTACCATTCATCTTGATTGAAGTTGCCCAGCTGTTACAGGAGCATTGCTTATTGAACCACAGAATTTTCTGAGCCAACCACCTGAGCCATGTGACTACAGGAAGTCAAGAGCATATGGGATTTGTACAAGTTGCACAAAAGCCATTACATTCAGCATCATTGCCAAGCTGTTTTGTAAATAAACAATTGATTATTGGAACAAACACCACATGTTCCTGACATATAACAGTCATGTGTGAAAACATATTTAAGTTATTCAAGCTCAGATTCAAATGCTGAACTTTTCATTGCTTTTACTGGGAGCTGACCCTGCCATGGCATCCGTCCTAGATAAACGGCAACAGGCAGTCCTGGGTGGGACACAAATACAAATTTAGTTTTCTGCTCCATAAGGTTTGTGGCTGCTCGGGTTTAAGGGGAGCTGCAGGGATCGAGAGTGTTACGTTACTAATGTCCTGCCATGTACCACAGCAGAGTTCTTTCTATCTGCTTTTCTTCTCTTTCCTAATGTTACGATTTGAGTGACTATGCTTTAGGGTGCAAAGGAATGAAACTACTCTGGAAAAACTGGGGTTCTATCTAGAAATAAACAAAATATTTGAAAATTAAAAACAAAAGAAAAATAAATGGATTCTGTGTTATTTTGTAGGTAGAACTCACTAGTCATACAGCACATTTTTGAGATTCTATCAACATCTACTAACCCTCATGTTTTTCCAAACCTGTCATTGTATTGCA